>JADHKJ010000001.1:6534-606534 GCA_019925595.1 Grosmannia huntii
AAAAAGAAAAAGAAAAAGAAAAAGAAAAAGAAAAAGAAAAAGAAAAAGAAAAAGAAAAAGAAAAAGAAAAAGAAAAAGAAAAAGAAAAAGAAAAAGAAAAAGAAAAAGAAAAAGAAACAGAAATACACGTGCCATTGTAATCAATCACGGGGTCCCTGTTTGCCACTCGCAATTTAACAGCCCGAACGTACACCAGCACTGTCTGCGACAAGCACACTCCAATCAAGGGAGGGCTAAAAGATAAAGGCGAGATAGGCTTTCAAACCTTCAAGCGCTTGAATTATTGTTCGTCAAGCAGAACAATCCATAGTGCTTTCATCTGTCAGATGCTCAGTCATTAACTATTATGTCAAACTGCTATTACTACTGCCTCTGTAGTAGGCATGATTACATAAGGGTTCAAACTTCAACGTAGGTCCTTTGTGGCGAGTTCTTTGCAGTATCGTCAAATACAAGATCAGGTGTCCCCATCATGCATCTCCACTGCTTGGAGGAATGTTTTACATTAAAAACATTCAAATGGAACGCAGTACTTTGACTACCAGATACATTGCAGAGTCTTCCTGGCGGATTTGCATTTTATGTGCTGTATACGATGTACGCAGATATACAAAAAGTGGCCGCCTCTATATCCGACCGAACAGCATCTCTATCGAACAACAGCGACGAGGCGCGTGCACAACTGCTACCCATTCCGACACTCCAACGAGCCGGACGCTCGTCATGGCCAGTTTTCGAGCTGCTACCTTCAATGTGGTGGACAGAAGGACTGTGGTTTGGAATGGCCGGCCCTCTGTTCGTGTTTACAGCTGTTGACTCGAATACACTGCCCGACTGGTGCTTCGCTCGCAGGCAAAACGAAAAACACTGCAAGCTGTATCGGCTTCCAGACGAAATAGTAGACATCATCTGTACTCGAGCAAACGCCAAGACACGGCTCCTGCTCCGACAGTCATGTTTTCTATTTCTCCGAACCGTTTCCGACCGGGCCAGCAGGCATCTGGAACGAAACTGCCTGAACTGGAGAACTATCATCGAGAACCGCATTTTCAAACAGCTGTCCTGGCCGATCTGCCCCTCGTTGCACTACTGTGACGATTATCGTGGCCGATATCTCGGCCCTTTCGTAGAGAGGCGAAACAATGCCCTCTCCTACTGTCGCCAATGTCGCGATTTCTGGTCGAGCGACTACTTCCTTGGAATCCTGCAAAGGGCCTACCAGCGGCTGTATTGCTCCGGCTGCGACACAAACCACTTCAAGCTGCTGTTCTCGGCCGCCCAGCGCGCAACAGACCGCAAAACACGCATTTGTATCGGTCGGGAAGGAAGTGTTCGCGTGTGCGCCCACTTGGCACTGAGATGGAATACCTTGTTCGAACCCGAAGCAGGTGCGAGGGCAACAGTACGGGCTCTGGTCGTGAAAAAACAACCAGACACTCTGCGCCGGCATGTGCCAATCAAGCGTCTACTTTGCAGGCACAGATCCCATGGGCCTGAACTCAAACCCCCTCGCTACCCCATAGATGGCCCAGTTCGGCTGATCATCTACATGAACCTCCTTCAGCAACAGTACGCCAGGCTGACATGGGTGGCTCCGGCATTCGATCTTGATCCGGCCTTCCCGGTCACCCGACAGCATTTGCGCGCTTATCTCACGTCTCGGAGGAACCTCTTCGACCACGCCTTCTGCCCACACGTCTGCGTGGCCGATCTTCTCATTGTGTTCGAGCCCGGCCGATGTGCGTGCTTTGACGTACCAGACGACTCTCCCTCACAGGCCATAGTACGTTTTCACCAATGCAAAGTGATCCAGAACACGGGCATGTGCTGTCGGTGCCGATCGCTCCAAGATGGCTCGTTTGCTGGCCGGTTCTCGCTCGATGACTTCTCCACGTCTCGCTACCATACTCGGTATCAATCCTTTCACCAATACAATTGCGGACGATGCGACGCGCACTATTCATGGGTCTGGGACTTGGACCGCCGCGTCTATCTACGACACAGTCGGGCTATCGCAAAACTTTCCCCATCTGATAGGAGATGGCTTTCAAACCTAGATCCAGCCTCGTGGAACATTGAACAAGACGAGCAGCTACGGCACACTACGTGGTGCCACAACGATGGCTGTCGAACAACGCAATGTTGGACATCCTTGGTTGAGTAGAAATGCTTTTTATGCCACTCTGTTCTGTGTGATAAACTATGTTCACCTAATATGCTGAATTATATCTGCTTCCTGACGCACCTGAGGATGAAGTAATATCTGATTTATGGCAAAGAGTTAGATTTAGATATACAAAAGTACGAATTTACGAATTTATGAATACGAAAAAACACCCCATACGATATCTCTTTCTGATTCTCTTACCCACGCAACAATTGGCGGGTACGAGTCATTACGTACTGAACTTGGTCTTGAACCCGGCTATGGTGTAGTGTACACGTCCAATACAAGTTCTGGAGAACAGTTCAACGCCCTTATTTAAACTTCCTATGCTGGTAGGGCGATGGACTGTGGCTTCATCTCGCGCCGCATTCCCGCGGTCCCACGCTGCCGAACTCGTCAAATCGTTCTTCTTCCAGGTCAGAAGGGTGGATTGCCGTTCTGCTAATGAATTATCGAAGATGCAGCCTTTTTAGATGTAGATGACGATACATTATATGTTACTGTCAGGATAGTGCGTTACAGTAGCACAAAGAAGAGAGTGACAGGGGTAAACAAGGAACGACCGGAATAGAGCTTGTCGTCTTTCTCATATCCTTATAAAAGCTGGCCCGGGTTTGTGCACACAAGTTTTATCTACAAGCAGTGTAGTCATGTGTCGCATCTAGTTCAGCCGTTGAGAGAGACAGCTTCAGCGACTCGACATGCTGCTAAACCCAGTTGCCAAAAGCCTTGCATTCTCCGTCTACCTAGAGGTTCCTGTGCCTTCTGGCACTTTACCTAGGTACTTGTTTTCTTTCTGTCAATAGAAAACGTCGCTTACCTTACGCCTATTTCCAATCTCTGTTGCAACTTAGCTCTTATATTCAAGCCCTTCGCCTTTCGCGCCTGCAGAGCGACAACCGCGCCAAATGCCAAACATTAAGCCTTCTTGGTGGACTTCTCGCCTCCCTCGAAAAATCGCACAGCCAGCGGAACAGGCCAGGCAAAAGATGTTGTAGAGCTGGTGATAGCCTCGTCCGAAGTGATTGCATCAAGAGTGGCAACAGCCGTGTAGCCTCCGACCGCAGTCAAAACATGCCACCTAGTCGGATTCGTTAGAACCCCAGCTACTTTGTGTATGCCGCCGTCATTTGCTTACCATCCATGAAACTCCAACAAGAAAGCCCAAGGCAGGCCCACCGCCTCCCGCATTCTGGTCAAGGTCGAGCAAGCAAACGAGTCGATCAACCAGAGCAGATACCCGGCGACAAAGTTCACTAGTCGCATTAGTAACGTCATTGCCCGTCACATTTCAGGCCCAGGGAGACTCACGCAGGCCAAACACGACCAGCTTTCGGCCAATTCCTTTGACGCTCTCGTCCGTGCCTTTTGAAATGATCTTCAGGGACCCGGCAGCGAGAAGATACACGGACAAGCCAAAGCTCGTAGCGTGAAGCAGGAACTCGTCCATGATCATGTGGGTGGTAATGACAATGATGAACAGTGCAGTCAGAATAATTCCCACCCGACGAGTGTATGCCGCGTCGGTCTTGTAGGTCATGACCCTATACAGGAGAGGTGTGGTCAAAAGGTGCATCGAGAACTCATCCGCTGGACATGTTCGGTTAGATCATGCCAATCACAGGAAGAGTTTCGCGACGGCAACATACACATCTGGGTGTGGTATTTCAGGGTCATGTGGTAGCCAGTAGAGCAGATACCGACACCAATCAACCCAAAGTACGGAACAGAGCGAGAGGCGGCATTCACCTTGTGACGGATCTGCCATAGTCCATACAGACCATATGCAGCTAGTAGAGCCTGTTAGTAGAGACCCCAGGACTGAGGCGGACTTGTAGAACTGCCATGCCGCCATACCAAACACAAGGCTGCTGAGAGTGTTGATGAACTCGGCGATATACTGCGTGATTACATAATCCTTGGCCCATTAGATCCACTGCTCGATTGGGGCAGGATGCAGGTAATACCTCTTCACAGAAGCTAGTGGTTGTTAGCATGTATGTTTGCTTGATACACAGCGAGGCGTGCAAACAAACTTCAAATAAGAGGTCTTGGCACCCC
The DNA here is from genome assembly GCA_019925595.1 of Grosmannia huntii. Lineage (NCBI taxonomy): Eukaryota > Fungi > Ascomycota > Sordariomycetes > Ophiostomatales > Ophiostomataceae > Grosmannia > Grosmannia huntii. Next base: position 10,763 of record JADHKJ010000001.1, read on the forward strand.
AAAATCCGACTATTTCGAGAGGGTCCATGGCAAATGGTCGGTCGTTTGGCAAGCACAAATCCGCGAGTAGGGGACGGCAGGGATAAGCAGGATGCAAACGCAGTTGCTCTGCTCCGACGCGAGAACAATCGAATTGGCAGAAACGAGGGAAAAAGAGAACAAATGCAAGCGAATGAGCGCTTGTGACGAAAACTGTACAGTGTCTTTAAATATGAGACTGGGCGGCCCCCATCCTGCATTAGCTAGTTTTGACATCCTCGGCTTGGAGCTCCTGCATGTACGGGTATTGTGTGCGTTTTGCCCCAAAACAGGTGTCCGTCAATGAGCAGTTTAACAGCATCACGTCAGCACCTAGCAGCCAGAGTGTCCTCACGACAGCACGCAGGGTTCCCAAAGACAAGCAGAGTGCTGCCAGGCCCGGTTGAGACGCGTCTTTTCGTGCCGCCCTAGCCTCCTAATAACGGGCTCTGATTCTTCAGCTCCGATGCTTCCGGGTCTCGAATGCCACCCTTCTCAACTTGCTTTTGCGGCGCGGCCGTATCACGTGACTGAGATTACGTCGTTTACAGTGTGAACGTGTCTCGGCGTGACAGCCAATCACACCACTGTATTGAGACTCCCCGCTCTGCACGGTCTGATTGGCCGCTGTCACTCTCCAGTGGAGAATGGTGGCTGGGATGGGCTTACGAAAGGGAGCTCGCGCCGTGCGCGGCTCACGTGTTTTGAGCTCTCTGTTCGCGCTCGCTGTAATACAGCGCTTTACGAGTAACCGCAGAGGCAAGCCCAGTGTGATCTTCTGGAACACATCTGGCAGTCCATACTGAAGGAAAGGGGAGCGCAGCGTTTGCCGTGGCCGCACCGGAGTTTTAATACTAGCCGTCCTGATCGTATTCTTCCCCCCTCCTTCCGCCTTTCCCGACACAAAAGCAAGGTCGCGAGAACGAATGCCTCACGTTGGCCAACGGAGTAATAATAATAATTGGCGCCACCAAAATAGCCCCCCATAGCCCCGCCTTCGTATTTTCCCTTATTAATGCGCGAGACCCCGTGCCATCCACGTGCTCTTTTCTTCGCTTCTCTCGCTCCCCTTCCTCTCCCACTCAACAAAAATCTCGTGAAGCATCACCTGACATTGAATTTCTGCAGCCAAATCGCAGCAGCCGGCCGTTCATCACCAGCAAAGATACGCTTAGAAGGTACGTGCAGCTTTTCGACCTTTTTTTCCTCACGACGCTCGGTGTATTCTTTCCTTTTGATCGCGTCCATGGTCGTCGCCTGCCTTGATTCACCCTCCTGCTCGCTGTCGCGAACCAAAAGCACAATACCAGCCCGTCTCGCGCATCGCCTCCGTGCATCAGTCGTTATCTATTTGACCCACCTTTCATCGTCATCATGAACATTGCCTCGTTTCCCCGTCTTCGCGCAGAACGGCGAGAGCGTTATTGCACGAGGGTGGTGTCTGTGGCCAGCGATGCTGTCGCGACGGGCATCGTCGCGAGAAGCACGTCTTTCCTCCGTCCATTTCCCCCCGTCTTGTATCTCTCCATCGCGTCACACTATCGCTATCGCGCAAGTCGCGCTCAGACCTAGCGCGTCGACTAGGGGAAAATGATGAAAGTAGATGAGAATGCGGTGCAAATCTGACACGCAAAAACGAGCAGTCTGCTATGGCTGAAACTGCTGAGCAGCAGACCGATATCCTCACCGGCAGCCCGCCACAGAAAAGGAAGCGCGGCGGCGAGTCGGCCTCGCCAGACGCACGGCGGGCGAAGCGGGGAGCATCGACGTCCAGCACAACAGGTCTGACGCAGGGCATCGAGCCTGCGGCCACTGCCTTTATGGAAGCGACCGGGACGGGCTCAGCGGACGGGCTGACGGCAGCCGAGTTCAGCGTGATCCAGGGCGCGGGCGGCGTAGAGCACACGGACGCGACAAGCGCGGCGCTGGCCTCATCAACGGCGGCAGCGGCACTGGGCTCGATGTACCCGACGCTGCACGTACCGCAGTCGACGGAGGAGACGTTTGCCAGCCAGCAGATTGACGTTGGCGGCGATCCCCAGCAGCAGCAGCACCATCACGACCACCACGATCACCACGACCACCACGACCCGTCAGCCTACGGCGCGGATGTAACGGGCGTGCAGTCGGATGGGCTGTCGGCCCTGGAGGCGAGCACGGCAGGCAGCAATGGCATGGGGCCTAAGCGGCCGATCTCGGGCATCCAGGTGAAGCCAGCTGTCGGGACGGACGAGTGGCATAAAATGCGCAAAGATAACCACAAAGAAGGTGAGAGAGAGAGAGAGTGCGTGGTGTGTCCAAAGTATACACCGACTGACAGAACAGTGGAACGCCGACGCCGGGAGACGATTAACGAAGGCATCAATGAGCTCGCCAAGATTGTGCCCGGCTGCGAGAAGAACAAGGGGTCAATCTTGCAGCGGGCGGTGGTTTTCATCACGCAGCTCAAGGAGAACGAGACGCAGAACATTGAGAAATGGACGCTGGAGAAGCTGCTGACGGAGCAGGCGATCGCAGAGCTGTCAGCCTCCAACGATAAGCTCAAGGCCGAGGTGGAGCGGCTGTATCGCGAGCTGGAGACATGGAAGCGCGTGGCTCAGAACGCCGGCCTGCAGCCGCCGGAGGAGAAGTCGGAGCCGCCCAGCTAAGGACGGCGCCGGCTGCCTTGTGCCTTTTGCGCTCTTTGTCCTTTTTGGCCGCTTCCCGTCTTGGCGGCTCTCCTCTATCTCTCGACGATCCTCTTCTCCTTACTATCTCCTTTTCCGGCTCCCGTCTCATTAGTCTTCCGGTCCTTGGGGCCCTTGTCATTATTGTCATATTCTTACCCGGAAAGGGTTCGACCGGTGCGCCATGCATGGCCTGGACTGCTGCCGAGAAGGGGTAGTCCAGGCTCTGGGCAGGGCGCACGATGCGGGTGTGTTTTATCTTTTCTTTGTCAGGCATGGGCAACACATGGGGAAAACGTGCTGGGGTCCAGGCCGTGTTCTTTCTTTGACTGCGTGCGCGCGCGCGAGTGTGGGACGGTGGAGGAACGGTGTTTTTTCGTCTGGACGGCCTTCGGCTCGTCTCTGCTCATTCGTATTTTGTCATTTTATTTGATCGCAGTTTAGCAGCCAGGCTAGTGGGCAATGCGATATGGATTCTATGCCTTTTTTTCCTTTTTTTGGGGTGGGTTGAGCGATGTCGGCGAGATTTGAAAGCCGGCCCGGCCACGGTGACCAGACAGGCGATGCGCATGGAGCAGCCACATTCGGTGTGAGGCCAGAATGACACGATGTGGTCAGGAAGAAGACGACGAGAGTTGATAAGACATCCATGGGTTGGTCGCGTGGAACTGCCCAAACGGCCTGGAGGTGCGACAATGCTGTTTTGAGCTGAGCGGCAGCGGTGGCGGTACTCGGAACCGAGGAAGGAGCAATTGGCCCCAATGGCAGCAATTGGGCTGCCGATAAGGAAGGCCGGCGTCGCGCTGGGCCTATAGGCCGTCGGAAGCGGACAATGGCGGTCGACAGGCCCAAAAGGGCAGGTGCAAGCGGCGAGACGAGCAAGTCCGGCCGCCGCACAGCGCTGCAACCCACCGCAGCGTCGCTCTTCTCCGCATCAACAGCTGCAGGGCCAGAACCCCTCCAAGCCGTAGCAGCTACCCAGCCCCTCTTTTCGGCGGTGGCAGCCAATAGGAGTGGCTGGCTGACCCGGCGAGTCATGGCAGTGGAGGCAGGCGCGCCCGGGCGTCGTCCACAGCTGGGGCAGGTGCTACTGTCTACACCCCTCCCGCCGTTTAAAACGACAAAGCTCCCTCGCTTCGCCCTTCTTCTTTCTCCCCAGCCGTTTGGGTGACCAAGAGAAAGGACAAAACAGGAAAAAATCCGACCACGCGCCAGAAAAGTCGACGGCATCCTCGGTCTCTCTGCCCCGTCATCGTCCCGGCGAGGTTCCACCCCCTCCTGTCTCTGCTCGCGCCTTCGTCCTCTCGTGACTGGACTGATTTTTCTGACCATCCTCACGCTTCTTCTTTCCCTTTTCCGGCTCCGAAGAGGAGGCCACTCTGTATAAAGACATGGCCACCGCCGCTCTGCGAGGCTCCAGCGGCCGTCTGGCTCTGCGTGCTCTCCAAACATCCGTCATCGGCCCGCGTGCTTCCTCTCTGCTCCAGGCCTCTGCTTCTGCTCCTTTTTCTGCCTCTTCGTGCTCCTTCCGCCTCACTCGCGCAATGGGTTCTGCTCCGTTCTCCTCAGCGGCGGCCTCGCAGCTGTCGACGCTGCTGGCCGTCGAGCCGGCCGGTCCTACAGTCAAGTCGGTGCCCTTCCCCGGGCCCAAGGCCAAGGCGATTGCGGCCGACCTGGACGAAGTCTTTGACACGCGGGCACTCAACATGGTGGCCAACTACTACGAGTCACGCGGCAACTACATTGTGGACCCCGACGGCAACGAGCTGCTGGACGTGTACGCACAGATTGCGTCGATCCCGGTGGGCTACAACAACCCGGCGCTGCGGGCGGCCGCCGAGAGCGAAGCAATGGTCAACGCACTGATCAACCGGCCGGCCCTGGGCAACTTCCCGTCGCACGACTACGCCGAGACGCTGCGCAGCGGCATGCTCAAGGTGGCTCCGCCCGGCTGCACGCAGGTGTTCACGGCTCTGGCCGGCTCGGACGCCAACGAGACGGCCTACAAGGCTGCCTTTATGTACCGTCGCCAGCGCGAACGTGGCGGCCCCGACGCCGACTTCACGCAGGAGGAGCTCGACAGCGTGATGAACAACGCGTCGCCCGGCGCGTCGCAGCTGTCGATCCTGTCTTTCCGCACCGCCTTCCACGGCCGCCTGTTTGGCTCGCTCTCGACGACGCGGTCCAAGCCAATCCACAAGCTCGACATTCCCGCCTTTGACTGGCCCCAGGCCACCTTCCCCCAGATCAAGTACCCGCTCGAGGCCCATGCGGCCGAGAACGCGGCAGCTGAGGCGGCCTCGCTGGCCGAGGTCGAGGATCTGATCCTGCACTTCCACGCGCCGCCGGCCGCCGTCATCGTCGAGCCAATCCAGTCGGAGGGCGGTGACAACCACGCGTCGCCGGCCTTTTTCCAGGGCCTGCGTGCCCTCACGCGCAAGCACGGCGTGCTGCTGATTGCCGACGAGGTCCAGACCGGTGTCGGTGCCACTGGCAAGTTCTGGGCCCACGAGCACTGGGGTCTGACCGATCCGCCCGACATGGTGACCTTTTCGAAGAAGGCTCAGACGGCTGGTTACTACTTCAGCGACTCAGCCCTGCGGCCCAACAAGCCGTACCGCCAGTTCAACACCTGGATGGGCGACCCGGCTCGCGCGCTGCTCTTCCGCGCCATCATCGACTACATCCTGGCCAACGACCTGGTCAAGCGCACGGCCGTGGTCGGCGACTACCTCTACGGCAAGCTCGAGGCCCTCGCTGCCAAGTACCCCGGCGAGTTCAACAACCTGCGCGGCAAGGGCCAGGGCACCTTCATCGCCTTTGACAACCCGCGTCGTGACGAGTTCCTCAAGCGGGCCAAACAGTTTGGCGTCAACATTGGCGGCTGCGGTGCCAACGCCGTGCGTCTGCGGCCTATGCTGATCTTCCAGGAGAAGCACGCCGATATCCTGGTCGACGCATTTGAGAAGCTGGTCACATCGTGGGGCAAATAGACAATGGGAGACGGGCGAGAGAGCGTTATGAGTTTTTATGAGCTGTAAGAGGGTTGCTTACGTAAATTATGGGACCAACTGGACGATGGCCGGGCTTATCCCAGGAACGAGAAACAAGACAAATAAACGTGAATATCTTCACTTGGACGTGGACGACGTGTGTAAACGTGTAAAAGTGTAAACTTGTGGAAGCCGCTGGACGAAAGACATAAAGACGTATTAGAGCTGCTTAATAAAACTGCCAAACCGACAGGACAGAACAGGAAGGGAACAGGGAGAGCACGTGCTCAGACCGAGTGTGGCTAGTGTCCGACGACTCGCTTTCGTGGCTGAGTCTCGCGTTGCAGCTGTTCGAGGCCGCTATTGTCGAGGGGCGAGACGCCGAGAACGAGCCCAGGATGTACTTTTTGTTCCGCCTGGCCCGTCTGGCCCGTCTGTTCCTGTTGTCCCTTTTCCTCCTCAAACGCCCGCATGGCCTCCTCGTTCTCCCGCATCAATTCCTCCTCTTGCTCGCGCATCTGTCGCAGCTGCTCGTCCGCCTCGTCTCCGTCCTCGTCCGTGTCTTCGGGCGGCGGTGGTGGCGGCGGCGGTGGTGGCGGCGAATTTTCGACGTCCGCGTCCGCGTCCGCGTCCCCGTCCGCGTCGTCCTCACGAAGCCGCTTATACAGCGACAGCGGTGTTTCGGCGGGCGAGCCCAACGACGACGCCGGCTGTCCGTCCGTCGGTTCTTCCTCGTCGTGGCCCTCCACCCGTCGCTGCACGTCGCTGCTGGTGCGCTTCCGCTTGCGGCCCGACGGCGAGCAGTCGGACGACGTCGTGACGTTGTCCTCTTTCCGGTCCATGTCGACGTTGATGGACAAGGCTGGAACCACCCCGACCATCCCGTTGGCCGCAGCCACGGCCGCAGCCACGGCCAGGGCTGCCGCCACAACGGCAGCATCCTTGTCCCGGGCTGCTGTTTCTGCTGCTGCCGCTTCTGTCGCTGCTGCCGCTTCTGCCGCTGCTGCCACTTCCGCCTCCGCCTCCTCCTCCTCCCCCGGACTGTCGGCCATCACGACATCGCCATCCTCGTCCTCCTCGACCGCCACGGCGGCCCTCGTCCCGTTCGTCGTTGGCACCACGTGGCGTGCCTCCCGCTCGGCCCTCTTCTTCTCGTGCTCGCAGTACTTGGTAACGGCACGGTCGAAAAAGTCGCGCACATACGTCTTGACCTTCTTCTCGACCCGCGCCGAGATCGCGGTCGGATCCTCCACCCGCTTGTTCTTGTAGTCCGAGGCCACTAGCTTCTTGCTGATGTCCTTAGCCAGCTTCTTCAGCTCGTCCTTGGGCAGCCGGTGCTGGTATCGGTCCGACACACTCCTGATGTGGGGAGAGAGCTGTTTCATCAGTATGGACAGAACGCACACATACACACGTACACACCCACACCCACACACATACCGTGATCTCGTATATCCTCATCTGCTTCTCGATCGGTAACGACCGCCACCGGTCCTTCTTCGGCTCTGCTACGGGCGTTGCTACCTTTGTCGTTGCCGCAAGGGGCGTGTGGCCTGCTGATGGCCGCGGCGTGTCCTCCTTGACGATGCTGTTGATAATCTCCTGCACGGCATCGCTCTTCTGCTGCGCCTTGGACGGCGCCTTGTCGGCCGGCTGCGTCGGTCGCTTCCAGGTGGCTGCCCGGCCCGTCGCATAATAGTACGTCGTGCCGTTGGGGTCCTTGGCCTCGAACCAGCCGGACGGCAGCCCTGGCAGGCCCGGGGTCGGTGTCGCCACCGGCGGGCCCTGCAGCGGGCGCCGACCGTTGCGCAGCGTCACCGTGTTGCCGTTGCCGTTGTTGTTGTTGTAAAAGTTGGCGTTCCGCTGCGGGATGCTGCTGCGCGGACCCTTGGGAACGGCCATGCCATGAAAAGGCGACAGGTTGCGCTGTGGCTGTGGCTGTGGCTGGGACTGTGGCTGGGAATGTGGCTGAGTCTGACGAGCGGGTCCACTGCTGCTGCTATCGTCGTCGTCATGGCTGCTGCCACCACCACCGCGCACACGCGACCCGACCGCCGCATGGGGGTCGACCTTTTTGCGCGGGATCCGGTAGGCGGTCTCGAGCTTGCTCCAGGCGTCCAGCAGACGTCGGGCTGCCGACGCAACGTCCTGGTGCACGGCCGACCGGAGGCCCTCGATGACTGACTCGATGTTCGAGTCCGAGATCTTGTTCTTGGTCAGACGTGGCAGGCGGTCCAGCACGTCCAGCACCTGCAGCACCACGTTGTCGTCGGCCTGGAAGGCCGTCAGGATGGCGCTGAGGATCTGGTAGCCGTGCATGCGCGTGACCCGCTGCAGCACCCGCTCGTCGTCGCCGGCTGCTTGGATGCGCGCCAGCAGCTTGACCGCGATCCACTTCTCCTTGCACTGCATCAAGGCTGCCATCACCTTGGTCACACCGTCCTCGGCCAGGCCGCTCTGCTGCAGGCTCCCGACGTACTCCTCGTCGTCCTCGTTGGCTCGCTTGCGACGTGGTGGCCGCGGCGTCTTGTGACTGGTCACGTGATGTGCTGTCGTTGCTGCTGTTGTTGCTGCTGCCATCTCCCAGCTGTCGGGATCGTCGATGCCCAGCGCCTCGATCGTTGCCGCCGACAGCTTCGTGGCCCGTTCCGTCTGCGTCTTGCCGCCGATGAAGCCGCTGCAGTTGGGCTCGCCGCAGTAGCACGGTTGCGGCTCGGCGCCGTAGCGGTCGACGTTGTAGTCGAACACGAGCTCTTCGCCGGCTGCGATCGCCCGGCTCGCAAAAATGCCCATGCGCAGCTTCTCTCCGACAACCCACTTGTCCACGTAGCAGTTTGGCCGGCACGAGTGGTTGCAGAACCGGCCCAGGTTGCCCTTGCGCGTGGCGTCCACAAATTCGTTCTTCGTCAGCGACATGAAGTAAAAGTGTCGGATGCCCTCCTCGTCGTACTGCAACATGCGTCGTCGGAAGGCCGGCTCGTTGATCACCTCGCCAATGTATTCGTAAACAAAGTCGTTGGCCCGCAGCGCCATGTCCGCCCGCAGCCCAAAGCCCTTCTTGGCCGTCTTGATCACCGACACGACCGCGTACTGCTTCCGCTGGAACCGCTGGTTCTGGCACGTCTCGCCGCAGTTGCAGTCGCCGCGCACGCACTCCATCTTGGTCGCCCGGTTGATGCAATCGCTGTCCTCGCCGCAAGCCAAGTTTTGGCCATCGTCTGGAATCGTTAGGAGAGAGAAAGAAAGAAGAAAGAAGAAAGAAGAAAGAAGAAAGAAGAAAAGAAAGGAAAGAAAGAAAGAAAGAAAGAAAAAAAGAAAGAGAGAGAGGGAAAGAACCAGAAAAAACAATACGTACGCCACTCTGCTGCACAGTCACACTCAAAAGCATCGTGCTCCGACGACCCCATGTGCTTGGACCCATAGAGACAGTCGGTAATGACCTGGAAGCGGCCCTTGGCCTCGGCCGTGGCATCAGGCAGGTGGTCAAACAGCACACGAGGAGAAGCCGCTGCTGCTGCGGCCTTTTGCGCCACCGACGACGACTTGCGGCTGAGCTTGGCCGCCGGCCCCGTGTCCGGCATCGACGCGCTGTCGAGCGAGCCGACCTTATGGTCGGGCGACATGCTGGGCGAGAGCGAGTCGTCCTTGGAGTCATTTGGCGTCGCCAACGAGAACCGCTTCTCGTCGCCGCCGCCTTCCCGCTTGACCGCCACCCGCGTGCCATTGTGTCTCACGCTGGCGGGCGTCATCCTGCCCGTTGTTTTGCCGTCTGAGGTCCGGTTGTCTCGTAGGCGCGCGTCATCGTCGTCCATCGGTCTTCGGATGGACAGTATCGTTCAACCTCTCCTGGGTCTCTCTCGCCCTCGCTTGCCGCCTTCCCTGTCGTCTCTTGCCGTGACGCTGCACGATGCCTCCCTCTCGACGGGCCGCAGCAGAACGGCCGCAACCGAAAGAGAAGAGGCCGTCCGGAATACGGACTTTTCGGCTGTTTTGGGCCGTTTTTGGGCACTTGTCGGCCTCTCGCTTCTCGCTTCTCGGCCTCTCGACTCGTCGACCGGTGCCAAAAAGAAAGTGTCGAGGGATTCGCGTGTCGTGGCGTGCTGTGCTGGAAGAGCCCCGACCCGGCAAAATGAGGCGAGGAGGCGGTTAGGGGAAAAGCAGGAACCCGGCGCGGCGGGCTAGAGGGATTGGGATTCGACGTCCAAAAGGGGGACGGAGATCGCGAAAGCGCGCCGGCGTTATCAAATTTTTAATCTTTTTTTTTCCCGCTCGCTCGATTCCACACTGTCCTTTGCCGTGCCGACCGTGCCCCAATAAAATTGCCAATGCCAGGCAGTCGCCGTAGTATCGCCAGGAGCTCGCGCAAAATGTGCCCAGAAGAAAAAAATAACGGAAGATGCCCGGCGGTTGAGAGCGGCGAGTCGAGGACTGCCTCCCAAGAGCCCCCAGGACGCACTGTACGCCGCTGTGGCACGTGTACCACAGCACTGCAACAGGGGCTGTTCAGGCCGGATTAGCAGTAATTGCGGCCGCCGGCGACCTGTGAAGCCGCCCTCACTATACACTGTACACTGCAATACTCAGCCAGTTTCACCCAACTCGCTCCTTGCAGTCGTTAGATACAGCACCAGCCTCATCAGCAAATGTCTGCCCCGCTTTTGTATTGATTCGATGCGGACCAGATCTGTCAGACTCGATATTCTCATACACTCATGTGATAAACGAGGCCTTGCTCCTGGCTCTGATTCCAGGAAAAGGCAAAAGATACGCCAAAGTATGGTACGAGTACGCACGGAGTGAGCAAAGACAGCCCATGTCAAATGCTGGGCCAGACCGCTACTTTGTCGGCGGCTGGCTGAGAAGAAAGCTACATAGGATGTGTCTTGCCAGCCCAGCTGGGCCAACACGACGAATCACGTCGAGTCACGCCGAACTGTAACGCGGCCCTGCATACCCCATGTTTGCTGCGAACCAAGCACAACATCTGGACACCCGTGTTGCAGCCAACCATACCACGTAGTGTTTGGGGAGATGAAGCAGGGCCAGGTCAACCCCATGTATGCCGGTGATGCGAAAACCGCAACTCATGCCGTGCCGTGTCGTGCTGGCATCCAGCTGTCAGCCGCTGCTGTGGCCAGCAGCAGGATCTTGTGGGAACGTGGCCGAATAGCACAGCCGATCACGCCGATAAGTCCAAAACAGAGGAATGCCAGATGTCCTATAAGGACATTGCGCCAGTCTGTCCGATCCTGTGATTGCTCCACCACTGTGCAAACATAGCGGTGCCGTTCTGCCAACACATCGTGCATGGAACTATGTGGAGAAAGACCCCGGACAAGCCCAGAACTGAGCGATGACGACGAGGTGAAGCGAAAGGCAATGGAAAAGAACGAGCAGGAAATAAGCTATAAATGAGCCTTGCCTTCGGGCCCGCCCTTCTGAGCAAGTCGCTCGATCTTGATTCCACCGTATGTGTGCTCTTTCGCGATGGCCCGTATTTTATGGGGCAAGACGGGCAGCACAGCCAAAACGTCGCCTTGTCCGCCCATGTCGAATGCGGCTCTGGACAGTCCTTTGGACTGGAGGAACGGATGGCGTGTGCTCTGTCTAGGTGCCGACGCGTGATTTACGGGAAGCCCCTTCAGCGACGCTATTGGCAGACGAGACCAGTCGTCTGAGCCAGTCATACTGGGAAGAACGGTCCTGGTCTGATCTTGGCCACCAAACTGGCCGCCTGTTCCACTTTTCTCTTGATCTTCTTGATCTTTTGCCCTCGTGCCCTCGGCCATGAGAACAGGCTAAGCGGATGGCCCCGTTGCGGGAACATCAGCAATGGGGCCAGAGGTGGGAAGCGGAAGCCAAGCGCAATTTTCTGTTCGTTTTGGGAGGGTTGAGAACTGAGATGGCATGTCCCACTCAAGTGATGGGCAAAGGTCGGACCGGCTAGCCAGACAGCCCCCAAGCTGCCGACGGATGGAAGTCTTTGTGCAGCACCTCGTCTGCTTATCATTGCTGCTCGTGTCGGCCGGTCAAACCTGCCCCGCCCATCTGGTGGGCAGGCTTGCAGAGGGGCCAAGACGGACGGATACGAGATGGAGGGGCGGGCAAGCCAGCGCTTCAGATGTTTTGGTGTGTCAGGCGGTTTTAGTCTGCCGCGTTCGATTGGCCGGACGCGCGACATACAGCTGCAGTGCAGGTGGTGCATGCAAGCCCAGCTGCAGGCTGCTGATAGCGAGCACGGCGAGAAGGCCGGCGGCTCACGCGAACAGGCAAGACCATTTTCTTCTGTCCAGCCAGGTCACTAGCAAGATGCTGGTCAGATGTAGCCGCTGCCACTAAAGAGATCATCTGCAGCCCTGCAGAGTGGTCGTAGCGGTGGCGCTCGTGATAGCCAGGACCGATTGCCCGGCAGCAGAGTGCGACCGGATTTCAAGAGGGTTGAATGGCCTCTGCCTTCTGAGTCTGCCAGCATGTTTCTGTCGTGTGGGGTAGCCCTGTGGCGGGAGCTTGCAACAGTGGAAACGGGGCCCTCACTGTCTTGCCGCATCGACTCTTTCGGCGGCGGCCTCTGCCTCAGCCCCTCCTGAAGCGAGGAAGGAGCAGCCAAGCGCGTCTCTGCCGATCACCGGGTCTTGTGCAGAGGGCAGCCACATTCGTTCCCAATGCAAAGCTACGAGGGAAAGGACGAGTGCTTGCAGGATAGGAAAGAAAGAGGAAACTGCGAGGGATCGGCAGACAGGTAGAAAATAGCCCTTGCCTTTTTATCTCTCCTCGCTCCGTTCTGTCTGTTCTATCCGCCCTCTCTCTTTCGCCCTGTCTTGTTTATAAACCTGGATTGCGGCCTTGTGCTCTGCCAGCATCAGTCGCCGGCCCAGTTGCATGAATCAGAGCCTTATAAACCCCTGGTCGGATTTCATACAAACGAATCGAATCCTCGGACAGCCTGCTGCGCAATAGCCTAACTCCAACCATCCGTGGCTGACAGCCGGCCTCCCATATTACAACGGCAGCATCGCCTTCGTCTCCCCTTTTGTCGTCTTCCATCTTTTTCCCTTCGTCTTGCTTTCCTTTTCCCCTCGTCGCACGTCTTCCCCCCCGCTGTCCATCGGCCGTGCGTGCGCACCGACTGGTCTTATCGAGAAACAACAACCCTGTCTATCCGCGCAATCCACCAACAGGACATTCAGGGGATCACTCCATCAGAGCGCGCTTGCTCCAACTTTCGCGTGTCCGTTCGCTACGAGTCAGAGCAGCAGCATTATCAGCCCTAGTCAATCCACATCCCTCTTTGTACCACTTGCACCACTTGCTTTCCCCCACCCTTTGCCCCTTGTCATCCTTAGAAACAACGGTTGCAAACGCTGAAGAACGACAAGAGGCAGCAGCCGTGGAGGTGTGATACGGGCCCGCATGGCCTGGCCTGACCTGACCCATACACACACTCCCTCCCCTTTCCCTCCTACCTCTCTGCGGGGGGCTGCCTTTTTCGGTCTGTTTCGTTTCCTTGTTTGTCCCGGCCTGAGTCTTCCATGATCTTTTTCCGTTTACTGAACGGAACTTCTGCTCGCCTCTCCATGGCTGTCCGCTCATATTAGGCAACACTGTCGTCTTACGATTGCCGTCTGCACTGTCCCAACGTCCACGCTGCCATCTGCGCATTTAAACAAACCCCCTCCCGAGTCTTTCTTTGACTATCGTGCTTCCAATGTGCTGCCGACGCTCTTTCGGCCTTCTTCCGTCTTGTCCCAGCATCGCCTCACTGGCATAGGAACGGTGCCTGCCCAGACGGCCCCTCGTCAGGATGAGCGAGCCGTTCGAGGACAATGAAAAGGTGCGTCGCAAAGCGAATTCATCATTTTGGCTGATACGCGTCATATACCTAACAAACTTCTCGCCCTCTAGCGCTCTATGCTCGCGGAGATGATCAGGGCCAGTCGGATTGATGTGGGTGCAGTGGTGGAGTTTGTCAAAAAGTACAAGATTCAGCCGAATTGGATGAACATGCGCTATCCCAATGGTGAGCAAAATCAATCAACTCTTGACTGCCCTTTTGCGAGCACTGGTCCGGCAGAGTAGAATGTGGTCTCACGCGCTGTCTCTTCTGCACAGGTCGTACTCCGAATGAATGTAGGCTACTCTTTGAGAGCATGGGTATTGCAGCACCCCTGCCTCCACAGCCCGCGGCACCACAACAGTATCAACAACAGTTCTGCCAGCCTCCACAGCATGTTCAGCAACAGTCGCAACAGCAGCAGAGTCTACAGCACCAACAACAGCACCAACAGCACCAACAGCACGTTCTGCAACCTACACCGTTACCCCCCATGAAGCGCAAACCATCGTTCGAAACCTTCGAGCCCTTACCAAAGCGTCTTGCGATGGCAGCCACCGAAGTCCCGACGCCGCGCCCGCGCGCGGTGAATATCCAGCCACGGCCGTCGCCAACTAAGCTTGCAGCAGCCCCTTCGCCAACAGTCGATACAGCCACATCGCCGCCTCCAAACCCCTCCCGGAAGCGCGGCCGTCCTTCCAAAGCGGATCGAGAAGCCAAGAGTCGTGCTTCCCTGCCCATCGGAGGTGCACCACTCCTTCTGGCCCCCGCACCCAAACCAGGTCGATTTCCTACCTTGACGACTCCTCCCCCTTTGGCCGAATACTCTCCACTGCCGTCTTCAACAAACGTCGGCATTGCTGCAAGAGCCTCTTCGGAGCCAGAAGTGAACACCAAGCCAAGGCCAATCACACCTCGCCAAGAAAAGGGGGCTAGCCATGAGCCTGAGGATGAGCAGAACGACGTACGCGTTCATCCCTCCTCCTCTTCGACGTAGTGCACTTACTTATGGCTGTCCAGGGCTCCATTCACCAGGACTCCGGCCTCAGGCACTTGACAGAAGACAACCGTACCCCACTGCGACTGGAGCTGCCGAGATTGTTACCAAGGAGTTCTCCAGCTCAGGAGCTACCAGCACCCGAAAGTCAACCCCCTTCTTCTCGTGTTGCTGTTGCAACTCTGAAAGCGCGCATAAAAGCTGTATGATCTCTCGACCATGTTTATTCTAGGAAACGGTAAGGGATTTGAATGGGCCCCTCCTTTTTAAAAGGAAGGGGCATAGCACCAGCCAGGAAGCCCTCATTTTTTGTTGCTTTGCATGCTTTGGTTTGGCTTGAAGGCAGGTTGCTATGGTGAGGCTATCTGGTACCCGATTTTGTTGCATCGCATAGTGGAGGCACACGATGATTTTACGCATATACCAACTATTTCGGCCTATTTTCAGTCGAGGTTCTTATTTGATTTCTATCAACATAAAGAATTTGTTTGAGGGGCACGTTTTTGCTCTGTCCTGGGGTCGATGGAGGCTCGTTTGAATTTTCTACCGATACAAAGCGTTTCGTTCTATTTTGTCTTGCTTTATTCACTTACTACTGGCAGGGTCCATGTTTTTAGCAGTAGGAATCGTGACGGCTTTCCCCGTGTAAGATACATGTTCATGGAGGCTGCTTGTTTACAGAAGGTCGTGTGGATACTATCACAATGGCAAGAAATCAATTGTGTTGAAGAAATACAAATAACTGATTATGACATGCGTTCGAGTGCACACCACTTGAACTCCTCTATTGGGGGCATACGAGCACCAACGTACTATGAAACGAGGCCACCTGGTTCCAAAGAAGGAAAACAAGGAAAAAGACCGAAATTCTATGGAGGTCCACACATTCCCTCTTGGAAGGGCTTCTGCCAGTGGCAATGGGTACTAAATCGCAAGCGCATGAAGCCGTCAGTGCAGCTCGGCGCGGTATATCGAGAGGCGAAAGGACAGTTGTAGTGAACTGAGGGGGGAGTAGAAACGAAATGAGGCGCCAAATGACGGGGGTGTAGTCTGATTATAGGGCATATAGGAAACAGATACAGAGAAGAAGAGGGGTGAGGGCAGTTTCAACTGTGACTACCGGTGTTTTTCGAGGCTCTGCAGGTTGACCAGCTCGGCATAGCGGCCGTTGCGCTGCATGAGCTCGACGTGGGTGCCCTGCTCGACGATGCGGCCCTGGTCGAAGACGTAGATGACGTCGGCCTTTTGGATTGTGCTGAGGCGGTGGGCGACGGCAATGGTGGTGCGACCCTTGGCGGCCTTGTCGAGGGCGGCCTGGACGACCTTTTCGCTCTCGCTGTCGAGCGCGGATGTGGCCTCGTCGAGGAGGCTGAGATGTTAGTAGGTGAGGGGGAAAGGAGGAAGAAAAAAAAAGAAAAGAAAAGAAGAGAAACCAAAAAAAAAACTCACAGAATCTTGGGATCCCGGATCAGGGCCCGCGCAATGGCGATGCGCTGTTTCTGGCCTCCGGATAGGAGGGTGCCCTTGCTGCCGACGAGGGTGTTGAAGCCGTCGGGCAGGCTGACGATGAAGTCGTAGATGTTGGCCTCGCGGCAGGCAAACTCGACGGCTTCATCGGTGACGACGGTCTCGTCGAGGGCGCCAAGCAAAATGTTCTCGCGGATGGTGCCCATGTAGAGGGTAGGTTCCTGGGAGACGAGGGCGATGCCGCGGCGGTAGGCGCTCACGTTGAGAGTGGCAATGTCGTGGCCGTCGAGGAAGACGCCGCCGGCGAGCGGGTCATAAAATCGTTCGAGCAGAGCGATGGTGGTGGACTTACCGCAGCCGGAGGCGCCGACGAGGGCGACGTACTGGCCGGGATGGACGGTCAGGCTGAGACCGCGCAACACGGGCTGCTCGAGGCGGGTGGGATAGCGGAAGTGGACGTCGCGGAACTCGATGGGGTGGTCAAACGAGTCGACCGGACGGCCGGCCGTCGACCAGGCGTCAATGGCCACCGGACGCTCAAAGAGGTGCTTCAGCTCGGCGCTCGCCTGGCGGGCCTTGCCCATGTCGGGCGCAAAGGAGAAGAAGGTGCCGGCCGACTGGGCGCCAAAGGTTACGGCCGAGAAGACGACAAAGAAGCTAAACATGTCGTAGGCCCCCTCCGACAGCAGCTTGCCGCCGTACCAGAAGCCCAGGGCCAGGACCAGAAACGTCAGCGACTGCGACGCCGCGTACAGCAGAGACGATCGCAGCACCGAGACTGTCGACGTCCGCAGCTGGGCCGCCAGGTCTGCCCGGTAGTGCTGCACTACGTCGTCTTCGCGCGTCAGCGAGGCCACTGTCCGGATGGCCGTGATCGCCTCGCTCGCGTAGCTGGCCGAGCCCTCGTACGCCCGCTTCGCCCGTCGCTGGTAGTGTGCCAGCATCCAGAAGCGGAAGTAGCCACAGCCCAGCAAGATCGGAATCGTAGATGTGCAAACCAGCGCCAGCTTCCACCCAATCGCAATCGACAGTGTGAGCGCTGCGATCAGCGTCGTCGCCACCGTCAGCAGCGTCCCCAGCGTCGCCCCGCTCAGCCCGGCCGCGTGTGTCACTTCGGTCGACAGGAACGACGTCAGTGCGCCCGCCGTGTTCTCGTCCCGGTCGAAAAAGGATATGTCTTGTCGCAACATCGTGCGGAAGGCTCGGTCACGTGCTCGATGCACCAGTCGCTCAGAGCACAGTGCGAATGCGCCTCCCTGAATCGCAAACGCCAGCAGTTGCACCAGACCCAGCATCAGGTACATCAGACACCAAAAGTGCGCGTCGTGTCGCACCTGGCCGCGGTTCTGCGGCGTCACCACCACCGACAGCGTGCTGATTTGCTTCGCAAAGAACACCGCCTGTGTCGGGTTGCCGCCGCCGCAGATGATCGAGAACACCAGCGCCACGCACATCAGCGGCCATTCCGTGCTGTTGAAGCCTGCGATCAGCCGAATCAGCGGCATCAGCCCGTAGCGTGCCGCCGCGTCCTTCGCCTCCGGCTTGCGCGCCTTCAGCGCCAGGCTCGACAACGATTGCTGTGTCGCCGACCGCTGCAGCTTGCGCGCCATGTCGTCGTCAGGGTCTGCTGAGTAATCTCCTGTTCCTGTGGCTGTGCCTCGTGTGGCTGAGCCTCCTTTGGCCTCCATGTCTGTGTTGTGGCTGCTGCTGTCGTTTGTGATCTTGCGCACCAGCTCGGCGTCGGCCTTGGCGTCCAGCACTTCCTGTTCCTCGGCCGTCGGCGCGTTCACGGCCGCAATACTTTGCGCTGCCACCAGGTTGTAGTAGGCGCCGCGCCGCTCGATCAGCTCGTTGTGTGTGCCCTGTTCGACGATCCGCCCCAACGACATGACCACGATATTGTGTGCGTCTTTGATTGTGCTCAGCCGATGTGCAATCGTAATGGTCGTCCTCCCGGCTGCCGCCACGTCCAGCGCCGCCTGCACCACACCCTCGGATCGCGTGTCCAGCGCCGACGTGGCCTCGTCCAGGAGCAGGATCTTGGGGTCCGACACGATCGCCCGCGCAATCGCGATGCGCTGCTTCTGGCCGCCCGACAGCAGGAAGCCGCGCTCGCCCACGTTCGTCTCGTAGCCCTCGGGCAGGCCGGTGATGAAGTCGTGCGCGTTGGCCTTGCGTGCCGCGTCCTCGATCAGCGCCCGCTTCTCCTCCGTGCCCGCCTGCTCATGCCGGCTGCCGATGAGGCCGTGTGCAATGTTCTCGAAGATGGTCGTGCCGAACAGGATCGGCTCCTGCTGCACCAGTGAGATGTTCTGCCGCAGCCATCGCAGGTTCAGCTTGCTGATGTCGTGGCCGTCCAGGTAAACCGCGCCCTGCACCGGGTGATAGAACCGCTCGACCAGGCCGACAATGGTCGACTTGCCCGACCCCGAAGCGCCCACCAGTGCTGTCGTCTTGCCGGCCGGGATCTCCAGCGAGACGTCCTCCATCACCACCACCTCCGGTCGCGACGGGTAGATGTGCTTGATGTGCTCTAGCCGTATCGCGCCCACCAGTCCGGCCGGCTTCTCGCCCTCGTCCGACGTCGGGTCCAGGCACGAGATTCGGTCGATCGTGTTGAAGATCTTGGCCGCTGCTGCCAGGCCGGTCGTGAAGGCCTGGATGTTGGGCGCCACGTTGCCCAGGTTGAAGGCACCCATCATGACCGACATCATGATGATGAGCACCTTGGACAGCGGGATCACGTTGTCGAGAACAAAGTTGCTGCCCACGTAAAAGGCCAGGCCGTAGTTGAGGTACAGAATGCACATCATACAGGCAATCATAATCGAGAGCACCGCCTTTACGCGAAAGCCGTGGCCCTCGGCCCGAGTCAGGTACTCGTCGTAGCGGCGGGCCAGGCGGTCCTGCGTGCCAAAGGCCACGCTGTTGCGGATTGAGCTGATGACCTCCTCGGCCACGCTGCCGCCCTCGGCATAGGCGGCCACCGACAGCTTGCTGTACTTGACGATGAAGCGCGACCCGCCGCCCATGACAGTGACCAGCGCCACCACCGTCGACAGCAGGATCAGGGTCATCTTCCAGTACTCGACGAAGCCGATGACAAATGCAGTGAAGAACGTGGCCACGGCCGCCAGCGTCAGGCCGATCTTCTCCGAGATGCCTTCCTGCACCAGGTTTGCGTCGGCCGTGATGCGCGTCGTGACCTCGCCGGCGCCCAGCTTGTCGAAGAAGCCAATGTTCTGGCGCATGCAGCTCTCGAGGTAGTGCTCGCGGATCTTGGAGCTGATGTGCTCGCCCGTGTAGATGAAGCCGACGGTGGAGATGTACGTGGTGACGAACTCGCCGATGGCCAGGTAGATGAAATACAGGACCTGGTGGGCCATCTTGTGCATGAATGCGTGGCGGGAGAGCGTGCCGAGGAAGAACTTTTGGAAGCTGCCCTGGAGGTTACCAAAGACGACCGTCATCAGCGGCAGCGCGGCGCCAGACGCCGTGCCACAGATGGCCGCAATAACCAGGATGGCCACGTCCGTTCTCGATGCGTAGCGGTACAGCGTGCGGAAACCGATCTTGACCTCGGGCGTCAGCACCTGCCGTCGCAGCACGGTGGCCTCGTCGGGCGGCAGGTGTTGGAAGGGGTCCTCTGCATTCTTCTGGCCGGGCAGCTGCGCGGGTTTCGAGTCGAGCTTGGCGAGACTCGGTGCGGCCTTGTCATCGCCCGTTTCCTCCCGGCTGGACGCAGAATTGGGCGGCATGACCGCCGTGGTGGCCGAATCCTTTTCTGATCGGCCGGCCATTGCGTGTGGGGTGAGAAAGAGAGAGTGAAAGAGATCGGTTGAGAGAGAGAAAGGACAGGCAGCACAGCGAGGCGGTCGCGGCTTCATATAAGGTTGTCCCCGGCTCGCATTGTTGTGTTGAGAAGGGGATGGAAGAGTGGAGACGGATAATAGGCGAACAGTGTGTTGGAAGTAGTGCAAGGCGCAGGTGAAATAGTGTAGACGATATGGAGCAAACAGCCGGAGAAAAGAGGGTATCTCCAGGAATGTGTGGGTTTTCGCGTCCGGAGTATCAGTGCTACCACGTCGTATTGCGGGAGCAGGAGAATGCTCGCGTCGACTGCCTTCTTGGGAAACGCTGGCGGCCGAACCCTGGCGTAGACGATCGCCGTGCTCCTCCTTTCTGGCGGGTGAATCTGACGCCTGGAAACGGGGACGCGGCATAGTTCAAACCCCGACCGACGTTCTAGGCGAGTTTTGCAGGACGTCGCAGACCAGGTCTCTTTCTGGCAAGTCAATCGGCCCTGGCCCCACGTCATCTCGCCCCCCAGCCATGGAGCCATGGAGACATGGAGATATGCAGCCCATGTGTTGTCTTTCGCTTTCGGTTGCCTTGTCCATCCCACCCTTACTGTCTTAGCTACCGTGGCGGATCGCCCTAGCGCTCGACCGGCTCAACAGTGTGGTAGAAAGACGCCAGTCGGAGCAATACGAATGCTGCTGTTGGTCATTCGAGAAGTCGGTAAAGATGAAAAATAAGCAATGCACGGAGTCATATGAGTCTTATCCTTATTTCTGCCGCCCTGAAAGAAGGAGCCATTCTGAGTCATTTTGACGCGCTCCTTTCTCCAAGGCGCAGGCCACGTCATACAACGTACTCGCAAATGCGGAGAGTTTGGCCCTTTCTAACATCCGTTCCGGCGCGGAGATTACTGTACACTGGCTGCGATCGGGGCCGTGTTGAAGAAGCCAGAAGAGGAAAGCGCACTTCCGTGCGTAACATGGGTACAACGTGACTCGCCCGCATACAGCGATATGCCACTGCACCACGTCATCGCCGCCTCAGCCAAAGGCGCACATCCCACCTCAGCTTAGCCTTGGCAGCCTTGCCAGCTTACAACGTGCAACTTCTGGCCAGGCTGTCCTCCCGAATTGAGTGAAGCCTGAAGGACGAAGGAGGAAAAGAGGAACGCGACGTGCATCACGACACCAGACCGCGATACAAGAGTTCTTGGAAGCAGCAAGCAGCGTACTGGATTGAAGCTACAGACTTTGGACACTTTTCCCTGCAGACAGCATAGCAGATATTTTGCTATGTATCTGCGGCCTGACTACCGGCTCCGGGCCATCTGCACCGGTCTTCTCCTGCTGGGCTCGAACCTGCAGCCGATTGCAGCTGCCAAGCCCAAGAATGCCATTCTCCTTTCTGAGGTGAGCAAAGTTGCCACTTGTTCCCCCCCTCCTCCTGCTGACCCCAACAGGTTCAATCCCTCACCTTGCGCGCCGGCAAGATGACCTCCCATCGTCGCGTGGCGGCCGTGCCCCAGCTCGCGTGCACGTCCAGCCCGCCGGCCATCTGCGGACTGCACACCGTCGACGTGATGCGCTGCACCAACGAGGGCCCCGGCTACGACCGTGAGGACATTCAGTGGTCCTGCACGGCCCAGCTGCCGCCCGAGCTCAAACTGGGCGCCACCGACGTCGTCTGTGAGGGCTACGCCTCGCGCGACGACCCCTATGTCCTGCGTGGCAGCTGTGCCGTGGAGTACCGCCTGCTGCTGACCGACCTCGGCGATGAGCGGTACCCAGATCTGGCTGGAGGGAGAGGCAACAGTGCTGCCGACTGGAGCTCCTGGCTGTTCTTTGGCCTTTTTGTCGCCGTCTGCATCTGGATCGCCTGGTCTGCCCTCACTGCCGGTGGTGACGACGAAGGACGGCAAAATGGCACACGACGGCCAGGAGGAGGAGGAGGAGGAGGTGGTGGAGGCCCTGGGTTTGGTGGAGGTGGTGGTGGTGGTGGCTACGGCAACGATGGACGATGGGATCCCCCGCCACCCTATCCTGGCAACCCCAAGCCGGAGCCGTCAACGACGGGTGGCAATGCTACGAACCAGCAGTGGCGCCCGGGATTCTGGACAGGAATGGCTGGTGGTGCTGCCGCTACTTATCTGGCTGGACGCAACAGCAATAACGGCAGCAGCAGCAGAAACAGCACCCAGCCTGGACGGGGATTTGGCGACTCGACTGGGCCGTCTCAGACATCACAGTCGTCCCAGAGGCCCCTGACACGATCAACATCGTCTGCCCGCTACCAGGGCACCGGCTTTGGCTCCACGAGTCGTCGGTGAGTATGTCGGACGACAGGCAGACAGAAGACAAATTACAAGACAAGACTGCACCAAACTCGAATGGGACAGACAGATCCATCATACGCCGGAGCATTGTGCGCCGGCTCCCATTCTCTTCTTCCCGCCCTAATACACTGTAAAAATACACACAGAACATTCAAACAAGGCCAGGGCCCCTCCCATAAGCCAAAAAGAGCACAGATACCTGAAATAGGTAACGCCCTCCCCGTTCCGAAAACATATCGTATACCGTACACCCAAGGGCTCTCCAGACCCTGACAGAAGGAGGGGGAAAGAAGGGGGAATACAAAAAATATATAAGTAAGCAGGCGGGAGGCAGCAAAGACGCGACAGACGGCACTTTTGTACCACTCCTCTCCCTGCAGCTCTGTGCGGGAAAAGCTGGATGCAAGAAGGGAAAAATTACTGGAAATGTACTCCAAACGGCAACTCCGTCCTCCGAACCCGTTCGTCTCGTCTCGTTTCGTTTCCTCTTATAAATGTGCCGTCATCACGTCCATCTTGTCAAAGGCCTTGTTGCATGTCGGGCACTTTCTCATCCGGTTGCTAAGCCGCGCATCTATACAGGACTGGCAGAACACGTGTCCACACGTCTTGATGATCGCATTCTTGAAGTCGTTACGGCACACCGAGCAGAGCGCAAATTTCTGTTGTCTTGGTCAGCATTGGCCCTTTTCTCCTCTTCGTCTCCACCTACACTGCCACTCACCCGAAGCATCTCCTCTTCCTCCGACGAGTTGGCCAAGCACTTCGTCTTCCAGCTGTCCCGATCCTTCTGCAGGTGGCCAATCCGCACCTTGAGCTTCTCCAGCTCCGTCTCGTACGCTGCCGCCTGCTCGCGCAAGCTGATGTTGGCCGCATCCCGCGCCTTGACCAGGTTTGTCAGCTCCATCATCTGTCCCTTGCTCGACTCGAACCGCCGCGTAATGTCCGCGTTGGCGGACTTGAGAATCCGGCTCTCGTCCGCCACCGTCGTGTTGGATTGTCGGAAGTCTGCCAGCTGCTTCTCCAGGTTGCTCAGCAAGGACCGGCTCTGTGCCTCCACCTCCTTGAGCGATGTGATGATCTCCGAGCTCTTGCTGTTCTGGTGTCGCAGCGCCCTGATCTCCGCATTGCGAATGTCCATGTCCTTGCGCGCCGCAAAGTACTTCTGGTCCGCCTTGGCCTTCTCCAGCGTGAGGATCGTCACCCGCTCTTCCAGTGCCGTAAAGTCCATCACCTTCTTCTGTGCCAGGCTGATCGCTCGCTTGTACGCCTTCTCCACTGACGGCATTTCCGCCTGGATGAGCGCGTAGTCTTTCTCCAGCTTCAGCAACCGCTCTCGCAACTGCTCCGGTGACAGCGCGTCCAACTCTGCCGTCGTCGCCGTGTCGCTGCCGTCCTCGCTCGGTCGTAGCCGGTCCAGCTCCAGCTCTAGGGCCGTTATGCGATCGTCCTTGGCCGTCACCAGCTCCTTCATGTGCTCGAATGCCGTCCGCTCCTGGTCCTGACTCGCCTTCCGGATCTGCACGTCAGCCACCAGCTCGTCCCGCGCTGACCGAATCCGCGTGAGGTCCTGCTCTTTTGCCTGTATCTGGTCCTCGAGTTCGCCCGTGACCGCTTGCGCCTCGAGCTCTAGCTTCGTCCGGAAGGCCGATCGATCCGTCTGCAGCTTCTCGATTTCCTCGCGCAGCTGCTTGTTGGTCGCTTCCAGGTGGTTGGCCCGCCGGATCAAGTCTTCGCTTTTGCTCTTCAACTGCTTGAACAGGTCCGTCCGCGCATAGTCCTCCTCCGACACGCTTTCCCGCTTCGCTCTGTATGCGCTGTTCTCGTCCTGGGCGGTCTTCAGTTCGGCAAATAGGCGGTCGAGCTGCTCTTTTTGCTTGGCAAATGCAGCCAGGTTCTCGTCGTATTTCCCCTGCAGCGCCTGCAGATCGGCTGAGCTTGCCGACGACGCGTCTCCGCCGTTTTCAACCGCCGGCCGCGGGGTGACGTGCGCCAAGGCTTTTTCTTCCATCTTCTGGACCTGCAAGCTGCGCATGCGATCTAGCCGCTTTTCAGCCTTGATGTACCGTAGTGTCGCGGTGTCGAGCTGCTGCGAGATGTCTTCCTTGTCCGTCTCCAGGCGGTCCAACTGTAGGGCGTATTCCTTTTGGGCGGCGAGCAACGTCTTGATTTGCGTCTCCAGCTGGGTGACCTCGGGTTTTACTGCTTCGCGCATGCCGGCAAGCCGGGCGAGGAGGAGCTCCATCCTCGTCTTCACTGCCTTTGTCTTCTCGCCCAGGTGCTTCTGGAAATCTCGACTGTCCTTGAAACTCAGGGCAGACGGGTAGGGTTGTTCTAACAAAACGATGCCTGTCAGCATGGCCATTGCTTCAGCGATCTAGCGGTCTGATGGTCGTACCTTTCGATTCTGGGTGACTAGACACAGTCCCTTCACAGAGAAGCTCGATTTCTTGCAAAAGCTAGGCGCCCGTTAGAATGCCAGTCTTCCGTCGTGTCGTTATCGGTGGTGGGACATGTGCGCCTACCTGGAGGACCCAAGCATCGGCAATACGGATGTGGTCATCATGATACGTCGACCGCTTTTGTATCTCTTCGATCCGAGTTTCTAGCGTGGCTTTTTCCCTCTTGTATTCGTTCATCTGGCGGATAAGGGCATCTTTTTGGAAATCCTGGAGATCCCGGTGTCAGCAATCGTCCATCTGAATGTCGAAGGGCGCGGAGCGCCTGCAAAACGGGCCAGGACATCAGTGAGCAGGGGAGGAAGAGCCTTGAGGGTCTATGCCTGCTGCTTCACGGCAAGCGGCGCATTAGCATGGAAACCGGTGTGGTTGGCACCCTCAGAGGCAGGAGAACAGAATCTGAACAGACAGCTTCTGGGAGCAGAGGCATGTGATGCACAGAAGGAGGGGGCAGACGCGCGTCAGGAAGGAGAGCAGACGCGTGCGAGTGAGAAAAAGGAGGCTTGTGGCGCGCTGTACAGGAAACGATCGGCAGGGTGGAGAGGTGGAAACTCGCGTCGTGTGATGCCTTACCTCGAGCCAAGCCTCGTCTTTGTAGTCACCATTATTGTCGTCCTTTGCCCTGCTGCCGCCACCATTCACGGCCTGTCGCTTGCTTGGTGGTGCATACTCATCGGTGTCGGCGATGGCCGGTCTCTTCCTGTCCTCCATCTTGACGACGGCGGATGGATGAGTCGGCAAAGCGGAGGGGGAAGTGGCAATAGGCATGGGAGAGGGGGAAAGGACGAGAAGGCGATGGCGCGTGTGGCGGATTGCTGAGTCTCCGCGAGAGAGCGAGGGGTCTGTTGCGAGAAAAGATGGGGGAGAGAGCAGAGAGGATGGCCAAGTCGGGAGTCGAAAGGGACGGATTCGAGAAGCGTGAAACGGAAGGAGGATAATAGGGGAGAGAAACAGAAACGAGGGATCCGGAGGGAAAATAGAAGAGAAAAAGGAAGTGGTGGGGAAAAGAGGCCTGGCGCGATCAACCAGGAGCGATGGGTTCCGCAAACATGGGGGGGAAAGGGCGCCAGAGATGGTCAAGGAGGCGGGTGAGCGAGCCGATGGTACGAGGCAGAAGAGGAGAGAGAGAGGGAACAAAAGTTCGCTGGCGGAGGCAGATGGAAATTTTGGCGAATTCAAGACCAAAGAGGCGTGAGCGAGGAGAGGGAAAAAGGAGCCAACCAAAAAAGGGCGACAAACGGCGCTAGGCCGTGTTTGGTGCTGGCGCGGCCATGGATCGCGGCTTATCGCTGCAAAGTGGGGGCTGTCTTATATAAGGCGAGGTCGATTTTAACCCGGTATTTTTTTTTGGCGATTTTTATCGCTTCTGCGTCTGCCTCTTTCCCCTCACTTTTCCTCCTCTCCCACGAACACACAGACATGTTCCCGCCTGCGTCCGACGCCCACTCCGACCCCAGTCAGCCCCTTTTACGAATTGATCGAGCGACGACCTCTTGACCTGTGCGACTTGCGCGATTGACGTCCGGCGCAGCAGATGGCCATTACAGCTGAAAGAAGACCTTCTCAGCCAGCGGCAGTCGACCAAAGACCAACCCGGCCGTATCGATATCCAACGCAGTCGCAACCATGAGCTCCATGTTGAAGAAGAAAGGCGGTCTCGCCTTCAAGCCCAAGGCGCCGGCAGCCCGACGAGCAGCCGCAACAGCCGCAGCAGCACCTTTAACTACGCCTGCAAATCCAACCGCAAACACGATGACGACGGCGAATGCGAGTGCGATTGCCCCTGTGCCCGCCCTCCCAACAGCCCAAGCAGCAGCCGCCGTCCAGGACCGAGCTGCCACGGCCGGGGACCAGCCCAAGACGCCAACACCGCCCGAAGCCGTTCTCCCCGCAGCCACGACGTCATCTTTTGTTGCACAAACAGCAGAGAAAGAACCGACAGCACGATCAGGCCTTGAGACAGCACCTGCAGCTGCCCGAAGAGATCTGGCCCCCACACCACTATCGCCCCCTGCGACCCAGAAGCAGCCCACGCCAGTGCCGGAACGGCCGGTCGGCCAGACTGCGCCTGCAGTCATCGCGGCTCCGGTCGATTTTCCCCTATCACCACCACCAACACAACCGACACCCCGACAGACCAGAACACGACGCTCGACGACTGCAGGTCCTGCTGCTGTCGAACCGCAGGAGGAGTCTACGACGCAGCGGACGCGCATCGCCATCAGCAGTCTGCTGCAGAGCGAAGAGGTCGTGATCACAGAAAGCACCACTATTTCTACTACTACTACCACTGTCCAGCCAGCTCGGAGAAGTCGGCGATCTGTCCTGGAAGGAAGTACAGCAGTGGAAGCCCCCATCGACGAGGCGGCCAGTATTAGCAGCCCTGCTCCTGCCGTTGCAGAAACGGTCGCTCCGGCTGCAGGACGGAAGGGTCGTTCCAAGCTCAAGGTTTCTGCTCCTGCTGCGTCTGTGGAAGGAGAGTCTGCCGGTGCAGTCGTGACAGAGACGGCACCATCAGCAAAAAGGCGCTATACGAGGAGAAAGCCAGTCGTCAGTGCGGCTGTAGCAGATGGACAAGGAGGCACCGAAGCCCAGGCCCAGGCCCAAGCCCAAGGACGGCCACGAGCCAGCCGGAAACGGTCGGCGACATCTGGAGCCAGCGAAGGGTCACCGGCTGCGACAACAGCCGAGACAACGACAGCGGACGCACCGGCAACAACAAAACGGAGCCGTCGGGAGCGGGAGGTCACGCCGGAGGATGCGGAGACGCGTACGGTGGACCACCGGGAACTAAAGATGGAGGATCTAACCAAGGACCTGCGGATCGGCAAGAAATTCAGCCGGCACGACGAGCTGGTCGACCGCGAACGCGAAAAGCGGCGACAGTACCGGCTGGGAAAGAAGAATGGCACGGGCGGGACGGCAGCGGTGCCGGGAAGCGGCGGCAGCAGCGAGACTGGATCGGTGCTGGGAGGAGGAGGAAGGAGCAGCGAGACGGGCGGCATCCAGGGTAGACCGTTGCGGATGTCGGACGCCGTGGCAGCAGCAGCATCGGTCATGGCAGCGGCAACCGGCACCCGACGAGCAGGAGGAGAAGCAGCCGCATCGGCCGGGCCCCAGTTTGAGATCATCGACGGCAACATTGTGGTGAACCAGGCATCGCTGGTGCACGACCGACACGCAGCGGCAGCAGCGGCCGCAGGCGAGCTGGAGGAGGTGGAGGAGAACGACTTTACGCGGCAGACGACGTCGAACACGTACCTGAAGCCGGGCAAACTGCGGGGACCAAACGCGTGGACGGAGGCGGAGACGGAGCTCTTTTACCGGGCGCTCAGCATGTTTGGCACCAGCTTCGACCTCATCTGCAACATGTTTCCGGGCAAGTCGCGGCGCCACATCAAGATGAAGTTCAACCGCGAGGACAAGCTGCGGCCAGACCGGATCACCGACGCGCTCGTCGGCCAACACAAGGTGGCCATTGACGTGGACGAGTACATGGCGCGAACAGGTCAGACGCTGCACGCAACTGAGACCCTCGATGCTGAGTATGCCCAGCGCCAGGCTGAGCACGATGCCGAGCAACAGCGCATCGTCGACGACGCCGCCGAGGTGCTGCGCAAGAAGCGCGAGGCGCTGTTTGGGCCGCGTGGTGGTGGTGCCGCGGGAAGTGCTGCAAAGACAGGAAATGCAGGAAATGCAACGCAAGACTTTGATCCCCTCGGCGGTGCTGGCAGCGCCCCCAACCCAGACGAGATCGACGAGACCGTCGAAGACGAAACCGACCTGGTCAGACACAACGACCGTCGGCGCACTGCCGGCCGCTCCAAACACGGAGGCATGAAAGCGGCCGTGGCCAGCGGCTTCGGCATCTGAGGTGTGTACGGAGTACAGCGTATGACTAGAGTGGCTCGGATGGTGTTCTTTTACTTGCATACACGTGATACCCGCAATGGGGGGATGAGGCCGCCAGACTGCGGGGAAACAGGCCGCAGCTGGCAGGAAGGCCGGCTTGGACAGGATCTCTCTCTACGACGGTTGCACGTGATTCGACATGACTTCCCTGTACGCAAAGATTCGGCGGCAACGACCGCTTAATAAAATAAGATGGTGAAGACGAGAGAGGAAAGTTCGGCTGTCTGCAGAACCAGAAGAAGCAGCGTAGAAGCGAGGACGTTTGCCAAACGCAGGAAAAAATAAAACGGAAGGAAAAAAGGAAAGGAATAACAAAAACAGAGACCTCCCCGATTACCTCCCCCATCCAGTCGCCCCGACCAGCTGACCCATCCATCCAGCCTCGCCTCGCCCCTCTTTTGATTCCATCATCATTGCTTCCGTCCGGTTTCTCTTCCCTCTCTCCATTGCGCAGAAAAGAACAGTGTTTGGGTATTCCTCGGCCGGTGTCAGTGTCGTTCGGTTTCGGTTTCGGTTTCGGTTTCGAGTTTGATCGATCGAGTTCGAGTTCGGTTTCCATTTCGTCGTCATCGTCTCTCGGGGACAGCAGCGAGCAGGGCCGGTATCGTCCAGCACGCCTTTGCTTAGTCCTGTAAATCCTCGTCGTCCGGCTGGTCAAACAGGAAATTTGCTGCCAGCTCCTCGTTCTTGTCGCACGCAAAGTAGGCCTGGATCGCCTGGTCCCGGTCGAAGCCAAGGCGGCAGAGCTTGGCCATGTTAGCAAACGGTTGCCCTGTTCATGCCCAAGAACAAACTCACACGTTCGATAGCATCCCGCTCCTCCTCTGTCACCGAAATCGCCTGTGCGCCGGGCGGCAGCGGTGCATCGTCCTCATCGCCATCCTCACTCAGCAGGCTGAGGAACTGGTCTGGGTTCTGCGCAATCAGCTGTGCCAACTGCGGGTTTCCGGCGCCCAGCTGCTGCAGGATCGGTTCCAGCATCTGCGGCTGCTGCTGCACCACCTGGCGCAGCTGCTGGAACTGCGCATTGTGCCGCAAAAAGTCCAGGTTGCCGAGGCCCTGGCTGCCAGCAGCAGCTGCTGCCGCTGCCGCTGCACTATCCGCCGACGGTTGCGCAGCTGCACCACGGCTGCCGCCGCCACCCTGGCCGTGCTGGGCAGCCAGGTCAAACAAGTTCACGCTCTCGGGGTGCTCTTCGATGCTGGCAGCAGGGGCTGCCGCCACAGCCGGAGCCGGAGCCGCTGTCGCTGCTTCGCTCTCGGCATCGGCGCCGGCCGCAGCAGGCGGTGGCTGCAGATTGTCGGGAATGCCCTGGAGCTGTCAGCACAGGTACAGCCGGTCAGTCCGGTTCGGGTTCCACCCACTGTCAGCAGATATTCGACCGCACGGTCCGGGTTGTTGTAGGCCGCGCGCATGGCCGCGCTGATCTGGCTGCGCTCGAAACCCATCGCCTCCATGTTTGTGATGGCCTCCTGCAGCGCTGGTCCGACCGAGAAGGAGTTGGGATCGGTGTAAGACGTGGCACCACCGGCCGTCTGGCCGGCTGTACGGGCGGCCGGACTCGGTGTGGCCGCGACGGCCGCTTGAGCCATCGCAGCAGAATTGGCGGCAGCAGCAGCAGGGGCAGAAGGTGTGGCCGTGACAGCGGACGCGCGAGCCGGTGTCGATGGCGAAGCGGCTGATGACGACTCGGCCACCGGAGCGGGCTTGGGCTGTAGGCCACAGCGTTAGCATCGTCCTCCCTCTCTCTCCTTCCTCCAGGTCGACGCACCTTGTTCACCACGCAGACCACGAAGCCCTTCTCCTCAATCTTGTATGACTCGACCGTGTCTTCATCTTTCAGAATCTTGCCTGCCATCCGAGAGCATCAGTACCGTAGCTTCAACACAGCACAAGTCGGCCGGCTCTTCCATTGCGCAACATACCCGAGTAGATGAGTTTCTGTGTTTTTGGCGCCCATCCGCGCTCGTCCGAGATCTTCTGCTTGACAGCGGCAATCTGGTGACGCGAAACGAAACGACATGTCAGCGCAGGCCTCTCGCCGTGGCCACACGAATAACAGGGTGCGGAGAGACAAGAGACAGGGGAGTGTGCACGTGATGCGCAAGCTCGAGGCTTGTGTAGTGCAGCCAGAATATGGTGGCCTGGAAGAGAAAACGACAAGAGGGAAGAACGACGTACCGTCTCCAAGGGCTCGATCTCGATGACGAATTTTTGCTGCTTCAGGTCCTGTACCAGAGAGTCAGCAATGGAAAGGGATCGGGCCGTTGCAGCTGTGGCAGGCGGCATCGTCGTAAGGTTTCTTACCTTGAATGTCACCTTCATGGCGGGCAACTTGTGTAGAGGGGTCGATAGGGGAGATAAAATCAAGAAAGAGAGAAAAGAGAAAAATGGGAGCACGGGAGATGGTTCTGTCCACGGGCGTGCGCTGTCAGCGGGTGATGGGTGGAAAGCGAAGACGCCGCGAGCGAGTTGACGAGAGCAGTTAGGGGAAGAGAAGAGAGAAGGTCAGGCGGACGAAGAGGCTTGCGATCTTCACTCGAGGTGAAGTTGCGTAGGCGATTTTTCGACGACGGGCGGGAAAGAGTAGGTGGAGAGGAGGAGACGTAGCCAGTCAGGCCTTGCCTTGCGGCCCTCTTTGGACCACTCACAATCCGCAGAGTGACCAAGGGGAAGAGGCAACAGCGCTAGTGGCGGGCGGAGGCATAGGTCCATGGCGTAAGAGCTGTAGCTGCCTGCTGCTCTGGTCTTCAGAAGCTCCCGTCAGCATACCGCTGTAAGAGATATGCACATACACGAGTCCACCCCACGCCAACCGAGAAGCACTTGTCCAAGGTTCAGCTTCTTGCATACGGCGCCTGTTCGTAACGCCTTCGCTAGTAACAAGACAGAACATTATAATACCCGTTCCCAAAAAACCGCCCTTATCCCCAACCGTATACCCAAAAACATACGAGCCACCAAGAAAGACCCAGATAAGGAAAGATACGTGAGAAAGCGTGAGTGGGCGTGAGCGTGAGCATGCAGCATGCCTACAGTCGTGTGAAGGAGCGATCCTCCCAACCCCAAGTGCGCGTTGCACAGTCGTCGTAGTTGTTATGTCATGTCGTTTGCAGTTCGTGTGTTTCCCTGCCTCCATCATCAGACTGTCTCGTTCTCCAGCCGACTTCTTCGGCTCTCATAGCCCGATAGGCTCGCTCTCGTTCCTGCGCTTAGAATCCAGTCCGGAATCGGCGGCGTCATCTTGCGCTCAGCCAAGCAGAACTGCTTCTCGCGTTCCCCCTCCTCCTCCTCCTCGTCGTGCAGCCTGCCGCCCGTCAGCAGTCGACCCCGGTCGATGCCACCACTGGGACTGCCCGCAAGCGCCCTCTTCATTGTAAAATCGTCAAAGCTACCCTGCCGGCTCAGCGGACTTGGTACCACCGGAAGGCTGCCGCTCCGCATCCGATTCAGCGTCCGCAGGCTCTGCACGTCGGCCACGAGCATCTGGCCGGCGTTGGGCGCGGCCGTCACCACGGTGCCAGCGCTGACGGCCGGCGGTGGAGTAGGCGAGTCTGACCGGAATAGCGGGTGGATGTGTTCCTCGTTGGACGGCGAGAGCGACTGCGAGCGTGCGCGCGTTGCTGCTGCTGCTACGTATCCAGTCGACAGCGATGTTGCCGATGCCGATTTAGGCACCGACCTAGGCACCGGACTATAGCTCCGACTGCGCCGGCGAGTCCGCGGGGGACCGACGAGGTCCAGCGGCGCGCCCGGGCTGGGACAGCGGCTGGCAGTAGGGCTGGCCGGGATCGTCTCGAGAAAGCGGCTGGCCGGGATGGGCGACACCGAGCCCTCCAGCACAGCCTGACGGTTCTGTGGAGACACAGAAGACGTGTCCCACGAGTCGAAGTCGTCTTCCACGCTTATGCTTGACTCGCGGTCACGGCGGGTCGTATACGAGTTGTTGAAGGAAGGCGAGGTCCGGACTGACTGAATGCTGCCGGCGCTGCTGGCCAGCAGTCGTGTCTTGGAGGAGATGGGGCGGACAGCATTGGACAGCGATGACTGCAGGGAGCTGAAGGTCTCCGTCGCCGAGCGACCATCACTTGAACCAGGTGGCGAGCGTATGGCTCCTGTCAGGGCGGTCTTCCCCCCCCTTCGACTCGCCGGCGGGGTCGGGGCTAATGTCTGACTGTAGCGGATTCCCTTGACACGAATGGACGGCGATGCTCGTGTGCTGGTGGTTGGAGGCCGGCTGCTGGCATCGTCCTGCTGATAGATTCCTGCGGCTAGAGGCAGCTTGGTGGTCTCGTGTGTCGACAGCGCGCGGACGGCAAGCAACTGCATGATCAGGAACAGAAGCTGGGCGACATAGCACACAGACAATGCGACCGATGCTCCGGCGAGGAAGGGGACCGCTCCAGATCCAAAGATTGTTGGTGGCAGAGTGCCGGCGGATTTGCTGAGATTGACAAGGGCAGCAACAGAACTGGCGGCAGCCACTGTGCAAAGAAGGGCGCTGAGACTGAACCAGTGGCCACTCGGCTGCTGCAATGACTTTTGTGGCTGTTTTTCGTTGGCCTTGCTCTGTGCTGCTCGTGTCCGTATTCTTCTCCGCACGTAGTATGTGAGATGGGCGAGGAAGACGAGAAGCACAAGACCTTCGACAATCGCCGAAACAATCGCAATGATGCGTGTTGTGGATGCTGGAAGAAACTCTAGTTCGTGGGCGAGAATGGCGTGAAGAGCTATCAAAGCCGAAGTCGAGAATATGGCCAGGGTGCCAGCCACGGCCAAAATGCTGTGTGGAGGAGCCATGACGTGGAAAGTGAGCAGTTCGAGTCCGAGAGAAAGTGTTGTTGCTCTGATATGGCCTTGGTAACCTCTTGCCTCCAAAGTCCCAGGTCACCAGGCGGAGACCGGGCCAGGGAATACAAGTCAAAGTCCACGGCCGGATGCGTACAGCCTTGAGCGCTTGTTGGCCCAGGCGTACCCGAATACAAAAAGTGTTCTTGGGGACCACAAATGGGACAAGTCGAGAAGTCGAGAAGTTTGCTGTAGTATCATAGAAAAGCCAGCGGAGATGCCAGGCTCAATATTGGGCCAGCACGGCTTATAGCGAGGTGGATGGATGCAGGTCGGAAGTTGTGCCTGCTGCGGTCTTGATCAGATCGTTCGAGTCAGTCGCTGGAATGCTGCCAGATGTCTCAGCGTGACAGTCAAACGACGATCCATTAACCTGCGGATTTCTGCCCGACAAAAATTGGGTGAACGAGAGGACTGTCAACTGATTGTCAACTGTGAGGAATGAGAAAAGGAACGCAACATCAATTTGTGACGAAAGAAGAGTGTCCCGTCACTGCCAGACAGGGAATAAAGTGAGCGGTCATGCTGGGCCATGTTGACAGCGGCACCGTAGCATAAGACGGTAACCAGCACAGACGCGTCGCGTATGCGTGCTGCGCCGCTGAGCCGCTTTTGTTGATATTGGAGGGTTGGAGGGCTGGAGGGGTTGGATCTTGAAGTGGGGGTGACCGGGGTATAGAGATGGGTGTGGGTGGCTTATTCGTGCTCAGGCCTCTTTTAGACCTTGTAGACCTTGTTTCCTTGGCCTGCGTCTTTCAGGGTTTTCTTTCTTCTTTTCTTTTTCCTCTTGCTAGAAGTGGATCTCGGGGAGTATTCCAAGGGCGGCGGGGAAGCTGGACTTGATCGGCTAGGCATGGCGTTCGCTTTGTCGAGGGCTTATGGAGTAGCAACGGTGTCTGTTTTTGTCTTCGTGCGTCGTATTTGTTTTCTTTCAAAATGTTCTTTTTTTCTTTTTTTCCCTTTTTTGCGCATTGCTTGCTTTTCTGCTTTCTTCTGTTTCCCGGCCCCTTTTCCGCTTGTCAGATTCCATGCCACCGCTTCCCCTTTCTTTATCCATGGCTGGTATTCTGCCTGACCGTGTGTTGTGTGGTAGGTTGACTCAAACACGAGCTATGCACCTTGACGATGTCAACACGACGTGTCAACATGACATCGAATCCGTAGTAAGATCGAATCCGTAGTGAGACATTCCAGCTATGCCGCCTCGTAAGTACTCCGTAAAGGCTAGCAATCAGGTATTGTCGCGAAATCTTGCTTGCGAGAAAGACGATCCCAGCAAGTCCTCAGCTTCCGGTTGGCATCCGCAAAGTCGAAGGTGATCTCCGAGATGCAAGACTAAGCGGGCTAAGGAGCCACGTTTGTGGCTCTTTCCCAGCCGGCACTGAAGGATTAGCGGGGGCCGGCGATTCTACGAGCTGCAGGTAAGATTAAAATGTGGAGTATCAAGGGGCTAAGAAGGCTGGCCACAGCCCACTCTTTCTTTTTTGCTCTGTGCGTTATGATACAGCGTTGCTACACGACCTTTGCCGATGACGTTTGCAGTCAAACGTCAAAAAGCAACCTTCATTCAGATTTTGTCTTGACAGACGACAGAAGAAGAAGAGAAAAGGCGAAAACAGGGGCTGGGAGCTAATACACGTTTTCGCAATCGCAACAGATTTCGCATGCTTCCAACAGCGTTTAGTGATATTAGGCTAGTATCAAATATGGAAATTAGTCAACAAAACCCGCGTCGCGTTTGACTCCGCTCAACCGACAAAGCTGCGGACTGGTAGCAACAGTGTACGTCGTACTCCGCAGTCGTACTCGATAGGCAAGATACAAAAAAACGCCCCCGGTATGGCCGGCTGTTACAAATTGTAGAGCGCGATTGGCGTTTGAGTGGGCGGCTTGTGTGGACAGCTCATAAAGTGTTTGTTTTGCTTGCTTGTTTGTTTGTTTTGACTTGTTTGGCTTATTGCCGAGGTTTCAAACTTACGTTATATATTAGGCGCCTCCGGCATGATTCAGCTGTTCACCTTTCGGCTGGCATATTTCCGCGTCATCATTGCTAGCCAATTCTTCTTGAAAGACGTGTTATATTCGCGTCACTCGTATGTGCAAATAGAGGGCATGGTTGACCATACCGTAGAATCCGAGTACTGGAGAAAGAATAGAGATAAACTATAGATGAAAACAGGAAAACTGGATACAAGAACAAGCTTTTGGAAGTACGTCATCGAGGTCAATATTGCGCAAACAGCGAGATGAGCTGTTCACTCGAACTTTGTATGTTGTCTTTCGTCCTTCAGAGATTGCCCTGCTTGTACAAGACATCTCTTGCTAGCGAGGTTGCTAACAGCGTCTCTCTCTGCAGGCGGTGGACTTCTCGATGTAACCGGGCTGTCGCAGCGGACGAAACATACCTCGGATATGCTGTTTAGCTTTGTATAACGCAAAGGCTTCAGCGCGTGGACCTCAAGGCCCGCAATATTGCGACTCTTGCGGGTCAAAGTTTTGTCATCTTTGTAATTTCTTTTTACTTGCATCCGTAGTTCTTGATCTACTAGTCAGGTTTTCAGAAATAAGAGAACGCCTGCGTGAGAAGACCGACCTGAGCCTGTCGACGTTTAGAAAACCCCCATGAATAAATACAATCCTCTAAGTTTAGGGTCTATATCGCCCCTTAAGCCTCTTCCCTCAGCACTTGCTACATTTGAACTCTCATGACGACATCATTCGGCAGCAGGAAACCCGTTCTCCCTTCCCTTCCCCCTCTTATTTTTTTGTTTCGATTCCTGCCTCATATTTCTTTTTCCTTTCTGGTGTTCCCCATTTCCCCTCTCATGGCCATAAAATTATGTAGACCGCCAATTTTCGCCCCTGTCTACATAATTCGTGTGCATATATTTCACACGGATGTCCTTTGCGTGCTTTCAATAATGGTGTAACTACACTAAGAATGGGATTCTGGGCTCGGAAAAAAGCAGTAAAACAACCTTTATAACTGATCTATAGCCACAGTTTGCGTTGCTTGCAGTACTAAACTGACGTTGCATGTTTAGAATTTCACCAAGTAGCGTTTGTTTAAAGAGCAGATGTTAGACATGTAGAACCTTGACGTCCATTTTGTTGGCTACATAGTATGTGACCTTTCTTAGAACTTGGAGCTTTTTCACCAAGCGATTCGGATAATTTTGACACAATCGCAGGCTTGAAAATTTGATGAACGAAACCCCCTCTGTTGTTATGGACTAGTCTTTAAGGCCAGCCGTTCAGTAAACACCCTCTACTTCGGCTCTTTGAATAGCTCGTTACACGTGACACTCATGGTACGAAATTGCGAAGATTGTTCAGACTCGATATCGTCTGCGCTGGCAGTTCTTTCACCTTTGACAAAAACCATCACTGAAGTATTGGCGACAGATTGGACTAGCATAGGAAATCCTTGCATCGAAGCATGGCAGCATCTTGGTGAAGCTTATTTACCAATATTTACTAGTTCTGAACATGGCACAACCCCAACCTCTTTATGAAAGCATGTGATTTACTTTATTGTGTATAGTATTAGGTATATTGGCCCATAATCTTTCAAGGACAAAAATGAAACTATATTTCTTTCATGATTCCAACGAATAATAACGCCATCCGTAACACTGGGACACAACCTAGCAACAGTAGGCCGACCACTTGAAATCGTATGCACCTCTTTTATTGTCAACGCGGAAAAGTTCTTCAGTGAATGAGATATCTACCCCATAACGATAACTGGCCTCATCCTTCCATACTGACCCTTCCATATTGGCGACTTTTACCATCTGTTAGCTATGATCAAACCCCAAAAGTGCTTACTTCCGCTTACATAGCTGTATCGCTTATTTCTAAGCCATTGAGAGAAGACCACGCCTTCATCTGGAGATACGCATTCAATTTCGGACGAGCTGTCAGCAAATCAACTCATATTAGAGGGAAGCCACAACGGTCATGGATAATGCATGTGAATGGCCAAATTTATGTCAATCTTGGTACTACTCGATACATCGTATTTGTAAAAGGATATGAAAGTAGACAAATAACGCACGTTGGGTACTCATAAGTATGACGTGCCCAAGTCTGTGTTTGGCTGCTTTACAGAGTAGGGCTAGGCAGTAACGAAATCATGCTTTATCGTCACGGTATCAGAAGGAGAAACATGCGCTTTGCAAACTGGCCAGGCTCTACTTGTATAACGTGTCCCCGGCTGTTGTTAATGTATTAATGAAACCACTATTGGTAAAACCACTGCGTTGCCTATCGACTCGATGCGACCTGTTGGCATAATTGCAGTTCACTCGTTGCCTGCCAAAGTGTTTGCCTCCATTCTTGCTATTTCCTTCCTGCTTTTCTTCGCCCCGCCCTCAGACCCCACGACTAACACCGGAATACAGATATCAGGGCCTACGGCACATCTGCTCCGGTCTTCCCAATATTTGTTTGCCACCTAGAACCCTGTCCTGTCAAGCATAATCCACGTGCATGCAAGAGTAGATAATAAAGCGGACCTTTGGGATCAAGACAGCTATTCCTAAATGCATTATCGTACGTTATATTTCTCTATACTCGTATGTATATCGTGTTTAGAATCTGGATATAAAGAGCGGGCTCGAAACGGTATCACCATATTACGTCGTATAGCCCAGACGGCACAGAGCTCGGGCCAATGTACCCGATCCCACACAAAAGAAGTCCTCAGCCATTTCCCCGCTTACGAAGCCAATGTTACTTTCGTCAAGTCATGCGGCTTCAGGCAAATCCTTGCAAACATGATGGTAACGGAAAAGTGTTGTTTGCAGTCCATCAATCAGAGGACGTCTTTTGATCGTGCAAGGACTACTGCACTGCACCATTGCCGATCGGACCCTCGTTGAGAAGGTGGCCCGCATGATACATCCTGTGACTGAAGCTAGATGAATCGATTTTCAACTGTATGTTACCGACTCGAGGTCGGCTAAGGTTTTTGCGAGGAAGTGGCCTGTAACATGACCGGAAACTTTCAACGGTGGACATCCCATTTCTCTCTATTTAAAAGATGGGACCAAGAGCATTGCACCACGCAGTCCGGGCGTCTTACGAGTCTCGCTTCGTGCTTAGTCGAATACGAGTCCATGCGCAAAGTCCCACTTGGAAACTGCACACTTCACTTACTCCACAACGTCGGCCCTTCTCCACCTCCGCAAAATCGATGATCGACTGCCGTCTCTCCCGAAGTCTGATGTCCTCGGCTAATATCAACAATACGTCTCGATGGCTATTCAATGTGCAAGTATGGGCTATTCCGTAGAGCCGTTGGCTAAATTCAACTTGACACTGGGGATCGTGGAATGGATATATAAACCCTGCAGGCCGGTCGTGGTGGGCGATCTCTTCAAGACGATCTTCCAGCATACGGCCATCCCCCGCTAATCCAGTCTCATTGGACTACAAAATGGTATCCTTCCGGTCTCTCCTGACCGTCTTGAGTGCTGTCGGGGCTGCTCTTGCTAGCAGTGACGGCCTCACTGATCTTGTCACATGGGACAACTTCAGTCTTAGCATCAACGGCACTCGCGTTTATATCCAGTCGGCCGAATTCCACTACCAGCGACTGCCTGTCCCGGATCTGTGGCCGGTCCGTACTATTCCTGTCTCCATGGAAAGAGAGGAGGATGAAACCCAGCGCTGATATGGTATTGTAGGATGTCTTCCAAAAGTTCAAAGCCAACGGTTTCAATGCGGTCAGGTGAGCACCCGTTCTGGAAGGAATGACGGATCGGTCTTTCTGTGCTTCCGGCTCGGCTCCTAATACGCGTTGTTTCTAGCATATATTTTTTCTGGTCGTATCATTCCGCCTCCAAGGGTGTTTTCGATTTTGAAAGTCCTGGAAAAGACGTCCAGCGCCTTCTTGATGCCGCCAAGGATGCCGGCCTCTGGGTGATTGCCCGCGCAGGACCTTACTGCAACGTGAGTCTCACCATGCCGATATGTCTGATGTTTTCATTGCTAATTCGTGCTTATTGCTGTTTGTTAGGCCGAGACCAATGGCGGATCGTTGGCTCTCTGGGGCTCTGACGGCAGCCTCGGCGAGTTGCGGACAAGTAACGAGACCTACCACCAAGCCTGGTTGCCATGGGTGTACGACAACCGGCCTTATATTGTTGAACAGTGACCAAAAAGTGCATAAAGCTGACGCATCCGCAGATCCGAGATAGGCGCTCTGATTGCGAAGAACCAGATCACCAATGGTGGCGTACGTATCTAAATGTGTTTCTTGCATCAAAGTCTGGATTAGCTGACCCGTATCTACAGCCTGTCATCCTCAATCAGGTTGAGAATGAGCTTGTGGAGAGTGTCCATTCCTCCACAAATACACTGGTCGTATATATGGAGCAGCTGAAGACTGCCTTCCGAGATGCTGGTGTCGTTGTGCCTTTCACCCACAACGAGAAGGGCATGCGTGCAAACTCGTGGTCGACCGACTACGAGAACGTTGGTGGTGCTGTCAACGTCTATGGTCTTGACAGCTACCCCGGTGGGCTCTCATGCACAAACGTCAACACCGGATTCAATGTCGTTCGAACCTACTACCAGTGGTTCCAGAAATATGCACCTTCGCAGCCGGTGTCGATTCCCGAGTTCGAGGGTGGCTGGTTTTCGGCCTGGGGAGATTCTTCGTTTTACGACGAGGTGAGCTTTGCACTGCCTGGCGAATACCATTGCTCCAGCTGACAAGAGAAGTGTACCACGGAGCACTCTCCCGCGTTTGCGGATGTTTACTACAAGGTACATCTCCTATCGTTGCCTTGTCAAAGGCGATATACTGACGGCACAGAACAATGTTGGCCAGCGGGTGACCTCTCAAAACATCTACATGGCCTTTGGTGGAACGAATTGGGGCCACTGTAAGCAGCTGTCGTCATGTTCAGAACAGAGGTCCACACGCTAACGGCTCTACAGCTGCTGCTCCCGTCGTCTATACGAGCTACGACTACAGGTGAGAGGCGGCACTACAGACATTTGACGAAAGACGGTCGCTTACCACTCTATACTCTAGTGCCCCGTTGCGGGAGACAAGGCAGCAGACGACGAAGCTGTTCCAGACCAAACTGATCAACATGTTTGACACCTCGTCACCGGACCTTCTCAAGACCGTCATGGTAGGGAACGGTACTGGTTTCCATCTGTCGTCGAAGGCACTTTTCAGCTGGGTCTTACAGAACCCGGACACCGGTGCTACCTTTACCGTCATCCAGCAGAGCAGCACGCCATCCAAGAGCAATGTCACCGCCTCAGTCACCCTGAACACGAGCGCCGGTAGTGTTGTTGTTCCAAATGTCGCTTTGTATGGCCGACAGAGCAAGATCCTGGTGACAGACTACCTCTTGGGCAGTGGCGCCAGCCCCAACAACAACACCCTTCTGTACTGTTCTGCCGATATCGCCACCAGCAGCGCGTTCGGATCAGCAGACGTGCTTGTGCTCTACCTGCAAAAGGGTCAAACTGGCGAATTTGCCTTCCGAGACACAGCCAACCTGACCTTTACTGTCTACGGCAACTCTCAGGTGTCCTCGAACTCTTCTTCTCAAAAGAGCTTCACGTATGTGCAGGGCTCTGGCGCCACGGCCGTTGTCTTTTCCAACAAAGTTCTCGTCTACTTGCTTGACCAGTCGACAGCATGGCGCTTTTGGGCACCGGCCAACGGGAAGCCACAGAGCAGCCCGCTCGAGGTCTACACGCGCGACCGCCTGTTTATTCTGGGTCCGTACTTGGTGCGCTCGGCCAAGGTCGACTGGTCCAACAGCACAGTAACTGTAGTTGGCGACAGTGATGCGGCCACAACGCTGGAGGCGTTTGTTGGGGTTGGTCCCTGGAACAGCAGCAGCGGTAGCTACTCAACCATCCACACGATCGAGTGGAACGGACAAGCCTTGGCGGCCGAGCGCACGGCATACGGCGCCTACCGTGCAAATATCCCTGGCGGCGCAGACCTCTGGACCACGGCCCAGATTCCATCACTGCAAGACGCCACCTGGTACGTGGCCAACTCGCTGCCCGAGGCGGAGCCGTCCTACGATGACAGCCAGTGGGTGGTCTGCAACAAGACGACGACAGCGAGCCCTACGGCGCCATTAACGCTACCGGTGCTCTTCAGTTCCGACTATGGCTTTTACGTAGGCACCAAGGTGTACCGGGGCCGGTTTTCGTTCAAAGGGAATGAGGGTGTGGCCACGGCAGTCAATCTCACGGCGTCAGGCGGCCTCGGCTTTGGCTGGACGGCGTGGCTCAACGGCCAGCTTCTGGGCGGCAATATCGGCACCGCATCTCTGACGACGTCGTCGGCAGTGCTGGCACTGAACGGATCGTCGCTTCTTGGGTCAGATGAGGGCGAAAACATACTGACCGTGCTCGTGGACTACCACGGACACGACGAGACGTCCGTGGCGAAGGGCGTGGAGAACCCTCGGGGTCTGCTAGGAGCACGACTGCTATACGGCGACAACAAGGTCAGCAACGGCAGCCATACGGGCTTCTCGTCGTGGCGGCTGGCGGGCAACGCCGGCGGCCCTGCAAACATCGATGCAGTGCGCGGTCCGATGAACGAGGGTGGTCTGTATGCAGAGCGGCTGGGCTGGCATCTGCCCGGGTTCGACGCGTCATCGGACGACGCTTTCCAACTGGGCAGCCCCCTCGACAGCAGCGGCAACAACGACGGGGCTGGTGTGCGGTTCTACGTGACGACATTCCAGCTGAACGGCGGCAAAGGCCTAGACCCGTCGTTGGACGTGCCGCTGGGGATCCAGTTTGCAGCGCCGACAGACACGGTAGCCCGGGTCATGCTGTGGATAAACGGCTATCAGTACGGCAAGTATGTGCCGCACCTGGGGCCACAGACGCGGTTCCCGGTGCCGCCGGGCATCCTGAACGTGGGTGCAGGCGAGAACAACACGCTGGCG
Organism: Grosmannia huntii; assembly: GCA_019925595.1. Classification (NCBI taxonomy): domain Eukaryota; kingdom Fungi; phylum Ascomycota; class Sordariomycetes; order Ophiostomatales; family Ophiostomataceae; genus Grosmannia; species Grosmannia huntii. The sequence continues at coordinate 53,035 of JADHKJ010000001.1, forward strand.
GTCAGCGTGTGGGCCATGACCGAGGACGGGGCGACGCTGTCGGAGGTGTCGTTGGTGGACTATGATGGCGCGTACGAGACGGGCTACTCGGCAGCAGCGACGGGTGGCGATGCTGCAGCGCGAGAGGCGCTGCAGCCGAAGTGGACAAACCGGGAGCAGTATGCATAGTCGGAAGGACACGGCCAGGAGATGGAAGGAGATGGAGAAGATGGAGGGGTCGAGGACTGAAATGAATGAAAGAACGAGAAGATTATTATGACAATGGTCGAAACAGAGTCCAGGGATAAGTGGTACAACAGGCGAATCCATGTGTTGTCGACGTCGTCTCACGGGGGGACGCGTTGTGCTTCCCCACCCATAGCAAGCGAAGAAGAGGCCCAAGTTACAGGAGGACGAGCAGGTCTTTGTCTGGGAGCCGGGGGAAGAGGGGAGAGAGCGGGGGGTTCTGTAGTAGGGATCGACTGGGGAGAGCTACGGAGTATTCAGGACTCCAGAGAGTCGTAATCGTCGTACGGAATACGGAGTACAGAGCAAACGGTTAATTCCATTTCCAGTCCTGTGCAGAAGAGAAGCGAGGATTGTTGCTGTTATACTCCGTACTTCGTACTACTATGCTTGTATCGAATTAGGAGCAGGATGGCCTTGTCTAGCATTTCTGTGGTTCTCTGATTTCTAGGTCGCATTTTGCTTTCGTGCTTCCCTGTTTTCGCCCCTACTCTTTCGCATACGAGCAGTACGACGTACGAGTAGACTATCGTCTCCTTCTGGGCGGACCCGAGCACAGGCCTGTGGGTGTGGACTGGGTGCCATTCGGACACATACGAGTAGGGGCCTTCTGTCCACTTGCAAGGTATTTCCAGTTTTGATCGCCTGCGTCCGTGACTGCAACCATACTTTTGTCCTCTGCAGCAGACGGCAATGTGCAAGAACCCTCCAGTCGCACGGCATTCAGCAGCGGGCATTTCGTGCGCTGCTGCAACCCGATAGCCTTCGTCCCATTTCCATTGCTGCTCCATACCTTTTTATCTCTCGTGCCGCGTCTTACGACTACTCGCAGACAGGCAGTCGTCCAATTTCGTTTTCGAGTATCTTACGTGGCTGGCCAATGACTCGTCGAAAAGACGGTTAATCCAATCTGAGAGAGTCGGCCGACCTCACCTGAGAGCTCGGCCAAAGGCTCGTATATTCTATTTCTTTCTCCTTCTTGGACCCACCACATCTCATATAGTGGGGGGTGTCACTTCTATGGCGCCCCCTTCATGTCCCCTTGGCACGGAGGTAACAATGCTCTGGCCAGAGTGGCTAGAAGCAAAGACGGTTAGCACTTGAACACTATCGATGTCTTCGGGAATGAAGAGAACGGCGTCGAGCGGAAAGAGACGGACAATTCGACTAAACAAGCGTCAACGTGCCAAACAGACTCGTGCCTTCCCGAAAGGAATGTGTCTTCTGCATGTTGCAGATTCGCGTTCGAGCAAAAATGACATGTTACCCCTCAACAAGGCAAAAGCGACGTCTTTCATCTTCCATCTTCCGCCTCCTCCCTTCCAGACGGTGCCTCATCTTACTCCCATCTCCGCCATCTCCGTACGGAGTACAGACCTTGTTACGCGATCAGTCGGCCGGTCGCCGTGTCGATTCGATCAGCTTACGACGTACGTTGGTTCCTAAGGCCAAAGGGGAAAGGGACCGAAATGACGGACGGACCAGACGACATCTGGCCAGGCTGCTCGTTCGCCTGGATGTCTTGCTACAAAACATTGCCGCTGCTAACAAAAGCCTTCACATCCGACAGCATCGGCCTGCTACCCATGTTCACACGCGACTATCCGGATGCAAAGCATGAACGAATATTGGATATTGGATGGACCCCTGCATGTCCAAAAAGAACTAGGAAATGCGCTCGCCGTCATCGTGGTATCCACCCACACGCTTCAAAGGCGACCCTAACGCCACTACGACGTATTGCAATCTGCAAAGTACGTCGTATCTTACTCGACCGCAGGCTCTCAAGCCAGACAGCGTGGTACGAACACACCCTCCTTGCCTCTCTCTTCTGCGTCCAGCCGCGGGACTGTTCTTGGCAAAGATTGGAGGCTACTCTCGTTCCGGATCCCGCTTGATCTTGCTCTGATGAATTGTTATGCAACGTTGAAAGCCCCCTTTTCCCGCTTTGGTAGCCTGGCCCCCCTTGCTTCTCGGCCGCTATTGCCAATCCAAGCCAGGACCCCTACACCAATTGGTGCCATTGGCGTTGGCCAGAACACCAGGGCCCTTGTCATCGGCTCCCGTGTATTGGCTCTCCATTCAATGGCGTCTTTGTGGCCCCCGGGCTTGTCAGAATCAGGTACGAGCACATTCCGCAAAAGATCGAGGCGTGTCTTGTGTCTTGGGATGACTTCCGCCCACCCCCCCTCTCCAAAGCCGTTTTTATCTTGTTTTGATGGTCGCGTTTTGCTCTCTTTGAAGTCTCGAGCCTCTACCCTCCATACCACACCCACCCACCAGTCGGCCTGCGTCTAGAATCTCACTAATCATCAAGACAGCTTTTCTTCCGTTGACTTATTGGCCACCTTCCTTCTTTTGGCTGTGGGAGGCTTTATTTCTGTTCCCCCCTTCCCGTGAGAGCATTGTCATATATATATATAAACCCCCGCTCCTCTCCTTGCCTAAATCGGCCACAGAGGGAAGAGCAGTCACGGTCACGAGTATACGGAGTACTGCAGCTGGAAATCACCCGAGCTAGCCTATCTATCCTCATGCATTCAGTATAATAAGCCGCCTGTGCCAGGTAGACAGATCTTGGCCAGGTCACGACGAGAAGCACGGCATTGACGACCGACTTTGCTCTTCTCGACCACACTTTTCAATTTGCTCGCCCGCGTGCAATCGCTGCTGTCGAGTAATGTCCTGATTGGGACCAGCAGAACATCCAACAGCCACAACGCAACAATCATGGGATCGACAGCCCCGCCGGCTGCAGCGAATTCGTGCATGCCGATCCCCCAAACGACGATGGCTTGCACCACACCAAAAAACCGCAATCTCCGGGTGCTCCTCCGGCCTTTGAACATCATTATTCTCTCTCTCATCCTGGCCGCTCTCCTCCCGGTCGCCGCAGCTACAACACCCGACCCGATCCCGCTCGCCTCCACGGGTTTCATGCCCGCAGCTACGCCGTCACCCGGGACCACCGAGACCTTTATTCGCGACAATCGCGTGCCAGTGAAGCAAGATGGACACTGGGTATATCTCTCGAAAGGAGAGGTCGACGACCTGCGAAGACGCGGCGATGCTGCGACTGATACCAGCACCAGCACAAGCAGCACGACAACCGGAACAAAAACCACTGCAAAAAGTACCATAACAACAGCGACGAGCAAGAAGACCACATCCGCCTCTACCGCCTCGTCCAGCGCGCTCCCCAAGTTTTTCGATAGCAGCCTGGCCTCCAACTACTCGAGCAGTGGCAACTGCCCTACTTTTATCAAGTCGTTTCTCTCAAACTCCACCTTTACAAAGTGCTATCCATTTTCACTGCTTCTGGAGGTGAGCACACACCACAGAAACGGCCCCTGCGAAGAATGGTTCACTAACGATCGATACATAGGGCTCTACCTCCTTCTTCAATGCGGAGAAGTCGTTGGTGTCTATCACACAGGTGCTTGACGCGTCATGCGCGGCCAACGTCACGTTTTGTGCAAACTACCTAACCGACTTGGCAACGGACTTGATCAGCTCAGACAACTGTAGAGACGACTACAATTCGGGCAACTCGGTCGTCCATGAAGCTTACCTAGGCATGCTCTCCTACCAGGTGCTCTACTCGGCAACATGCCTCAAGGACTCGGCCTCGAGCCAATATTGTTTTGCCAATGCGATCACAAATCTCACAACGACGGCAAATGCATATTTCTACTACCTTCCTCTCAACATCTCTCTGCCGGGGAGCTCGATGCCATCATGCAACACGTGCCTAAAAAACACCATGGCAGTCTACCGGGCTGCCTCTGCAGACCGCAGTCAACCGATCGCCAACACCTATGTGTCAGCTGCCGAACAAGTGGATGAGTTGTGCGGGCCGAATTTTGCAAACGATACCCTGCCGGTCTCGTCATCTGCAAGCTCTACCCTGCGGATTTCGCGATCGTGGTCATGGCTTGCCTCCTCACTATTACCAGCGTTGATAGCATATTCGCTGTTATGACAAGCGTAGCCTTCTTGGACTAAGCTATGCTTTCTTTTCTCTTCAATTTTAACCAACTCCCGAGTTCGACTCTTACGGATACTGGAGTTGGCAGTTTAATCTTTCACACAAACCGTCTCTCGTTTTTATTGGTCTCTTCCCTTCTTCCGGGCACGAGAATCCGTCCAAACAGCGTCGGCATGGGCTTGGAATAGTTGCACGCATTGCAAACGGCGCTTGGATACGATACCCTTCTTTTTTACTGACAAAACTACTTTTTTTATCACTTTTATGTCTAAACAACGAGCTCGGCCGGTGAGCGGCGGTCTATACTTGTTATTGGGGGGCTTGTGGATACGCAATGGCTGGGAGGCTTGGAAAGAGATGGATAAGCTTCGCCTTGGGAACGGCGACAGCATACATGGGTTGTGGTTGGGATTGGGGCATACACAGTCCCAGGCTGGGACATCTTTGGACGATACGACGCACATACAGGGGCCACAATGCCCATCTCGAGGATTCCTGATCAGCTCTCAGAAAGAGCTGCACTGTTTCCGCTGTAAGATACATATACATGATCTAATAGCACAAGACATCAGACATCAAGCACAGCTATACGAATAGTGTCTGACATTGTACATTGTATGCTCCTGTTTTTTTTTTGACGCCCTGTTCTGCCAGCTACCGAAGCAATCGCCCGAAAAAGGGATGCATGAAACGCCCGCGCCCGCCCATGGAAACAAAGCTCGTCCTGTGGACTTGTCCACTGGTCCTCTTGCCGCCCTCATTGTCCCTCTTGATCGCCTTCTTGGCCGCCCTACCGCTTGACCAGAAAGCCGCGGCTGATCGGCCGGCCGGTGCGTTTCCGCGCCACCAGCTCTTGCCGCACGTTGCGCGAGTGTTTGCGGATCTTGGGAGCCAGCGTCCGCGGGCCGCCATCGGTGAGCAGTCGGTACACGGTGCTGCCCTGGCGGCGATCGCGTGGCGGCAGCTTGCCGGAGGCGTTTCTGCGTCGTGCCGGCGTCCCTGTGGCGGACTGCTTCTTGGCGCCTCCTTCCTCGTCGTCGTCGGACTGCTCGTCGTCGGACTCGAGGAACTCGAGCGGCAACAGCTTCGTCACCTTGCTGGGCTTTGGTGCCGTCTCCGCCTTGGATTTTGCCACAACGGCCTCGTTTGCTGCAGCTGCGGTCTGTTCCTTCTCCGCGTCGGCCTCGCGCGCCTTGCGTGTGGCAGCCTGTCCCTTGAGTCGTGCGTCGCGGTCCTGACGGCGGCGCCTCTGGTCGGCAGCGAGCCTGGGAAGAGTCAGCGAGACAGTTCAAGAATGGTAGACAGACATAGAAAGCAGTAGGAAGCGGCAACGCACTTCTCGGCCGCCTGGCTGGCGCGCTGGGCCGACTGCCGGGTCGCTGCAACCGCCTGGCTGGTCGAGATGGCCTCGGGAGCATCATCGCTGTCGCTCGCGTCCTCATCCTCGTTCTCGTCGTTCTCTGCAATCTGCTCTGCCCCTTCCGGCGCATCGTCGGCCCTCGTCCGCATCGGAAGCTTGCGCCGCTTGGACACGGGCTCCGACGCGGCCGCGCTCGCCATTTCGACATCGGCCGGCTCGGTGCTCAGCAAGTCGGCTACAGAGCCGCCGCTCTTTCGGTTGGACGACCGCAGCGGCCGAGACGCCGCTGCTGCTGCTCTGCCGGCTGCCATGGCGCGCGGTGTGGGGACTGGTCGTATCGCTGTCGTGGCGATAGAATTACGGGATATCTCGCTTGCAAACCACTTCCTTCTCTGTGTCTTGTTGTGTGCTTTCGCGGTGACTATTCCGTGTGAGACGGGGGAAATTTTCACCAGATTGGAAATGCTGCTGGATTTCTTATCGATATTTTTTTCTTATCGCGAGGAACCGAGTGCACATTCCTGGCTATGATTGGACACCTGTTTTAAAGACCCACTTAAAAGTAACAGCCCTCTCTTCGCGACCAGTTCTTGGAGTATTATATCAAGAATATACGAGACTGCGCCGCTTGTAAGTCATACCATCCTGAAAGAATATGCTTGGCTCCCCCTTCTTAGAATTTGTTTATTTCGTCCTAGTAGCAATAAACGCCGTGGCCTCTTTAAAACTCCAGCTCTGTCCAAGCTGTAATATCCAAGCTGTGAGCATCTGTAATAAGCCGTGCTGCGGTGTTTTCACCTACCCCCCATCCTTGGTATATATAGCTCAATATAAAAATTAACGCTTGCTCTTTTCAATACAAAACCTGCACTTTAGATCTCCGGCTGTATATAGTTCTCTTTATGCACCCACTCCATTGTCTCGCTGTTGAAAATGTGGCTAAATCTCCCGGTTAGTTGTCATGAAAGCAGAAAAACAGGAGCCAAGGGCTTCACAGAATACGCACTCGTGATAGTCAGTATTAGCAAGGGCCCATGTGCCGTACTCTGCCACAAGAAGATCCCTATAGCGATAAGGAATCTTGGCAGGAGAACCCTCATAAACGGTGTCCCGTAACGGGAAAATATACGTGTCCTTCATACACAAGTCAGCCTGCTTTCTGCAGCCGGGCCGGATTTTCGGGAGCGCAACTTACTCTGTACTCGTGGCCATCCTTGCAGCTGAGCATGCCTTCGCCAGCCGGATGGGTCAAGTTGTAGCGTGCGGTCGTGATGTCGATAAACACCCCCGTTTCGGTATCGATCCACCGGGCGTCGATAACATTCAGCTTGTCGGACTGCTCACGGTTGACATAGTTGGGATTCACCTCGAGCAGGTAGTCTCGGCCGTTGGGTAGCCGTGGGGTCTTGTAGTGGAAGATGGTCATGTTGTAGTAGGCCGCAAGATAGTACATGCTTGGCTCGCTGACCTGGACGTCAATGTCCGTGTCCCACGGCAGAATCTGTTTGTTGGCTGGTCAGACAAGAGAACGGGGGAGGTTGCTGAAGCCGCTGGCACGCACGTGTTTGTTCCACCACCAACCCAGCAGAGAGCCGTGCATAAGCCAGGTCTCTACACCAATGTCGGCAAAAGTGGCCAGGTACGTCTGGACCAGGTTCTGCAAGGCCAGCCTATGCTCAGCATACACGAGCACGTTTTCGGCGAAACTGTGGAGAGTCAGCACAAGATAACGACTTGGACGTGGTATTGTAAAGCTCGGGCCTTCTTACCGTGCATCATAGTGTACATGAAATCTGCATGGCATTAAGGTCAGCAGTCTGTTACTTACATGCCCTACACGCGCAAACACTGCCGGGTGCGCCTCTTACCGTAGTTCGTCTGGAATTTGGCAGGTCAGCTTCCGATAAAACAAGAAGGATCGTTCACAACGACAGGAAGAAAAAACGTACGGAAGTATTTTTCTGGTTGCGGACCCGTGATTTCCTCACTCAGATCTCTCCGTATCCTTCTCCGGGTCGGCTCGGAGCCATCGACGGCTGCAAATGCTGACGAAAGAAGCAAGGCGCCCCAACAGATGGCGGCTGTGAGCTGCATTTTGGACCGACAAAGAGGCTCACGAGAGTGACAGTCTGTGTATACAACCCAGAAGCGATGACGAAGATAAGCCGCAATTGTTGTTGTGGTTTGAACGAGTTTAAGTTAGGGCGAAGAACTCAAAGTTGAATTAGCATTGGAGCTAAAGATAAGAAACCTGCAAATCGTCGTGATGATCGGCGGAAGGAGTCGAAAAAAACACAGCAGTACTCGTAAGCAAGGTAATTACGGGTAGTGTATAAGTATTGAGAAACAAGCTGAGCAAAGCGCCATATTACGGGACCCCAGAAACGGAGCAGCTAGACGATTCTTCCCCGCCGTCGCACGAGAGAGCCGGTTAAGAGCCTATGTATGAGTAGTATTGATGGCCTTGGTGGCGAGCATCCGACAAAGAGGTTTCGGCGCTTCAGTAAAGCAGGGGCCGTGATACGCTAAAGCGGAGCATGATGCACACGTAAGTCACGTCGTAGTGCAGGAGGTATTCGTTACGGGGCAGAGCCTATGTGTGCGCGGCCAGCAGCTGTCAGTACGCGCTCTAGCCTGTTCCGACGCGCTATATTCAGGACCCTGTACTATGTTGGTATCAAAGCCGCGTCATCGGCAAAAAGAACAGGGAGACTTGCGACGTGTTCGTATCTCAATAATACGGATACAGGGGCGCCGGTCCGGGTTACAGGCCTGCTAATCCTTGCTTTTCGCGAGACTATCTGATCTCGATGAGCTCAAAGTGCCAGTCGTGGCGACCAAAACTGGTTGCTTACGACTCCCTACGGAGTATTATCGTGCCATATACGAGTACGGCTGCTAGCAATTTGCCGAGTAAGCCTGTCATCCTATTGGGTGCCCTGTCCCGCCAAGATGCCAAGAAACGCGATGCCGAAGAGCCCTATTCTCCGCTAAAACGCCTCGTTGCGACTTGTAAAATACATAGCACCGCGTCTCATGCAGGCTAGAACACGTTATTTACACTCTGCTCGACTACGAGTAAAGCTTGTGCCTCACTTAAGTGAAGATAGCTCTAGATTAGCCTGCTTAGAGTTTGAAATTCAAGAAGTCTACGGAGTATGTATAAGCAAGTCTCCTTGACTTTCCGATTATAAGATCTAGACAGCGGATCCAATCGATTTATGTTTCGGCGAAGGATCAGACTGTTGTTAACGGCCCCTCGTACAGAGTACTCCAGCTGGCATGCAAGATGGAATTCTGGTCGCACCTAAGGCCCTGGTCCTTTACCCCTTCTTGTCCCCTTATTTCAAAATGTCGCGCTACGGTCAATGAGTTGAGAACGAGCTTTGATAGTCCAGCTTCCAGTTTGGTGGGACTTTCAGCACGTGATGCACACTTGCCGGAGACCTCCGCATTATAACGGGCACTACGTTTTCGAGCCACACAGTGTACAAGTAAAGAACCAATATAGTTCACACGGCCAGTGCCCAATGCAGAAAAGCGGGGCTATTACGAGTACGAAACGAGTTGCGACGCAGCGGGAGCTGAACGTTGGCCCATCTAGGCTGCCCTTGTCTGACTGCTCCTCACGCATTCAAGTAAGGCTGAACAAGCATCGAACACAACCAGTACGGGCCAACTGCGGCGTATTCGTTATATTGCCGAAACCATGCGCTGGATGGTGAGTTTTGCATCCGACTCTGCTTCTATCGAGAAGTGAACGTCTTGTCCTGCTACGAGAGCTGTCCGGACGAGGCGGGGGAGCAAAAAAGGATCAGTTCGGAGATCGGAGTGGCACCGTTTGACTGACAGCAATCCGAATAACAGGTTTTTCGGATAACGGGGGATTGCCTCCACCTGCTGTCCAAATGCATCCTCATGTTTGCCATCCATCGCAATCGGAGCGCCGAGGGTAAGAAGCGTCATTTCTGACGAGGATTCTGTTGTCGGCAAAGACTGACCAGCCACGTTCACAGGCATCTCTCTCATCACGCAGATCATTTATGCCGTCATTTTCTGCACCCGTTACCTCGATATTTTTAGTGAGACGAGCGCCTGGAATCGGTTCTTCAAGATATTCTACATCGTTTCGTCGTTTTATATCATTGCGCTTATGAAATGGGTATTTCCGCGCTCGCGCGAGAAGGAACTGGCCTGGAAGATGGGCGCCATTATCACTGTTGGCTCGCTGCTGATCTCGCCGTTCGGAATGATGATCTTTGAAAGCAAAAAAATCTGGAGCTTCCGATCGGTGCGTCGCCTCTGCTTCTGATCTCTTGGCGCGTTGAACCTGCAAGCTAATGTCGTCGATCTAGTTTATGTGGTCTTTTTCCGAAATACTCGAGTCCATGGCCGTTCTGCCCCAGCTGCTGCTGCTGCGACAGACGACCGTGCCGACCGTCATCGACTCCTTCTACCTGCTTGCTCTCGGCTCCTACCGCGGCTTCTACATTCTCAACTGGATACAGCGCGCGGCCGACCCGTCCGACCGGAAACCGAACGGGCTATCCGTCACCTTTGGCATCATCCAGACGCTCTTCTACCTCGACTTTGCCTGGGTCTACTGGACGCGTCAGCGGGTCAAGCTCCGCAACGGCGGTGTTGTGGACGCCGACGACATCCGCCACGGCTGGCTGATCAACCGCGTCCTCGGTAAGCACGTCGACCATTCGGGCCACGACGACGAGGAGAATGCGCCGGCGATTGGAGGCCAAGGCGGCAGTGGAAGCAGCGGCGGGGGGATCGCTTCTCGATGGGGAGCCCGTGGCATTTCTGTCAGTGCCGACGACACCACACTCGAGCACGAGGGCGAGGACGAGCATCTCTTTGCGGCCGAGCGGTCTGACGGCCACCACAACCTGGATGCCAGCGTGGACCCTGATGCTAAGATGCAGGACCCAGATGAGCTTGCCCGGGCCCTCGACGACGATGACGAAGACGAGGATGATGTCCCGCCTTTGGCACCCCGGAAGGGCCGTGAAGGCGAGGCCAGTGGTGTCCGGAATGATGAGTGGGCCGAGTAGGAAGAACGGCATCCTTTCATCTGCATCAGCCCGCCGCCTGAGAGGTTCGATCTATAAACATAGCAACATGGTGCAGAGACTGGGTCTTTTGTTTGGAGCCAGGACAATAGGTGTCCTCTGATGTTTATGTTACCGGGTTTCTTTTGTTTTTGCAGGCTGAGACAGCTTCGCTTCACCTGCCTAAACCTACGTTATACTTTTGCCCGGCTGCTTTTTACTCCGTAATAAAGGCTATTGATGCCAGGCGGCGCCAGCTGGCGGCCGTGTTGTCGTGGTAACAATCGATACAAGGTGGATATCACGTGGACGTGGCCAATCAGAGCAGGTGGTGGCATAAACATGGAGGGGATTTGGCGTCACGTTCAATCTAGGCTAAATGGGCCCCCTCTCGAGCGTGGGAGCACATCTACAGCGCGTCTTGTCACCACATCCAGCGTGAGATTACAACAGCATTTTGTGTCTTTCGACTTTGCATGCCCACCATGGCTCCGGCTCAGGAGACGACGATACCAGCAGGGCGGCGTACGCGCAAGTCGACAAGCGGGTTTTCTCTCACAAAAACGACGGACAAGGAGAATGCGACTATCGACTTTGGCGCGTCCGGAGCGACCGCCTCGATGCCGGCAGCTAGCAGGAAAAAGTCGCGCAGCAAGAGCATGGGGCCCGGGGGGCTTGACTCTGCGTTGAAATCCTCGTCGGGAAATCGACGCGTTGTATGTTGAGATCTGTTCTGCTAGCCTGGGCCATACTGACGAATTGATGCACGACAGTCACTAGCAGCACCATCCCGGCCTCCACCACGGTCGATTCTCAAGCCGACCATGCCGCTTCTTGCAGACATACCGCCTCTGAGGCCGAGAGCAAAGAACCAGAGCCGCGCCTCGCCGGCCAGAGCAGCGGACGACGCAAAGAAGATTGCGCTGCGCACGGAAGAACAGCAGCAGGCAGCGGCGCGCGAGCGTGAGGAACGGGAGCGGACGGCACGCGAGAAGGAGGTGAACGCCCATAGGGAGGCGCGGCGCAAGTCTCTAGCCAACCGGCGGGTCTCCTTTGCGGCAGAGGCTACGCTGCACACATTCCACGAAATTGAGTACTTGCCCGAGGGAGCAGCGGGACGACGAACATCATCGGCGGCAGCGGCCTTTGCAGCAAGCGGAGACGACGAGTCAGCGGTGGCAGACGAGCTGTCGACGCCGCTGGAGCAGATGGAAGACGAGACGAAGAAGCGGCGGCGCAGCTCGATCGGGGCTTCGGTGCTTGGCTTCCACAACGACGACAACACGATGACGTCGACGGTGTATGACTCGGACGGCGACGGCGACGGCGTTGAGGAGGATGACGACGACAACGACAACGTGGAGGAGATGGAGTCGGACCGGAGCGACAGCGACTCAGACGAGGGCGACGGAGCGACGATGGTAACGGTGGAGGGCGACGAGGTGACGTCTGCATCGATCATGTCGGCCATCTCAGCCATGTCGGCCATGCAAGGACGCTCGCGGTCGGCCTCGCCCATCGAGTCGACGGGAGATCTGGACGAGGCGCTGCGACTGGCCACACAGCATGCGGGCGCCGAGGCAGATCGGACGCGACGACAGCGGCCAGTCGGCGAGGACGAAGAGGTCATCCCGGCATTCATCGGCTGGGGCAAGAAGGCGGCTTCGAGCGTGCCAGCAGTCCGGTCGTTGCCGGCGACGCAGCAGGACGACACTGAAGCGAGCATGGACCTGGAAATGGACATGGACATGGATATGGACGTGGATATGGACATGGATGCAGATGCGGGCATGGAGATGGAGATGACGCATGCCATGGGAGGGATCATCCGGGATGCATCAGCCGAGAAGGGCGGGGACGAGATGTCGATGGATGTGACGCGTGTGTACGGCGGCATTATTGCGCAGCTGCGACAACCTGTGGAGACGGAGTCGGTGCCGAGCAGCCCGATGGTGATGCCGCCAGACGACATGACGATGGGAGATATTCCGATGGAGCTGACGATGGCGGTAGGGGGGATCCAGACAGTGACAGACGAGTCGGACGCACAGTCTGTCGCCAGCCAAGGCCTCGAGGACATGTCGATGGAGCTGACGACGGTGATGGGGGGGGTGCTCTCCGCGATGGGCGCCGGCAGACAGCGGAGACAGAGCACTCGGCAGACATTGCAGACGATACAGTCGACGATGGACGAAGAGCCAATGGACATGACGGTAGGAGTAGGTCACATTCTGTCTGCGTCCGAGGAGGAGGATGCGACGATGGGAATGGACATGACGACAACACTGGAGGATACCACGATGGGAATGGAGATCACGACAGCGCTGGGAGGAATTCTGCAACCAGCCACAGAGATGGCTGCCACGCCGACAACGACCCGTCTCGAATCGACAGCACGGCTCGAGTCGATGTCGTCGCCAATTGTGCTGACTAAGAAGAGCGGCTTGAGCTCGAAACGAACACCAGCACGCGGAGCAGCCGTGGAAAAGCAGGCACTGGCGACTTCGACTACGCCAATGGGAGAACCCATGTCCAAGGCACCGACAACACCTCTGAGGGACTCGTCCCCGATGCGGTTCATCGGGAGCCGGTCCAAGTCGCCCAAGAGAGGGACGTCTCCCGCCGGAAAGGCAGCAGCAGCAGCAGCAGCGAGCACGACGCCACGATCTCCACCCAAGTCGAGCCGGCTGACCAGGTCTCTGTTCAAGCAGAACCCAGACACAGGGATGACGACACCGTCGGTGGTGCTCACGCCACAGCCAAAGAAGGTGGCACGGCCTCGGCCGTCTCTCTTTGCTGTCGGGCCGTCGTCTCCCAAGATCACAGAAATCTTCAACCGCCGGTCGTCGCTCGTCGACACGGCTCCCGACTTTGTGATGGGCTCGGCCAGCAAGGGCCGGGCGGCGGTGAGCTTTGACGAGCCGGCGGCAGGATGGGCACAGGACGACCGCGAAGCGACACAGAACCTGCGCGAGCTGATCCAGAACCTGTCGCCGAAGAAGAAGCCGCTGAAAGGTCGCAAGAGCCTGCACGTGGGCAGCGCGAGAGGGCTGTTGGGCAAGCGGCCGCTGGAGCTGGAGGACGAGGAGGACGGCAACGACGACGAGGGCATCTACGAGAGCCAGGACCTGGTCAAGCGGCTCAAGGGCAGTGAGCCGAGCCCGGTGAAGAACATCCGGCTGCAGCAGCCGCCGTCGATGATGGAGACGATCGGACGGTCCTCACGGTCACAGATAGTAGAGGAGCAACAGCCAGTCAGCTCGGACAGTGCAGGCAGCGTGGGCAACGAGGACAGCGGCAGCAACGAGGCCGAAGGCGAGCGCATCCACCTGCAGGACTTTCTCAATATGGCCAACATCCACTTCATGGAACTGGAGACGACAAAACGACGTCCGACAGAAGTGGGACTTGCGGTGACCGACAAGAACAGCAGCCAGTCCGACGACCCGGAGACGGAAGAGCTGGTGACGTCGGTGTGCAAGGTGCCGCTTCTGGAGATGTATCAGCACGCGTGCCGGGAGCTGAAGAACTACATCGAGGAGGGCCGGTCGATCATGCGGGAGATCGAGACGGAGACATACGAAGAAAACCCGGCGATCTTCCGAGAGTACATGACGGCGACACCGGAGCTGCGGACACAGATGGACAACCAGTTCAAGAACATCAAGATCTTTGCGCGGCTGCAGAGCAAAAAGCAGTGGTACGAATGGCGGACAAAACTGCAGCAGGGACTGCAGGAGGGCATGCAGAAGACGCTGCAGGACCTGGAGAAGGACAGGGAGGTGCTGCAGGCGCGGCGGACGGCCGTGGACACTGCGTATCCGCAGCTGCTAGGCGAGTACGAGAGCGTGGCCGGCGAGATGGTGCGGCTGATGGCCGTGGCCCGAGGTGTGGGCAATGACGACGGAGTGGTTGCATTACGTCAGCAGAAGCGGCAGCTGCAGGCCAGCCTGGCAGCCCGGAAGCGCGAGATGGAGCGGCTGCAGGCCGAGACGCAGGCGAGTCGGACACGAGTGGCGGCGATGAAGGCGGAGCGCGAGCGCCACCTGCTGGAGCTGGAGGAGGCCAAGCGGGTGCAGGAGGAACGACGAGGCTGGAGCCAGCAGGAGATCACGACGCTGCAGGCCCAGGTCGACGGGCTGGAGCGGAAGAGCGGATGGGCCGTGACGGGCGCCCAGGGAACGACGCTGTCGCTGGCGTACCGGCGCGAGATTGAACTGGTCTTTGACGTGAGGCAATGGGCCGAAAAAACAGAAACGACGACCGATCTCTGGTACATTGGCAAGGCTGTCGACACGGACGTGGAGACGTTTTTGGTGCAGTGCATTCGAGATCACGTGCGCTCGCTCAGACCCGCAGAAACACCGCCAACCAGACTGCTCAAGGTGGTCCGTGCGTCATGGGACGTCGCCCGGCGAACGGCCATGCAGATACGCCAGCTGCGACGGTCGTTTCCGACGACGACGACGCGGACGTCGGAGACGTCGATGGCAGTGACGGTATCGGTGCTGCTGGTGACGCTGCAGACCAAGATTGAGGTTAGGGTGGAGGTGGGGGCGGAGGTGGCTGGACAGACTGAACAGCTCCCCATCCAAGTCGCGACAGAGGCTCGCGTGGTCTACGGCGAGCCATTCAAGGCAGTGCGGATGGGCGAGTTCCTGGCGGCGCGGATGAGCGATGGCACAGTCGCCTGGGTGGACGTGGTGGAGGAGCTCCGGGGAAAGCTGGAGGCACAAGGCCGGAGAGAGAAGTAAGATGGGGTCAAAGGGGCGTCTACGGTGTTTGATTTTTGCGTATGAACATGGCTGAATAAAGTGAGACCGAACACGACGGATTGTCGTTTGCATGATTCGTTTGATTTTTGGTTTAAAAGTGTGTGTGTGTGTGTGTGCATTCCAATTTGATTTCTACCAAGAACATATGGGGTGGTGAGGAGTTGGTGAGGAGGTGGTGAGGTGGTGGTGATGAAGCTTTGATGAAGCGGTGGTAAAGCAAAGGTGAACGGATGGTGATGAAGCGTGAAGTGGTGACGAGCTGAAAGTGAGTCGAATTAGCTGGACTGAATCTGACAGGACGGTGAGATGAGAAAGGCATGCCTGCGGAAGTTCTGGAGATGTTCTGGAGATGAAGCTGACGATGAAGCCGACGATGATATAGATATCACAAGTCCACGTCGACGAACCGTTTCTTTGCCGTTGCTATTGCTTTGCTTTGCCGTTGCCTTGCCGTTGCCTCGCTGTCGAATTTCTGCCGATCTCGCTGTCCGAGGTTGGCATCTCCCTCCAGCAAATTCACCTCGTCACTGCTCGTCTGAGACACTGGCCTCGCTTGCGAGGACGACAATGGGTGCTTCCGATTGTTCTCCTATTGAGAGGCCTCGCTCTCTATTGACGCCTGGCTGGTCTCGCTTGCAGAGACGCGTTTTTGCGGGTCGGCTGCCCGATTAGGAAGGGACGAAGTGAATGAAGCAGAGGGAAGGTGCCATCTCCCCGCCATCCCCCTCTACTATATATGTCGCCCTCCACTCTTCCCTCTCTCTCTCTCTCCTCTCTTTCCCTTCTCCTCACCAAGAAAACACGCGATCAGATTTTTACGCGCTCCATACATTAAGCCACCCCTGTCTCTTTTTTCTCATCCCGGCAACCACGGAGCGTGGTTTTTTCGCTTCGACCTCGAATTTTTCATCTTCGAAGTCCCCGGGCAGCCAACATGCTGCCCATCATCATTTTCGCCAGCCTCATCTGGCTGTTCACCCTCCTCCGCCCGGAGACACGCCCGGCGGTTCAGGTCCTTTGGCCAACTGCCATTGGATACCTCTTCCTCCCGGGCTGCCTCTTCCTGGTGGTTCCGCCCTCGATGCTCTTGCGGGGTTTGTGGTCTGGCCGTGTTTTCCGTCGCCAGCACATCCTCATCTTTTTCGCCGCGATCTCCACCGCACTCGCTGTCCTATACCTTCTCTATCGCCAGCTCTCTTGGGCCACTGGTCAGACCATAGCCCTTGTCCAAGACTGGGAGGAGTTGGTTGCAGACGTGGTGGAGGAGCCCTGCGAGACTCTTGGCCCCATCTTCCGTGACGCCTTCTTCGCCGGCCTCGACGCCCTCGACTTTTTCGAGGGGCTCGAGCAGGACAAGCGGGATCTCCAGGACATGGCCGATCAGGCTATCGACGCCTTGTTCGTGCTGCCGAGAGCGATTGGCCAAGTTTTCTACGCCATCCTCTCCGTCCTCCGCTTCCTGACGGCCTGCGAAAACGCGCTCGAAGAGGGCGTTTCCCGGGCGGTGACGTTTGCTTGGGAGCACCTCCTGGCATTGGTGGCCTTTTTTGTTGGGCTTCTGCTCATCATCATTGGCAGCTGCTGGCTCTACTTCCTTCTCGTCCAGAACAGAGCCTTGGAGATTGCCGACCGGCGGTCCCAGAACGAGCAATTTGTTGCTGAGATCGACCAGCAGCACACCATGATCGACGCCATGGATGAAGCTGCCGACCAACTGTACCAGCGCGTCAGGTTTGTTGTCGATGACATCTGGTACAACGTCTTCCGCCCGGGCGCCCTTCATCACCTGGCGCAGCTCCAGCATGCGTGCGTGCCCCGATCGATGAGGCCGCGCATGCGCACCACCCGGCGCAACACCACGCACTTTGTGCGTCACCGTGTGGCGGTGCGGCCTGGACTGTACATGCCAACACCGGCTGCTCTCGCGACTTCCTATGATCCGTTTGCCATTTTCGACGCGCTGAATGATCTGTTCGACTCCAACGAGCTGATAATGGATAGACTTGACTCAGAGAGAGAGAGACTGTCCGGACTGCTTTTCACGCTGGACCAGTATCTCAAGGCAATCCTGGCCGACATCAAGCTCCATCTTCAGCGCGGGCGATACGGTAGGGAGCCGTGGACGCAGGAGAAATATCGGGCAGCATCCGCGCGCTATGACGAGTACGTCATGCGTAAGGCCGACAGCGACAACGACAGCAATGCGCCTGATATCGACTCCTTTGAGCAGTTAAAACTGGCATGGAACAGTAGGGCCACCTTGATTTCCCGGCCGCCTGCTGTGTCCCAGGGATGTGCCAACGAATGGGCCTCGACCATCTCGCTCGACAATTCGACAGTCATTGTGCCTCGTGGCGATCGCCAGTGGGACGACGATGCGCGACTGCACCAGTCTCAGGAGCGGCATCAGAGTCCCCACGTCCGGATCGATGACTACCAGCAGCGTCCAGAGTATCGACTCCGCTTGCAGGAAGAGCAGATGGAGAGCCAGAGCTTCGAGCTCTCGAGCGCCCATCAACGGCAGCGGGCCATGGAGAGCCACCTCCTCGCCCTCGAGCAGAAGTGCAGCCGGCAGCAAAGCATTCTGGAATGGGTTCAACAACCAGCACCGCCTGAGTCGTCACCCATCGCGGCACGGCAGGAGGACATCAGCAACGGAGACGCCTGGGAGCAAAATTGGTGGTAGCAGCACCATCTGCACCTGGACCGTCTTCCCTCGCCCCCTCGCCAGCCGTCCCGGGAAGCTCAGGCCGAGCCGGTTTCGTCGGATGCTCCTGTCAGAGGTCCGACGACGACACCGATCCAGAAGGCAGCTGCTCTGCCTTCTCCTATTCAGCACGGCGGGACGTCTAATCCCTGCTCTGTCCCCAATCCATCCTTGCGGGTGTTTCGCCAGCGGCAGCAGGACTGGGCACTTTACCTGCGGGCCGTCCGTGGAAAGGCCTTTGGTAGTCCCCAGCTCCCCGAGGAGCATGGCACTACCGACGCCGGACCGTTGAAACGGACGATGATCCCAAGGGCCGGTGCAAAGACAGCGTCCCCCGTTGCTCGCTCCCGTCGCCGTGTTCATTTCGCAGACACGGTTGACATTCGATACTTCTCGGTTTCTCCATCTTCCCCATCGACACTTTCTTCGCCCGACACCGACGCCGACAAGATGCTGCTGGATTCTCCAGACCGGAAGGACCAGCACGCAGAAGAGCGGGAATTCCAACGTCTGGAAGACCTCCCACCTCTGCCCTTGTCTCCGCCGCAGCCGCCGCAGCCGTCCAGCGATGACGTACCGCCACTGCCGCCATTCCCGTCCCGCCGGAAGAAGATGGAGAAGCCGATGAAGCGAGAGGTCTTGGTATCTCTCGCGACCATGTCGACGCCCGTCCCCCCCGCCCTCCCCCTCACCACCGCCACGCCAGTCACGCCGGAGCCACTGCTCATGCATGAGCGAACACACGATTTGCGTTCGTCTCGCTTTCTGCCGAGCCGTCATCGCGCTCAAGTGCCGACCACCAGGGTACTGAGGCAGCGAACACGGCAGACGCAGAGAGTGCAGCGGGCGCCGCGAACGCTGCGCCCGCTGCATGCACGCAGGGTCGACGTTGACGAGCGGTCGGCACAGGGGGTCCGGATGCAGGACCAGGTAGGACTCGCGGGAGAATCAACGCCAGACTCCCCGCTTTTTATATCGCAGCCGGTCGCCCTCCCCGCTGCGACCCCCGCATTCCCTGCCCAGTTGTTGCCCGGGAATGCCCCATCCCCAGCACCGGTGATCAATTATATCCCGGGAGCTATGCCCGCCGGAAGTGGAAGTGAGGACGACTTGTTCGCTCTCGCGAAGCAGCGGACGATGGAGGCCCCGATGGCGAAGGCTCCGAGCGCAGCAGCAGGTGCAGGGATGCCCTCGATGGAATCCGATCCGGGAGCATCGGACATCGACATGACGACGGCCATGGATTTTGAATGGCACGCGGCTACAGCAGCCGCCACAGACGAGGACGCCGAGATCATGGCACAGCTGACATCGACGATGGAGCCAGCCGACCTGTCTGACGTGCCGGCGCCACCTCTGGCCGAAACGTTTGCGGAGACCGGAGAGGTGCAGCAACCGCTCCCTTTCCTGGAAGACAAGATGGCAGCGCTCGACTTTTGGAGCCTACCATACGAGAACCTGCCGGACATGCGGGAGGTGCTGGCCCTCACAGAGTGGCCAACGGACGAGGACATGGCGAAGCTGAGAGAGGTCCTCGAGAGGGCCGAGATCCCTACCTTGTCAGAGCTGCTGCCACTTCCAGACATGCCGATTACAGAGGGTATCGCCTCGACTGCTCCAGATGTCCCCGCCCAGACAGCCCTGGCACCTCCCGCGCAGCTGCAGCTGCCGTCATCGCCCTTCGCCAACATTGCCCGGATCGACAGCGGCAATGGAGGCGACAGCGATACGGGCGGCTGCAGCACGACTCCGGCAGAGGCCACTGGTCTTCTGTCTCCCCTGCCATCTACCATGGATCCATCGACCACTGCTTCGTCCGGTCATCAGTCCTCCCATCCGAGATCATTCATGTCCCGGATGGCACCGACCGGACGATCGCCCAAGAGCAGTATGAAGGTCTTTGGAGGGCCGTCGTCATCACCAGCGCCCAACTCTTCCCCAGCAGCCACGGCCCAGCTTGCACTTCCAGGCCTGTCGACTCAGCGCGCGCTACTGACCTTTCAGCCGCTGCCGCCCCTGGAAGGTGTAATGCCCGTGGCTGACTTCCCTCTTCCGGATGCTCCGCCTGCCACCTTCGCCATCACCTCTCTGCCGCCGCCGGTCGTCCCAGCAGCTTCTTGGCCAGCGTCAGTTTTCGTGCCTGTGCCAGCTGCTCCCGGCCTTGATGAGAGGGGAATGGATGGAGTCGAGAGCTTGCTCGCGCTTGCTCTCCCAGCTTTCCCCCCCGCCGTCCCCTCTCTGCCCCCGCCGGTCGTTCCGACAGCAGCTTCTTGGCCAGCGTCAGCTTTCGTGCCTGCGCCAGCTGCTCCCGGCCATGACGAGAGGGAGATGAACGGAATGGAAATGAAGCATCTGGCTGTCCCCGTCCCAGCACCTGCCCCTGCACCGACCCCTGCTGCTGTGCTGATGCCGCCTCCGCCTCGGCCCAGACCTGCGCGGCCGTCAGCCCCCACGACCACCACCAGCCAACCTTCGTCTCGGGTGGTCGGGACCTCGCCGCCGCAGGAGCAGCCACAGCAGCAGCATGAGTCGCAGCCTGCCCAATCGAAGGGCAAGGAAAAGGCAGCCGTGGACATGGCAGTGGACACGATTGGAGACTCGGTACCAGAGTCTCCGGTTTGTGCGCAATCCACGCCAGAACCGACAGCGAGAGAGCCCGGCCAGAGAAGAGCTCTGGTGCCGCGGCTGAGGAGGAGAACCGGAGGGAAACAAACTAGCAGGCCCTCCGCAGCGCCAATGCCCGCATTCGGTGGCGGCGCACAGGGAAGTCAGATGGCGTCTGCATTTGACTTTACGGCTTCTGCGCCTGTCGTCGTCGTCGCCGCCGACACAGCCACCACCACCGCTCCGGACGTCGAGTCCGATGCCGAATCCGAGGCCGCATCCAATGCCGGATCCAACAATGACAATGACCCTGATGACAACACGGGCAACGTCATGGTGATCACCGGATTTGGCGGCAAGGGTCTGGAGGGCTACCAGGCCCCATTGTTCGCGCCGATGCCAGAGGAGGTCACGGCTGCGGTGGCTGCCACCGCCGCAGCTGCTGGCCTGCCATCTTTGATCGACACGGACAGCGCCGCCAGCACGGCAACGGACTGGAGCAGTGGTGGTCGCACGAGAGGGTCACTTCGGGACCATGCCCGGGTGACACAGGAGGAATACCGGGCGATCTGGAAGGATGACAAGGTGCGCAGCTTCTCTGCGAAGCTGGAGCGGGTCATCCAGGTGGGAGAACAGTTCCTCGGGATCGAGCAGATCGACGACGAGCTGGCGAAGTCATGGCCGCTTGCAGCGCGGAAAGAAATACTGGCAACATTTGTCCAGCAACAGAGCACGCTTCCAGACAACTGGAACGCGTCTCTGTCCACCGTGACGGAGCTCTAGTTGAACTGGCTCGACACGGTCAGCCACTGGGAAGAGATCGAGGACTACTTCCAGGAAAGCTTTGAGTCGAAGCTGGTCGAGTCCCTGGTGGCATTCGACCTGCTGTACCAGTAGGTCGTCGAGCCTTCAGGGGTGGAAGGACCTCATCCCAGTTCTCGGCTTGACGTGTCAGCCCTGCTGCGATCCCGACTGTTCTCCCCCTATTCCTCCCTGTGATGTTTCTGAAGCGAAATGGTCAGAATTCTGTCCTGTCCCAGAGACGAAATTCTCATCGCAACCCAATTACTGACTTGCTTGTTGAATCCAGATCACCTAAGCGAGTTCCCGATCACGATTTCTTCCTTTGACAGTCAAAAAGCACCATGCGAGAGATGGCCGTGTTGCCGACACTTTTCACACACGAGCACAACCTCTCCGACGATGATTCAATCGTCATTGCTTTGCGACTTTATATAGGCAATTCTGCCTTTGTCTTCTGCATCGACCAGCTCCATTTCCTCCAGCGAGCCGCGTTTGCCAAAAATCCAAAAAAATACCCCAAAAAATACCATTGCCACCGACGCAAACACGCGATGCTTTCCAGAAGACGGATTCCACGGGCTTGAGACAAGGAACTCGCACGGCGACAAACGGGAGCAAACACTACATCATGCACCCTAAGCCTGTCGTCTCAAGCTCGGAATCAGCCGACTATCACCGTCCACCATGTGGACAAACACACCGATCCATCCCAGAACGTTCTCCGCCGCTCATGCAGAAAACACCACAAACACATACAAAGAGCGGTGGTTTGGGCAAACATCTGCAGCCCTGCTGGCTTCTCTTCACTGCCTTCTGCACAACGTTCTGGGAGTCCCGGATCTGGATCACATTCGACTTGGACATTCCCGAGACAACTGTCAATTCTCATCAACACTGTGACTCGCGCAAGCAGCCTCTTGGGACTTTTCTGGCACACACTTGCCATCCCAACCACTTCTGCCACACCTTAGCACCCACTCATCCACCATCATCATGGTAGTGGACGTGGCAGCAGCGAGGAGAACTCTCACTACAGGCACTGGTAAGGGAGACATTGCAGCCGCCACTGCACCATACTTCACAGTCTTCTCACAACCTACTTGCTGCTACTAAGAAGCTGAAGACGGTCTCCCTCTCCGGTGCCCATGTTCTCCTCCCCTGTCGCAGAGGCTGCTAACAGTCACCACACACGAGTGGACACGCTGCTGCCACACCCTAGCATTTGTGTATTTACACATTGTCTTGTCGGCGGGGTGTGGCAGCGAGGAGATTTTTCACCACGGGCACCTGGGGAGATATCACCACTTTCACTTTCTTCTTCTCACAGCCCATCTTTCTGCTGCTGAGAAATCGAATCAAGTCTCCCCTTCTGGTGCCCGGTTCTCCTTCATTGCATAAAGGTTGCGACTAGTCAACGCGCAAGTTGTCGGGAAATTCCAGGCACTCGCAACCAAAAAACAACATCTAGGCGTTTTGCCCCTCGGAGGAAAGAGACAGAACTAGGACAGGAATTTCGAAACAAATCCGGAAAAGAGCACGTCCATCTCTACCCAAGCGGGCGCACCACTACTTGCACCCTCAGCTCCAGCCACCTACCACTCATCGATCTTCTGACCGTCTCTTTCCTCCGGTCACCCCTATTCAGCGACACGGCACATCTCTCTACCAAGGGACGGCACACAATTTCAGGACACACTCTCCACCAAAAAAAACAAAGAACCTCATGTGTTCCTGTAGCTTTTCTGTCTGCCAACATCTCCACTTCAAGTGTCGTGTCGCTTTATAAGCATGCCAGGTCTGGAAGGTATATAGCGTGTTATCCTCTCTCTTTGCTCAATTCTTCAATGCTAATACGTCTCTGCAGAAAACACGAATCCAGCCGGCATCAAACAAAAAAAAAAAAAAAAAAAAAAAAAAAAAACATCCCCCTCGAATATTCCCCAACCATCTACACCCAATACCCAATACTACAAACAAATATACTGCTCAATACGGGGCAACTGGAAGAAAGGAAATCATGTATCTACACTCCATGTAACTGAGGAAACAAGAAAGGGAAGGAGCAGCGAGAAGCACAGTCATGTATTAGATAGGCGGCGGTGCTTGGATCGTGGAACAACCACTACCCCCACCCATCCACACTGCGGCGCCGTGGAGGCAGAACAAACCCTACCCCTGCCTCCCACGGGATATAAAACGAGGCAGAACAACCACTACCCCTGCCTCGGGAAAGCTGTCTGAGCAGAACAACCACTACCCCTGCTCTCGCCCTTCGTCCTGAATGAACACAGGTATGGGGACAACAGCTCACGAATCATGTCTTGTCCGAGTGGTCAGATGACCCGGACAAATCGTTCACGATGTATTTAGCCATTGACCACGGGTTCTCTCTATGGCGGCAGCTTCGGCTCGCTGCCGGAGAGAAATCCCCCCCAAATCATGTATCGCTGGCTCCTAAATTCAATGCACAAACCAAACAAAAATGCATCGCGCAAAAAAATGCACAGTGATTTGTACATGTCAAATAAAGTAGTGCATCATGCAGCTTTAGCTAGATCGCCAACTGGCTCCAAAGATCGTCATTGCCCCCACTAGTACCGCATCTTATCGCCGCCTACACACGTGACGTCAACAGTCACCGACAGAGCGTTTGTGGAAGGAGCAACGCAGACCGACGATCCGTCTGTCATCCTTTTTGTTCTTTTGTTCTTCACTGACGACAAACAAAAGGCCAAGGACGACGCCACGTACGACAACACGACAACACACTACCGCACGCACGATGCCCTTCACCGACGAGGAGTGGCAGGAGGTGCTGGAGGAGATGCCACAGGCCGAAGACGCGGTTATACAGAAGTATCTCAAAGGCCGCGAGGGACTGATTGCCGAGGAGAAGAAGCAGCGGACGGGTGAGTTGGAGTCGATTCACTACACCACACGACTCTCGCTGACCCGAGCTAGACTATGCTTTCCGACAGTCGCTGTCGCCCATCGCGCGCAAGGCGTGTGCCATTGTGGAGCGAGTGCGGGATGACGAGCGACGGCGGATCTGGACGGCTGGACTCGAGGAGAAGATTGCGAGCTCGGCCGGGGCTTCAGGCAGCGCGGGCACGACGGTGTACCCGGGCCAGATGTTCTCGCACGCCAAGGAGCTGATGGAGACGACGACGCTGTGGCACATTGTGCGGCGGCTGCCCAAAGGGACACTGCTGCACGCACACAACGACGCGATGGTGGAGTTCAACTACATCTTCGGGGTGCTTCTAGACACGCCGGGCATCCACATCCGGGCGCCAGATGGGCCTCTGGCGACGACCGAGCAGCGGGCCGGCCGCGTGGTGAGGTTCCGGTTTCTGCGCCAGGCGCGGCCGCTGGTTGCCGGCTCGAACCCGCCGCCGTGGGAGGCGTCGTATGTGGCGAACACGCCGGTGCTGTTGACCGACGCGGCCGACGCGTTCCCTGACGGCGGACGGGCGGGGTTTGTGGCGTGGCTCAAGGCACGCTGCACGCTGTCGTCGGCCGACTCGATGGAGCAGCACCACGGCGTGAACCACGTCTGGCGACGGTTCCAGGGCTGCTTCGACACGCTGGGCTCGGCGATCCACTACGAGCCGGTGTGGCGGGCGTTTCTGCGACGGCTGATGCAGCAGCTGCTGGACGACGGGCTACGCTGGGCGGAGGTGCGCTACATGTGGGGAACGGACTACTGCCGCGAGGGCCACGAGGAGGCGGAGACGGACTACCTGCACGTGTTTGGGGTAGCGGAGGAGGAGATTGCGCGGTTTCGGGCGGCGAACACGGGGTTCTGGGGACTGCGATTCATCTGGACGGCATACCGGCCGCTGCCAACGCGACCGATCACGGAGAGCATGGACCACTGCCTGGCAACGAAGCTGGCATACCCGGAGCTGATTGCGGGCTTTGACCTGGTCGGACAGGAGGACGCCGGACGACCGCTGCGGGACTGTCTGCCGGAGCTGTTCTGGTTCCGGAAGCAGTGCGCGGCCGAGGGCGTGGAGCTGCCGTTCTTCTTCCATGCGGGCGAGTGTCTGGGCGACGGCGACGCGACGGACACTAACCTGTTTGACGCGGTGCTGCTGGGGACACGGCGGATCGGACACGGCTTCAGTCTGTACAAGCACCCGCTGCTGGTGCAGCTGGTGCGCGAGCGGCGGATCCTGCTGGAGGTGTGTCCGATCAGCAACGAGGTGCTGCGGCTGTGCGGCAGCGTGCTGTCACACCCGATGCCGGCGCTGCTGGCACGCGGCGTGGCCTGCAGCCTCAACAACGATGACCCGGCGATGCTGGGGCAAGACGCGGTCGGGATGACGCATGACTTTTGGCAGGCGCTGCAGGGGTGGGACAATCTTGGCCTGGCCGGGCTCGGATCGCTGGCGGAGAACAGCGTGCGGTGGGCGTGTTTTGAGGACCAGACGGCCGAGGCGTGGCAGCGAGACATCCGGGACGCCAGTCTGGGGTCGGGAATCAAGGCGAAGCGGTTGCAGGAGTGGCGGGTGGAGTGGGAGCAGTTTTGTCTATGGGTGGTGACAGAGTATGGGGAGAGTGAGGGAGAGGATGGGGGGGCTGAGGGTGAAGGGGGAAAGTAAGGAGGGGGGAAGTAAGGAAAGGGTAAAGCTTGGGGATGAAGGGGAGATGAGAGAGAGAGAGAGAGAGTGAAGGGGAGGGATAGATTGAAGGAGAGAGTGAAGAGATGAGAGATGGAGATGGGGATGAGAGAGCGAAAACGAGAGGGAAAAGAGTGTGGAAGAAAGGGCTGAGAACGGAGGAATTGGAGAAAGAATAACGTAGGATTAAGTTAATTGGATGTAATGGAGATGATTAACGGGCTTGAAAGAACAGAATATATACGGGAGAGTAGATATATGAAAATAGATATATGATTTACATATTCTTATATTACTGATCTATCTGGTTAATTGCATTGATATATAAAATGATATAAATTGCACTGGCCAACCCGCTACTCTGCCTGCTTCTGGATGTCGTGTTCAGCGCCGCGCTGCTGGGCCTTTCCCTGTTCGCGCTGCTTCTGAAACTCGGCCTGGGCGCTGTCATTTCCAGAGAAGCCAGCGAGGGCGCCGCCAACGGCGCCTTTGACGCGGTCGGCAGCGCCAGCGACAAGGTCGCTGGCTTGGCCACGAGCCTCCTGTTCCTGTCCGGCCAGATTTTGTTCACGGCCGGTGTTTTTGAGGCTCTGTGACCCGACGAGACCGCCGATGGCCTCCTTGGCCGATCCAACCGTCTGGTTCCAGCTACCGGTGGCACGGTCGGGGTGATCACGCGCGACCGCACCAGACGACGTGGCTGTGAAGCCCCGACCCTTGACGGCCGTCTTGTCGGCGGTGCTGCCGGAGAGGCTGCCAATGGCGCTCTGGACGGTGCCGATGACGGAGTCGAGGTAAGACTGGGCGGTGGAGGTAGTGGAGGTGTTTGCGGAAGACATGATGGAGGGGGTGATGTGTGCGTGTCAGATTGGATACTTGGATAGTCGAGATAGTTGAGTAGCAAAGTAAAGAGAGTAACAAATGTGTATACTACTCAATGTTCATAATCAAAATGTATTGTATCTCTCTTATATACTTCACGATCCAATCTATGAGCTTCCGGCTTCTGTCAGATGCCAAATGATGTCACCACAACAGCAAGAAACCAGAAGCAGCCATGATGTCACTCCCAGCAGGCACGACCAGGAACGAAGGTTGCCGCTTTGGGCTACAGCTTGCCTGATTCGTCACTGTGCGCATTACCTCATAATATTTTGATGCACATTACGTCATGCCGGCGATTGCTGTTCCTCAGACAGCAACTTCTTTCTACGGACACCTCACTTAGTCATATTTCAGCTCTCGAGCGGAGGTCAATTCCGTATTTCCGAAGCATAATTCCCTAAAAGAACAGACGCAATCCCAAGGCGACCCCGTTAAAGCAAACCATTGCAAAGTCGTAATACAGATGTGGCGCCGTCTAATGCTGGCTCCACTGGATGGTGTTGAGGTCGACACCCTCCTGGACCAGCTCCCAGAGCGGGCTTAGCTCACGCAAGAAGTTGACGCGCTCACGCACAGCTTGCAGGACATAGTCGATCTCCGCCTCGGTGGTGAAGCGGCCGATGCCAAAGCGAATGCTGGAGTGGGCGCTCTCGTCGCTGTTGCCGAGAGCACGCAGAACGTAACTCGGCTCGAGCGAGGCGGACGTGCAGGCGCTGCCGGACGAGAGGGCAATGTCCTTGAGGGCCATGAGCAGCGACTCGCCCTCGACATAGGCAAACGACACGTTGACGCAGCCGGGATAGAAGTGGTCGGGGTCGCCGTTCTGGGTCGTGTGTTCGAGCGAGAGCAGGCCGTGCAGGAGACGGTCCGAGAGGCTCTTGATGCGGCGACTGTCGTACGGTAGTTCCTGCTTGGCCAGCCGGCAGGCCTCGCCAAAGCCAACGACCAACGGCGGCGACAGAGTGCCGCTGCGCAGACCGCGTTCCTGGCCGCCGCCGGTGATGAGCGGGTCGAGTCGAACGCGCGGACGACGGCGAATGTAGCAGGCGCCGATGCCCATGGGCCCGTAGATCTTGTGGGCTGAGATGGACATCAGGTCGATCTGCATGGCGTTGACGTCGATCGGGATCTTGCCGACGGCCTGGGCGCCATCCGAGTGGAAAAAGACTTTGCGGCTGCGGCACAGCGCCCCGATCGCGGCCAGCGGCTGGATCACGCCAATCTCGTTGTTCACGGCCATGATGCTGACCAGCGCCGTGTCCGGCCGGATGGCTGCCTCGAGCTCGGCCATGTCGATCAGCCCGTTGGGGCCCACCGGCAGATACGTCACGTCAAAGCCCTCGTCCTGCAGGTGGCGGCAGCTGTCGAGGACGCACTTGTGCTCCGTCTGCGTCGTGATCACGTGGCGCTTCTTGCCTGCCCGTCCAAAGAACCGGGCCACACCCTTGATGCTCATGTTGTTGCTCTCCGTCGCCCCGCTCGTGAACACAATCTCCTTGGCGTCCGCCCCGATCAGGGCCGCCACGTGCTCGCGCGCCTCCTCGACCGCCTTCTCGCTCTCCCAACCGTACGCGTGCGTGCGCGAGTGCGGGTTGCCGTACGAGCCGACGTAGTACGGCAGCATGGCGTCCAGCACCCGCGGGTCGACCGGCGTGGTCGCCTGCATGTCCAGATAGATGGGACGCTGGCCCTCGTCCAGGAGCGTGGCCTGACGGAGGACATCTGTGGGTGTGAGGACCGACAAGGAAGAAAGAACGAAAAAGAAAAAGAAAAAGAAAAAACCCACCAGAAATCGGACTGTCAACGGCAACCGACTCCAGACCAGCACTGTCCACCTTGGTCGCCTCCGACACCTGCGCATGGTCCCGCCGGCTCTCCGACACATACGTCCGCCTCGTCGGTCGCCGTGTCTGGGCTGTCACCATCCTCGCCGTCGACAACACCTGGCCGCTGTGCATCGTCCGCAGAGCCGCGGCAACGGCTGGAGTCGAGGGCCGGGCAGCCAGACGCGAAACCTGCCGCAATAATAACGCGTGCGAAGCCATGGTAGCCGTGGCAGAGTCAGCAGCGGGAAAAAGATGCAAAATCGAGGTGGATGGCCGATTTGTCAGTGGCCCCCAAACTTCATACCAGTATTGAGCTTTTCGCCTCCACCATTTCCCAGCCTCTCATTGGAGCGCCACACTACCCCGCCGGCCTCGTCATGTGGGGTTCGAGGCTTACGATACATTCCGGACTTGGAGTCAAAGCCGGCGCCGTGACTAAGCACCATTACCGAACCGAGTTCCTGGTCAGCCAGGGAAGGAGAGAACGGGAGCACAGGGAGAAGGACACATGATTCAACGCGACCCTTTTGGCCTTGTGCTTCATCTAGTTCGTACGATACACTTCTGTTAGAACTCTGTACTCCCATTCGTTTTACTGCTCCTACGACCGCTATCAACAGCCCTACCCCCGCCCCCTCTACTGCCACTGCCACCTCCTGCGTTCCTGCGCCACACTGACCACACAGCACGCGGAACGTCATCGGTCCTCCAAAACGCCGCCCATTTGTGCTCCAAAAAAATCAGGAATCCGCCCAAAGACAGGCCCTTCGTCCTTCTGCCGATCAAAGCAGGCGCCGTGTGTCTGGCGCACGCATCTCTGTCAACACCTGTCCCCGCTTTCACTCGCTCTGTCTGCGTCGCCGCATCCCAGCACCACCGACGTCTCGGCTTTTCATCACCACCTTATCGCCTCCGGCTTTCCTTTGTCTCCGGCGCAGTCCGCATCATGAGCTTCCGCGGCTTCCAAAAGAGCGTGGTTCGAGTACGTCGTGGCTGTGGTTGTGTTGGTTGTGCTCGTTTTCGTTGCATGCTAACTTCACACAGGCACCACAACAGCTCAAGGCCAAGTTTAACATTGGCGAACACACCAAGGACCCCATCTACCTGGATGCCGAGCGGCGCTTCGACGAGGTCGAGAAGGAGACCAAAAAGCTGCACGACGAGAGCAAGCACTATGCCGACGCCATCAACGGCATGCTCTCGCACCAGATCGAGTTCTCCCGCGCCATGACGGAGGTCTACAAGCCCATCAGCGGCAGCATGTCCGACCCGGAATCGTACATCTCCGAGTCCAACGAGGCCGGCATCCGAGCCTGCGAGGAGTACGAGGCCGTGGTCAAGGACCTGCAAGAGACGCTTGCGCCCGAGCTGGAAATGATTGAGACTAGGGTCATCCGGCCGGCGAACGAGCTGCTCGACGTCATCCGCGTCATCCGCAAGACCGCCGTCAAGCGCGAGCACAAAAAACTCGACTACGACCGCCACCGCATCGCCCTCAAGAAGCTGCAGGACAAGAAGGAGAAGTCGCTCAAGGACGAAAAGGCCCTGTTCAAGGCCGAGAGCGACCTGGAGCAGTCCGCCCAGGACTTTAACTACTTTAACGACCTGCTCAAGGACGAGCTGCCCAAACTCTTCCAGCTCGAGCGCCAGTTCATCCAGCCGCTCTTCCAGTCCTTTTACTACATGCAACTCAACGTCTTCTACACCCTGCACGAGAAGATGCAGCAGTGCGACATTGGCTACTTTGACCTGACCCTCGACATCGAGGAGGCCTTTGAGAACAAGCGCGGCGCCATCCAGGACGAGGCCGAGAAGCTGACCATTGTGCACTTCCGCAAGACCGGCGGCAAACGCCCGCTCAACCAGTCTAAGTACGGCACGCGGCCTGCCCTCGAGGCCGGCCCCCGTCCTCTGGCCATCACCGCCGGCCCGTCCAGCTCCTCGACCTACGACTACGACGCCGATAACAACGGCAGCAACGGCAGCAAACACGGCCCCGACGACCGCTCGCAGTCTTACGCCTATCCCTCGTCGGCGCGCCAGTCCGAGGACGGCGACCGTCCGCCTCCACCCTACTCGGCCATCGGTGGCGGCGGCGGCCTGCACAGCCCGTCCAAGTTTGGCGGCTTCGCCGGCAGCAGCGGCAGCGGTAGCACCAACGCCCTGGCCGCCGCCGTGGCCGCCAAGTCCAAACCGCCACCGCCGCCCAAACCCAAGCCGACCAGGCTGAGCGCTTTGCCGGCTCCCGAGACCGTCACGGCCCTGTACGACTATGCGGCTGCCCAGGAAGGCGACCTCGGCTTCCGGGCTGGCGACGTCATCGAGATTACCACGCGCACAGGAAACGCCAACGAGTGGTGGGAGGGCAAGCTGAATGGCCGGGAAGGACAGTTCCCAGGTAAGAGATCCGTTGTTGCCACCAGTCGGAGCAGAGAGCAGAGGCTGACTATCCCAGGAAACTACGTCCAGCTGAACAGTTAGCCGGCCGCCGAGAACGAGCCAGAAAAACGAACCTCACCCATAGAGAACATTATACCAAACCTCCTTTCACCCACTGCTTTTGTTTGTCGTTGTGTTTTTGCGTGCATCGGAGCGAGAAGAAGGATAGCCATGGATTCCGGAGGAGGACAAAGGGACACTGTAATAACAGACAAGACTCGGACGGCACAAGAGGCGGCTGTGCGTAATAGGAGCATTGGAATGACGTGCCTTTTCTGCTCAAGAGGCCGGCAAGTGAACGGAGTGCAGTGCGAAGTAGAACCATGCTCGAGCAGCCATGTCTCTAGCCCAGTCGTCGTGGTAGTAGAACATTGACAGCATATCTTAGAGGTTATGATTAGAGAGAGAGAGAGGGGGGGAACCGGCTTGCAAGACATGGGAAGGCGCAACTGTCCGACGAGATGGAGGCCTCCGACTTCGTTCTACTGGGCTACAGGTCATTCGAGAACTGCATGTCTACTACATTACTTCCGAGAAAGTGGATGCAACGCCGATGTAGCGCCGTTCGCATAGCTCCAATGCAATAGAGAAATCCCATCATAGTACGGAGCAGTGCTTGTGCACAATCGGGCACCCAGACATCTAACTCGGGCGTATACGACTAGACATGGACAGAAAAAACCTATGCAGGGAAAATCCCCAAGTACGGAGCTAAGCTGCACTGCGCCATCCCCTTTGGATCAGTTTCAGTAGGGACACAGTAGCCGCGAGGCTGGACAACAAATCGCATATTTCTTTTGTCAGTGACTCGTGCAACCATCTTTAGACCCGATGTTACGTACTTCAGCCGCATAAAACAGAATGGCTATAAACTGATCTAGAACAGCAGTATGCGGATCGGGTTTCTTTGGCACGACAATTGGGCACGTATCAGAAGATTAGCGCGAGACATGAGATCAGGCTGGTACTGCTTGTAGGTTGGGTATTGTTGGGTATATGCTATGTACTATCTATACATGTGGATGCAAGATAGAGTGTGCAGGATGCCGTTGCATGGCCTCAGTGGCAAAAGTGAAACCCCATCTTAATGTTTTGGTACAAGGGTGTCTTTGTCGATATCCAATCTGGCTGCAGCTCCTCGGGCAACAGCTCATCGTCTGACAGGTTAATGTACTGCCGATAGTCGGGAGACGAAGACGTGGACACGGCTGCAGACGGAAGGGCTTCCCTGTCCGGTCTGTCGTGCCATGGCTGCAGGTGCGGCAGACACGTGGAGGCATCGAAGCTGATGAAAACCAGGGCGTGCATATTGTCCTTGCCTTCGATGGAGTAGAGCAGTGACCGGTCGTCCCACGTGCCCGACACGTCGCCCCGATGACCATTGGGATTCAAGGTCCGTTCTAGAACGAGGTCGCGATAGGCCTGCTGGCCCTGGACGGCCGGTGGCCAAGTCGTCGGCTCGACGGTGGCAAATCGCTTCTCGATGCCGCGGAGGGGGTACAGCTTCTCTTCGTCCTCGTTGTCCTTGTTTTGGGGGCTGTCCGGAATAGGAAGCATTGGGCAGAAAATACGCGGCTTCCTGCTTCCGGCGCGGAGGCGCAACCGTCTTGCTGTCGGATCCGTCTCTTCCGGCACGTTCACCAGATCCAGAAAAGTCGAAGAGGTGGGATAGTAAGCACGAACCAGACAGGTGCTGGGCGTGAAAGGCATCATCTTGGACGAGTCGTCGCCGGGATGTACGTTTTCAGGAGCCCTGCAGGGCCGGTGCTGTTTCCGGTCGACGTCTGCCTCCGTGGACGGGTCTTCCAAGAGGCCCCATTCGCCGGCTCTCGAGCTGCTGGGGGCGTCCCTATAGAAGCTGTCCAGCTCGGCATCACGGCCGCCACCGCTTCCTTCGCCTTCTGTTCCGCCCCCGGCTGCGCTGCACGACAGGCTGCGGTGCTCTTCCGTAGGAAATACCACCTCCTGGGTATAGTACGTTCTGCGGCTGTCGCTGCTGCCGAAGCGCCACTCTTTCCGCGACTCGAGAATGGTCAGCTTGCCGGTCTCTTCGTCCTTGATCATGCGGATAAAGGTCCAGCGCTCGTCAATGCATCCTTCGGCATTGTAACGCCGCCAGAGCGAGTCGGACGTGGCCTCGGTGATGGCATCCATATCGGACAGCGGAAAGCGACAGCAGTAGTAGTACGAATCAGGGATGCCGACGATAGACTCAAAGCTGGTCCGGTTGGAGAGGGCGTAGAAACAATCGTCGATGATGTCAAACGAGAGATTGACGCCGATATTGGAGCCAATAACCCTGTCCAGATACTTGCTTGTGCCCACGAGGCGTTTTTCGCGGATCGAAAAGCGGCGCAAGACCCATCGCCGGTTCCCGTCGTCGCCTTGGCCCGTGTAGGTACCAAAGACGACATAGTCCTTGTTGCTGCGGGCAAACAGTTTTGTCGGCGACGGCACCCGGACGCTGCGCGTCCAGTATTCCCGTAAGCTGAAGACGACCAGCCAGGTCTCGTTGGTGGTCCTGCAGTGCGTGTAGCGACAAGTAACAATGTCGTCTGCATAGTGCAACAGTAAAAATTTGTACTTTGTCGTTTTCTTTGACTCGTCAACCGCTTGGTTTAGCAGCTTACGTATGTCTACTTCATACTCGTTTCGAGCATATCCGCGGAGCCGCAAGACGAACAGCTTGCGGTCGATAATGTAGAGCAGGGTGCCATTCACGTAAAGATGGGAGTCTGCTACAGCGACAATGGTGGCTGTGAACGGCTCCAGGTTGGAGATTGCAAGCTTCCGTTTCGCCAGCAGACGGAACGCCCGGGCGTAATGCTGAGCTTCTTTGGCCTCTAAGAACTCGGGAGAGTAGGGGGCGTGAGTCTGTCGGCACCATTGTGGTCAGCCCCACGGACAAGTCAGAAGGGAACAGCTGGTGGCTCTGGCACATTGCAGCCTAACGCTGATAGCCCAAATCGGCAGCCATCAAGGTATGCAAAGTGTAAAAATGCAAAAGGAAGAGGGGGGTGTTAGGTTGCTGTGAACACGCACCTGGAGAAGAACCCGACATATGCTATTGTCGTGAAAAACGTTCTCAAGGCGCGAGCATGTTTGTCTCAGGGAAAAGGCGTCCACGATGGAGAGCTGTTGTATGACGACAAACATGAGCTCGTTTGGCAAGCAAAAGATTGAGTTCATGGGTTCGTGATCGGTCTATCAACGTTTCTCCCGCAATTTGAAAAAGAGAGGATAGAGGGAACATGGGCACAAAAGAGGGTCTAGAATAAAGGCAATACGATGTTGCAGGATGCAGTTGTAAAAAGGCACTAGGAGGGAATAATTCCTTATTTATAATGGTAGTTGAGGCTCTTATGAGTAATACATAGGAGGCTCAAATAAGCAACTTGCGATAAGTGTCGTAGTACTCCGTAGAGCAGCACGCGTTCATTTGCGGCTCCCGTACGGAGTATTCCGTATTAGGTACTCAATAATTGAGGCTCAGACATTAAAAATTTCACCTTTTCCCAATTGCCGAACCCTTGTCCTCAGCACAAGTTGTCATACACTAATTGTTCCATGGCTGTCACACTGGACACCAGTCTGGGTGACGTCTGTGTCATGTCGTTCAAGCACGATTTGTGCGCCCAGTTACGAGCGACACGATCTTGAGGCTCGGAACCTTGAAGCCTATGACGGGGCTTCGACAGTTTACATTGCTCCAGTTTCGATCACAGCGACAGGAATTAGAGTATGTACACAACAGCGGTTTCCCACAGGCGAAGAAACAGCGGTGAAGCTCTCACCGACTACGATGCCTCCACCGCAACCCCAGCGACGTGACCTAACGGCGGAGCTGACAGCCATTGACGACTTCGATGAGTGCAAGGGCCGTGCAGCCAAACAGCAGCGGCTGACGAGAGGAGCGGCTGAAGAGGTGCAGCCGTGGCGACCTTTCCAGTGGTGGAGAAGAGGCGTGAGACAACACGCTGGCACCGGGATCCCACGTTGAGCTGCGGCTGGGCAACGGGCTGGTGCAGACGTACTTCGTCATCGAGGGCCACTTTGCCGAGGGCGTGGTGCTGCTGGGTGGCGCCGCGAGTCACCATGTCCTGATGGCCGGCGGTGCGGCATCACGGCCTTTGGGGAGCGGCTGGCCTAGCTGGCTGCCGACAGACCCGGGCTGGACGTCGGCGCCGTCGTGCTGACGCTGCCGTGGAATGAACACGTCTGCTTCTGCGGGCTGCCACGCCTGATGGCCGAGGCGCGAGAGGCGGTGCAGCTGGCCGGCGCTGGCCGGCCTGGACGTCTCAGAGGCGCATTTTGAGGGCTTCTACACAGACTCGAAGGTCGATGACTTCTTATCGTCGTGTGGCCGTGCGTCAAGGCTAGATCTAGCATCAGGGGACGGCCCTGACGGACGAGGAGAGGCGAGCAGGTGACGTGGTGCTGGCATGTGTGAGTTGTGGTGGATATTTAGGAGGAAGGATGAGGCGTGGGAGAGGGAGCGTGCGTGGTAGACAGCCAGAGTGACAGAGACAGAACCTCTGTCTCTGAAGACATGGGAGAGGTCAGCGGTGGTACCTCGGAAATGAAGTTTGACGAAAGTAAGTGGAATTATCGTAGCTTCGTTTCTAATTTATTTCTCTTCGTACTTCGTATCTTACTTTCACATGTACCTGCGGCTCAAATCGACCACGTGCACATAACATTTCAACTGTGGAGCGTTGTACAGCCTTGTCTACCACACCGTTGTGTGGGGCTCATTCGCAACAGGAAGGGACGTCCGCCTGTCATATCACTCGCATTCCTCACATTGAGGCTCTTCTCTCCAGATCCGACATGTCAACAACTTTTCGTCAACCATACCACTTTTCGTCACGCGTCCCGCTTCTCGTCCTGCTGCCCCCTTTGCGGCTCTGTCTTGCCCTTTTCGTCGCCTGCATCTGCGGTCAGCTCCGCTTGGACCCCTTTCGTTCCGTCATTCCATCCCTCTCTATTCTGTTTTTCCTCTTCTCTCTCTGCTGGCCGACCTAGACGGAACTCGCCCGCCCATAAGGCGACAACGACGCCACCGACGGCACACCACACGGCCAGGCTCCAGGTGGTGGTCCCCCAGCCAAAGGCAGCCTGCAGATAGCCGGCGAGCAGGCTTCCAATGGCGCTACCCAGTGCAAACGACGTTGTGTACAGTCCGTACCCGATGCCATAGACACCGCTGGGGCCCCAAACGCCCGGCCGTGCGGCCTCCTCGGCCTCGATGGCGAAGCTGATCTCAGCCATCATGGGCACGTTGGCCAGCGTCAGCGTGACGCCCAAAACGGCCAGCAGCACGGCCAGCAGCACCTTGTTGCCCATGGTATCGCCGTCGACAAAGCGCAGACACACCAGCAGCGGCACCGTGGCGACAAAGCCGGCCAGCGCCGGTCCCTTGGCGCCCCAGCGGTCAGCCACGACGCCCACCAGCGGCGAGATCAGGGCCGGCGGCAGGTACGGCGCAAAGAAGAGCAGCCCCGACGCTGTCGAGCCCCAGCCAAACTCGGCCTTGACAAACAGCGGCAGGATCGTGTCAAAGGCCGTCAGGATGCTGGCCATGACCATGCCGCCGAAGAGGGCCGACGCCATCCGCCGGACGCACAGCAGCATCCACATGCGGCGGAAGACAGAGGGAGTGGAAGCAGAGGGAGAGGAGGCCAGAGGAAGAACAGCCGGCTCGGTCAGGTGCTCCACATCCTCCTGAACCCACTGGCGAGCCACCTTCTTCTCGATCAGCAGCAGGCGCAGGACGATGTCGAGGACGATGAGGCCAAAGGCGACATAATAGACGGCATAGTAGCCGGCACCGGCATAGACATAGCCGCCGACCAGAGGGGCCAACAACAGACCGGCCGACACGGCGATGCTCATGGAGCCCATGGCGAGGCCCATGCGAGCGCCCATGGTGTCGGCCAGCAGGGCAAGGCCGACGCTCCAGACGACAGCGGCACTGGCGCCCTGCATCAGGCGGCCGGCGATGAAGAGCCCGACAGTGCGGCCGACACAGAGCATGATGGTGGCACCGGCGAGCGCCACGAGGCCCATCAGCAGCGGCAGCCGACGCGAGGACGTGTGGTCAGCATACAGCCCCACGATCGGGCTGCCGACAAAGAGCGCGATGCCGTAGCAGGCAAATAGGATGGCGTTCCAGCGCTGTACCCGGCTGGCTGCCATGCCGAGACGCATCGTCAGTGCAAATGGCATCACCGGCACCACGAGCCCGTACAGGAAGATGTCCGTGAAGATGGCCACGCAGATGGTGGCCACGATGAAGACGGTCGACGAGCGCTGGCGGAGAAAGGCTGGAGGTGGTGTTCTCGACGGTGACTCTGCTCCGGATATCGATGACCGAGAGCGGAGGCTGGCCATTTTGGTAGTTAGCTATGGCTGCTGGCTGCTGCTGGCTGCTGCCCAAGCTGTTTACCGACTTTGACTGTTCTCTTGCAGATGACTGCAGCAAAAGGAACAATGCGGACACGCAACCAGAGCAGAGCAACCCACCGACATCCAGAAACGGCCGTCGTCACCTCTTGTAGACGGCATGCTAGCTTGGTCGATAGCCAGATCAAGCTAAGATACCCCGTTCTCGACGGAGTCCGCGGCCACCGAGGCCGACCCGCACTACGTTTTGGTAAAGTCCTCGTCATCCCGTCCGGCGATACGGGCAAGGCTGCCTGGATGCTATGTCCGAAAGGGTATCTCTCTTGTGCCTGTTGCCACTCGTGCTTATTAATCGGCGGAAATGATTCCCGAGGCGGCCAGCAGGCACGCAGGCCGGGCAGGACAACCACACCCGAATGTGGAATCAGGTGAAGGGTTCGGGAGAGCCAGTTCAAGATCGACAAAGCTCTGACGTGATTCTGTTGAGCCGTCTTTTTGGACGCCTTTACGGCGTGTGTATGCGCATTCACATCTGGGCAATGCTTATGTAATAGTTATGGGTACTTTGCGATAACGATAACATGCGGATCAGCAATCGGGATTTTTTTTCTCGAAAAAAGCATTCGACTGCCAAAGACACACGTCGACTACACACACACGCCATGGCTCCCATCCCAGCCACAATCGGTGAATTCTCCGTTCTGCCGGTGCGGATGCCGGTGCTGCCAGCGCTCGCGTCGGCAGAACCGGCCACACACTACATCTACGTGAGGCCCAACGCGCCCAAAATCCCGACAGCCGACGACGAGCGCAGTCTCTTTCTGGCCAACGTGCCGGCCGACAGCACAGAGGAACACATGCGGGCGCTGTTTGCACAGCTGGTGGGACCGGGGCGGTTCGAGTCGATCGTGTTTGAGGACGAGCGACGACAGGCGGTGGCAACGTCGGAGAGCGCGAAGACAGCCATTCTTCCGGGCCAGGCAGCACGGCTGGCAGCGTTGCAGTCGCGCAAGCGGAAGCGGGGAAGCCGGGGCAGAGCGACACAAGCAGACGACGACGCAGACAACGACGCGGAGCCGACAGCAGAGACGGCCGAGGAACGGCAGGCACGGCTGCCGTCGACGTGGCCACAGCGACTTCGACGCAGCGGCAGCACGGCGGTGGTGCTTCTGGTGGACAGGCGAAGCGTGTCGGCGGTGCTGAAGGCGGTGGCCAAGACGCACGGGCGAGGCAGCAAGGTGGTGGCATGGCCGTCGGGGGCGTCGGTGCCGATCTACGGTCCTTCCTGGTTGGCCGCACACAACCGGCTCGTGTATCCGGACCGGGCGGCGATCAACAGCAGCGTCAACAGGTTCTTTGTGCTGTACAACGAGCGCGAGGCGGCCGCGGCCGAGACGGCACGACGGCTGCGCAGCGAGCCCGACGAGGACGGCTTCGTGACGGTGTTGGGCGGCGGCAACAGCGGCGCCGGCGGCGTGGCACGGCGAGCTGAGGCCGAGGCAGCACGGGCGAAGCAGCTGGCCAAGCAGGAGAAGAAGGCGGCCGAGCTGACCAACTTTTACCGGTTCCAGCTGCGCGAGCACAAGAAGGAAGAGCAGGCCGAGCTGCAGCGACGCTTCCAGGACGACCGGCTGCGCGTGGCGGCGATGCGGGAGAAACGTGGAAAGTTCCGGCCAGAGACATGAGGATGAGAGAGGAGAAGATGAGAGAGATGGAAAACACGGTAAGATACGATGATCCGCTTGTAACTCCCGGATACGGCCGCCTTGATGATGACGCCGCGGGGCCATCTCAACTTCCGGTCTGTGTCTGCCGTCTGCAAAGATCAGACACGACAGGAGGAATGCCGAAAACGACCGCGTTACAAACACATCTTCTCAAATTGTCTGACGACGCCGTATCCTTTCATCACCATACACATGCACATACACCTTTCCGGGCGGCTAGCGCGTGTGCCGGCTGACAAAAGGCTTCGCTAACGCGAAGACGACACAGACAGCGGCAGCGGCCGGAACTGAACAGTTCGCAGATTCTTCCGTCGTGACTGGGACAACTCGGACCATCTGCGGAGACGGCAGGGGTCACTAGCGGTGAATAGGGGGAAAGGGACCACACCGCACATTGTGACAACGGCAAGCGGGCCCTGGAGGCCCAGTTTTTATCTCAACGGGCGCCCTCGGCGCTTCATCATAGGCCCAGACGGGACCAGGATCCTGCTTCTGCACAGCCGTTGTGTGCCTGCCATGCAGCGTGCAGGCCGATAGCTCAGCAAACCATGTCATCCATCCCAACGGTACTATATCACCTACGTGCAACCCTATGTGATATGCAGTTGCCAGTGCGCGCTTTGTTGTCCGTGGGCAGAAACATGCCAGAGACGCGACCAGACACGTGACGTGGACCAATCAGGCGGGCGCGGCACGGTCGCCCCGGCAACACAAGCGCAACATCGAGGCTTTGCGTAAACAAAACACCCGGCTCCTCCTGACAGCAGCGGGAAAAGCCAAACAACAGCAGCCTTGTCAGCAGACCGTTTTGCCCACGAACCACTGCAACGACGGCCCGGCAGATACGAGCTTGCGTATGTACATACATAGCAACGGTGTACACGTATCTTGCCTACTGCTTCCGTCGTCCTTGCTTTTCCTCCTTCCTTTTTGTCTGCCAGCTGTTTTTTCCACTCCGTACTCCCGAGACCTTGGCCGTCCGTCCCCACAGGAGACAAGAGTTTCGAGTGATAATTTCTCCTTTCCCCTCGCGTTCCAACTGCAATTTCTTCTCTTTCCCTTCTCTCTCCCCTCCCCCTTTCTTCTCCCCCCCTGTTTTTTGGCCATCCTGGAACGAAAACGAAGAAGTACGACGAATGCCACACGCCACGATGACGGACCTGTCCAACCTGCGGACGCCGTCGGCGTATATTAACAACCAGCTGCTATCGCGCGGGCTGCTGCGAGATGGTTGCACCATTGACTTTGCCGATCCGTCGAGCAACGGCGACATGGCCGAGACGATGGGGCGGATCATCAGCGTGGTCAACGACCTGATATTGCGGAGAGACGTATGTTTGTGTGCGCTGTGCGACTGCGGTTGTGCGATTGTGCGATTGTGCGCTCGTGCACTCGAGCACTGGAGCGATGTGGTGCTGACGATTTCTTCACAGCGAGACGCCGAACATCGCGAGTCTCTCTCGGCGGCGCTGCGCACCGTCCGAGCCGAGTCACTGCGCCAGACCAACGACCTGGAGCGTACAATGGAGCGGCTGGCCGATGCAGAGCGCCACGTCGACCTGGCCGACGCGGCCGAGATACAACTGCGCGGACAGCTGGCGGCGGCCGAAGCAGCTGGCCGGCGGTTGCGCGACGAAGCAGCGCGGATGCGCACGCTGGTGGCCCAGACACGGGCTTCGTGCACACACGAGGTGCGGAAGCGCGACCGGCAGATCGACGGGCTGAAAAAGGCCGTCTCCGAGGCTGGACGAGCGCGTGGTGAGCGAAGAAACCCGGCCATCACAACGATCACGATTGGTGGCGGACATGCAACGAGCCACAGAAGCGCTGCCTCCTCGCCGATGCCGCCGACCACAGGCAGTCAAGAGTCGGGCGGGACGAGCGGCACGTACGACCTCCGGAGCGAGACGAACGCGTTTCTGGCGGAGCTAGCAAGCGGCCTCAGCGATGACAACGAGATGCTGCTTGGACTCGTGCAGCACACCAGCCGGCGGCTCAAGGCGATGAGCGGCTACGACGACGAGGGGCCACAGGCAAGAGAGGTCGACGCAGACGCCGGGCTGGACGCGCTCGCACAGGACATGGACGAGGTGCTCGAGCACCTGCGCATCATCCTGACGAACCCGTCGTTTGTGTCGATCGAGGAGGTGATGCAGCGCGAGTCCGAGATCGGCCGGCTGCGCGACGGCTGGGAGAAGATGGAGGGCCGCTGGAAGGAGGCCGTGCATCTGATGGACGGCTGGCGGCGCCGCATGGCCACAAACGGGCGGTCCGTCAACATGGAGGAGATCAAGATGGGCTTGCGGCTGAGTCCGGTGCGGGTGAAGAACGTGGCCGAGACCCGCAGTCTGGGGCTGGAGACACTGGCCGAGGAGGACGAGATGGACGAGGACGAAGACGAGGACGAGGACGAAGAAGACGAGGACGACGAGGCGACGGACGAGAAGAAGGCGCTACAGACGGAAGAGATGGAGTATATGTACGAGCGAGAGGAGGAAGAGAGATTGCTGCAACAACAGCTGCAGCAGCAGCAACAACAGCAACAACAGCAACAACAGCAACAACGGCAACAGCAACTGCTCCACAAACTACTGCTAGAGCAAGAGCAACGGCAACAACAACGGCGACACATATCTCCCGAACATAGAAGAACACGCAGCAGTGAGGATGGGTCACTGCGATTGGTGCCAGCGGCAGAAGCCGACGACGAGCCGCAGCTGTTTGAAGACCTGGATGTCGACAGCGAGGAGGACGACGAGGACGATGAGGACGAGGACCTGGAGCTGGACGAGGACGAGGAGCCAAACGTGCAGATCCTGGCACAGTCGCTGGTGATGCCGTCACCAATGCTGCATCACGTGACATCCACCGAATCGCTGGCACGATACACGCCGTCGCCATTGCCGCAGCTGCCGTCGCCGATTCGGGAGGAAGAAGAAGAAGAGGTGGAGGTGGTGCAGACGCCGGCAGTGAAGCAGGGGCCAGTCACACGGTCAGCCACACGATCGGCCACACGATCGGCCACACGTTCCGTCACACGATCGGCCACACGAGCGGCAGCCCCGTCCGCACACGGCACGCCGGCAGCGGTGTCGCGGCCGACGACGAGAACACGGCCAGGTCTTCGGCCGTCGGAAACGGCGGCCAACCGGGGAGACGGCAGCAGCAACACGGACTCGCCTGCAGCCTCGGACGGAATGCGTGGCAAGAAACGGCCACTCGACGATGCGGTGGTGCTGAGTCAGCCGTCCCGGACGCAGAAGTCCGCGACGAGGGCAGGTGTGACAGCGGCCGCGCCTGCCAAAAGCGTCGCAAGTCCAGCCCGGCCACCAGCATTACGACTCGGAGGACCATCTGCTGCAGCCAAGCGGAGGCCAGCGACGGCACCAGCGACCATCACGTCCGTACCGCCATCGCCGACACGGACGACAACGGCGTCTCGAGGACAGCAGCGGGCGGTGGGCGGTGGGGGTGGGGGTGTGGCCACAGGGCGACCGACCACAACCAGAAGAGTGCCAGGATTGAGTGTCAAGCTGGACAGGACAGACAAGGCGAGCAAGCTGGAGAAGCTGCTCTCGCCGATGACGCCTCGACGAGAGCACAAACTGCCGCCTCTGCCGACGACAGCGGCGACGACAACGACGGCCGTGGCGACGACAGCAGCAACGGCCACGATGACAGGACGGAGACGAAGTCGGTCATCGCCAACGAAGTCAGAGGAGAGGGAGAGAGAGAAGGAGAGAGAGAAGGAGAGAGAGAAGGAGAGAGAGAGGGGCGAGAAAGAAAAAGAAAAAGAGAGACCACAAGACACGGCACCGCCATCATCGTCTCGTCTGCCACTACCAGCAGCAGGTCAGGCACCAGCGAGTCCAGCGCTCAGTATGGCGGCCATTGCGGCCAAGCTGGCAGCCTCAGAGCGCGAGGCCGACGCAGCGAGGGTGCGGGCGAAACTACGAGCCGTGCGTGGTGCACGGTTGGGGGGGAGAGCAGCAAAGGACGTCGTCCGAGAAGGAGTCCGGCCGACGGATCGACTGCCGGCGGACTCGGTCGATCCAGTGAAGCGCTGCAGACCAGTGGTGGACGTGGACGCCATGGACGTGGCGGAGGGCCTGTTGGGCGTGTCAGGACAGTCGACGCGGTCGGCGCGCGCAGGGCCATCGCCATCGGTCCAACGGTCGCTGCGGTCGGCACATGCGTCGCCCAGCAGCTCGACGGCCGAGCTGGTGGTGCCGCGGCGGAAGATGCAACGGGACCAGCGACGGGCTAGCAAGGTGGCCTCGCGGCGACGCAGCACGTTGAACCAGTGGGAGCTGGCCAGTTTGATGGCGGGAAGTGAGGAGTAGATGGGGAGGGAGAGGAGAGAGGAGAGAGGAGAGGGGAGAGAGGAGAGAGGAGAGAGGAGAGGGGAGAGAGGAGAGAGAAGAGGGGAGAGGGGAGAGAAGCGACTGGGCTACCGGTCAATTCCTTTGTTTCCTTTGTCGGCCCCGGCCTCTAATGTGTACATGTCCAGACTCTCAGCCAGATAGAAGGCGAGGGCTAGGTTACGATAGCTACGATCCATGTCTTTATACCAGAAGCGTGTACGGTATGTCGTGATGAATGCACTGTGTGTCGTACTGTCTCAAACAGAAAGGGAAGCCGCGTTCGTACGGACGAGTGGGTCTCTGTATCAACGCGTCTTCTCGTTGGGCTTCTGCCTTGTGCGTTTGAGCTACAAGACACAAGCGACAGCCCTGGACCAGGATGGAGGCAAGCACACGCAGGAAGCGAACGGCCAAGGCAGCGGAACGGGCGACGGGCAGTGCTGGCGCACAGGCCGGCGGCGTCGCCAAAAAGGCCAGAACAGCAGACGACAAGACTGGCAGCCCAGGTCGACCGTCTTTTGGGGGTGCAGCTCGCAGCCGGATGGAAGCATTCTGGGACCAGGGTGTGCAGAAGGAAGAGGACGGCCAGCTGGAGGCGGCCCTGGCGGCGTTGACCAAGGTCAGTTGGGAGGGGTGGAGGGGTTGACGGAAGGGACGATGTTGACGGCTGACCTCGAACAGGTCCTCATCCTCTGTTCGTGTCAGAGCCAAAGCCGACAGCAGTTCAAGGCGGCGGGCGTGCCGC
The DNA here is from genome assembly GCA_019925595.1 of Grosmannia huntii. Classification (NCBI taxonomy): domain Eukaryota; kingdom Fungi; phylum Ascomycota; class Sordariomycetes; order Ophiostomatales; family Ophiostomataceae; genus Grosmannia; species Grosmannia huntii. Next base: position 97,574 of record JADHKJ010000001.1, read on the forward strand.
TCAGCACGATCGATCCGGTCGGTCGATGCTCGTGCAAGGACTTTGTGGCGACAGCGCAGACACGACGGCAGCAGCAGGCACGAGAACAAGAGAAGCAAACGACATTTCCAATCAGCGAGCTGGACCTGGAGGCAGTGCACCGGCTGGCGACGTCACGAGGCTGCAGCTGTGGCTCTGGACGGGTTCGCTGCGAGGAGCCGTCGCACGTGGCGGTGGTGGACCGGATGGCAGCCGTGGCAGCGCGCCTGGGCCACGACGACGAGGCGTTCCGGCTGGCCCAGAGCCTCGTGGACCTGGCACCCCAGCGAGCCGAGGGCTATCTACGGCTAGCGAAGCTAGTGTTGGGCAGCAACAGCAGCGACCGGTTTGCGGCTCGCTGCCTCTACGCCCACGGCCTGCACAATGTGCAGACACACGGCCACGACGACGACAGCGCGCTGCGGGCCGTCCTGGCACACTGCAGCGCGCGCTATGGCTGTGCCGACTACCTGCCACAGCTGCCGGTCGAGACGGTCGAGGCCGTGCTGGCACACCTCGCGCTGGCCGACGTGCTCCGGTGCTGCCGCGTGTCCAAGACGTGGGCGTCGGTGCTGCGACAGGTGCGTGTCCGGCCGTCCGTCGTCTCGCTGGGGACGCGCTTCGTCATGCATCGAGCTGGCGGTGGCTATCGACCAGATGCACCCGTCGGCCTGGGCTCCCTGGCCCGCCTCCTCCGGCGGTTGCCCCATCTCGACGCGGTGGCGCTCGAACTGGTCGTTGAACCAGCTTACCGCAGAAATGGCCGCGTCGTGGCCGTCGGCGATCCGGCACCCTTCATTGCCGCCGCCCTGCACCACTTTGCCGGCCTCGAGAGCTTGACGGTGTCCCTGCCCGCTACCTGCCCGCACAGCTTCACCCACGTGCTGCGCCAGCACGACAGCCCGCTCCCGCCGTCACAGCGCGCCCGTGTCCGCCTTCTTGGCCGCTGTCGATCGCTCAACGTGCGGAATATCACAGTCGACAACCGTGTCGCCCTGTTGGGCCTGCTGGTCGACGCCGGCCCGACGATACAGTCGCTCGACCTGGACTTTTGCATGGTGGGATGGCTCAGCTTCGGCATCGTCGACGTCGACCTTGCCTTGCCGTGCCTGCGGTCGTTTCAGAGCCACAATGCGGTGTGGACGCTTTACGGCAAAAACGACATTTTGGTGAGCCAAGCAACAAGAAGAGAGAGAGAAAAGAGCTGACATGGGCAGCCCAGAATCTGCATGGCCGCGCCGGGCCTCCAGCAGGCCGTCTTCGAGGCCGTGTACTTTGACCTAGTCATGCACCCCGCCTTTCCGGGCTACGATGAGGCGGTCGTGCTGCAGAACCTGCACACGCTCGCCGTGCTGAACGGCGGTCTGTACGAAGTCGCCGGACCCAAGGGCGTGTTTCCACGGCTGCCGGCGGCCACGATGCGGTGCATCGAGCTGACCAGTTACGTCGACGATGACAGGGGCTACGCATTGGAACGAGCCGTCCTGGACGAGCTCCTACGGGACCTGCCGCTGAGTGGCGGGATGCCGCGGCTGGAGGTGTTTCGCTGTCCGGACCCGCTGGCAATGGAGACGCTGGAGCGGCTGCTGCAGAGCACAAGCGACGGCACGCTGTACTCGCTGGAGATGTGTGGCTATGACCAGGAACAGGCGCTGCTGCACGACAGACGTCTGGTCGTGCCGCATCCGGAACGGCTGCGCTGCATCGGCCTCTTCTGCCTCAACTGGGACCCAGACCCAGGGCTGCCGGGCTATGTGGCCGGACGGTCCGTCATCGACTGGCTGGCCCAGTTTTCCTGCCTCGAGGCGCTTTGGCTCGATCTGGAACAGCCCGACGACGGCCGCCTGCTGCTGGCACTCGTGCAGACAATCCGCAAAGAGAGGGAGACGGCCAAGACGGACGACAGCACGACCCGCCCATGGGCCAGGCTCGACACCATCTACTGCAACTGCGACTCGACCGTTACGCGAGACCGAGCCGACAGCCAGGCCTGCAGCCTCGGCATCACCACCGTCTTCATCGAGAGGTCGGCTCCGAGACCCGCCATGCCATTCTACCCAGACCAGGCAGGCCTTTACGAGTGGTGGAAGCGACGAGACTGGTCCCATGTCTAGATAGTGGAGTCAGGTCTTGTGAGCTAAACAACTATTTCTGTCGCTCCCTACTGTGTGTAAAAGGCAAGATCTGCCCCTGGCCTGTCTCAGGTGCAATGAAACCACAGCCAGGGCAGCCTGCTTCGTTGCATCCGCCCGCTCGTGTCCAAAAAAACCGCCGTTTTGACCAGATCAGGAAAAGTACCGCCTGCCCTCAATTAAAAATAAAACCAACATCCTGGCCGTCGCTTCCCGCCGCTTGGGCTCCTATTTTTGGCAACAGCCGCCGAGACGCGCTAGTCCGTTCTCCCTGTTTTGTGAGCTACATTCGGTACCGATCACGGGGTAAAAGAATGAAGACCTGACTAATCAACCGGAATGCGAGTCTCCTTTGGTACTTTGCAGTTCTGTCCTAAAACTGTCGATACCGCTCATGAAGATCACCGCAAGGTCATTCGCCTCGAATTTCGTTTATTAGCTGTCCTCTAAAGGGCCCACTGTAGCCCGAGTTCTAGGGATCTGCGGCATCTCACCCGCCTGAGAAACAGCGTGAGCACAAAACGATCGCCACCGTCGTATCTTGCCGTATCCGTGTGCAAGGATCAGGTGCGGACAGGATGGAGCCCGAGTACTTCGTACATACTATTTCAGCCGATCGGTTTGGCGCGCTTAGCGCCTGTCTCCCTCTTCTTGTTTCTATTTTCGTGCGTCAGATGGCGCAGCCAATGAGACCGGCCGCCGTTTGGTGCGAGGACACGTCCATCTTATGTCCATCTCACTAGGCAGCTCGATCCGTACCTGCAATCCTGGGCTTCGAGGCTGCAACGCGCCAGGCAGCAAGTCTCCCCTCCTGTACCACTTAATAAGCACCAGACACCGCGTTAGAGAATCTCTCTGCCGGGACACCTCCACAAACCAGATGTCCCGATGGGGACATTCAGAGGCTGTGCACTTTCAGATTTAGAAGGTCAATTCTTTTGTATTCTTTTGGCTTTTTCTGCCTTGGCTGTGTGTCCTAGACTGCCTCTCCCTTCAGTTCAGAGCCGCGGCCTGTTCCTGCAAACCGTCTCTCCTCTTGTAGTGCCCGCTACAGAAGCGGCTCTGAATGTCCTGCTGAAGAAATAACACAATCGGATAAGAAACAAAACAAGTATGACATGTAGCGGTACTTTCAAATTTCCAGAATTTGTAAAGCTTGAGCGGCAAACCCTTGGCCTCTTCCACTGTCTGTATGCTGCAGCATTGGCTGAAACGTCCCGTAGGGTCCCCTGGGAAGATGAGCCCGTCTCGCAGGCTCCCTCCCGTGTTTCCCCATCCAGCATTTCCCTCCAAAAGCTCCAATCATCTTCAAGAGGAAAATGGCAATGAGAATCGGTCAACAACCAAAAAATGCAATCCCAAACTTGATATCCCTTCCGCTTCCAGAGCAGCATATTGAGGCCCATGCCTGTAATAACCCCAAAAATGAAAATAAGAAAAATCAACAGAGAGAGCAAACCTGGAGCCCAAAACAACCTGCAAATCGCATGCTCGTCTAAGACATGCCCAAAATGAATCCTTACACCCTGTATGCCCAAGTTTTTCAGTCCTACCCCTTCTTTGTCTAGAAAAACGCCGTGAAATCCGAATGCAAAAAGTGAAGTGACTGTGTATACAGCCCATAATGAGACAGGACTGGAAAGGAAAAAAATGAGAACCAAAAAAAATGAGAACCAAAAATAACAGTGAGCCCCAAATGGTCAGCCCGTATGGGAGAGACCAGATCCCCCAGCTGTGCCTCTTGAACTTGACAGAGAAGATGCTTGCCGACCGGTCTAGACAGAAAATATGAAAACTCAGGGGTATTAGAGCCGTGTGGCCAGAGAAAAGAAGTGAGGGATTGCTCAAGACATGTTCCCATGCAATGCCGTTGATAGAAACAGGAAGAGAGTCTTGGTGTTGTCCGTTGAATGAAATGTGGGGAAAATGAAAAGCCGGGAACCGTTGGGATCGAAAAGTAGCGAAGAAGGACTGAGAGGGGCAGGCATGCTGCTCCCAGAAAAAGCGTGGACATCTCTCGCTTCCTTTGCCTCTTTGAAGTTCCTTTTGTGTCTTCGGCGAAAGGGTGTTTGCTGTGTTCTTTACCGGGTGGAGGCGTATGTTGAGGGAAGAAATATGGAGAAAAGAGGGAGGAGGTGGGCGAAAGAGAGCACAAAACACCAAGCAGCCAATGGCTGCATCACGGTGGTGCGGAGTTTGGCACGAGACGGTCGTGGCCGACGAAGAGGTAGGAGAGTTGAGATGGCGTGCGAACCGTCGACAAGGTCTTGGCCCGGAAGGACTGCATGTACCGCACCCATGCCCAAAACACAAACATCTCCAGTGCGCACGGCCGAGACGACTGGCATCCCATCACCGAAGACACCACCCTTCACCGGTACTTGGAGCTCGTGTGGGACTGTCCGCTGTGGTAGCCAGAGTCCGAGTAGGTGTAAGAATCATCACCGTAAGAGCCTTGTGTGGGCTCCGAGTGAAGCGAGCAGGTGTATCCCACAGGGATGATCCGCTCTTGGATCTTGTGGCCGGATTGGTTGTATGCCGCACATCGGTCGACTGCGTGCTGGTGGTAAACGCATCCGCAGACGGAGAAGCGTTCGACCAGACGGTAACACATCTTGAATGACTTGGGTTATCGTTTTGTATGGGGTGTTTGTAGTTGGACTCTTTGTCTTTGGTTTGGGAAGCTTGAGCTGTGTGCTTGTTGGGCTGGGATCTTCTCGTTCTGATGCTTGGTGCTGGTGTGTGCTGGTCAAGAAAAGAGAGCTGGGATGGGAGACACTCGGGTCTATATATATGTATCTAGGACCAAGCGTAGGGCTGAGCAGGCGGATGGCTATGTTCCTAGAGGACCGGACAGATGTAGTTGCGTATTACAAGAAGGAGGGGAAATGCTCAGAGGAAGGAATTGAAGTCCGGCGTCTCGAATTCGATGTGGCTCAAGCCAGAGGGGGCGTCGAAAGAAGAAGGCAGCACGCGATACACAATGGCAAGACGGAAGCAAGACAGGAAAGGGGGGGTGGGAGGAGGGGTGTAACGAGAGAAGGAGGAAACGAAGGCAGTAAGAAGATTATCCGTTGAAGGAAACAAAAGGACAAATGAAAGAGAACGAGGTAGTTGTGGGTGGTGAATAAGACTCATAACGAGAAGGTGGGAGAAGGCATCGTAGCCTTATAGGTTTGGCAGCCTGGAGAATAGGCATCATGATAGATCAGACCGAGGACAAGGGAAATCTGCTTTAGGCAATGATACCAATCAGCTGCGAGGCGACTAAGGCGCACTTGACCTTGCAACATGCAGCTAAAACAGCAAGGTGATGTAGGTGCAAGAGGGCGCAGGCACGAACATGAGTCCCGGAAGGATAGAGCACACACAGAGAAGTGCGTGCACGAGGAGAGTGGGGAAGGTACCTGGGCACTCCGTAGCTCTGCTGGGTCGGTAAAGGCGCAGTCGGAGGGGGCGTGGATCGAAAGTGTGGATCTTGGGCGTGGGCTTATTATTGCTCGTACAGAGGAGGTGTTGGCGTGCTCAGTGGAGCCATGCTGGTAATAGTCAGATACTCGTACAGAGCTGTTCCTGGATGCTCGTGGGACACATAAGGGGGTGGGGTCTGAGTGGATGCCAGGTGAGAGGAGGTCAAATGGAAGAAAGGAAGAAAGCCCAGGGTGAGAGCCATACATAGTAGTAAGCGCTGGCAGTGCCAATTGGTGAGATCGCGACAGAGCGACAGAGCAAGCCCGCGACACCGATGCGCGCAGACAGCCGATGACACACCGGTAGTATGACGGCCAATTGCCCTGATGGATTTGGTAAATCTGGCAAAACGGAGGTGGGACGTGTCCGTGGCTGATGGGTGTGGCATCGTTTGTGGTCCAGTAAGGCGCTATTCCGGGAAACGGGTCGAACGGCTCCGCCGCCCATTTGTGGTGCCAGAAACGGCGTTCCGAGGCTGACAGATCAACGGCCGATGGCCGTATCATTGATGTGGTAAGATGCCATCATCGTGCATCTGGGCAACGACGGAGTGGGATTAGAACAGGCCATTCTCCCCCATCTCGGCTGTCTGCCTTGAAGCATCCCAATAGCGGGTCGCGGTTGTTGCCTTGTTGCCTGCCCTTGTCTCTGTTCCTTGTTATGCACGTAAGACAGCTAGCGAAACGAAAGAAAACGACGACCATGATTGCTTGCCGCTGTGTTTGTCCGGCTCGGCTCCTGGCCATGGTCGTTTCGTTTCAGCGGCTCGTAGGGCTGGCTGCTACCCCGACCGCCTCGTGGCTTTTGGCCAAGGAATGAAGCCTATCATCCCCGCAGGGCCATGGCCCAATGGACAGACTGACAGCGGCCTGCACCGTTGGGCGCAGGCGATGGGCCCGAAAGGGAGGCCAACCGATTTCCGATCAGCGATCTCTCTTTGCTATCAGGATTGTGGCTGGTCCTGGTGTAGCGATGGCAAGGAGCGAGCAGCTTGGCCCCCACGCGTGGCAAAGGCTGCCGACGAGCATCTCGCGTCATTGCTCGTCGCCGACGAGCGAAAGGAGGGATGTGGATGCACGAGCGGCCGTTGCGGCTCCCGTGAGAAGAGCAGGATGACGGCAGGCCACAGGGCTGATGCGGTGCTGGACGATTTCTTGGGAGGTGCATCTTACCATGTACGGTGGGCTGGCAATGGCCACGAAACGGGAAGGTGTGCCCTGTATTGTTTCCGGATTTAGCTGACAGGGGGCTCAGGCCCAGGCCGCGGTCGCCCGGAAGGAGAAGGCGCGAGGCCTCTGCTGACGGCCGGCGGGAAGCCGCGACCAGCCAGACCTGGGCGCTTCGTCTTCCAATGGGAGACCGTGACGACAAGAACGAGCGCCGTGTTTGGCTTTTGCTTCGGAGACTTTTCCCGTGGCCTGTCGTCTACGAGGGTCTCTCGCCATAGCTGTCCGCCCTTAGCGTCTGTAAGATACATAGTATGACCCAGAACACTGGGAGGCTACATACTACCATTTCAGACGGTTCGTTGCGGCCACGCCTCGCCCTACGAGACCACACACCATGCTGCAGGCCCTAGGCATCCATGCCAGGTATCAAGGTCTGCGACGTGCGTTGTACGAGCAGAGCTATGACGCATTCGTTCGTCTGCAGGTAGTAGCCAGAAATTTCAGGCTGCCATGCAAACACCGCGAAAAAGGCGCGCCAGGCTGTTAGCATTTTCTGCTGGATGGACTCGCATCCTGCTCGCCCTGGCAGTTGTCGGTGGTGCGGCACTCCGTACATTGCTCGTAATTCAGACGATCCAAGCACGGTGGAGCATTTCGAGATACGAGTACGAGCTCGTCCGGAGCCGAGACGCAAGAGTCAGCAAATGACGTGAGAAGTCCGATCTCTGGCGTCTGGTCTCGGACCTCGTCCTTCTAGAAGACGGGAACGAGCAGGACTCGCACCTCGCCTGCTGCCTGGGAAAGGACTCGACAATGTTGATCTGCAGGCCTGTCGGTGGCAAAAAGAAAAGCACACCTGCGGCCAATCGCTCACTCCTGGCTGTTCAGCCTCGCCCTGTACGGGTACTGGCAAGCAGCACACCTGCCGCATGGTTTCATCGCGTGCCCGCTTTCCTTTGTGTACCTGACATGGATCGACTCTGGCTGCATGTCTCGGCCCAAGGCAACCATTCGTCTCTGTCCGAGGACACGGGAGGAGACCAATCACAACGGCCGGTCCTCTCAGCCTTAAACCGGTTGGGTGACCGCCGGTTGGAATGCCTCCAGGCAGGTACTTGCGTAGTGTCCAGGCACTCTGTAGCGGCCACCCACCAACCAGAGGCCTCGCTGCTGCAGTATACATGGCTGCGCCTCCGGCAGCTGCAGGCGAGTGGGGCCGACCTGGACGAAACTGTGTTTCGTTTCCGCTTGGCCGGTACCTTGTCGCGGGTTGCTTTCGACACTTTCGAGGTCGATACGGCGTCGCCGGCAGATGGCGCTAGGCCGGATGACGGGCTGACGGTCAAGAACCGTTGACGACTGATCGATGCGATGCTATTCACTCCCGGATTTGCCACCGAGAGCACGCTACAACGCTTCCAACGGCTTTCTGCATGTCCGAACAACGGCATTTCGATTTGGCCATCCGTCTTCGATTGGCTCCTAGCCGAGAAGAGCCTACGTTGAAGAGTAAAGATAATTACACGGCAGACAGCAAAACCCCAGAAAAAAAAGCCCCAGAAGCAATGGATTCTATTCTGGGACTGGCGCAAGGCTCTCTGCTTGTCAAGGTCAAGACGGTGAGACGAGGACGCCAAAAAACGCCTTACCGATGCGGTGGTAGGAAAGTGGAACAAAAACGAGGTACGGTGAGATCACGTGGGGCCCGTTTTGATACGAAGGACCCATTAATTACCGGGAAGAGCAGGTGCTACGGAGGACTCCGTACAGGCAGCAACTTTTACTTACATAGTATCTTACTTCTGGCCAGTCAGAGATAACACTGGTAATCACAGCGGCATTAGCCGGCTCCACTGGACAGTGACAGTGGCAAATGGATCCTCGTCCCTCTGGAGCTCTCCTGCTGCTGCCACGACTTGCAATAACACCACAACGCGCCTGCAAGGAGAACGTCTTGCCAGATGGTGTTCAGGCCTCTTGCAGGCGGCCTCCGGACCCCGGTCTCTCTTCATTTTGTCCCATCGTCCCAACCTGTCAGATTCTCGTACCATTCATTGTATAGATAGCCACATGACCGAGAATAACCCCTGCTCGTAAACTGCTTTTATTTTTGCTTTTCCATTCAGATATCGTTCCCATGCAACTGGCATTTGAGGCTGCCGACCACCGAACTGGTTGTAAGAAGACTCAAGAGAGAGCAGAGAGAGGGCGCCCGAGAGGACACAGAGTAAAATGCAGACAGGAAAAAAACAAAAGAACAGTCATTAGAACGCGTGCTTCTGTGCCCCCTCTCTCTCGCTCCTTTCCCGCGCTTCTCTTCCGGGCGCCTCCCTGTGGGCGTCGTCTTATTCTATCGCGTAAAGAGCTTGGAAATGCAGTCTTTGAAAAAGGAAACCCAGAAGAGAGAAGAGAGAAGAGGAAGAAAAGAGAGGAAGAATCGGACAAAATACAAAAGAAACACTGAGATCATTGTGAGATTGCGCGACCGGCGAATCTCCAGGCAAAAAGCAACAAAACGACTGGGTATTCCTGCCTTTTGCAGCCCTGCTCCTCTCATGCTCGCCGTGTCATCGCTGCCGTCGCCCCGGCTGCTGCCAGGTCTGTCCGGCCGGCCGTGACGCCGCTGGCGACCCGTCCGGCAGCCCGTGGAAGGCTGCTGCTGCTCATGTTGCTCATGCTGTTCATCACGCCTCCTGTGCCACTGGCGCTGCTGCGACCGTTGGGCCCGTTGTTGTTGCCCCCGGCACTTCCTGCTGTCCCTCCTGTCCCGCCACTCGTCCGCTTGGCCACCGACACTGTGGCTCCTGTCACGGCCGACGCTCGTCGAGACGACGACATTGTCGGGCCCATGCTGTTCGACTTGTGCGGACTCGACCCCATGTTGCCGCCCGCCACTCCGCCCACTGTTCGCATCGTCGGCGGCGCGCTCAGCTTCGTCGTCACGCCCGATCCGGCCGGAGGCTCCGGCAGTGGCCGCGGCCCGTTGCCCACAACCGTGTTGTGTCGACGGATGGGCGACCCGCCGTCGCGGCTGTTGCTGCTCCCGCTGCCGCCTCCGGAAGACAGCGCGAATACGCTGCTGCTGCTGGCCCGTCCCATCAGCATTGGCACCGTCTTCTGGTGCGTGATGAATTCGTGTCGTAGCGCCTCCTCCGGTTTGAGTCGCCGGTCCGGGTCCCAGCGCAGACAGCGTCCCAAAAAGTCCAGGAACGGCTCGTCATCGCACTTGATCGCCTGCTGCAGCGTCTTGGATGACGGCCGCCGCCGCCGGCCCTTGGACGACACCGTCAGACGCGGCTTGCCCATGCTGTCGAAGAAGAGCTTCTTGCGCGTGCTCTTCTCGATCAGGTGCTTCTCCGGAGGCCCAAATACCTCCATGATGCAAGCCAGCTGCTCTTGCTCGTTCTCGCCCGGGAAGATGGGCACGCCCGTGTACAGCTCCGCCAGGATGCAGCCCAGACTCCACATGTCGATCGGCATGCCGTATGTCATGCCCAGGATCACCTCGGGCGACCGGTAGAAGCGCGACTGGATGTACGTGTACACCTTTTCGTTCTCGAAGCAGCTCGACCCAAAGTCAATCGTCTTGATCTCCGTGTGCAGCGGGTGGCGCAGCAGGATGTTTTCCGGCTTGAGATCGCAGTGGATCACCCGGTGCTGCTTGAGCAGCATCATCGAGCCTAGCAGCTGCTTGGTGAACCGCCGGATCATCTTGATCGAGAACCCGCGGAACCCGTTCGCCTTGATAAACTCGTACAGGTTCATGTCCAGCAGCTCGGTCGAGATGCACAGGTGGCCCCGGAAGTAGAAGCTGTGCGTGAAGTTGACCATGCTGTGTTTGTTTTGGGGGTCCTGCACGGTTAGCGAGATCAGATGACATGGACCGAGAACGAGACAAAATACACACCCATTCGCGCAGCTTCTGCAGAATGTTCACCTCCACAAGGGCCTGCTGGTGGAAGCGTTTCTTATTCCGGATGATCTTGACCGCCACGAGCACGCCCGTCTTGTGGTCGATGCAGCGCACCACCTGGCCAAAGCTCCCCTTGCCGAGCAGGTCGATAATCTCGTACCGGTACGCCAGATGGTCGCCCGGCACGATCGAGTAGTCGCCGCGCTCGTCGTCGTACCCAAAGTTGGGCAGATCCGCGTGCAGGTCGCCTACCACCTTGGCCGCGTTCTGCGTCCCACAAAAGTACACATCGTTGTAGTCGATGATCTCGCCGCGCTCGTAAATGTTCAGCATCGCGATGCGGATCGCCTCCTGCGGGCTGACTCGTTCCTTGGGCGTCGCCCGCTTGCGCAGCGCGTCCAGCGTCCGTGCCGCCAGCTCTGTCTCCTTGCGGCGGGAGCCCAGCTTCCGCATCTCTTCCTCGGCCACCAGGTCGTCCTTGTCCAAGGCCGACGTCGACGTTGGCACGCCGTCCGTCTTCTCGTGGTGCCGATGCCGGTGGGTCAGGTGGTGCTGTGGCACTGCCTGCTGCGACGACTGCTGCGACGACTGTTTCTGCTGCCGGAGACTGCTCGAGGACGCCTTTGCCTTGACCATCTTCTGTATCGCCGACGAGTTCTGCGTCGCGTACGTACGCGTAGACGAGACCGTGCTCGTGCTCGCGTTGGCCTCTATTGCCGCCATCAACGTGTTTGCCGTGCGCATCTTGTCTGTCTTGTCTGTCTTGTCTGTCTTGTCATGGGCTACGATGGCGTTCATGCTCGACGCAGACGTCTTCCGCCGCGTCGGATCCCTGGGCAGATCGGAGGTAGGGCTCGCTTTGAGTGAATTCAACGTGGCCGAGATGGGAATGCGTGGTGGCGGCATGCCGTCGTGCTTCACGTTCGCAGACGACTGGCGCTTGTGATGAAAGGGAAGATGGTGTTGCTGTGGTAGCTGCGGTTGTTTGGACGGGTCGCCCGACATCGAGGGAACGGCAACTTCTGGCTGGGCACCACCGACAGCCTTGTTGTTGCGCTTCCACGACAGACTCAGCTTCCGCCGGAGGGACGAGCCGATGGACGATGGCGTCGGCGGCTCCTCTGGACTGGACAACGGCGGTGGTGACTTGGCTGGCGGCAGCATGGCCGTCTTCAGAGGCGGCATTGGGTTCTCAGCCATGGCGGCGGCCGCCGATGCGATAATGGCCGATGCGGCCTCCATGGCAGCAAACGCCCTGGACGGCGTCGGTGCTGGCGCACGCGGTCCCGACGGCCTGTGCGGCGTGGTCGCCGGGATTGGTGGCGGTGCCGGGTTTGTGAACACGCCGGTAAAGTCGTCGTCGTTGCCGTCAATGGTGCGTCGCTTGAACATGTTGGTGCTCATAGGGCTGCCACCCTTGGGGACGGACGAGGACGAAAACGGCGACATGGACGGCTTGTGGAACGGCGATTTCGTCGAGATCTGAGTGATGGAGTCGGACGAGCTGGCCGTATCCTCGCCGCTCGGCGAGTCGCGACGCATGTGGTGGTGTACGGATGAGCTGCTCCGTATGGCCGCCGGGAAGTCGGCCAGGTCGTCTTCGTGGCGATGTCGGGAGAAGAAGGACCCCTTGGCCGTCATCGGCGTGGTCGGGGTCTTGGCGATGATGCGGGACGGCGGTGGGCTGAGGTTCCGGTTCGTCGTGCTCTTCTGCTGCAGGGCGGCGATCTTTGCGGTCGTGGGCGTGCTCAACGGCTGCAGGTTGATGGGGGGCAGCCGCAGCGGCTGCAGGTTTTTCCTGTTGTTGCCACTCGGGGTCGCTACACCGTTGACTGGCTGACTTGCCTGACTTGCCTGGCCAGTATGGTTGGTCTGGCTGGTTTGGCTGGCCTGCGTTGTCTGCGTTGTCTGGCTTGTCTGGCTTGCCTGACTTGCCTGGCTCAGCTGGCTCAACTGGCTCGTCTTGTCAGCACTCCGGAAAGCCCGCGTGCTGGCCTGACGTTGGATCTTAGCCGGCGGCTCCAACGACTGCGGATGGCTGCCGGACAGACTCGCGGTCGACGTGCTGCGGGTGCTGCTGCTGTCAAAGGCAAGGCCCGACTTGCGCTTCTCCAGGAAGGAGAGCTCGGCCGGCGAGCCCTTGGGTGACTCGTACGCCTTGGGGATGGCCGGCACCGGCGGCACGTCCTCGTCGTCATCGAGGTTGGACATGGAGGTCCGTGGTGCCAGCGTCTTGGGAGCCGGCAGCCGCGAGCCATTCGTGGGAATGGGCATGCCTACCTGTGGCAACCGAGGCTGCACCGAGCCGATCGAACTCCGCGTGGCATTGAAGTTGGCTGACGAGCTGGTCGAGAGGCCGGAGTTGTAGGTTTTGCGACTCAGATCAGGCGTCGTCCGCTGGGACGAGGGCGTCGACGTCTTCGGCGGCAGCACAGATGGCGAGCGCGACGAAGCTCGCACTTCTCCCGATGGCGGAAGAGATACGGCTGCCAGCTGGGCTGTATCTCGGCTGGCCATGCTCGCCATGTTAAACGTACTTGTCGCGCTACTGCCATTGCCGCTGCTGCTTCCACTAACAGTAGTCATGCTGCTGCTATGGCTGGGCGGCATAATGGACATGCGCTTCAGCCTCCTGGTGTCGGTAGGGCTGATAGTTCGTGCCCCCAGCCCGGTTGCGTGAAGGGCAGAAGGAGCAACAGACGCCCGTTTCGCCGACGGTGGCTGGCTGGCCGACAACCCCTTGGACGCGCTTCCGAACCCGACACTGATGGTGCTATTGTGGGCGGGCGTGCTGCTGTTGCTGAGGCCGCCACTGCTTCGTGGTGCCCGAGACGTCGGCCCCGTCGCTCGAGCATGGCTCTGGCTGCTGTCGGTTGCTATGGACGTCTTTGGAGCGCCGCCGCTGAACTGAAATGGCTTCACGGTGGTGGTCCGCGGGCCGGACAGGCCGCCACTCAGACGGTTGCTGCTGTCCAGAGACGAACGAGTCGAGCTGGAGGCTGGCCCGTCCGACATGGACGCCACGCTCGGCCGTCGACGCGACGAAGACCGCGCCAGGCCCGATCCCTGTTCGGGGTCGAAGATGCCCGAGCCAATCGACTTCCGCGGCGCCTTGCCGAGGTTGCTGTTAGAGACGGGAGGGTAGTGACTCTGGCGACGCTGCCTCGCAGCGATAGCCGCAGAGGCCGTGTCGGAGACGGACGAAGAGGCCGGGATGCTGCTCTGGCGATTGGTGAGACTGGGACGACGCAGAATACCTGCTCGTACGTTGCGAGCGGCAGGCAAGACGTTCACGGCCGAGATGGGTGCCGACGAGGGACCGGCGATACGGGAAGCAGCAGCGGTTGTGGAGGAGCCGGAACCAACAGCAGAGGCGGAGCCACCAGCAGTAAAAACGATCGGTTTGGCCGGACGGTCGACCTTGGAGTCCAGGATGGCGCCCTGGCCAGAGGGCGAGGGAAACTGGGCTAGCTTGAACTCGTGAGAGGCGGACTCGAGGCTGCTCTGCAGATCGTCGAAGCTGACGGACGGGAGGAAATCAAACGTGGTTCGGTCAGCCGAGTCGTCGCCATGGTGGCCGGACCCATTGGTGGAGGGTTTCCCGGAGGCGGCAGCCATGTTGTCGGAGCCATTGTTCCGGCCAAAGGAGAAGAGCGAGTGGTTGTTGGAGGCGGTGGCGCTCAACATTGGAGTGGTGTTCTCGGAGACAGAGCCCCGGGGAGATGGAGGGTCTGCCGGTCTGGAGCCAGCCCGTGGCTTAAGGCCTTTGGTCATAGAGGAGGGCAAGACAGCGGCTGGGCGAAGCTGCACAAGTTGGACAGATCGTGTCAGCAGTCGAAGGGGCAGGCTGCGAGGAAAAAGGGTCAGGATCAGCAAATCAGCAAAACAGTGGCAGCTTCGCAGGAGTGGAGAATGCGGACGAAATGTTGGGAGGCTGGCAGGCAGGGAATGCAGAGGAAAAGGGGGCGTGAAACGAGAGGAGCCCAAGAGTCCAGGAGTCCAGGAGTCCAGGAGTCCAGGAGTCGAGGAGTCCAGGAGTCCAGAAGCCCAGAAGCCCAGAAGTGCAGGGTGCAAATGCCGTGCAGATGCAGGCGTGAGACGGTGGCAGAATCTGTTCTCTCGCGTTGTGGACAAAAGGCCCAGGGCCACGCCCGCAGGACCACACAGGACCACTCACTCTTCTGATCCAGGAAGAGGCCGCAGCGACGACGATGGACAACAGCTCAGTCCGGTCAAGGAGCTGAGAGCATCCAGGAGGCTACCTCATTCCGCAAGATATTCTTGTGCTGACGAGACGGAGAGGGGCAGGAGAGGCGACCCGGATTTTCGAGGCAGAGATTGGTGATGGACGCGAGAAATGGGCTGTGAGGAGACAGACGCAAGCGAGTGGGAGAGCGCGCGGGAGGGACGGAGAAGGAGCAGGAGCAAATGCGGACAAATGCAGACGCCAAAAGCACAGGGCGGTCGATGCAGCCCCCCGATATGCAGCCGTCGATAGATGCGGTCGTACGCGTGGCACGAGAGGGTGAGGGTGTGAGGAAGAGAACGGGAGGAGAGAGACACAGACGAGAAGCGGAATGGAGACGGGAAACCGTGATTTGTTGGGCAGTCCCTCAGCACGGCGAAGGAGGCGGTCAGGGGACCCAGTGCCCGTGCCTTCTCTGGCAGGGCGAAAATTGGCAGCTGGTCTAGCGCAGTGGCTAGCACGCAGTGCTGGGGAAGGAGGCTGCAACAGGCCCTAATCGTTAGGTGCCTTGGCCGCTACTAGCTGTGGGTCTTGTCCTGCGGGCTGGCCACAGTAGAGGCGGTATTACGAGAGGGTCAGGGCAAGAAGAAAAATGGAGGACAGGGAAAATGGAGAAAAATAAGAAAAATACGGAGTAAAAAAGGAAAATAAGAAAAGAGGAGATGTGCGAACAGAGATCTTGCCGGGTCTACGAGAGAGCGATCGTACAGCGTATATGGATTGAATACACTGTAGTACAGTACTCGTATCTTACTGGCAAACTACGCCTGCACTTGGCACCACGTGTGGGCTTGCCTCTCAAAGAACCCAAGGACGCGAGGGCGGTCTACAAGTACGAGCGCGTATCTTCTGTGCGCAGTTCTGGCGAGCTCGCCAGACCTGGCCTGATGTCCCACCGTGCAACAAGCTCAGCGGTGACGTCTGTCAGGTGCTCGGCGAGAACGGCCAGAGGGTCATTTCGGCCAGGAGCCAGTCAGGACGCGGCCAACATCCCTCGGGCAACGGCTGCCTGTACTCGTATCTGGCCGTCCCAGATGCAGTACGAGTCAGATCGGACGTCGACACGGCCTGCCGTTAGATAGCAAAGATAGGTGGTCGTTGCAACCACAGAAGGGAAAAACGCCTGTCGGGCGCTAGTGCTGCCTAGCGCAGGCACGACGCGACGTAAAGGGGCAGGGGCTGTCTTTTTTTATTATTATTTTTTTCTGAAGGGATCGTCGTCTTGAGGGGATCGTCGTTGAGACATGCTTGTTTGTACGGGGTAAGAAGCAGGAGGATCGGCACTTCGAGTATCGGACAGCGGACAGCGTCAGGCGATGCAACAGCTGCTGCTGCTGCTCGTATTTGTTTACTGTGCGTTTCGATGGCGGGCCATCCAGATGAGATGTCGCAGGTACGGCCTATTGCCGTGAAAGATCGTTTCAAATTGCCGGCCGCAGTTAGTGTAGATCGCTGTCGGCGATTGGCCCTCCCGTTTTTGATGACAGTGGCTGGCCTATACGTTCTTGGTGACAGAGTACGAAGTAAGATGCATACGGTTACGATGTGAGTGTTGCTGAGTCATCATACAGCCACCCAATCAGTTCCCCGCGTCTGTGAGCACGTGTCACAGACATGTGACGTACTTTGTCTCAACCGGGATCGTCATCAGGCCTCATCCGCATGCACCAACCATGACCGTCTGTTGCTGACAGTCGCACGCCCTGTCGCGATGGAAGAGCTGACCTACCTCTTTCTTGGCTCGCCGACGGTCGAGGGCGAGAACCGACCGGAGACCGCACTGGCCAGCCGTCGCAGTGCCCCAGGCAGCCATGATGGCCATCATCGACGGTCTGTATCAGCAGCCGAAGCATCCACGCCATCAGCCACGAGGCCGGCACAGTCGCCGTCGCGCTCGCCCGAGACGCCCAAGAAGCGTCGCGGCATCCGCGACTTTCTCAGCCGTGCCAACCTGCAGGACCAGCTACTGGACAAACTCTTCCAGCAGGTGATCCCGATCGACGGACTGAGCAACGACGAGGCGGTCGATGCAGACGGGCCGCCGGGCCCAGACGACGCCGGCGCTGCAGAGGACGTGGACGACCAGCCGGACGACGCAGACAGCGGCAGCCCAGGCAAAAAACCGCGGCCCGGCTTCAGCGTGGCCATCATGTCGAACAACTTCCGCCGCTTCAACGCGCGCATCGGCGTCGTCTTCCGGTTCCAGAAGCGCGTCGAGCGACTGCTGGCATGGCGTCAGGCCTCGCACACGCTCGCCCTCCTGGGCGTCTACACGCTCATCTGCCTCAACCCCTACCTGCTGACGATGCTGCCGCCTGCCGTCTTCCTGCTGGCCGTCCTGATCCCGGCCTTTGTGGCACGACATCCGGGAGGGAACAGCGGCTCATCCACATCTTCCAACACGCCCGACTACACGCCCTATGCTCGTGGCCCGCCGCTGGCACCGCCGCGCACCGTCAAGCCCGTCAAGGAGCTCAGCCACGACTTCTTCCGTAACATGGGCGATCTGCAGAACAGCATGGAGGACTTTAGCGTGGCCCATGATCAGGTCGTCCAGCTCGTCGTGCCGGCCACCAACTTCTCCGACGAGGCCTTCTCGTCCGCCCTCTTCGTCGCCCTCTGCGCCGCCGCCTCGCTGCTTTCGGTCGCTGCTCATCTGCTGCCCTGGCGTCTGCTCTTTCTCTCCGGTGGCTGGCTGGCTGTTTGTAGTGGCCATCCGGCTGTTGCTCGCATCCTGCGGCTCTGGACCCGGAAGACGAAGAGTGACAATGGCACAAGCACTACTACCACCAACATTACCGACACAAAAGATGCCACCACCTCCACTTCCACCTCCACCCCCATCTCCACCACTGCTTCCCTCTGGAATGCCTGGGTCGCTGCCGACATCATCCTGGACGAGCCGCCCGAAGCCCGCGAGGTCGAGATCTTTGAGCTGCAGCGCCGCTCTGCCGCTGCCGCCGCCGAGTGGGAGCCCTGGCTGTTCAGCCCCAGCCCCTACGACCCGCTCTCACAGCCGCGTCTGTCACTTTATGCTCGGCCCACTGGCGCCCGCTTCTTCGAGGACGTCCTCCCGCCGCCCGGCTGGGAGTGGAGTGAGAAGAAATGGGCGCTCGATCTCTGGAGCCGCGAATGGGTCGAAGACCGCATCATCACCGGCGTCGAGGTCGAGACCGAGGGCGAGCGCTGGGTCTACGACATCTACAGCGAGCAAGAGCAGCAGCAACAGGCCCAAGCCGCCGCCCAAGCTGCCACCGACGCTGGCCTCGCCTTTGGCGACAGCGACTTTGACGCCAACGACTCTGTCCTGCGTCCGGTCGGTGCCGCTGCTGCTGCCGCTTCCGCTTTCCGTCCGCAAATCGGCCCAATTTGGGAGGAGGGTGAGGAGGGCATGGGTCGTCGCGGCGAGTGGCGGCGTCGTCGTTGGGTGCGCACAGTCAAGCGGAAGAAGATCACGGCCTCCGCGTGAGGGTGAGGTGGTGAGAAGGCAAGGGATCAGGGCGTTTAAACTGCCAGTCTGTATTGATTGTTTTGTGGTCATTGTTCGTCTACTTGTGTTTTATGTTTGTCTTGTTGACAATGTGAATTCTATCGCTATTGCTTCTGAAATTGATGGCAGACTGCCGATGTTTTAGGTTCATATATGACTCTCCTTCCTCCCGCTTCGTGTCTTTACCTAGGCGGCTGTATTCAGCTGATGGGCACTAGGTCACTAGTTGCATCGTAATACTAAATTAGTATACGAATATGCAGGACTTTCTTTTTGTTGAAGAAAACATAGCTGGGCCGTGAGATGCCAAACAGAATCCGCAAGCGTTGCTTAGCAATATTGCAAGTCGGGGGAGAGGCCCTAATATGCACTTTTCGTTCTTATTCATGCGGATAAGGTGTTCCACGAAATTTTGTTCATTGCCAAAATTTTCCTCGTGACATTGGACATGCACTGCTATCGTCGCAAGTCGTGACACCCAGTCTCCATGAGCCCGAATAACCGCATGTCCGAGGAGAGGTTCTATGACATCATCCCAGGTCTCGATTGATCGTAACGGGGTCGTCCTGGTTTCTCCATGGTCGGATGTGCATGTGCACTGAATTCTAGCTAACTGCGAGACAGACGTCTTGGTGAGGCACTTTAGGACGTCGACGTCGCCGATCCACGTTCCTCTGTAGTATACGGACACAACAGACTCGAGAAAGAATACCTGTCCGTCTTGCTTATTTCCACTCTCAGCCCCAACTAAAGGAACATAATAATTGGTGAAAGAGAGATGCATCGACGTTTTCAAGAAACTGTTTTCGGGTTGGCCGTCAAACGTACTAGTGCTCAGAGTTCGCCACAATATGTCGCCCCAGTCTGACATGTCCGGATTATCCGGTGGTATAAGAAGATTGAGCCCAGGTTTGCTAATGTTCCCCGCTACTCTCTTAAGCTCGTACGGATCTGGATATTCCCATGGGTCACAGGTAAGCTGCAAAAAAGCGTTAGAAGCTAAAGCGGGTAGTAAAGTAGACATTGGCACACTCACAGGCATAGCTATATAGAGACTATCCTCATACGCGATAGAAAACACACTATGACCCAGCTCACTTGGGTTTATGTCGTAACCTGACACAAAATATGCAACGCAGGAAAAAGCCACTTCCCGGCTATTGCGACGTCGGTGCCAAGGATCATTATAATAATAAAGCCATTCTGGATCATTTGGATCAGTGACATTTTTCTGGTACTGCGCCCATTTTGTCTTGTACAACGGTTTGTTCAAAACCCGAGTCGAAAAGGTTGCCCCTGGAAGGGTTCGGTATATATCGTGGGCCAACCTAAGTGCGGCCAGGTTCTGAGAATCCGATGTTGAAATCCTTTGTTTGGCGACCACATGTAGGAGCATAATATCCATGTCGAACATGTCTGAATTCAGACACCATACCAGGTTGTCAATAGTTGGTTCTGCAATGTCGCTACCGTCAATGCGAGCCACTTCGGAATCTCGTTCCACAAAGACTGCAGCACTATTCGGATCACCACATACATATGTATACTCCCGTCGGTCAGAGTTAGCGTCTCCTAATAGTCGCGTGAACACTGTTCTTTCTTCGCGTCCGAGAAGTTCAGATTCGTCCAAGGGAAAACCATATATGAGCTCTCCTAGATCGACCTTCTTGGGATAAGCTTGCTGCGGCTTCCAACGTGCATGGTAGACGTCTGACGATCCATCAGACATAGCCTGTCCAGTAGCAATACAACAGTGCCGTGAGGTTCCCGGCTCCGAGCTGGAATTTGTTTCGAAGTAACGTATCATCCCGCGATTCCGGTATGCATTTGGTTTGATCATCTTTCGGAGGAAGGTAATTCTTTGTTCTGGGCCCTTGAGCATGGGAACGACTTTGTCAATATCTTTCAGGTCTGCGAGAATGGAGCCGAAATTTGTGTAAAGGGGAGCTAGAGTTTCTGAAAAGAAAGCTGGAACCTGCGAAAATGGAGCTTGAATTTGTGAAAAGGGAGTTGAATCTGCTACTAAAAATGCACTGGCTTTCTTTTCTCCCAAGGCAAACAACTTATGTACCATATCGTCGTGATAGTCTTTAGCATCAATGTAGGCGGTAGTGGCTTTGTAGAATATATTAACCCAGTGTGACGGGTTACTCAGAACGGCTGCACAGTCTCTCTGAAACCTCTCACCCGACATAGGGGCATCTGCTATTCTTCGGATAGCGTCTCCGAACGATATAAAGAAGCGGCAAGGGCTCTCCACAAGAGCACCAAAGAAACCCCAACTGCCAAGGAAGGCTCCAACTGCAGCCTGGGTGAATTCTTCGAAAGTGAGCTTCCGTGATTGTAGGTTCAGTTCCGCCCTCTTCGGGACGGGGCGTCCATAGTGGTTTAAATGGGCCAGCGAGAGGGACCAGAAGAAACCATTGGCCTCACTAACACCAGGACGAGCGAGGCCGAGAGTTAACGTGCCGCCGAATTGCACGAGAGGTCCTGGGACATGTGAGAGACTTGAGAGGATCCTGTTATCACTCTGTCCGGATAAAGAGCCACGAGCTAAGAGCCAGCAGACACATCCCGTCGTTTCCAGCCTGTGGCATGCCGCTGACAAGCATTTCCATAGAATTCAGGGCGGACGTCCACGCAGAGATGACGCTTTTGAAAACGCCAATGTCCCGGTTGATGGGAGTATTGACGTTTGCGATCAAGAGCATGAGCTGGTCTTGCAGCTTCATCTTGACTCGGTCAGCCGTTCGCAGCCAGGCGCGAGCGCTGGCATCTCACTCAGCCAGGCTCGCTCGCGGGATGTCCGCCTGAGTTGCTGCGGTCAGCGTCGCGAAGTGCTGTTCCTGGTTGTCCAACTTCTGCACAATGTCCTTCCGCCTCTCTTCGACCAGCTCGACTCAGACAGAGGTCGCTTCGCTGGCCGACCAGACACGGGCCAGTATACAGGCCAGTAGCTGGACAGCCAATGCTGTAGATGAAGATGTGGCCGCAGCCCAGAATGACGTCTACAACGCCTGCGTGAGCGGCAAAGATGCTGTTTTCGTCTACAGGTATTACAGTCTGCTTGGCCGTCTGGGCGACCTCAGAAGCGCGAGTTCCGTAGGCCGCCAGAAGACGTGCATCTGGAACGACGTCTTTGAACAAGGCCCCGAGCCTTCGGGCGGTGATATGGGTCGATCCACACTCGGCATCGTCTTTGCGTTTTTTCGAGAGGACGTTCCCCAGCGCGCAGAACTCTTGCGGTGCTTCGCATTTGATGAGCGTAAAATCAAAGTTTATGTTTGCAGCTGCGATCGTCACCTCGTTGGTCACAGTAGCCAGAGCTGCTTGAAGTTTGCCAAATGATGCCATAGTTGTAAGTCCTGGATGACATGTGAAGTCACTTGGATGAATCTTTTGCTCTGAGAACAGTTAATATGTTTGTAAGTGAAGAAACAATGTCTTTTGTTTTCCCATAATATGTTCTTTTCCCATAGTATCCCCAAATCTTAGGAATTGCGCAAGGCTGAAAACTATGACGCGGGTTGCCTAACCACCATTTGCACATGCTGACATGGAGGGTGGGAATGTCAACGCATAGCGGCCCAAACGTCGGAAGAGATTCTTGACGGACGAATTGGTTCGACGGGAGGTTGGCTGATAGCGTATCAATACATACAATTCGGATTGCTGTCCCATCTCTGGAAAGTTTGATTCGAGGTTTTTGATCAGCGGTTCATGGCCAAGGATGTGACGTGGACGTATCATTCCTTCTTGCGGCTTTTGCTCTTATTTCTCATTTCTGTCAGGTCGGTCGGATCCGGCGGATATCCGTGAACCTCCACACAGTCCATGTTTATGCCTGACGCGGCTCATACTTCTATTCTGCCCCACCACACCGCCATCATAAGTCACCTGATCCGACATCCTAATACTCCTCAAACGAACAGTTGGGGTGCAGCACGTAGACCAGCTGGTGGGCTGACGCCGACGATGGACCGGCCGTGCCCTCGGCGGCGTCGCCCTCGTCCGCGATGCCCTGTCCGCGCACGGCCATGAGGATCTTCTCCTTGACCATGCGCTTCAGCACCATCAGCACCAGCGCCTTTTCCCGGTGGTAGTCCTCCTCCGTCTCGAGCTCGGCCTCGAGCTGCTCGAGGTAGCCGTCGGCCAGCGTGTCGGCGGCCACGCCCTCGCCAGGACCGGACACCTCGTCGTCGCGCAGCCGCTGCACCATGGCGTTGACAATGACGACGTACTTGTCGTAGGTGATGGTGGCCTTGTTGGAAGGTGTGGCTGTGGTGGCTGTGGCTGTGGCTGTGGTGGCGTTGGCTGTGGCCTCCTCGCCATCGCCGCCCTCCATGACCACGTCTTCTTGTGCGGCCTCTGGTGTCTCTGATACGGCCTCTTCTGCTGCCTGCCCCTCCTCCTCCACCTCCATCTCAACGTCGTCGTGCTCCACCGAAATGATGCTCTGGCGCAGCAGGTTGTACGCCTCGGTGACCATCTCGGGCGTGATGTCGTCGACGCAGTTCGTCTTGGCAATGGCCTCGCTTAGACGGATCATGCTCTCTAGCTGGCGCACCGTGATGCGGTACGAGTTGCGGCCCACGCCGCCCTGGGCATCGTCAGCCCGCAGCTCGCGGTACATCTCGACCAGCAGCTGCTTCGCCTCGTCCGTCATCTCGGGCTGGAAGGTGCGGGCAAACTGAATGTAGCGCTGCAGCTGTTCGGTTGTGAATTCGGGCGTGATGGCCTCGTCGCGCAACTGGTGGATGCCCACAATGTGCTCGGCCAGCCGCCGGTCCACGCTCTCGTTGCACTCGTCTAGGATGACAAAGAAGAGGTCGAACCGCGACATGATCGGTGCCGACATGTTGATGTTCTGTCGCAGAGTCGCCTTGCGGTTGTATCGTCCGCCGACTGGATTTGCTGCCGCCAGGATCGATGTTCGCGCGTTGAGCGTTGCCTGGATGCCCGCCTTGGCGATCGAGATCGTCTGCTGCTCCATCGCCTCGTGGATCGCCACCTGGTCGCCCAGGTCCATCTTGTCGAACTCGTCGATACAGCAGACGCCGTTGTCCGCCAGCATCAGCGCACCTGCTTCGATCGTGAACTCGCCCGTCTCTTCGTCCTTGACCACGGCTGCCGTCAGACCGGCCGCCGACGACGCCTTGCCCGACGTGTAGACCGCCCGCGGCGCAAAGCTGCACACGTACTTGAGGAACTGCGACTTGGACGTCGACGGGTCGCCCACGATGCAGATGTTAATGTCCCCACGCAGCTGCATCCCCTCAGCTGTCGCCTTGTGCACGCCAGATACCATCTGCAGTAGCAGTCCTTTCTTGACGATCTCGTGTCCGTACACCATTGGTGCCAGCGACTTGACCAGCCGCGCATAGATGTACTCGCTGTGCACCATCTTGCGCAGGTCGTCGATCTCCGTCTTCGTGTACGCGCTCAACACTGCTTCCTGTGCCTCTTGCGACGACACAAACGACCCGACCCCCCCGCCTCCACTGCCGCCGCCAGGACCGTCGCGTCCGCTCGTCTGTGTCAGTGCTGCCACAATGTCTGCTCCTGTCGTGTCTGGCCCGTTGGGAATGCTGCTGCTGCCGCCCAGATTCGTCGTGTCCGGCAGCACCATGCAGGCCAAAAAGGCCATCCGATACGTCAGATCGCGCACGCCCAGCGCCTTCAGGCCAGAGATGCCCGTGCCGCCTGCTGCGTCTGCTCCGACCGCCCGGGACGCGCTGCGGTCGTCTCGGATCGCCGTCGGTCTCACGCCTGGCAGTCCTAGCTGGCTCACATCGGGCACCACCATAATCATGCCGTTGAAGATGCACTTCTCGCCCGCCTTTGCCCGGTCCACCATCTCGCCGCGCAGAATTACGTCCATCGTCCGTGGCATGCTGCCTGTCGGGATCTCGCTGCTGTTCTCCTGGATCCGCACCTTTTGCCAGTCCACAAACGTGCTCTGCCGGATGTCCAGCTGCCATGCCTGTCGGTTCTGGCACGTCGGGTTCGGGCACTGCGTCGGCTCCGTGTACCGGAACACCTGCTCCACGTTGGGCACCACGGCCTTGCACGGCAGACAGGTGAACGTGGCCAGCGACAGTTCTGGCCGCACCTCTGACGTCCGCGTTACCGTGCCCGAGATGCTGAGCAGCTGTCCGATGTTGGTCGCCCGCAACGACCGGATCCGCGACACCAGCGGCATGTTGTACACCGCCACCGTGAACAGCTTGTCCGTCTGCTGGTTGCTGGTCTTGCTGCCCAGATCGGCCGCTTGCGAGGACCCCGCGTGACTGCCCCCCGATAGTGTGCCGTACGATGCGCTGCCGCTGCCGCTGGCCGTCGTCGATGTCAGCTGCCGGTGCTCGCGAAAGTACTGCGGCTCGTACTTGGCAATCATGTTGTGCAGCCCTGCGGTGAGGTACGGCAGCAGCCGGAAGTACATGCGCAACGCTGCCTCCGACAGCACTCCGTTGTTCCAGAGCGTCAGGTGCCGGAAGTCGACGTAAAATGTCGACAGCTGGTAGGTGCGCATCCCGTGGATCTGCGCAAGGTAAAACCGGTCCGTCACTGCCGCACTGGATGGAACGTCGCCCGAGGGAGAGAGCTCTTCGACGAATCTGCCGCACGAGTCAGTAGAGGACAGGAAGCGAGATATACAACACACAGAACACGCACTCTTCGATAAACGTCTCAAAGTAGTGCTGGACCGCAATGCCGATCTTGTCCTCAACGCGTGGCACCGGATCGTCATTGGCACGCCTTGCTCGCTGCGGCACCTGATCATCGGCAAAGCCCTCGCCCTCGTCATCGCTTGGGGCGCCCATGCTTTCCGACGGTGGGCCTCGTGGCCGGGCTGACGATGAGCTGAGCGAGGTGGGCTGGCCGCGGCGGCGTGGGGTCGCCGCTGCTGAGGGTGCTCGCGAAAACCCATCGGACATTGGGTAGCCAACATCGCTAGATGGCGTAGCCATGGTGGCGGCTTAGAGGTGAAGCAGGAGGGAAAGGCGTTGATGGTGTGTGAAAGATATGCGAGTCGAATGCGCGCAGAAGAGGGATCAAAGGAGTGACAGGGATTGTCTTTCGCAGTTTACTCGTATCGCAGAGTCGTGGACGTTGTCAGAACAACGGGAGAATTGCAGTAGAGAGTCCAAGAGGCTGAATTTGGGATACTCGATTTTTGCCAGATCATTTGCACGCGTCGCCCCTCCCTGATTTACGCGTCTTGACGCGTTCCGGCGGGGCGATTATTGCGCGCTGATTGGCCATACTCGATGTTGTTTAAGTGGTTGCATATCACCAAGAAGGTACTCCGTAACTTGTGATCAGGATAAATACGCCTTTCAGAATGCTCAAGTATGAAATTACGCTATCGTCGTGTCGACTGTTGCAGACGTCCTCCTACTTGTAGTTTTCCCGGTGCCACCGCCTTCGTCTTTTGGGTAGGAGTGTATCTGCAAGGGGATTGAGTTAGTAAACAGCTGGAGCAAGACAAACAGCAGAAATCCTCTTGAGTACTCCGTAGAGAAAACGAAAAACCTCAGAAAACCAGTCTTACCTGTTCGGACAGCGCCAGCCACTCGGTCACCCCCCGCATGTATGCATCCGTTGCCGCGTCCGGCGCGCTGTGATGTCCCCATACGACCATCTCGTCGAACTCGGCCAGCACGGTCAGCCCTCCCGTTACCGTCTGCTGTCGTTGTGCCACCTGGTCGTCCACGTCTGCGTCAACGTCGATAACCTCTTCGGGCTCATTTCGCTGCCGTGCCTGCTCTTGTGCCGACGGCTGCCGTGCGCCCACAACGCCGCGATATCCTTCGGGCACGTGGACGGCGTGTCCACAGAGCTTACGGCCGCGGAAGTACGCTGTGTGTTTTGTTCCTGCGATCAGGAATGTCAGCTGCAGCTCTTCTGTGCTCCTCTATGCCCCTCCCAAGTGGCCTCACCCTCCGTCTTCGGCGACCAGAACAGGTCGGTCGCGCCAACAGGTCCGGTGTGGTGAATACGGCAGGGCAGCAGATGCGGTTTCACCTGGACTGGCGGCGCAGAAGCGATCTCGGATGTGATCTGGAGCATAGGCTGCGCCATTGTGTCTAATTGTGTCGTCGATGCTGTCGTGAAGTGGACTTGCAGCGCGAGGTGCAGAAACCTAAACGCGTCCGAGTGTTATACGGACCCGATAATAGAATATCGCATATATGAATATGCGGCACCTAATATGTCCCACGTTTGCACTTCAATCTCATCTTGTACGGCTCAATCTATATAACTGTGCACGTGGAGCCACCGTGAGGATTGGTAATCACTATTCAATGTCTAGGTCGCTTATGTTGACTCGCTTATGTAGAAATGTCTGCAATAGCTGTGATGCAGAAAATGCAGATTCACGCCATAGGGGGTATATAGAGACAAAAAGAGGAAGAGATGATGAACGGCAGAATATAACGATGCTCGACCCCGGCTGCCCCGTCTGTTCAGTGCTTCTTCCGCTTCTTCTTCTGCGGCTTTTTCTTTTCTGACGCGGCCGCCTCCAGGCCGAGGCCGGGTTCCTCTCCAAAGCGATTCGCGCACTCGACGTCAAAGGCCGACTTGTGCAGCCGGAAGAGCTGCATGGTGACGCGGGCATCCTCCACGCTCGAGTGGGCGCCCTGCTGGATCTCGACGCCGAGCAGCGTGCGGGCCAGCACGCGCAGTGCCGGCTTGGGGCCATTGCCGTACTGCTTGAAGCCGGAGAACTTGGCGGTGTCGCGGATGAGCCGCGGCGGATGGCTGAGATCGAGCACGCGCAAGTCATGCCGCACGTCGTGGCCGACCAGAAAGCGTTGCTTGCCGTCGTCGCCCCGGAGCAGCCCGGCCACAACGTCGCGTACCTCGGCAAACGGCCGCGCCTGGAGCAGGTGCCGCGACGTGATGCCACTGACAGCCGTCCGCCAGTCGACCACGCGCTGGCCTCGTTGCATCTGCACGTACGAGTCGTACACCTGGCGTCCGAAAAAGTCCACCACGCTGACCCGCGCCAGCGCATCGTCGTGACCGTCTGCGCCCACCCCAACCATTTCGCAGTCGAGCGCGATGTACTTGCCCACGGCCAATCCCGCCGTCAGCCCCGCATTCTCGCGGTCGTCCCGGGCAGCCGCAGCCAGTGCTGTGGACGAAGCGAGACCCGGGGCCGATGCCAGCCCGCCGC
Organism: Grosmannia huntii; assembly: GCA_019925595.1. Lineage (NCBI taxonomy): Eukaryota > Fungi > Ascomycota > Sordariomycetes > Ophiostomatales > Ophiostomataceae > Grosmannia > Grosmannia huntii. Next base: position 125,197 of record JADHKJ010000001.1, read on the forward strand.
TCCTGCAGCTGCCCCCTTTCGGCACACCGAGACCGTAGGCCTGTGCCAGGTCCTCGGGTGAAATGTCGTGGTCTTCGGCCCACAGCGCGAGCGACGGCGAGACTGCCTCGGTGCTTGTCTGGACAGCCTTTAATCCGCCTGGTCGTCCCCTCCGACCAACAACTCCGTCCTGCTTCGTCGGCTGCGAGGACTGGGCCACGCCCATGGCTCTCGGCTTCTGGACACGCTGGCGCTCGTGTGCTCGCTCTGCAGCCTTGCTCGGTCGTTTGGAGGGTGGCTTGCGGCTGTTGTCGCCGACGCCGTCTTCCTCAGTCCCGCGTGTCCTCTTTCCAGTGACAGGCTTTACCGTTGGCTTCTTGGTGAACGACGGCTCGGATTTGATTTGGGCCTGCAGCTTCTTCCAGTTGGAGGACAGCTCCGTGGCCATGGCGACTTCCGGGATCGAAAAGGGACTCGCGGGTTTGGCCGGTGCGGAGGGCGATAGCGGTCACCTCGTTGTTCTTCTGGTGGTCAGCTTGTAGAGAGGACTGGTCGGACTTGCTTGTAGTATTTTTTTTTTTAAAAAAAAACGATAACTACTTATCTTATCGTTATCACCAGGCATAATTTCTAGAACTCGGCTTTGTCACTGCAACTTTGAACCGCTGACAACCGCGGAACAAGATTCTCAGGCGGTCGCATTTCATCAACCGCTGGACGAATTTCATCAAATCCATTGCGCCGCAGGATCGGGACGCCATGAAGTCAGACGCCGCCGTGGGTTCTGGCGAACCGCGGGAGAAGGGCAAGGCCACGCCCGACACGATCAAGATTGGCTGCATCGCCATGGTGCTGAAGGACAGCGTGTTTCGGCGGGCCGAGATCCTGAGCATACGCGACACGAAGAGCGGACGGCACTTTTACTGCAACTTTGACAACTTCAACAAGCGCCTGGACGAGTGGGTGCCGACGGCGCGCATCGACTTTACGCAGGACGTCGAGTGGCCGAACCCGGACAAGGACAAGCCGAAGGAGTCGAAGAAGAAGGGAGCGGTGGTGCAGTCGAAGAAGACGGCCGTATCGAAGAAGACAGGGCCGCGGCGGAAGCGCGAGCAGGGCAGCGTGTCCGAGGCTGGCACGCCGCATCCATGGACGGGTAAGAGAAAGGAAGATGAAAGGAAAAGGAAAAGAGGCAAGTGCTGACTAAGCCAGAATTCACAGAGGCGCAACGCAAGGGGACGCCGGGTGGTGGCGACGACGGCGACGACAAGGCAGCGACAGGCACCAGCACGGGAGCGGCATCGACACCGACGACAGGGATGGCAGCCGGGGCTGGGGCGGACGGCGACGAGGAGGACAGTACGATGATCGGAGCAGACGCAGGAAGCACGGCCGAGACGGGCGGATTCAGTCGCGAGAAGGAGATTGAGAAGCTGCGGACGGGCGGGTCGATGACACAGAACCCGACAGAGCTGTCACGGATCCGCAACATTGCCAAGGTGCAGTTTGGCAAGTACGACCTGTATCCGTGGTACTTCTCGCCGTATCCCGAGTCGTTCAGCCTGGAAGACGTGGTGTACATTTGCGAATTCTGCTTGGGCTACCACGGCAGCCTCAAGGCGTTTACGCGGCACCGGCTCAAGTGCACGCTGCAGCACCCGCCGGGCAACGAGATCTACCGCGACAGCTACGTGTCCTTTTTCGAGATCGACGGCCGGCGGCAGCGCACGTGGTGCCGCAACCTCTGTCTGCTGTCCAAGATGTTCCTGGACCACAAGACACTCTACTACGACGTGGACCCGTTCTTGTTCTACGTGATGGCGGCGCGCGACGACAAGGGCGTCCACCTAGTCGGTTACTTCTCCAAGGAGAAGGAGAGCGCGGACAACTACAACGTGGCCTGCATCCTGACGCTGCCGCAGTTCCAGCGAAAGGGCTACGGCCGGCTGCTGATCCAGTTCTCGTATGAGCTCTCGCGTATCGAGGGCAAGCTGGGCTCGCCCGAGAAGCCGCTGTCGGACTTGGGCCTTTTGAGCTACCGCCAGTACTGGACCGAGAACATTATCGATCTGCTCGCCGGCTACAATGAGCGTGGCGACAAGTGCAGCATCGAGATCGTGGCCAACGCCCTCGCCATGACCACCCAGGACGTCGAGCACACCCTGCAGGCCCTGCACATGCAGGTCTACCACAAGGGCGAACACAAGGTCGTCATCCCCACCCGCCTGCTCGAGCAGCGCCAGGCCATCCTCAAGAAGCAGCGTCGCGCCATCGACCCCGAGCGCATCCAGTGGAAGCCGCCTGTCTTTACGGCCGCCTCGCGGACTTGGGGGTGGTAAGGAGGAGAAGCCTGATAGCACATTTGGTTATGTCGATTAGAGAGGAAATATACCCATGTCCACTGTATTTTTTTATTTTTATTTTTATTTTTATTTTTATTATTATTTTTTCTTCCCTCTATTTAAAGGTGCTGGTGAAGCTCCCTGTGACGTCGCCTGCCGTCGTAGTCGATGCCGGCTGTGTGTCCCAGTCGCGGAACACGCGAGCCAACCGTCGGACGCCCTCGTCCAGCCGGTCCTCGTCCTCCCAGGCGAAGCAGAGCCGCAGATGGTGATCAAAGGGTGCGGCCGCCTCGTCGCCCTTGACGCGGAACATGGATCCGGGCGGCACGACGAGGTTCTCGGCCGCCATGGCGCGGCTGGCCAGCTCGGTGGCGGAGACGTCTTGGCGACGCAGCCGCAGCCAGAGAAAGTAGCCGCCATAGGTGTCGTCCAGGCCGCGGCTCTCAATCTGGACATGTTCCCGCAGATGCGTCTCGACGGCGGCGGTGAGCGTGCGGTGGCGCCGCTGCAGGGCCGGCCGCACGACGTCGCGGAGGTGGGCTTCGAGGCCGCCGGTGCGCATCATCTCGCAGACGATGCTCGCCGTCAGCTGGCTGGGCGCGCCGCCCGACCGCGTGTTACTGGTCTGCGAGAGGCCATAGACAAAAGCCGGCGTGGCCTCGGCCCAGCCTGTGCGCACGCCCGGACCGACGAGCTTGCTGAAGGAGCCGTTGGAGACGACGTGGCCGAAGCGGGCAGAGGACGGGTCGTCGTCGTCGTCACGCGGCAGCATGCGGTCCACGTCCACGAGGCGCGGGAGGGTTGGGGGCAGGTCGACAGAGGACGGGGACAGACCTCCGGCCACGGGCCACTGCAGAAAGTCGTAGACGTCATCGGCCAGGAGGAGGGCGTCGTGGCGTCGAGCCAGCCGCACGAGAGCCTGTCGGCGGCCCAGCGTCATCGTGCGGCCAGACGGATTCGCCGACGTGGGCACGACGTAGACGACGTGGCGATAGGCCTTGCGATCGGGTGACAGATGCTGCTTGGCTGCAAAAGGCGCAACAGAAGCAGCAACACGCGCCATGCCCTGCTCGAGCCGCACCACGTCGATGCCCTCGTCGTCTTCCGGAACGGCCCACAGACGGCCAGCAAAGCCGGCATCGTCAAAGATCGGACAGGCCAGATGGTAACACGGCGCGCAGACCCAGACGGCCGCGGTATACACGGGATCCGTAAACGACAGCAGCACATTGGCCAGGTTCTGGCTGGCACCGCCCGTGATGCAGATGCGCTCTGGGTCCTTGGGCGCGCCGTGGGCCCCAAAGGCTGCGCTCAGATAGGCCGCCAGCTGTTCGCGCAAAGGCTCGTAGCCTGGATCGGGGCCGTACCACAGGCTGTCGGCCGTCGCCAGCACGTGATTGGCCGCAGTGCGCAGACGCTCCGCTGCCAGCAGGCTCGCGTGCGGCCAACCGCGCAGAAAGTTGATGAGCGGCTTTTCGGCCGTTGCTTGTGCCATGATCAATGCAGTCCAAGGCGATGGCCGATTGCGGCTCGGACGTGATGTGTGGAGAAGGGATTGCGCTTCTTATTTCTCTTCTCTGCCTCTTATCGACTTTTTCCATCTACAGTCTACTTTTCACCCCGATAGCCGCGACTTCCCAAACGGGAAATCCGCCTGCTACTCAAAGCCACTTGCATATTACTTCGCTACTGTACGTGCTGCATCCTAATCAAGAGGAGAAGAGCGATTTAAACAGATCAAATAGATGTCCCTTGCTAAAATAGCGCATGAAAGCGATGACGCAGCAAGCAGACAGCGGGGTTCCTCTACCGGCCGATTCGGAGCGAATAGGCGTACCAGTCCCAATTCCCACAGGCGGCATCCACTACGAGCTGGGGAGCTACGGCGGCTACGCTCCAAGTGGAGAGCACGGAGGACAGACACGAGCACCGCGAGCAAGCTGGCGAACGAACGGGCAAGATCGGCTTCAGCGGAAGGCACGGCGACGAGAGCACGAGCAGCTAGGGGAAAATAAGAAAAAGAGAGAAAAAAGAAAAAAGAAAAAAAGAAATAAAGGCGAAACATAGAGGCCGTCTGCACTTGCCACTGTCCCTCCATCGCCCCTTCCTATCAGGAGAAAATATCTCACCCCTCCAAATCTTCTTTTCCCTCTCGTGAGGCTTCCATTGTTCTCTTCCCTGTCTCAACAACATGCTCTGAGAGCGTCTTCCCTCGCTTCCTTCTCTCTTTTCCCTCTCTGCCGCTGTCTCTCCGACGGCTGGCACGACCTCTCACTGCTGCTAGCGTGGTGACATCATCGCGCCTCCCATCGATGGACCCAATCGCGAGAACAACAACAGAGTTCTCAACGCCTTCAACACTGCAAGTCTGCTGCCTCTTGCCGCCATGCACGCCGCCATCAGTCCCCTCGCGCAGCTCGCACGTTCCGGCCTGAGCCGTCGTCCCGGTGCTGTCGCATTGGCCGCTGCCGCCTTCTCTCCGCCTTCCACCCGTCTCCCTCTAGCAATACGGCCTTTCTCTGCTCAATCGACCGGCCAAGTCCATCTGCAGGCCACTGCTGCACAGCTTCTATGCCGGCCGCCTGGTTCTGCATCCTCCCTGGTCATCCGCCGTCCGCTGGCGCATCCCCGTCCCCTCCATCTAGGCGTCCGCTACAAATCGACCGAATCGACCAAACCCACCACCATTACCACGCCAAAGCCGCCCCGCCGTCTGAGCATCGCCCGGCTCTTCTACCGCACCCTCGCTTGGTTTGGCGGCTCCATCGCCTTTGTCGGCCTGGGCATCGTCACCTTCTTCATCTACGACTCTACCACCTACAAGGAATCCGCCGACTATGACGAGGTCGACGTCTCCGACCTGGCCCTGAATCCGCGCCGTGGCGGCCCCAAGAACCTGCCCATCTACGAAGTCCAGATCGACGACGATGACTGCCCTGAGAAACGCAATACCAAGCACAAGCCCAAGCTCGTCATCCTCGGCAGCGGCTGGGGCAGCGTCGCCTTGCTCAAGGGACTCAATCCTGACGACTATCACGTGACCGTCATCTCGCCCACCAACTACTTCCTCTTCACCCCTATGTTGCCTTCTGCCACCGTCGGCACCCTGGAGCTCAAGTCGCTGGTCGAGCCGATCCGCCGCATCCTGCAGTCTGTCCATGGCCACTTTATGCGCGCCCGCGCCCAGGACGTCCTGTTCTCCCACAAGCTGGTCGAAGTCGTGCAGGCCGATGCCAACGGCCGCGAAACCCGCTTCTACGTGCCCTACGACAAGCTGGTCATTGGCGTCGGCTCCGTCACCAACCCGCACGGCGTCAAGGGCCTCGAGAACTGCTACTTCCTCAAGGACATTGATGACGCCCGCCAGATCCGCAACAAGATCGTTCAGAACCTCGAGCTGGCCTGTCTGCCCACCACTCCCGACGAGGAGCGCAAGCGGTTGCTGTCTTTTGTCGTCAGTGGTGGCGGGCCTACGGGCGTCGAGTTTGCTGCCGAGCTGTTCGACATGCTGAATGAAGACCTGACCAAGCACTTCCCCCGTCTGCTGCGCAACGAGATCTCTGTCCACCTGATCCAGAGCCGCAGCCACATCCTCAACACCTACGACGAGGCCGTGTCCCGTTTTGCTGAAGACCACTTTGCCCGCGACCAAGTCGAAGTGCTGACCAATTCGCGCGTCAACGAGGTCCGTCCCGACCGCATCATCTTCACACAAAAGGGCGGCCCGGACGGCAAGACTCTCATCACCAAGGAACTGCCCCAGGGCCTGTGCTTGTGGTCCACCGGCGTCTCGCAGACCGACTTCAGTCAGCGCCTTGCTGAAAAGCTGGGCCCCTCCCACCAGAACAACCGCCACGCTCTCGAAACCGACACCCACCTGCGCCTCAAAGGCGCACCCCTCGGCGACGTCTACGCCATCGGCGACTGCAGCACCGTCCAGAACAACCTGGCCGACAACATTGTCACCTTTGTGCGCAACCTGGCCTGGAAGCACGGCAAGGACCCCGAGACGCTCGAGATTCACTTTGCCGACTGGTGCCTCATCGCTGCCGACGTCAAGCGCCGCTTTCCCCAGGCCGTTGCCCACCTGCGCCGTCTCGACAAGCTGTTTGCCGAGTTCGACAAGGACCACTCCGGCACCCTCGGCTTCGGTGAGCTGCGCGAGCTGCTCAAGCAGATCGACAACAAGCTCACCAGCCTGCCCGCCACCGCCCAGCGTGCCAACCAGCAGGGCATGTACCTCGCCCACAAGTTCAACAAGCTCGCCCGCGCTGCCCCTGGCCTGGCCATCAACGAGATCCAGGACGGCGACCTGGATGCTGCCGTCTACAAGGCCTTTGAATACAGGCACCTCGGCAACCTGGCCTACATTGGCAACTCGGCCGTCTTCGACCTCGGAAAATTCAACCTCTCTGGCGGCCTGTGGGCTGCCTATGCCTGGCGCAGCGTCTACTTTGCCCAGAGCGTCAGCCTGCGTACCCGCATCCTGTTGATGATGGACTGGGCCTCGCGCGGCCTCTTTGGACGTGGTATGTTGTTCCTCTATTGTCCTGCCTATTCCGCCCGTCTTTGTCCCCACATGCTGATGAAATACCTCTAGATATGATGAGCTATTAGATGTTTGCGATTAACAAGCGTGACTTTGGCTTGGTTCATGCGTCTGTCTGCTTTCTTCCTTGTTTGGGTGCTCAAGGAATCTGCTCTAGTCACATTTTGTCTTGTGGGAGAAGAATAGTACCGGCCCAACATAGATAGTGGGAGTCGGGATTGGCATTTAGATCAGGTCGCTCGAATGATCATGAGAGATCATTTCTATACTACATATCTATACAAAACAGACTACATATCCTCTTTCCCGAGTCGCAATATGTGCCCTGTATATATCAACTTCACAATGCAAACCAAGGCGGTGGGGGCGATGCCTGCATCATGGAACTCCAAGGGTCCGTGTCGGCTGTGGGCTCATAAACACTATCGGGAACCATGCCAAATCCGTCTGCCAGCGCCGAATCAAAGCCTGGGCCAGTATCTTCCCAGTCCGTTCCGGGCCCTGAACCTGTTGCCGACTCCGATTGTGACACTGAATCGGACAGGGATACCTCTCCGGGAGTAGATGTTGCTATTGGTCCTGGACATGACGCCGACATTATAGCCATCGACTTCTCACACACATTGAGTTCCAACAGCATGCTCTCCGCGTCCTTGTTTAGCCGAGCCTCTAGGATGGGATGTTGCACGGATCTTTCGTCTTGGCCATCCGTAGCTTTCTTCCTTTCCGGCATGGCAAATGTTTTGGTGGGAAAAAATGCCGACGACATTTGCTGACTCAAATTTCCATCGTGAAAGGACCCATCTTTCGGATCGGTAACATCTTGCTTGTCATGCAAATGGATGCGATACCAGGCAAGGCAGAATTGGTATATCTCTCGTAGCTTCCAGAAGGCGTCCTTGTTTCTTTCCGCACCAGCAGTCCCATCAGGGGACATTGTGAATGCCATCATTGAGGCCATCTTGCGTTCCGACGCTTCCAGATACCGCTCCAAATCGACCGTTGCAAAAAGGTTAACTCTTCCTATATCCACGTGTCCCACTTGGAAATTCATCGTGTCGAGCCCCATACTCGCTCGCGCAAGAAGGAAGACGGCATCGATATGGCGGCTTACTTCCACTATAGTGCAATGGCGGAACACAGGATTCGGAAGCTCGAGAAAAGTGGTGATAAAGTTTTGGGTGGCGTGAATGCATTTCATGACAATAGCCAACCGGGTAGACGACATACACCAGTTGCAGCACGGAGCAGATGAAGACGATCGAATGATGGACCGATGGCTAGGCGGTACCTTCAAGCCAACTTCATAAATGACAACTGGCAAATACGTCACGGCGCATTTGAGGGCGGCTGGATTGATAGATCAGCCAAGCGTGCGCTGACGGAGAGAAGGATAGAAGCGTACCATTGTCCCAGGCCTCACTCGACATCGAGTCCCTTATACACGCATACTGGCGCTCAAAATCCTTGACCATTGTGTCGATATATCTCTCGTCCATGATTGCGTTGTCGTTCTGGTTGCTGATGTTGAAGATACGATGAACATTCTCCGTCAACTTGCGAATGCTCACATGATGTAGCAGAAGATGTGCATCCGATGGTACTTCTCTACTGGTCGCTAGTATTTGAGATACTTGATCAACTCGGTCGTCAAACTTGAAGTGAGTTGGCTTCCGGCGTGCTATGGCAACGCTCGCCGACATGCAATAGGTCCCAATGAAGGTGCGTGCACGTTCAATTTCGTCGTGGTATCCTATGGCCGTGTTGCGTTTACTCCCTGTTGAAAGCTGGCAATCTGGGTCCCGCATTCTTGGCATAAGGTCTGCTTGAAATGATGACAGGGAGTTTGCCAGATCTAGGTCGACGGCCATGGTCACAGCAATCTGTGAGAGCTGATACAGCTGGCCGCTGAATGGCTTGAAGTACAGATGGTGCCTGTGGGCATTTATGTTAAGAGCCATGCTGGAATATGCATATGCCTAGGATGTCCACATACCATGTGCAGAAGATGAGCAAGCCTTGCAACAGGTCAAGACCGTTTCTAGACTCCACGATCATGGCCTGTGCAAGGCCTTTGCGAAATTCAAGGGCCAATCGGGCCTGAAGCTGAGACTCGGCACCAACAGTGAGTACTGCCAAGAGGACAAAAGGTCGATCCCGTCTCATGTGGCCGAGAGTCACGAAAGGTGGAAGTAGCGCAAAGGGAAACTGCTGTTCACAGTTGGTAGTGTACTCTAACAAAAGTGACTGCGCTTTCTCTTCTCCAATGATGTTTCGATCAATGACATCGTTGGTCGGTGAAACCGGCAAGGTGTTTGCCGGCGAGAGGGCTATAGTTCCTTGAAAGTCGTTAAAGTAACTATCAGTTTTCATCGGTGATGGCGAGGGGTGAAAGAACGGTTGTGAAAATAGAGAGAGATGTGTTTTGGGAGCCATGAAGAACATGTCTGCAACAGAAACAGAGACGTCTGGAGGTGATGCCAACTGGACAGGCCGTATAGCAGTGACGGCATCCTGGGATACTGTCGGCTTCCTTGCAGATATCAGGGCAATCAAGCCATCAAGCTTCTCTTCGACATCCCTCACTCGAGTGCGGCTGGTATAAACATATCTTAGCCCAAGCTCAAATAGCAGCACAAAGAATATATGAGGAACAACTTACGCCGAATATCTCAGCTTCTTTGGTCGAGCTAATGCGTTTTCGTACACACAGTTAATCCCATGGTTTAAACACCTATAAAAATTGCCGGACGCGAAGTCAGCAGCTGCAATGGTTCCCCGGAATCGAGATCGGCAGTATTTTCAGGGGGTATCCAGTTTAGCCGGATATTGGTCTGTGTGCTGCTTGGTTGTAACGCACCTCTTGCAACACCTGGACTGGTCCGTGGCCTCTATCGCCTCAATGATACATTTGGCCTTAACTGTCCTGCAGGCCTCACAGGAGCGTCGGAGCGTAGAGGTTCGCTGCCGGGCCACCGAGCCAGAAAGGGGAGGTGCTGTGGTGCTCATAGCGAGGACACCAGTATGAGTGAGCGCTAGAGTGGGACAATCGGTACAACTGGCATATGCGATCGTCGTGAGATATGGCGCGCCTTGGTAACTCACGGCGTCGGGACGAGGAAACACAATTGCTCTCCGGTGGACGGACGCGTTTATGGTAAGAAGGACGCCGTATGCTATTCGGAATTGATGTGAACTTGCTGGCCAGACTTCTCAATTAAATTCGGGCTTCCAGCTGCGAATCCGTTGGACTGACACTTGCTTGCAGCCTTTGCCCTGTAATGAGATTCCGGTGGCGCGGAGCCGGCCTCAGTATGTTGCTCCGAAATTCCGTAGTGGAGCCCACGCTTATTGCAGATGCACTGCCAACGAATGAGTTGGCAAGATGGAGATGGAGAACAATGTTGGAGAGAAAATGTAAGATGATGCGTGTTGCGAGAATCAGACAACAGCAAACTAGGTACAATTGGTAGGATGGGAAGGAGCAGAGCGACAAGGCGACAAGGCAGGCGCATTAATAATATGGAGGTGACGTATTAGCACCACCTAAACCAAGAGGATCGAACATTGCGACTAACATAAAACTCCGCCTCTCTATCCTGATCATACGGATGCTACTAAATGCAACTTTCGCGGCCGACACAGCGTTCATAATATGCAAGATACAAAGCTCAGAACAAGTGGAAGTCCTTGTGAGCCCACTTTTCGGTAACCTTCGTCTTGGCCTGCTTCCGGAATGGCCGTTTCCTGCGGACCTCCACCTTTCCTCGGACAAGAAGGCTTCGGTAGCGGTCCTTGAGCAGGTTGCCTTCGGGCTTGAGCAGACGCAGCGACTCCTGCAGCTCGTCTGGCAGAACCAGCTCCAGATCTCTCTCTGGCAGCCGGAACTTGCCCAGCTGCCGCCGCCGCAGTACAATGTCATCCCCGCTTTCAGCATCTGCATCGCTTTCGTCAGACGGCGGCAGCATCGCCAGGGCCTCCTGCGCCGCTTTCTCCTCGGCCAGAATCGCTTCGATTTTCTTGGCCTGCTCCTCCTTGCGCACGATGATCGCGTCGTGCTTCTTCTTTGCCTCGGCCTCCTTGCGCCGGTTGATACGGTTTCGTTGCGCGGGCGTTTTGCGCTTCGGCCGCTTTGCCGTTGTCGCCTCGTCCTCCACACCGCTCTCGAAGCCCTCCCATGCGGAGTCCTCCTCCCACTCGGACATCTCGGCGCGTGCCTCGGCTTCGTCAGCCTCGGCTGCCGAGCGGGCGATGGCCTCCTGTTTTATCCGCTCAGCCTCGACTGCCTCAAGACGCTTCCGCTCGGTCTCCACAGCCTTGTTGCCCTCCTCCGTGAGCAATGCCTCATAGTCGTTGAATGCCGGGTTGTAGCTGAACGAGGCTTTGGGCTTGGCTACCGCAGGTACGGCTTTGCCACTTGCCGCGAGCGAAATGGGTGCATGCCGCAGCGTCTCCGGTGCCTTGACCTTGCTTCGCTGTGGCAAGAATGAGAACTTGCCCTGCTTGCTGTGCTCCACCTCTGCCACCTCAACCTTGGCCGCCCATGGATCGTAATCTGCGTCCACAATCTGTAGCGACGAATCATGGTTGCCGTTTGCCAGCTGTCGCAGGCGCACTACCTCTTTCTGGGTGACATAGTTGGTGCGCTGCCGCTTCGTCGGGAGGACGCCGTCTGTCGTCTTGCTCTCCTGGCCTTGGCGCTTGCGCCCAGAAACCGCCGGGACAGCAGACCGCTGTGCAATGATTTCGTCTGCCTTTAGCGTTTTCTTGAACTTCTTGGGCAACTGCTTCGCGATCTCCACGTCTGCTTCATCTGCCACCTGGAACAGGTCTTTCGAGTCTCGATCGACGATGACTCCTCTGCACAACAGAGTTCAGGGTCAGTACTCCGTTTTGTAGCAGAGCACAATATGGACGAGGCCGCTAGAGAAATAAGGGTCTTACCCTTTGATGATCTGCTCGTTGCGCTCCTCCAAGCCCTTTTCCACCTCGGAGACATCGACATTCTTCCTCCAGGCCTTCCTGCCCTTCCTCGAAGGTTGCTTGTGCTGTTGGGGCGCGGCGGGCGGTCCCGCCAGAGGCTTAAGAACGGGCATCTTTTTCTGTGACTTGAAGTAAACCCGGTCGTGTATGCAAAGCCGTACGAGAAGATTTCTCCCAGTATTACCGATCCTGGCTTTTGGCAAGGTTGATCTTTCAGTGGGTCTTGCTGAATTTTTGCTGTTTTCTGCCTTCTTTTTCCTCTTGACACGATAAGAACGCTAGTATCTTATCTTATCTTACTCCCACGTGATGCAACTGTGGCGTCACCGAACCGGCCAGACCGGAAAATTGACACCAGGCCCAAAATGCACCATGATGTCTGGGTCCATGCTCTCATAACTCCTGGTGGAGCAGTCACCGCATGCCACCGCCATAGAATAACGAAACATTGGCCACCTCCTTCCCCGATACCGAATCGTCCACACCTCCCGCTCTCTCAATATCGCAACTGACCGTCTTAGCCAAGTCCCCACACCAGGACGCTTGCCCCCTTTTCGAACTACAGTTAACAAGCATATTTCACTCGTTCACCTATCCCTCATCTGCCACGTTTCTATTTTTTGGATTGTTTTGCTGCGCCAAGATCAACCATCATCCCTCCCCCTTTCGGCTATCCGCACGATCTACCTGTGTCCCACCTCCAACAACAACTCTTCACATCCCTCTTTGCTCTCTTCTGTTGCAGCGATGGCGCAAACGGGAGCTGGCGGGTCCTATAACAACCCCTTGAAGAAATACAAGTAAATTACCTGCACCCGTCCCTCTAGCTCTCCGCAGTGTCAGGAGAGTCTCATTTCTGCGGTACGGGATGGGCTGAGCTAATATCATCTGTAATCTAGACTGGTATTCCTGGGCGAGCAGAGTGGTACGGACTTCCAGACGGCAACTATCCGAGCACAAGCCAGGGGTTGACAACGGTATACTGACTCTTACGGCTCTGGCCTCACAGTGGGCAAGACGTCCTTGATCACTAGATTCATGTACGACTCATTCGACAACATGTACCAAGCGACGATCGGAATCGATTTTCTGTCCAAGGTAAGCCATCTCATGTTAGGGGCAGGCGGCACCATGCCACCGCCAATACCATGGCAGATACGAGCTGTCGCGGCTAACACTGTACTTCTAGACGATGTACCTTGAAGACCGCACCGTTCGATTACAATTATGGGATACAGCAGGCCAGGAGCGTTTCCGGAGCTTGATTCCATCCTACATCCGCGACTCGAGCGTGGCTGTGGTCGTTTATGATATTTCTAGTGAGAGGAGACTTTCTCTGGGCCGAGTTGTGGCCTTATTGTCTTCCGCAGACCGCTAACCGGCATGACTTGTACCCAGATGCGAAATCTTTCCAAAACACACGGAAATGGATCGACGATGTCCGCGCGGAGCGTGGAAACGACGTTATAATTGTTCTCGTGGGCAACAAGACAGATTTGAACGACAAACGCGAAGTGACGACCCAACAAGGCGAAGAGGAGGCCAAGAGGAACAACCTGATGTTTGTGGAAACCAGTGCCAAAGTGGGCCACAACGTGAAGCCGCTGTTCAAGAGAATAGCACAGGCCCTTCCAGGGATGGAAGGCACGGACGCTGCCGCACAAGCGTCAAACCAGAGTCAGTTGACCTTTTGTTGTGTTCAACTACCTGTTATGCTGTTATTTGAGCTCTGGCTAACGAAAGTAGTGATCGATGTCAAGACGACGCCCGCCCCGGCAAGCCAAGAAGGATGTGCTTGTTAGAGCTAGGAGCCAACATTGCAGCAGCACGCTCTACGCACCGCTATAATCGCCTTAACGCATGTCATCATGCTATACAACGGAGAGCAGAGTGCATGCACTACCTCTCATTCTCCCTTCGCCTTCAGGACCGACATGCAGCATTGTATATTCAGGGCGAAACGGTGGACCATGATGACGAGTCACGTGCATTTTTTGCCTTCCTTTAATGCATATCATAATAGCCTTCCTTGTTTCTCTTTATACTTTGCGTGCTGTTACGAATCACTTCTGCCGGTTAACGTTGTAAATGCCGAGCAAGAGCGTGGAAGTGGAGAGACGTCAAGGATGTTCATTGGCTGTCTTCTAAACTTCAATCACGTGTGCCAGTATTTGCCACTAGACAGCGGCATCTACTATCTAGATAAAAGTTTCTCGGCTTAGTTGGAGGCGAGCGCCCCTTGAACAATGTCTTTGCGACAACTGCGTTTTCTACCAAGGAGAAGCGTCCTGCGAACGAGCGGCCATCAGTTGCGACCCCATCATCACCTGTACTCTCACAATTCACACAAAATGGCGGACGCAGCCTTACTGATCGAACAGTCCAAGAAGGCTGCAGCCTATCAGGCTGTCCAGGACCATCTCACACCTGCTTTCCGGCATATTGGTATTGGCTCTGGATCTACGGTTATCTACGTGGTCGAGGCTATTGCCGCCCAGGGTGCTGGCATCACTGCACCTATGACGTTCTATCCCACGGGAGATCAGTCGATGGCCCTCATCGAAGATGCCGGCTTGCGGCTCTCCAGCATTGCTCAGCTGCCACTCAACACCAGCCTTGACGTCTGCTTTGACGGTGCCGACGAGGTCGACGAGGAGCTCAACCTAATCAAGGGCGGCGGAGCGTGTCTTTTCCAAGAGAAGATCGTTGCCACATCTGCCAAGAAGTTTGTCTGCGTGGCCGGTACGTTCTCCAGCCTGAGATGTTCAGATGGGAGGGGGATGGCCTAACAACATAGACTACCGGAAGCTGTCTCCGCGTCTCGGCACCAACTGGAAACAGGGAATTCCGATTGAGGTGCTTCCGCTGGCAGCCAAGCGCGTCCTGAACGAGCTCGTCCAGCTGGGAGCACAAAATCCGCAGATCCGCCAAGGACTTCCGCGCAAGGCCGGTCCCGTAGTCACCGACAATAGCATGTGGCTGATAGATGCAGCTTTTGCACCCCTACAGCTGTCCAAAGATAGCTCAGAAAAGCACGCAGTTGGCGAGAATGGCATCTGGACGGCGGACGGCCTGGCTGATCGGCTGATTAAGATTCCCGGCATCGTCGAGACCGGCCTGTTCACGGGCGTGAACGGCTACCAGGTTAAGGCCGGCCATGGCGGAGCACAGAAGCCCATCGCCGCGTACTTTGGCATGGCCGACGGGAGCATTCAGATCCGCAGGGCGGATGTTTGAGGAACCGGGACGATATTGGCACGACATTGTTGAGAGCGATACTCCGTAGAATTCCTAATGACTAGATATATGAGGTGCCCCTCACGTCACGTGAAATGCCGCGCCGCCCGAGAGCTGCGCATACGGCGAGTTCTATTCATTCACATCGCCGTGCAAAATGTGCTAACCAATCTGTGGAAAATTGCTAGTTTCGCAAGCAATATATTATTAAGATACTACCGGAACACTCGTACTGCCCGAGACTTTCCCGACGTCACTTACAGCGTTTAACAGTTCAGCTCCTGCCCACTATATCCTCCCTTTTAATCTAAAACCCCACCAAAAGAGGATTACCCCCCTTTTATTTGTTCACTGACGAAAGAGGGAGCCCATTCGTAACATATACTCCGTGCACCCACAAGGACTCCTATGCTATCGGAAGACATAGGATTGAATGCCGTTTCCGACTTTGGAAAAGGGTCAAGAAACTTACCATATAGTGCGAAAGCGGTCTAGGTAATCTCACAGCAACACGTGACAAATGATAGGGGCTCACCGCGAATACAGAAAGGGAACGATTTCATTGCACATGACATGTTAACTATCGTGAAATCGAGCAATAGCCTCCCGAGTGCGTGGCATGAGTCAGCGTAACTCACACGTGAAAGGTGGATCGTACGCGTGAAAAATATTAAGGCATTGCATTCTGGGGCAACAATTTTGAGGAGATAGGACCCACTATTCAACCGCGAGTTATGCCGACTATTCCGACAAGCTTGATTTTCTTTGAGGCTATCTTCATTCTCGGGCGGTCCGCGAAATGTTTTGTTCCAGTATATATTTTTCAAGTCTGACGGTTTACTGCATCCTGTTTTTGTAGACAGTACCCCAGCTATGGCATTTCTTTCGACGATCACATCGTGGCTTCGGCTACCACGACCAAAAGTGAGTACCACATAGTGAAAAAAAACACACAGAACGACTTATGGTCGTAATGGCAGACGCGATGCGACAAGACTTGATGGCCGGGCACTGCTGTAAGACACCGTGTTTCTGACAAACGGCAGACCTTCCTCGGCTTCGTTCCCCTCCAGCTGGGCACGGGGCTTATCGTGCTCACGCTGCTGTTCAATAAGCTCACCGGCCTCTACGGCGTGTTGGCCTTCTTCACGGGCTTCTCCCTGAATGCGACGCAGTTGTCGGCCTACTTTTACAACATAGCTGTCCTCGTGACAGCCGCGATCTGCATCCCGCATATCAAACGAGAGACGCCATTACCGAATCTGGTGTTGGCTTGGGTATACGTCGTCGACACAATCGCTAATGCTGCGTATACGACTGTCTTTGCCATCAGCTTTTACAATGCTGTAAGAGCAGGCAAGTACGGATTAGTGCCTGGCGCAATAGACTCCCTCACGGACGCGACAATATCGTCGCTAGCGGTGGCGACGGCAGCGAGAGCGACGCCAACGACTGCGTCGACAATAGTCCGCCGGGTTGGAGAGACACTGGCGACTGTCACTGCGAGCCTGGCTACAGCAACGGCAACGGAAACGGTGGCAACGGCGACGAGCGCACCTACCGCTGCAGTAACAGCAAAAGTATCGCCCGTACCAACGGCCGGCAGCGGCGGGTGGATGGGCGCTCACGAAGCCTCAGCCAGCCTGACGCTGGTTGTGATCGTCACTGTGTTGCGAATCTACTTTAGCCTGGTTGTGATGTCTTACGCACGGCGTGTGCTGCAGCGGTACAGCGAGCATGTGGCGAACCTGATCCCTATCCCAGACGACGATGGCGAAAACAGCGCGGATGAGGACAAGGGAGAAGAAGGCTCCGGGCGGGCGTCCCACGATGCTGGGGACGACGATATTGACGACGAGGAGGCTGGCCTCAAGTCTGGCTCGCGGTTTTCTCGCGGTCGATCCAGCCGTCGCCGTAATCATGGCCGTCGCTCCAACAAAAGCGGCAGTGGCAGGGGCAACGGCGTCAACCCGTTTGCAAGGAGCTCGCCTGCAGGAGACGGCTGGAAGGGCAAGCTTGGCCGGGCGCTCGTCACGGTGGGTCGCGGCTACTGGCTCAACCGTGAACGAGATGACAACTGGGCACGCGACATTGGGGCCAAGAAGTTCCGGTCGCCGTAATAAACGAGACGTCGCGAACGGGATCCTGCTGCGATACAGTCTGTCGAGAACATGGGCGATCCGCTGGACGGACACGCCTTTGCTTCCGTGTTTGGGAAATGGGCTTATTGGGGCGATGGCGTTATCTATACGGATTGACTTGGCTCAGTTTGTGCACATTTGATGGGGAAAGAATATGTATAATGCATGATGAGCACTACTCATCTTAATACGTCAGGCGATACAGTCCTGGCCCGTTGCGACATCTTCAGGTATACGCTTAAAGATATATAGGTCATATTTACATGTCACTTTATCATTTTTGTTTCGCCACATCGCCACATCTCGTGCGCGTACTCGTAAATTGCGTGCTGCCCCGTTTGTTGAATAGCATCAAATCTGCAACTCTCTCACTCCATAGCCGTTCGCTATTCGGGATTGCTGTATTAGTCACCGTGGAAAGAGGGGACACCGAGGGGACGACCCACTGGCAGAAGCTCAGTCATCGGGATTTGAAAATGCTCCCATTGGCTGCAAGCGCTATCGGTGGCCGCTGAGGCACCTGAGGCTCGGGGAGTTCTAGTCTTCGGGCATTCCTACCGCTGTCGGCGCTGTTGTTAGAGCACGGCTGCCCCATCAAAGCCCCGTCGCTTTTCAATGCAGCTCTCGCCCGCCACGCTAGACGATCACGCAATCGGCAGTCCGAAGCGCTGAGTGGTCGAAGCCTCGCTGACAGACCAGGAAAAAACCCGTCCTGAGAAAATATAGCCTGCTGATGGGATGAGCAATAGGGCGTTCTGAGTACTATGCTACCCTTTGCGAAGAGGAAGAGGAGACGACAATATTAGCCCTCTTGTTCCCGGGGTACATCTCTAGGCGCATCGTTAGTGGTGAAGACGAAGCCGCCCTCATAACGATTTTTTCTTTGACTGTGTTAATTTTTCCGTTTCTCGGACTCCTCTTTTTAATTCCTCTTCTTTCCTCCAATTCTCCTCCTCCTGGCCGATTACCTAGTCTTGGGAAAGAGTCAATTGCGCCTACAATGGCTTCGTCTGCTCCGGTCAAGACTGCTGGCGAAGCAGGTACGTGCACGCTTCTTGTTTTCCTTGCCGGTTGTTACTTCCCTTGTTCTGGACGGCCCATCCTGTCTCGCACCTGCCCTGTGCAGGTTGTGCTACATAGACAAAGGGCGCTGGATGTGAATTGGAATTTGTAATCCAGCTGCTTCCCAGACAGGAGCCAACACAACCTCCAGAGAGAAAGGCTGCCAAACCGTCTTACAACCTTGCTGACCAGAGTTGTTGCGCAGTGGCGAGAATTGCCTACCTGGCCAGCGATGTTGTCATCTCGGTCCAGCCGTCGCTGAGCGTGGATTCCGAGTTTTCGACGCAACTGAAGAGCTTTGAGAAGGCAAAGGTGCAAAGCATCATCGCATCGGCAGCTGATGCTGTTCCAGAGGTTCGTGGCGTCTCCCTGCAGCTGGACTTTTTTCTGCCGTGAATCGGAGGAGGGGTTGTATTACAGCAGCTAACATTGGTCGACATGCACTAGATCCAAACAGTGCGGTTCAACACGGACCCGCTGCTCTCAGTCTTCAGTCCTGTCCGGTCAGGTCGTCTAGTCTCGGTCACGACCAGCTCTGTGATCCTGCTCTCCTCGGTGTCGCATCTCTACAAGCTCGCCAACTTCCCGGTTGTCCTTCACGTGGCGCTCCACCCCAACCAGTTCCCAGACTACTCGTCCATCTCGGCAATTCGCAATGCTGGCTGGACCTTCCTGCAGTCCGGGTCCGTCCAGGAGGCCCAGGACATCGCATTGACAGCGCATGCTCTTGCTATCCGCTCAGGAAAGGGTGTTGTGCACTTTTTCAGCGCTGCCGTCCAGGCGGAGACTGCACCGGTTGCCCCCGAGGACTTGGAGGTTGTCCGGGAAATTCTGAACCTTGACAACGCTCGTCGCTTCCAGGCGGCTCCTATCTCTGGCACGGCTATCTATGCTGATGAAGGTCGTATTGCCGTCGTGTCAGACGCGCCCGAGACCGCAACTCCCACTGCTCAGTCAGCGGTGGCCAGCAGCCTCCAGCTCCCAGTGGACCCAAGCACGGCGTCCACCAGGGCGTCTGAGAAGTCCAGCCTCTTGAGCGCCACGAGCTCGCCGGCGCCAATATCCCCAGCGACGACGATCGAGTCCGGTGTGCCTGCCATCTCTTCTGACGACATCTACAAGTATGTATCGACTGTCTGGAGCCAGCTGGAGAGACTTGTCGGTCGCAAATACAGCGCTTTCGAGTGGACCGGCCCTGCCAACGCCGAGAACTGCCTGTTTGTCTTTGGCTCTGACCCTACGCTATTCTCGGCAGTCGAGCTTGCCGCATTGACCAACACCGGTGTCCTGACACCTCGACTCTACCGGCCGTGGCTGGGCTCCAAGCTCCTCAACGCCTTGCCTAAGAATGTGCGGAGGATTGCCGTCTTGGAGCAGATCAGCCGCAAGACAACCAAGTGGGGCCCGACATTGCTGGATGTCCTGACCACGGTGAAGAGCGGACCTGGCGGTGTTGAGACAATTGTCGGCTACCAGGTTGGCTACCTCACGCGCGAGACTGTGGCCGAGGCCCTGCGCACAGTTCACGAGAACCTGGCGGCGCCCAAGCCTGTGCAGAACCTGAAGATCGGCGCGCAAGAGGTCCCAGAGGTTACCGAAGCGTCGTATGCTCTGGAGCAGCCCAAGACGGAAATGGCATACACCAAGATCCTGAACCAACTCTTCAACGACCGGCTCTACGTGGCGAATGCGCTAGGCTCAGAGAATGCTGGTATCTCCAGCACCGTTGCCGCTACTCCTGAGTTTGGCTTTGGCTCCCTCCTTGCGCGGAAGGAGCACCGGCAACGATTCGTGGCCGATGTGAAGCGGGCTGCCGTGTCGGATACGTTCCTGACCGCAGAGCCGAACCGTCTGCTTGCTCGCTGGGCTGCAGTGGCCAACGACCCCAAGAAGGCGGACGAGGTCGCGGACGAGATTCTGGCGCAGTTTGAGACCGATAGCTCTGCGGCATCCCGCAAGCTGCTGGAGAACAAGCACTTTTTTCACAACGAGTCGCTGTGGCTGGTAGGATCGGATGCTTGGTCTTACGATCTGGGTAACTCTGGAGTGCACCACGTCCTAGCATCTGGCGAGAACGTCAATGTTCTCATTATTGACTCGACGCCGTATTCTGAACGTGTTGCCGCAGATGCGAGCCGGAGAAAGAAGGACATTGGGCTGTACGCCATGAACTTTGGCAATGCATATGTCGCCTCCGTTGCCGTGTACAGCTCCTACACGCAGGTCCTGCAAGCTATGGATGAGGCTAGCAAGTTCAACGGGCCGTCTGTTGTGCTGGCGTACCTGCCGTACTTTGGCGAGCATGATTCGCCACTGACGATTCTGCGTGAGACCAAGTCTGCAGTGGACCTGGGCTACTGGCCTCTGTACCGGTGGAACCCAAAGAACGAGGAGAAGGGAGAGGCCAACTTCTCCTTGGACTCGGAGCGCATCAAGAAGGAGCTCAAGCAGTTCTTGGACCGCGACAACAAGCTCACGCAGCTGATGCAGAAGGAACCGACCTTTGCTGCCACTCTTGCGCAGGACTTCGGAACGGAGGTCCGCGACCAGCAGAAGCGCAAGGCTCGGGATGCCTACAACGTGCTGCTCGAGGGCCTGTTTGGTGCACCGCTCACCATCTTGTATGCATCGGACAACGGCAACGCGACGACACTGGCGAAGCGTCTCGGCAACCGGGGTCGTGCTAGAGGCCTGAAGACGACCGTCCTTGCGATGGAGGACTATCCGCTGGAAGACCTCCCTACGGAGGAGAACATTGTCTTCATCAGCTCCACCGCAGGCCAGGGCGAATTTCCGCAGAACGGCCGTGCTTTCTGGGATGCCATCAAGGACAACAACGAGCTGGACCTGGCGGGCGTCAACTACTCCGTCATGGCTCTCGGCGACAGCCACTACTGGCCCCGGAAGGAGGACAAGGTGTACTACAACAAGCCGGGCAAGGACCTGGACAAGCTGCTGGCCATCCTCGGGGCCAAGCGGCTGGCTGACATTGGGCTGGGCAACGACCAGGACCCGGATGGCTTCCAGACGGGTTACCAGGACTGGGAGCCGAAGATCTGGCAAGCTCTGGGCGTGGATAAGGTCGAGGGTCTGCCGGAGGAGCCGGCACCGCTGACGAACGAGGACATGAAGATCCAGTCCAACTACCTGCGCGGCACGATCGTCGAGGGCCTGAACGACACAACGACCGGGGCGATCAGCGCGTCGGACCAGCAGCTGACCAAGTTCCACGGCACGTACATGCAAGACGACCGGGACCTCCGCGACGAGCGCAAGGCGCAGGGCCTGGAGCCGGCGTACTCGTTCATGATCCGGTGTCGGCTAGATGGCGGTGTGTCGACGCCGAAGCAGTGGGTGCAGATGGACGACATCAGCAACGAACTGGGCAACGAGACGATGAAGTTGACGACGCGGCAGACGTTCCAGTTCCACGGCATAGTCAAGGGCAAGCTCAAGCCGGCGATGCAGGCGATCAACCGGGCGCTGATGACAACGCTGGCGGCATGTGGCGACGTGAACCGCAACGTGATGTGCAGCTCGCTGCCGACACAGTCGAGCTACCACCGCGAGGTGTTGGTGTGCTCGCAGCGCATCAGCGACCACCTGCTGCCGACGACGACGGCGTACCACGAGATCTGGCTGACGGACGACGACGGCAAGAAGACGCAGGTGGCCGGCAACGCGGTGCAGGACTACGAGCCGCTGTACGGGCCGACATACCTGCCGCGCAAGTTCAAGATCACGATCGCGATCCCGCCACACAACGACACGGACGTGTATGCACACGACGTGGGCCTGATTGCGATCGCGGGTGCAGACGGTAAACTGGCCGGCTTCAACCTGCTCGCGGGCGGCGGCATGGGCAGCACGCACAACAACAAGAAGACGTATCCGCAGACGGGCCGGATGTTTGGGTTCGTGCTGCCAGAGGACGTGCACATTGCGTGTGAGAAGATCATGCTGGTGCAGCGCGACTTTGGCGACCGCAAAAACCGCAAGCACGCGCGTCTCAAGTACACGATCGACGACCTCGGCGTGGACGTGTTCAAGGGCAAGGTGGAGGAGCTGTGGGGCAAGACGTTTGCGGCGCCGCGGCCGTTCCACTTCGACTCCAACGTGGACACATTCGGGTGGCAGCGTGACGAGAGGGGCCTGAACCACTTTACGTGCTTTGTGGAGAACGGGCGGATCGAGGACACGCCGACGTTTCAGATGAAGACGGGTCTGCGCGAGATCGCAAAGGTGCTGAAGGGCGAGTTCCGGCTGACGGGCAACCAGCACGTGATGATCAGCAACGTGGCGGATGAGGACCTGGACGAGATCAAGGCGCTGATGAGCAAGTTCAAGCTGGACAACGTGCAATTCTCGGCGCTGCGACTGAGCTCGTCGGCCTGCGTGGCCTTTCCGACCTGCGGATTGGCGATGGCCGAATCCGAACGGTACCTGCCGGTGCTGATTGGGAAGTTGGAGGACTGCCTGGAGGAGAACGGGCTGCGGCAGGACTCGATCGTGATGCGGATGACGGGCTGTCCAAACGGCTGTGCGCGGCCGTGGCTGGCCGAAGTGGCGTTTGTGGGCAAAGCCTACGGGGCCTACAACATGTACCTCGGCGGCGGCTACCACGGGCAGCGGCTCAACAAGCTGTACCGGTCGAGCATCAAGGAGGAGGAGATCCTAGCGATTATGAAGCCGCTGCTGAAGCGGTATGCGCTGGAGCGGCAGGAGGGCGAACGCTTTGGCGACTTCTGCATCCGCATAGGCATGATCAAGGCCACACGAGATGGCCGGGACTTTCACGATGACGTAAGCATTTATTGAAGCCGGAGACGTGACAGCAGCGAGGCTAACAAGCGAACAGATTCCCGAGGACGAGTCGGACGAGGAATGAGCAGCACAGCGGTTCGGGGTGTATCGTTGCTCTTAAAGACACCAAAAGTGGCTACACAGACAAGCATCAGAGACGGGAGTTTTTATTGTTTGCGACGTATTAAATTGCTATACCTGGGTTTTGGACGACCATCCTCGATCACGTGACACGCATGATACGATTAGTAATGGAGAGTAAACAAAACAAATGGGGACATAAAGGCACGACGACGTGGTATTTGTGCTCCATAGTTACCGAGACAGCGTAACGCGCGGCTGCTCAGAGTCGTCCACTGACGAAGTGACACAGGCTGTGGGGAAGATCCGGCTGAGCGCAACGGCGGATTGTTGTCGTGGCAACAGATCGACATGGCCGCACTGCCACCCCTAAACAAAGATGAATGGGGTCTTGGCTGTGGGACCTATGCATCAGTGTGGACAGCAGCAGTGCAAGAAGAGGCGCCATTACGATTTGTGCCGGCCAGCTGGAAGGGATCCATGTGCTCCCCTCCCTTCTTTCTTTTTTCCCTCTTCAATCCGCTTCCACAACACCCAAGCTCTTTTTTTTAATCCTCCAGATCCGGGCCTGTGTTGCGACGTGGTCACATATCACAAGATCGAGCAGTCTGGTCTCGACCTGGAGCAGCACGGCCGATCGCGCGCAAACGAGCAAAGCAGCGAATCGACAGACATCACCTGTTCCCACCGGCCACTCTCGCCTTTTCTTATCGCCCCTCGGCCTGAGTAGCAATGGACCCAGGCATGCCCACACGGCCGCCCGACTACTATCTGGGCGGCGGGGCATCCTCGTCGTCGGCTGGGATGCACAGCCGCAGCAATCCGGCAGCGATCCGGCTGCTGACATCGTTTGACGGCAGCCTGGACGATGAGGCAGCAGCGGGACCACCACACTTTAGCGGCAGCAACAAGACGCGGACGGGCAGCCCGAACCGGGTAGCAGCGGCAGTGTTGACGCTCGAGGATCGGGTGCGGGCAGCGGACCAGCAGCCACAGCGCGGCATGGATTCATGGGCCACGGCAGCCCCGGCAAGCACGAGTCGATACGGGACCTCGTCGCTGCTGTCGGATCCGTTTCAGGGAAGCAGCTCGCGGGCATCGTCGATCCTGGAGCCACCGGTGATGATGGCGCCACCGGAGTCGTATGCACCGATGCGGACAGTCCGGAGTGATTTTGGCAGCGGGATCAGCCTGCGCTCAGCCTCGCCGACGCGGCCGTGGACACCGTCACTGAGCGGGCTGCACCACCACCAGTACAGCCGGGTGCCGCCGCCGGTGCCGCTGCAGTACGAGCCGGCCGACATTGACGGCAGTCCGCGGCCAGGCACGCCGTCATCACGGTACGGCGGCAGTCCACGGCGGCCGCTGCCACCGGCGCCGCTCTTCTCGGAGGCGGGCAGTATCCGGACGTCGACGTTTGCAGACGATGCAACGGTGTCGATCCCGCTGGGCGGCGGTGGCGACGACGACTTCAGCCAGCTGTCGTCGGGGCTCAGCCACGAGCCGTACCGCGAAGAGCTGGACGAAGACCTCGAGAGCGGCGTCTCGGACGGTTACCGGCCGGCGTACCACCACAACAACATGTCGCAGGCCACGCTGAACGAGGACGGCAGCGTGGGCGAGGACATTGCGGACGTGCTCCGACGAAAAGAAGGCATGGGACAGGGTCAGTATGGCGAGCAGGAGTACACAGAATACGGCGAGCACGGCTACGGGGATGAGTATGGAGATCACGTGTACGACCGGAACGAATACGACCAGAACGAGTACGACCAGAACGAGTACGACCAGAACGAGTACGACCAGAACGAGTATGACCAGAGCGAGCAGAACGAGCAGGGCGACGCCAACAGCCGGCTGCGTGCCAAAGTGGAACACTATGGCCCGGCACCGGAGGGCCGGCAGGAGCGGCGTGGCGTGCGTGAGCCACAGATGAGCAAGAAGGCGGTGCAGCTGATCAACGGCAAGCTGGTGCTCGAGTGCAAGATCCCGACGATTCTGTTCAGCTTTCTGCCTCGACGCGACGAAGTGGAGTTTACGCACATGCGTTACACAGCAGTCACGTGCGATCCGGACGACTTTGTCAGCCGGGGGTATAAGTTGCGCCAGAACATTGGACGGACGGCGCGCGAGACGGAGCTGTTCATCTGCGTGACAATGTACAACGAGGACGCGTACGGGTTCACGCGGACGATGCACGCGATCATGAAGAACATTGCGCACTTTTGCGGGCGCAGCAAGTCGCGCACATGGGGCGAGTTGGGATGGCAGAAGATCGTGGTGTGCGTGGTGTCAGACGGCCGGGAAAAGATCCATGCGCGGACGCTGGACGCGCTGGCAGCCATGGGGGTGTACCAGCACGGGATCGCGAAGAACTACGTGAACCAGAAGGCGGTGCAGGCACACGTGTACGAGTACACGACGCAGGTGTCGCTGGACTCGGACCTCAAGTTCAAGGGGGCGGAAAAGGGCATCGTGCCGTGCCAGATGATCTTCTGTCTGAAGGAGCGCAACCAGCGCAAGCTGAACTCGCACCGATGGTGCTTCAACGCGTTTGGGCAGGCGCTGAACCCAAACGTGTGCATCCTGTTGGACGTGGGAACGCAACCGGGCAAGACATCGCTCTACCACCTCTGGAAGGCATTCGACACGGACTCCAATGTGGCAGGAGCCTGTGGCGAGATCAAGGCGATGAAGGGCCGTTTTGGCGGCAACCTGCTGAACCCGCTGGTGGCGTCGCAAAACTTTGAGTACAAGATGAGCAACATCCTGGACAAGCCGCTGGAAAGCGTCTTTGGCTACATCACGGTGCTGCCGGGCGCGCTGAGCGCATACCGCTACCACGCGCTGCAGAACGACGAGACCGGCCACGGACCACTGAGCCAGTACTTCAAGGGCGAGACGCTGCACGGACAGCATGCGGACGTGTTCACGGCCAACATGTATCTGGCCGAGGACCGGATTCTGTGCTGGGAGCTGGTGGCGAAGCGTGGCGAACGCTGGGTGCTCAAGTACGTCAAGGGCTGCACGGGCGAGACAGACGTGCCCGACACGGTGCCCGAGTTCATCAGCCAGCGGCGGCGGTGGCTGAACGGCGCCTTTTTCGCGGCAGTCTACTCGCTGGTGCACTTCCGGCAGCTCTGGGCGACCGACCACACGTTTGCCCGCAAGGTGCTGCTGCACGTCGAGTTCTTTTACCAGTTTGTGCAGCTGCTCTTCACCTACTTCTCGCTCGCCAACTTCTACCTGACCTTTTACTTTGTGGCCGGGGGCTTGGCCGATCCCACGTCCGATCCGTTTGGCCACAACGTCGGGCTGTACATCTTCACGGTGCTGCGCTACACGTGCGTGCTGCTGATCTGCACGCAGTTCATCCTCTCGTTGGGCAACCGGCCGCAGGGGTCGCGCCGACTGTACCTTGCCGGCATGGTGATATACGCCGTCATCATGACGTACACCACGTTTGCCTGTCTGTACATTATCGTGGAGCAGCTCAAGGACTCGACGGCCATTTACATTGGCAACAACGTGTTTACGAGCCTGATCATCTCGACCATGTCGACAGTCGGGCTGTACTTTGTCATGTCGTTCCTCTACCTGGACCCGTGGCACATGTTCACATCGTCGGCCCAATACTTTGCCCTGCTGCCAAGCTACATCTGCACGCTGCAGGTCTACGCCTTTTGCAACACGCACGACGTCACCTGGGGCACCAAGGGCGACAACGTGCTACGCACCGATCTGGGCGGCGCCGTCGGCCAGGGCAGCACGGTCGAGCTCGAGATGCCGTCCGAACAGCTCGACATTGACAGCGGCTACGACGAGGCACTGCGCAATCTGCGTGACCGTGTCGAGGTCGCCGTGCCCAGCCCGTCCGAGGCCCAGCTGCAGGAGGACTACTACCGCAGCGTGCGCACGTACATGGTCGTCAGCTGGATGATCGCCAACGCCATCCTCGCCATGGCCGTGTCCGAGGCCTACGGCATCGACAGCATCGGCACCAACTACTATCTGCGCTTCATCATGTGGTCGGTCGCCGGCCTGGCCGTCTTCCGCGCCATCGGCTCCACCACGTTTGCCATCATCAATGTCGTCAACATGGTCGTCGAAGGGCGCGTGCGGCTGTCGCTCAAGATGCCCTCGTGGGCCGGTGGACTGGGGTCCAAGATGAGTGAAAAGCTGAGCAGCATTGGGAGTCTGCGGTGATACGGTGTCACGTGGTTAAGTCACATAGATGTATCACGTGACCATCACAATGTACGATACGGAAGGAACAAACGACGGTATACCACGTCCAGTTGGACTTTTGGCGTTTTGGCGTGTTTTTAGAGTCATAGTCGATCAATCTACTGCACTCTTTCTATTTAGCTCTGTCCCCCAGATGGCATCCCACCGACGGCGGCTGGTGCGCAGGGGTCCATCGAGACGACCGAAGCGCGGCGGCAGGCCGGTGTTGGCCTCGGGCAGACACAGCCACTCGCGCACGACATCAGGCACCTCTTCACGGACGTGGGCGATGCAGATGAGGGCCTGTTGGTCGGTGAGGCCAGTGACGCGGGCATGGTGGGGGATGCCGTGGCTGAGAAAGCAGGCGGACTTGTGGCGGACGCGCTCGTCCATGCCGCTAAAGGCCTCGTCGAGGACGACAATGTCGGGATGTTTGATGGCGGCACGGATGAGCAGGAGAACGCGCTGGGCGCTGAAGGAGAGCTCGCCAAAGAGGAGGCGGTCCGCCCAAGAGACGGTCGACAAGCTTGCGGGCTGCAGCTCGGGCGCGAACCAATGCAGACAGGCATCGACCACGTCGGCGGCCCCAGGCGGCAGGTCTGGCCGCGACAGGAACGTATCAGCCCAGGCGCTCTCGACAATCTGACGGACAGTCCGAGCACGCGGCATATGCTGATGGACCTCGGGGCTGGAATGGCCGATGCGAGACTGGATGTCCCAGAAGGTGAGGGGAGGCCGATAGGGCGACGAGCCGGACGGCCGCTCCGGCAGACGGCTGCGGCCAAAGAGGCGGATCGGCAGCGAATACGTCTGTGGATGGTCTGAGCACAACAGCGACACGAGGGTGGTCTTGCCGGAGCCGTTGGGCCCAAACACGCCCCAGCGCTCGCCGCGACGGACCGTCCAGACGAGCCCGGACGCGGTGTTGGAGGTTTTGGAGGTCCAGTTGCCCAACACCACGCGATCGCCATACTGCACTCGACAGCCGTCCATCTCGACGAGGGGTTCACCGGGGGGTTGGAGGGTGGCTGTTGGCTGTCTGGCTTCTGTCGTCTGGGTCTCGTCAAATGCCCGACCCTCGATTCCTCGCTCTGTCAACAGCCGGCCCATTTCGCCAAGCGTCTGCACGGGTATCTTGTCGTCCTCGGTCACCGTGCCAGCCCGCACGCCCTGCACATAGCTGCGCAGCCGGTCCAACACCTCGTCGCGTGGTCCCATGGCCGCCACCTGGCCGTCGGTCCGCAGATACGCCAGATGCGTGATCCAGGACGGCAGCGGATCCTGTGGCCGGGAGCTCAACACCAGCTGCGGCGCGGCGGCGGCGGCCATGTCGCGCAGCAGCGGGCTCAGTCCGGCTACCGTGGGCGGGTCCAGACCCATAAACGGCTCGTCCAGCAGCAGCACGGCCGGACGCATCAGCAACGCCTGTCCGATGCGGGCTCGCCGGCCCTGACCGTTGGACAGAAAGGCCACCGGCAAATCCAACAGGCTGTCGAGCCGCAGATCACGAACCACACGCGCAAACAGGCTGGACGACGGGGTTTTTCTGGTGCCGTCGCCCGCATACGGATTCAGCTCCGTGTTGCCCAGCAGGTAGTCGCGCAGCGAAAAGTCAGTCGTCTCACGCAACGACTCATACCGAGCCGACAGATAGGCCGACGTGGCCGGGCCCCGTCCGCTGCCCTCGGCGTCGAAGCCAACATAGCGCAGGGCCTGCGCGGCGTTCTTCAACCGCGTCGGCACGGCATCAGTGGCCAGGAACGGAAACGAACGGGCTGTTGGTGGCAGACAGATGTGCTGGCCGTGCAGAATCTGCAGAAAGGTCGTCTTGCCAGACAGAGAGGGCCCGACAACGCACCAGTTCTGCAGAGACGATGGGGACGAAGACGAGGCTCCGTCACCGCCAGACGGCAGCTCAAAGCGCAGATGGGAAAACATCGGTGGGTTGCGCTGGGCTGCATGCTGGCTGGTGCTCACTGGCACCGAACTGGGATGATGTCGGTAAAAGGTGCCGTTGGCGATCCGCACAATGGGCGGCCGCGCCGACAGGGACGGCATGGTCGTGGTGTTGAGCGCTTTATAGTCACAACCCAGAGTCAGAGTCTGGTCTTCTTCCGTTGTATCTCGACCTTTATACAGGCGTCTGGTTGTATCTTGTGAACGGGGAGACTAAGCGGTCTCCACCACGTGACATGATGGAGCTACCATCAGCCACAAGCTGTGCCACAGGAGGCGAGCTTGGGCAGCTGCGAATGCAAGCTGCAGCCTGTTTGCAGCCATAGTTGATTCCAGTGACCACAGCCGTCATATCATCTGCGACGACTGCGCATAGCATCACGACCACACGACCACACGACCGCACGACTGCACGACTACATAACCACCGCACAACATGGTAGGCTGGCGTCTGTGACTCTGCCCCAGCAAAATGCTGACCGTTGGCAGTCTCTCCGCATTGTCCCGGCCGATGTGCACACGGCCTCGTTTAGCCACATTGGCGCGCGCGAGAAGGGCGCCCCGTCGGCCCCGGGCCTGCACGACCTGCTCCGACACGGCGTTGGCCCGACCAAGGCCGCCAGCGCCGACGGCACCGCGACCGTCGTGCTCGATTCGGCACACCCCCTCGAAGCACGGCTGAAGCAGTGGGAGGCCACACGCGAGGCACTGCGCATGGAGACGCTGCGACGGGCCTTTGGCGTGGCCGAGCCGGTGCGCCGCGGCATGGAGCTCAAGATCACGCGCGAGGGCGAGTGGCGGCCGCAGGTGCTGCGGTCGACCGGCGGCGTCGGCATGGGGCAACTGCCGCGCAGCGTCCACGAAGATATCCTGACGGCCAACGAGGCCACTGTCGAGTGGGAAGACGTTTTTGCCGGCGACGAGACCCGGACCGTGCCCGGGATGCACGAGGAGATGGAGCGGAAGCTGCGGATGTAGGGGAGGAGAGGAGAGGCAAGGCGAGGCGAAAGAAGAGACAGAGGCAAAAGACAAACAGAGATCGAAAGATCCATCCTCCAGCCAGCCATAGAAACGGAAAAAAAACATTGTAACATCGCCCGCGTCTGTCTACTGCGTTGTGCTATCACATATCAGCTGTTCCAGTCCGCTCTTTCACAGATCCACGACCTTTATAACGCTCAAGACACTATCAGGAAACACGACAAACAGCTTTATAGACGCCTCGCATCTGTCCATACAAATAATAAATAAAACATGCAGCAACCCCAAGCAAACAGCCCATGCCTATACCCAAGCGAAATAGAAAGTTATGCGTGTGTTCATTAAGTTCCGCAGCTGTAGGGGCGACCGTCCTCACACGCCTGCAGGCATTTGCATGCATGTTCGCTCGTGTCAGATGCAGCAGGAGACCCAGAGCCAGGAACAGCACAAAGAAGCCCCGTCTCCGGCAGAGGTGGCGAAGCACAATGCAAATACAACCCAACGAATCTCCGCGGAGCCGCTTATAAAATCACACAACAGCCAGCACCGCCTTCCCGGCTGCGCGACTCCCTGCCACCAGTCTTGCTCTTCCCAGCCTCGTCCTCCTCCAACAGCTCGGCCGGCTTGACCGACATGTGGACCACGTTGGGCGCCTCTGCACTGAAATGGTATTCTGCAAGCACATTCACGGTCAGCAGGCGGTCTCACAAGCGCGGCGTGCCAGGGTACATACTCTTCAGCTGCTCCTTGTCCTCGAGAAGCTTGCCAAAGTGGATCAAGCGGATGCTGCTGGGGCTAGCTGGCTTGCCCTCCCAATCATCACGCCACTCGCGAAGAATCAGCTCTTTCAGCTTGTAGACCGACACGCTGAACGGGTCCTTCTTCCCAGACTCCGTCACACCGGGCACGTCGACATTCCGCTTGGCCAGGTACTTCTCGTCGATGCGGTAAGGGTGTCTCGCACCTGTCGGCAGCAGCAGCGTGATGTTGCACACCACAGCGTCGTCCACGGCCGCTCCTGAGATTGTTCCATCGTCTGGAACCCCTATCGACATCGAATCCCCACGGTTCCGTGTTACCGCTGGCGGTGGCAGCTGCACAAGTGCGTCAGTGGCCGCAGCATCGGCGGACGAAGACGCCTCGGGCTCGGCTGTCGACTGAGCGCCTTCTCCTTCCGCTGTCTCCTTCTGCTTGTCTTTGCTTTCCATCGCAGCCACACCCTCGCCCGCAGCACCGCTGACAGTCGCTGTTTCGTCCTCCTCGGCATCAGTCGTCTCTGTCGCCGCAGCAGCTGGGACCGAAGTCGTTTCTGTCTTTTCTGTCGTGGCCTCTCCCGCAACGCTTAGGGCCTCAGCCGGCAGGACACTCTCCTTCGCGCCACTCACAACAGGTACCGCGTCGGCCATCGTTCAGGTGTTGCAGCCAAGCGAAAAGAGCGTACGTTGTCTTGCGCCGGTGTCAAACCGATCTGTATTGGCGCAGAAAAACAGGCAGGCTCGATTGTATCAGAGCGTGTCGCGTCTTCCTGCCTCTATCGAGCCTGGCGTTGGCAAATGAGCAAGGTGGATTGTGTGCCGCGTATCAGAAACCGGTGGCAGACGGTACGGCAGATGGCTGGCGTGAACCCTTTGTCACACGATCCGTTTTACCGAGAACGTGTAGCAAGGTATGGTTGGCTGGCGACTTACGCAATTGTTGAGGGTGTGCTGTTCGTCGAAGGAGCTGGGCAAAAGGGGCGACAGCACAACGGCAGGCGGAATTAGTTGATCAGACGAGCCGGGCGAGAAAAAAGCAGAAATGCAGGTGTTATCTTGGCTATCGAGCCGTGCACGAGGCCATGGAGACTGGATATTACAGTAATATGCAGTAGGCTGGACGAGATCGAGAAAACCGATCAAGGGATTGGATGCGTAGGATTGGCACAGGCAAATAATTGAGCGGTAGGCATAAACAAAATAGATATCGACACAATGTGATGATAATGGTGTCATGCAACATAAAACAATATTGCCGTCTGCTCTCGTTTTGTGGAGTGCGGAAGAGAGGACGTGCGAGTGTGAGAAGAGAGGGAAGAATGAAGGATGCGAGACAGGCCGACCAGTGGAAAGGAGCTTGCAGCGGGTTAGTGTCTCCAAGCGTGTTGCCGCTGGTAGATAGGTGACCGATTGGTCCGGAGAGGGGCGACGCCTTCCAGGGAACACTAGAAATAATAGGGGTCCAAGAGGTGTGAATGCGGGAGAGAAGAGCCAGTGGACAGGAGCCAGTGGGCAGTGGGCAGAAGGCAGGAGACACGGAACTAATAAAGAAAGGAAAGAAAGGAAAGAGAAAAAAAGAAAGGAAAAAAAGGAGGAGGCAGGAAAAAGAAATGGAAGCGCAGAAGCAGAAGCAATACCACGCAAAAGCGGCAGAACCCCCACATCGCACTCGCTGCAGCTGAGGCTTTCAAGGCTTGCACGCGCATCGCCTTCTCTGTCCAACCGGCCGCTTCACCGTGTCCGCACGGTGGGCCCTACAACTACAAGGCCTAGATTTGTCCCAGTATTTGCCCCTTCATCTTCCTCCAGCCCTTTTGGTGTCATCGCCATTGCCGAGCACGCCGAATGGGCCGTAGCCGGAATTGCGTCTGGCAGCTCGGCTACGGAGTATTGTCGCTTTTTATTCTTTCGTAGGATAACGTCGTGTATGTATCCCTGTCTTTCCCGCCTTCTGGATCAGACTATGGCATTGTAAATGCCGTCTTGTTCACATGCCCGTTTTGCCTGTGGCTCTTTGTCGCGTGCCTCTTCTAGGCTGCGACAGAGATAAGCTTAAGGCACTATTTTCGTGTCATGAAATACATTGTCTTTTCGATTTCGGTTACAACGGCAAGGCATGTGGCCCACCGAAGCCAACAACTGGTGATATATCACAAAAGAAGAGGGCAAGGGCGCATAATCACAAAATCGCCAATTGGGTGACAACGACAGGTTGCGTGACACTACGGGAATACAGTAGATGCCGTATCTGTAGCGCAACAGAATACGCTACTTTGCCATCGATCCAGTCTTGTGGTTACAGCCTCCCTGCGCAATCTTTGTCCACTTCGTCGACTTTACGAAATAGCCCCTGCACTTACCCCAGATGAAGATTGCTAAGAGTTCCACCCCGCAAGCAATCAGACCCGCCCGAGCCGTAGGCAGGCTCTTAGCCGCATAACAAGGGTCGTATTCATCGCCTTTCTTGAGTATCTACACCTTTAGATCGGACTGCATGCCTCGAATTATGTTTATGTCACACGATGGCATGCCATTTCAGTCACAGAGAAGAAACTCTGGGCAAGGATCAGGCAGGAGTACCGTCTGTGAGCTATAACAAAGCTGAAAGACAACGAGATCTCAAAAACTTTCATCAGTGAATACGCTGTGACATTCCATTTCAAGGTAACACAAGCCTCAAAACTGATGAGCTGTCCTGCTCTTTCCTATTTTGTAGTTGTGCTAGATGCGTCGCTCCTTCCGCTTTCGACCAATTCTCCCGTCCTCTTGCCATTTTCTTGCAAATTGCTTGATTTTTCTAAACGTGAATCTACCTTGAATCTCTCTTGAAACCCCTTTTCCATCTTGCCAACAACCCAGAAGCTCAGGTGTATAGAGCATTTTCGACCATCTTGTCTGCTATTACGCCTCAAAACGCCATCCAACACCGGAACTATGCTCTTCACCAGGGTCGTTCGTCTTGGCGCTACACTTCTTGTGGCTGCTATCCAAGCCGATGCTCATCATGGAAGAGGTTATGGCTCACTGGACAAAACCTTCACCACCTACCTGAGCCCTAATATCACGATCCATAAAACTTCGTATGTATCATCGCTCACTCTTTGCATTCGGAACCATACGGCATGGCAGTGAACTAATCACTTTGCAGTGATCTGGTTGTTAGCACTGTCTCCAACATGACTTTCACAATCTTCAGGCCTAGCTACACCGGCGAGCCAGATACGCGAGCCTTGACCAGCGTAGCTATT
This sequence comes from Grosmannia huntii, assembly GCA_019925595.1. Taxonomy (NCBI): domain Eukaryota; kingdom Fungi; phylum Ascomycota; class Sordariomycetes; order Ophiostomatales; family Ophiostomataceae; genus Grosmannia; species Grosmannia huntii. The sequence goes on from JADHKJ010000001.1 coordinate 159,541, forward strand.
TCCACCGTAACAACTGCCGTGTTCGAGCCTGCCCAGAAACACAAAGGCTTGCACCTTCATCGTGCGGTGACGACGGTCACCGAGATTGAGGGCTACGGCACACTGCCTACGGCAAATCCATATTCGACTTCTACCAAGGAAACAGGTGCTATTGGAACAACACAAGTTCATACACCCCCCAACGTCACACCCACACCGACAACCAGAGATACAACCGTGATTCCTAAAACTACAGGGCCAGTCTCTCCCACGAGACCCGGAGGAATGGCATCTGTCAGTGCCACGGGCAGTTCCGCTTCTTTCACATCGTCCCTGTTCGTGAGCTCCAGCACGCTGGCTACAACATCCAGTGTGCCGACCCTGCCAGGCTTGACTATCCCTCCCACCGAAAGCGAGCAGACTTCCATTGCGACCCCCACAAGCATACACCATTCCAGCAGTGCCCATTCGGCCCATGGATCGCGCAGTTTACTTCTTGCGGTTATGGGTGGATCCCTGTTGTCCATTGCTCTGGCATTCATGGTAGCTGCCTGAGGACGAGACACAACTATCGCAAGAGAGAAGTCATGGCGGACCAAACCAAGAGGAAGAAGTGTCGGAGATAATACAGCTTTTTAACTTCAGAATAGCCTGACACGGGATAGACGAGCTGAGCAAGGCTGTCTAATATCACAGCTAGGACTGATACTACGCTTGCTTCATTTCTTTTTAGTCGAAAAATACAAATCCAATTTTCCAGAGAAGATCGCTATACTGAAAAGAAAACATTAGCCCAAACTTTCCGCCTCCAAAAGGCCAAACCAAACTCATAAAGATCCTGACCACACGGAATGCTTCTCTATATACCAGTTACACGCACGTCACAGTGGAATTCTCTACAACAGCAGATCCCCGTTATTTGTCACCCCTTGTGATGGGTGGAACACAGACTGCGGTGCGTTCTGGTTGACTAGATATCCGCCGCCGCCAAACGCGTCAGGCTGCTCCTGGATGCGCATCTGAGCAAAGTACATGTCCGCCTCCTCGATGGCGTTGCCGTTGGCGAGGCCGCCGGCGTTCTGGCCCTGCACGTCGCGGCTGAGCAGATCAATGTTGGACGGCTGGCCGCCGTTGCCCAGCATGGAGAGACTCTTGTTCGAATCGTACAGCAGGTCGACTGGCATTGCTGACATGGGCTGCTGGTACATCTGCTGCTGATACTGCATCTGCATCTGTTGCTGCTGCTGCAGGAGTTGTTGTTGCTGCTGTTGCTGTTGCAGCTGCTGTTTCTGCTGCTGCTTCTGCTGCTGCTGCTGGATGAGCTGTTGCTGAGAGGCCGGCGACAAGGCCATGGACAGGGCGGAGCCCTTGTTCGAGCTGGACTGTCGTTGCAGCGCGGGCGAGTCCTGCAGGCGCCGTGGACGGGCCGAGCGGAAGACGGTCTGCACGGGCTTGAGGTAGACGGTGGCCAGGGTGCCGACATTGAGGCACATCTCCTCCAGTGTCTGCGGGTCCAGACGCTCGGCCTCGGCCGTGATGGCTGGCTTTTCGCCCATGACGACCTGCTTGGCAGCGTCCATGTCGGTCGAGAGCAGGCGCCAGTACATATAGGCACGGTCGCGCAGATCTGGGTTGTCCGTCTCCTCGGTCGCCCACTTGAGGACGCGCGGGACGAGTTCCTGGCCCTTGGTCGGACGCTGGATGAAGAGCTTCACCGTGGCCGTCAGCAGAGACAGCTGCACCTCGACCGGCTCCTCAGCAAAAGAAAAGAGAAAGTCCTCCAGGAGCACGTCCGCGTTCTCGATCCGGCTGGCGTACTGGCCAATGACCCACACCATCGCGGCCTTGGCCTCGGGCTCATCCAGCGAGTCCAGGTTCTCGCAGAGGGTCCCGATGATGGACTCGTACTGGTTGGGGTACTTGCGGAAGATGTTGCGGATCACGACGGTGGCTTCCTGCACAATGTACGTGACCTTGGTGGCGACGAGGTCGAGCAGCAGGTTGATGCAGCGACGGGCCGCCGGCTCGATCTTGATGGCAAGCTTGCCAATGGCGCGGACGGCCTTGCGGACAAAGTGCACGTCGATCTCGGTGGCGTACTCCCGGAGCTCTGTGAGCACCTCGTCAATGTTCTTCTCGCTGGCGAGCATGAAGATCAGCTCGAGCTTCGTCACCTTGACGTAGATCGGGTCGTTGTATTTGCAGAAGAACACGCGGATGTCGTTTCGCAGCACCTCTGGCCGGCGCTGCAGGATGAGCAGGGCGTTGCGCAGAGCCAGGTACTGGACCTCGGGGCCCTTGGCCAGAAGGGTGACGAGCGGCGGCGACAGCTTCCTGCACATGGCCGAGATCTGCTTCTGGTCGGCAATGTAGTTCATGAGGTAGAGGATAACACGGATGCATGTGAGCACCACGGCCGAGTTCGAATGCGAGAGCCGAGGAGCAATGCGTTCGGCGAGGAGCGTCGCCTCGGTGGACTCCTGCGGCGTGTAGGACATCAGAGCCTCGAGAATGTATGTCTGACCCCATCTACCGACAGCGTGAGCAGGACGAAAGCGGACGGGGAGAATGCCGGCCGGGACAGGGACTTACTCTGAGCAGTCGGGGAGAATGGACACCATCTTGGATGCATTGCCATAGTCGATGGTCAGCTTGATGGCATCGCTTCGCTCCCAGATGTCCATCAGACTGGCAAGAGCACTCGCCACAACGGTCGGGTTGTCGTCGCGCAGCAGCGTGTTCAGCCGGTCGATCAGGTCGGACCCTTCCACCATCGGCTTGTCGTGGTCGTAGAGCTTGGCGACGCAAAAGGCTGCCGTCTTGCGCACGTACGGGTCCGAGTCTTTCAGCAGCACCTTGACCAGCGGCACAGTGGCTTCGACAAACTCCCGGACATGAACATAGGACATTGTGCGCAGCGCAAGGGCGCGGACCAGTGGATTGGCGTTTTCCATATCCTGTGCATGCCATGTTAGTGGCGCATCTTCATGAAGGAGGGGACATGCAGCGCAACCTACATTCTCGAGAACGGGAATTGCCTTGACTGCGATCTCAGGTCGCATCCGCGAATAGTTTACCAAGAAGAGGAAGCACCTGAGACGTCGTGAGCTCATCGTCTTAGAGACCAACACCGAGGCAACGCTCATACTCACATCTTCTTGATCTCGATGCTCTGGATGTGCATGCATGCGATGATGTCGGGGAAGAGGGCGACCATGTCGTTGTTGCTCATGGTCATGTTGGCAACGATCTTCTTGAGAGCGATCTTCTTGGCCGTGTTGTTCTTGTCCTTCTTGCCGCCGCTGTTGAGCTCGAGCCGCAGCTCGGCAACCTTGCCCTGTGAAGATGTTCGTCGTGAGTACAGGTGGTCTGCCGGGGGCATATATGCCATGAACATTTTGGCAATACGGAGGCGGTGCGCCACGGGGATTGGGAACGGCGGTGGGCAGCACGCCGATAATGGTGTGATGCCTGGAATGGAACGGAACAAAAGTGCGTTTGCTGTTCAAGAGGAGGGGAAAGGGCACAGCGATAGCATGGGGGTATAGTGTCTGTCCGTCTGCCATACACGCAGAGGAGATATAGCAATCGAAGATGTGGTTGCAGGGAGAGGATGGGAACATACTCGAGCGAACAGCTTGGAGTCGCCACCTCCTTGAGAGCTCGACATGGCGATCGCTTTGGGAGTGGCCGTCCGTTATATGTCGGGACTTATCGGTGAATGGAGGGGTGCCGCAGTCAGGAATAGAGATAGAGACGAGTTGTATCTTGGCTGGGGTGTCGCAGCTGACGGAAGACTACTGTGACTGGCAGGGTTAATGAAGACGGTTAGCCCGCTGTCTGTTGGTTGCCATTGGACTTGTCTCATGCAGGTATCGATATAAGAAGGTCGAGTGAAGACAAAGGGAACAAAGAGACGGGTCTCTGCGATCCTCACAGGCCACAAATGCAGCACAACACCAGATCCGGGCCAGTTCCACCGCATGTGAAGCAGCGGGAGGTCCGAGGAGCGTTGTTCTGTTTCGTCCCGCCGTGGTCTTACCAATTGGCAGCAACCGAAGCAATCGAAGCTTGGACGGCTCTGGCGAAGAGGATGCGTCCGCGAACAGCCAGAAAGACAGATAGTCAGCTTGTCGCAGGGGGCGTGCCTGACGAACGGGAGCAGCCTCGGCGTAACTGGAACCTGCACGTTTGATCTCCAGCTGTCGCGTGTTGTCGATGCTTTTTTTTGTCGCGAGTTGAGCCAAGACAGCCGACGGGTTCACCTGCTGTATTCTTCAGCGATTCTGTCCCCTTTTTTCGACGCCACAGCGGCAAGGGGCGGAAGGTGGGGCAGAATGTCTAAGCACTGCTTGTTTAGTAAGACAGCGACGTAAAAGTGGGCCGAAGTCGCTGAAAAATCAGGACAGCTCTCTATCTCGCAGCAGCTTGGCCTCGACAAAGGAGAAACCATCGAGCCGCAGTCGATACACCATGTCGGAACTCAATCTAGTGCCCGCAGCGCCGCCCAGATGGGTCCTCGACCTGGCGTCGCCGCCTCCCAGAGCCAAACCCAACGGTATCGTCGACCCGGCGGGATTCCCCTCCCAGGCCCCATCGATTGGCAAGGTATGCGCCTCTCTTGTCATTCGGCAGAGGACGCCTGGCTGACCCATGACGCGAGCAGAAACGCGACGGCAAGGACGCGAAAACGGCACCGCCAACCAAGAAGCCGCCGACTCCTGAGCAGATGGACACACTCAAGGTCAAGAAGGCATGGGAGGTGGCGCTGGCCCCGATCAAGAGCCTGCCCATGACGGCTATCATGATGTACATGTCGGGCAACTCGCTCCAGATCTTCACAATCATGACCGTCTTCATGGCGTTCAAGAACCCCATCGTCGGCTTGCTGGCCACGCAGAACACCTTTGAACGGTTCGAGTCGCCGAGTAACAGCGCCCAGCTGCTGCAGGTGAAGCTGGCATACGTCGTGTTCCAGTTTGTGGCGTTGGCGATGGGTGTCTGGAAGGTCAATGCGATGGGACTTTTGCCGTACGTTCTCGCTCCCCTGGTCGGGCGGTTATCGGGCTTCTCACAAAGGCTAACGCATGACAGAACTACACGGTCGGACTGGCTTGCCTGGGAATTCCAGCCGGATCCGTTGGAGTTGGCGGTATCCGCACTTTAGATCCAGTACTCGGTGCAGATGCGAAAATGAATTGGCAACATCGAGTAGAATATCCCTTTACCTGTCTGCTCAATAACTAAAACGACGAAATGACTCTTTCTTCACTTGTGTTCTCGCGCTACCTTGAACTTCGGTACTCTCTCCTTGCCTCCTTGTCTTCCTCTGCCCTGTTGCCCTGCTCAAACTTTCATTGGTGTGTTGGCGCTGAAAGCTGCGACAGTTTTGCGTACGCGAGCCTCGCCGTCGACTTCTGCAACAGTATGCAAGCCTCCTGACATGGGTGGTAAAATCTCTTGATGCGCTGTCAGTATTACCGCTCATGTCGCTACCGATGATACGGTATTGACAGTTTTGTTGTCAGGCCCATGGCTCGGAGTGCCATGCACATCCACAGAGACTCCGTCGGCATCGGTGTTGAATCCGCTCACGGAGTATCTGCGAGGGGCCCCAGGTCCAATATAGTTGCTCTGGGAGAGTTGAACGTCCGGGCTTGTACCGGCGTACGCCACAAGCTGAGACTGGACGCGCTGAGTGCTTTGGGGCAGATGGGTTTGTACTTCTGCCCCTTGACTTAGGTCTGCGTGTATGTGAGCGATAACAAAAGAACCACTGTCTCTGGAAATGTGAATGGCAGTCCCACATTGATGCTCGGCCGGTTTCTCGCTGTTGTTTGTGTGGACTTGAAAGTACTCAGCATTGTGATACAACTGAAGGCGAACAGAGGCGTATGCCAGAACAGCGAAAGTTCTGCCCTCAGCCTCTTTGTTACTCACCTAGACAGCGGGAAGCCAGTACGCCATTGCAAAGACAGACCAACTTAGTGTCTCAGGTTAGTGCAAGATGACCCTTACGGTTTGCAGAGGAAGGAGCGTACTTCAGGAGGAGACATGGTGCAAGGTAAAACTAAAAGCTGGAGACGGCAAAGAGATCAAGAACGCTCTGACTTCAGATACTGTGTGCTATGCATATTGCTATGAAACAAGAAGGAAGGCACGGTTTATATAGGCCGCTGCCAACCATCGGGCCGCTGAGCTGCATTCTCCGTACATAGTGCTGAATCTGGCATGAAGCCATCAGCCGAGAAGGACTGCAAGGCGGTAGCCCAACGTAGGGCAACGATGAGGTAGAGAGACGGTGTGCGAGTGCATACATGGGAAAAGGAGGGAGGGAACCTGTCCTGGATATCGGCCCCTTCATTTTTCTTTCTGTTCTAGTTGCCAGAAGCTCTCGTTGACCGGTGCATTGCTGATCACACGATACTTGCAGGCCAGTACGTTGGGCCATTACACCGGTCAGTAATAGATGTTTATTCATAATTTATTCATAATTTATTGAAAATAACTGCAGGGGGGAGCATGTCGTTCTTTCCTCCTGCAAACAACTGAGACAAGTATGAAGGTGCATGTGCCATAGCCGTGTCCGAGGCATGTGCATTTTTGGTATGTCATTGGTGGATGCATTGACTAGCAAAAATAATAATTGAATCAACGGTAAACGTGGTAAGACTATCAAAGAAGCATAGCGGTGAAGAAATAGAGGCGTCATGCTGGGGGCCGATTGAGGCTGTGACGGGTGATTGCACCATCTGGCACGGGGAACTCCATCCGGCTCCCCGGAATACGCCCACGAGGTTGAGTAATGGGACCAGCAAGGAATGTTTGTGCATCTTGAAATCTACATTGTAAATGCGCCGTTGGATGTTGCGCCAATCTAGGAGCTGCCGGGCTTTCCCGACTTCATGGGTCGTTCATAGGGCACGGCTAGAGCTGAGCAGTTACTGAACCCGACAGGTGGACGGAAGATAACCCATCAAACCCTATTCGTGGAACCCTCGTCTAACACGGCATTACTAAGAAGGCGGCTAGCCATAGAAGTTCGAGCACAGAGCTCGTCCCCGTGAGCGCGACTTGCTGTCCTGCTGCCCAATGAGGAGTCTGTCATCATGCGTGCATATCTACGTAGTATACCGGAATGCTTTCGTACCCCTTCCGGGACCGCATATGCGACCCGGAAGCGAGGCGCCGCTGATAATCAACTGCAAATCGGTTGCGTAGGAGAACAACTTTGGCCCCAAGCTAGTCGTGGCACAAACCCGATGGGACAGGGCACAGTCACGATGAAAAAGGAGGCAACTGAAAAGGCACTGACGCAGTTGCGCAGAGACGGGCGACCGAACTATCTCATTGTGCCGCGGTAAAAAATATAAAGGGTCGGGATGGTCTGGGCTTTTGCAACGACGATGGAAGCGGGGCCGAGGAAAGAACGATGTGCATCGATGTGCGTCTTTCCAGTCTTCTGATCCGCCGCTGCGACGATGGTATGCCGGCCCTGGTTTTTTCCCATCAACAATATTGGGTTTGCGAGAAGTATACGAGTTTGCGCAAAGCAGGAAGAATTCACCGTCGTGGCTGTTTTTATCCAACTACTCAATACTACTTTATTACCCTGGAACCAAAATGTCGCGTAAACATCGCTGACAGATGCAAGTCGTGCTGGTAAGATGTGACGATATGCACTGAACTCCGGAAGACAAGCTGCTAGGCTGCTCCTTCTATTGACACTAGATGCCATAATATCGGTCTGGCCTGCACTTGTAAAAAAACATTCAACTTGAAGGAAGGCGCCAATGTGACAATCAATTACCGAATATTCCACGATTTACATCGTACGATAATATCTACGGGGCACCGTTTTGATGATTGCTTTCTTGAAGAAAGAGGTACCCTAGAAAAAATAACCAGGAACATATATATTCTCGGTTATGTCAGAACTCCTGCTCATCTTACCTCACCTTGAGGCCAGCCATATGTGGGCTGCTTTCTTTTCTGTTGGTCCTTTTCACGATACTTGCACTCAAACTATGTAAATGTGCGACCGGATAGGACCAAATCCTTTTGACAGGTTGCAATTGTGGTTCTTTCCAATATAGAAACTGACGATTATGCCTTTCGTCGCTCCTGCTTTCTGTACGAGTTTTTAATAGCATGCACACAGCCAATTTTGCTTCCTCTTTGCACCCTGTAGTTTCCACGAGATAATACTGAATGGTGTTCTTACCTCCTGTCTAACAACCTAGACCATCCACATGGCCTGTTACGCTCTTTCTGTCTTTGGGACTTTGGAGTCGAGTCATAATCCCCGCCAGCCCTCCATCGGTGTATTTCTCATCACTTCAAAGAATGACAAGGCAAGAACGATTGCCAAAATATATTCTACAGGCCCAGGCTGCCGCGGTAAATCATGTACTATCCTCTATAGAGACTATTCGCGCTTTCCGTACTTATGATCTTATGAAGTCTGCTTTGGGAAAGACCCCGTTTCGACTGCCCATAGTTGCTCTCCCTTTGCCATCAGCAACGGAAGTCAAATCTTTGGGAAAGAGGCATTGTGACAAACACAAGGAGCAAGAAATCTACTTAAATAGAGCCCAGTCTTCCAAATCTTCTGGCAATCTCTCTTTTTCTTGCTTATGCTTTTCCCCTTCTCTCCATTATTCAATTCATTTCCATGGTTTTTTGCCATCAGCCGTGCTCACTCACCAGCCTTTCAAACCCAAGCGCCCATATTTCCTGCAGCTTCTTACCTTTCGTCTTAATCCTACCTTTCATCTTCATGATCGCTTGATCTCCTTCGCTGCCGTCAAAAGGGCGCTCTACAACATGACCGGGCCATGCTATCATTGAGCCTGTCTTTCGACAACAACTCGGTGCCACTGCCACAGATTTTCTTGCAAAGTGCCTCAGAAACATGTTGCAAGCATCGACAGATGCTGCATCCTAGCCAATACATGGCAGGTTCTCATCATAGGCGAGTTTATCGAAGGACCTTTTGAGGTTCGGGACACCCACCCATCCTTTCCTCAAAAAAAACCGGAAAACGAAAAAAAAAACGGAATAAAAAGGCACAGCAACTCACTTATCCTCTCTGGAAATCCATCTGAGCCCCCAGTTCGACGTTTTTGGTATAATCAAGGTGGGTGAACCCCTCATGATAGCAGAGTTACGACTTCCTGAGCCTCGGCAATGATGAAAGAAATATTCTTAAAGGGAGCCCACTCAGCCATTGGCTGACTTCCCCAATTTATATACCAGGGATTTCGCCACCGAAATAAACAATTTGCGACATGGCTTCATTATTTATATTGCCACTCAAGTAGGGTTTGAAAAACCTCGTCAGCATGGAAGAAGACATAACTCATGGATCTCACTGACGTGCAAGTTCTTAGAGCGGCAACTGGTCAAGTCTTTACTTGGCAACTTTTGAATTCTCCACTGCCACCGAATCCATGAAGCACGTTGCACAATTCCACAGGACAGTTTTCAAGGTATGTGCCGAGACTCACATATGGGAGGAACACAGCTGACAGAAAGCTAGAGACTGTGAAAAATACAATCTTCATGCCGACGAATTGGCCACGACATCGGTTCCTGTTTTTTCGACACGCGCGGGATCAAAAGAAGAACACTATCAGAAAATAAAGCTTGTATCAAACGAACTGGCTGTAAACAAAAACATGGAGGATGAAACTGCAGAACTGGCGTTTTTGACAATAGGGTGTGGTATGGAAATGTGATGGGGTTTCGTTTTAAATCATTACGAGATAATACGGTGTCATTCACGGAGAAGAAGGAGAAAATCATGACTTGGCCCATACATATTGGTCTTTGAGTGAATACAAGGGGTATTGATTGACTGTGAAACAACTCATCAAACAATGCCAACTTTGATTGTAAATGATGTGCAAATTTACCACGATTGTTACTATTCTGTGCCAAGTGCTTCGCAATCAAACCCAAAGAAACAGAAAGTCTATCTCAGCGGGAAAATCAAGGTATGGCAGCATGCATTGCATTATTTCTGTACGTGGCAATAATTTGGACTCGATTCGATGTAGTCATTACGTGCAACAGGGAATTATTTCCCAAGTATAGAATTGCTTCTGTACAGTCCATCCGGATTTGAATTGTGGTTATTGCTTACAGGCGATGGGTGAAAACTTCTGACGAAGACTGTCATCCGAGTGATTACTATGGCAACATCTTGGAGATCTTTCTACCATGGACTTACTGAGCTCGCAAAGACACTTAAAAAACTGGTCAACAAAACAGGTAGAGCCGGTACCGTTATTTCATACCCTAACCGCGCTGCTGTGTTTTTCCCAATCGCACTATATCGTAACCATCGGATCGCATTACTTTATTGAACAGAAACATTACAGTCTTCAATCACGTATCCAATAAGAGTAGTAAGTTTTATAGATGTCTTTAAAATGAACTTCGACTTGTTCTCTCTGGGCCAGAATATCACATCACAGCGCAAGTCTAAGTCTAAGACTGTTCATACTTCCATGGAAACAAGACCAATGACTGCTATCCACTCGCAATCTACTTCTCGGCTTTCTGCGTGGTTCCGGAGGTTTGTCGCTCCACCCCAGTGATGGGTCCTGGTTCTCGGTCCATCTGCCGTCTCGCGAGGTCTTTCTGCTCGGCGGCCTTCTTCTCGAGCCGCATGTGCCGCTCTTTCCGCCATTGTGGTCCACGGCGGTAGATGAGCCAGAGAATGGGAGACATGACTAGACACAGCAGGGCCCACAGGGTAAAGGTCCAGCCGCGGCCCAGGCGGTCGAGCATGGTCTCGACAAAGGCCATGACGCCGGCGCCGCAGAGGCAGCGGACCAGGTTGACGCCGGCGACAGCAGTGGCGGGGGCCTGGGGGTACAGGTCGACAACGAGGGTGTTGAGGATGCCAAAGGAGCCGGTGATGCCAAGACCGATCAGGAAGAGGATGACGAGCGGGGCGGCCAGGGGTTGACGGAAGTCGAGGACCCAGCCGTAGGCGATGACGGCGCAGATGCCGAGGACCATGAGGGGCAGCATGGGCTGGATGCGGGCGAGCTCGATGGGAAAGTCGGACAGGTCGTCGCCGCGCTTGCGGTCGATGGTGAAGCCGACGTTGCGGGCGATGCGGCGGTAGTTCCAGTCGAGCACGTGACCCTGGGCGATGGCAGAGATGCAGCAGCCGAGGCCGTAGGGCAGATAGCAGAGGCCGATCTGCAGGTTGTCGAGGCCGTAGAGGTCGGCGAAGATGGTGGACAGGGTGGCGACGCAGATCATGAAGACGACGTAGAGCATGGCAGCGAAGATGAGGATGAGGAAGATGTCCTTCTCGAGCACAACACGGAGGGTTCGCAGCGGGTTGGGAAAGCGGAGCTTGTTCCGGCGCGGTGGTGGGAGGGAGTCGGGATGGCGATGCTGGCGGACGACGTCTCGAAGGGTCCGGTTGAGCCAGCACGGGCGGACAGAGCCGTTGCCAACGACATTGCGCGACGTCTCGGGCACAAAGGGCACGTAGACGAGCAGCAGACAGGCGGACAAGATGCAGCAGAACCAGAAGATGGCGCGCCAGCCGAGGTACTCGGACAGCAGGCCGCCGAGAACGGGGCTGAGAGCAGGCCCGACATTGACGCCGGCACCGACATAGGCCATATACTTGCCGCGCTCCGAGCTGACGGCCAAGTCGGCGACGACGGCGTAGCTGAGGGCCAGGGTGCCGCTGCTGCCGCCGCTCTGGACCATGCGCAGGACCATCAGGGCGGCGTAGCTGTCCTGCAGGGCGAGGCCGATGTTGGCAAAGAAATAGATGACGAGCGCGAGGATGAAGGCAGGTCGGCGGCCGGCCATGTCGCCCAAATCGCCAAAGATGGTGGGCGCGATGCCCTGGCAGATCATGTATGTTGTCAGGGTGAGGTTGATAAGGCTGACGGACACATCCAGCGAGGCTGCGATCGGGTTGAGGGCCGGGAAGTAGATGTTGGCCGTCATGGGCGAGACGAAGCTGGTCATGGTCACGATGCTGACGATGAAGAGCTTCTGGCGGCTGGAAAAGATGCTGTAGACGGGGCCGCTGTTGACGCGGGCCAGCCGCTCGAGGTCGTTGACATTGTCAGGCGGCGGGCCAGTCTCGCCGGGAGCAGCAAACGTGGCCGTGACTGCGGCGGCGGCGGCGGCTCCGGATGCTGATATGGTGCGGGCACTGACGCCAAGGCCGTTTGCGTCGTCTGAGTCGTTTGAGCCGTCTGAGATGCTGAAGCGACCCATAGCTTCTGCTGTTTCTGGAGCGGAGCCGGTGCCTAAAGGCTCTGGCCTGCCTGCAATAGCTACATCGGGTCTGGCTGTTTTCTGTGCGGAGGACTCATGATCATGCATGACAGCATTGGATGGACAACAACGGATAGCGATGAAGGCCAAGGAAAAGGCGCAGGAAAGACGAACAGGGAAAGTAGATATACATCATTGAAGGAAGGCGCAGTGAGGCTGTCGGATCAACGCCGAATCGGCTCCTGCCTGATTGGTTTGCAGCGGTCGCAACAGGAAGCGACTTATTTCCGGACCAGATCAACGGCAGCCTCACTGCCGAAGCGGTATCGGAGGCTTGGCCACGAGCGGCCGGAGGACGGCATATGTCCGGCCGAAAAGGGTGCGAGGCGTGACGTCTTGGCACGTGCCTCTATAGTGGGTCTCTGAGCGCCACAGCAGCAACGTAGCCACAATTGAGCTTGCAAGACGACCAAGCTGTTGGACGAAGAAGTGACCGGGCCTCGAAAACACGAATCTACGAGCATGCTGCAGCAGCAGCAGAAGACGCAGCAGGCGCACCAGCAACAGAACTGCGCCCCGGTCTGCCCACAATGTATGCGCCAGATCTGACGGCTGTCTTTGACGAGCTGTTGAAGCAGCACGGCGGGAGGCCGACGGCCGGAGCGAAAGTCGACCCGGACAAGACGGATGGGTTTTTGAAGGAGGCATACCGAATTGTGAGTTGAGGGGAGAGGTGGGAGGGAGGGAAGAGAGAGAAGAGAGAGAAGAGAGAGAAGAGAGAGAAGAGAGAGAAGAGAGAGAAGAGAGAGAAGAGAGAGAAGAGAGAGAAGAGAGAGAAGAGAGAGAAGAGAGAGAAGACGAAGCAAGGCTGACGGTGTGCACAGAACGGCCACATTGCGACGCTCGCGAAGCAGCTTGGCGACATCCGGCCGGCCTACCTCTCGACAGCGCGGCCGCGGCGCACGAAGCCGCGGCGCGGCGATGCGAGCGGCACGACAATGACCGGTCTGACGGACGGCCAGCGCGAGGAGATTGACGGCAACGCCAAGCGGCTGCTGCGCGACCTCCACGCGTCGATCCGCAGCCTGGCCGACGCCGAGGCTCTGCACCAGGAGACACAGGCGGCGCTTGTGCGGCGGCGGCTAGGCAGGGGCACAATGGGCTTGCGGCTGGGTGGGCTCACGTTACTGCCGGCGCACAAGTCGGCCGAGCAGGCGGCTGCGGAGGAGGCGCTCGGCCAGGTGGCGGCCCATCGCGAGAGCGTGCTCTGGCTGCTGCGACAGCGGCTGCAGGCGTGCGGCCAGGCCCAGCAGACGATGATGGAGGCGCGGGTGGCACGGCTGGTGGTGGAGACGACAGTGACCGGATACGGAGGAGGAGGAGAAACAGCCACAGCCCTGGAACAGGACGAAAAGAACCATGACAGTCCCGCCCACGATACAGAGGCCGGCTTGACGCAGGAGCAGCTGCAGATGTTTGAGAACGACAACCAGGACATGCTCAAGTACTACGAGACCACACTGGACAAAGTTCGGTGAGTTTTTTTGGGGGTTTTTTCTTCTTCTTTCTTTCCTTCTTTCTTTCTTTCCTTCTTCCTTCTTCCTCTTTTCTTCCTTCTCCCTCTTTCCTCCCTTCTTCTTCTTTCCTTCCTTCTTTCCCCTCCCACACCGCTCTGACACGCACAGCGCGGCGGAGCAGTCGCTGGTGGAGATCTCAGAGCTACAGTCGATGCTCGTCGGCAACCTGGAAATACAATCGGCACACGTGGATCAGATGGTGGCCGACTCGGTCAACACGGCACAGAACGTGGCGCGCGGCAATCAGGAGCTCAAAAAGGCGCTAGACCGCCCGAGCGCGGCACGGTACACCTTCTATGCAGCCAGCAGCCTGTGTCTCTTCGTGGTGGTGTGGGATTTCTTCGTGTGAGCACTGGAGCGGCTGACATCTTACGATGCAGTGCGGCTCAGACAGCTCCAGTCCATTTATCAGGGGAGGTGGGGGGCTTTATGCAATGCTAACTCCGTAGCGGGGCTTCCTGTTTTAACCGGCAGACCGGGCATCACTCACGGGACGAGATAAGATGTACGAGCTCGTACGAAGTATGCATGTACTCCGTACAGATCCTTTTCTCTCATTTCTCATTTCCCCAATCTTTTTGTCATTTTCCCCGTTCCCTTCCCCCTACTTCGTGGGCCCCTGTTTCTTCAATTTATCCTCCTCTTTCGTCCTTAGGGCCGCTTTCTCCGTTTGCCCTTTTAGGCTTTTTACGGAGCAGAGGACAAGTCGGGGCACCCGCCTTTTTGTTTCCCTTGCACCGCTGCTGTCGCATTCCGGCGATGCGCATACGAGAACGGACGGGTCGTACGTTGAGCTTGGACTCCGACTCTGTAATACGTACTCCCGTACTCTGTACTTCGTACTCTGTACTCCGTACTTCTACGTACAAAATAGTGCTGACGCCACGGACATGTGCCATGCTTCCTCCCGCCATATGCCTCGGCCTGATCGGCTCATGGGCCTGGTATCAGCTCACATGCGACCGCTGGGCTGGCTGCTTTGCTGATATCTGGGCTCTCGTCCGTACCGGATTCCAGATGCCAGATGGGCAAAGGCCATTTCCTTCCTTCCACCGCTCCACTGTAATTTTGTTACCAGTCGGGTGACTCACACAGCCCTTCAGCATGTGTCAGCTAGAGCTGTGGTGGTCTCATGCGAAAAGGGAAACCGCTGATTCGCCGCGCTCTGATTTGCCAACGGCCCCGCCCTGACCTCTGGCGGACAACCGGACGATACAGGCGGACGTCTAGCGCTCCGGTCGTCTCCTACGCCCTGTGGCTTCCGTCTCTGCGTTCCTTCTCCGCAGTTGCCCTATCCCAACCTGCAGGCACATCTGCATAAACACCGACTGCGGTTCCGGAACCCCTCTCCATCCTCTATCTAATGTCTCTCTCTCCCTGTCTCTCTCCCTCATCTCTCTCTCCTCTCTCGGAAATCCATTCCGTCTGCAACTCGCCGCCTCTTCGTATTACACCATTCACCGTATCTACTATCCAATATGGCACACGCACGCTCCACTTTTTCGCCGGCTTCTAGCTCTGATCTTCTCCCTTATTCATCCCCATCAGTGTTCGCTGCGCAATTCAACTCTCTTTCCTCCAAGCTTTCTTCCTCTCTCCCATCGTCTTCAACGGCCTCCGACCGCCTCCATCACATCGCACAACACATGGCCGCCCAGACAAACGGCGTTGGCGCCACCAGCTTCCCGGCGGACGCTGTGCCCCAGGCACCAGAAGATCCGCTCTTTGGGCTCATGCGTGAATACCGCGCTGACAAGAGCAAAGATAAGGTGGACTTGGTAAGACTTGCGCTTCGTTCTTCGTGTCCTGCTTCGTGTCTTGTGGTTGTGCACATCGCCTCTGGCTGAACCTCACTTTGTATTCAGCCTCCACAAATGCTAACTGCTCTTAGGGCATCGGTGCTTATCGTGACAACGACGGAAAACCGTGGGTGCTGCCGGTGGTCAAGAAGGTGAGGTCGATTGCTAAAAATGGCACTCTCCATTAGCACTGATCCCCCACGCGCTCAACCCCAGACCCCATACATTGCCCCATAGCCCATTGCCGAAATAACGCCGGTACGCCGGTGCACCCCGAATGCACCCCGTATTTTGCGAATCCTTATTCCCCGCCCTCACCTGTTTGATGGACGACATGAGCTGACTTTATTGGGTTTCGCTAGGCCGACGAAATCATTCGCAATGATCCAGAAGCCAACCACGAATACCTGCCTATTGCCGGCCTGGCCTCGTTTACCAGCAAGGCCGCCGGGCTGATCTTTGGCGCCTCTTCTCCGGCCATTGTCGAGAAGCGCGTTGTGTCGGTCCAGACGATCTCTGGCACCGGTGCATGCCATCTTGGAGGGCTCTTCCTCGACCGGTTCTTCCATGGCAACCGCACCGTCTACCTCTCCAACCCGACCTGGGCCAACCACAACCAGATCTTTGCCAATGTCGGCCTGCCCACCGCCCTGTACCCCTACTTTGACAAGCAGTCGCGTGGCCTCGACTTTGCCGGCATGACCACTGCCATCGAGGCTGCCCCGGACCACTCCATTATCCTCATGCACGCCTGTGCCCACAACCCGACTGGCGTTGATCCCACGGCCGAGCAGTGGCGCCAGATTGCCGACATTCTGCGTCGCAAGCACCACCTGCCCTTCTTCGACTGTGCCTACCAGGGCTTTGCCTCGGGCAATCTCGCTCGCGATGCCGGCGCTATCCGCTACTTTGTCGAGCAGGGCTTCGAGCTGCTGCTGGCCCAGTCGTTTGCCAAGAACTTTGGCCTGTACGGCGAGCGGGCCGGCTGCCTGCACTTTGTGTCGGCCCCTGGAGCCGCTGCTGCGGACACGACCAGCCGTGTGGCATCGCAGCTGGCACTGCTGCAGCGGTCAGAGATCTCCAACCCGCCCATCTACGGTGCACGTGTTGCCAGCACAGTGCTGAACGATCCCGTACTGTTCGCTGAGTGGGAGGAGAATCTGAGGACAATGTCGGGGCGCATCATCGACATGCGCGAGGCGCTGCGGGAAAAGCTCGAGGCGCTGGGCACGCCGGGGACGTGGAACCACATCACCGACCAGATTGGCATGTTCTCGTTTACGGGCCTGTCGGAAAAGCAGGTGCTGAAGCTGCGGGAGGACTACCACGTCTACATGACCAAGAACGGGCGAATCAGCATGGCCGGGCTGAACACGAACAACGTCGAGTATTTTGCAAAGGCCGTCGACCAGATCGTACGGGCTACCCAATGAGCACGGCTTGGTTTTGGGCCTTTCTGGGGCAGAGCACGTCTGGTTGGTTTATTCGTTTGCGCATGTTTTACAATTTACTATAGATTCCCTATCCGTCTTTTTAGGATATAAATCGCAATGCCGCAGCACTATCTGAAGGCTGCCTGGTATCCGTCATCAATTTGAGTCATCGTTTTATAAGTATTGCATAAAAGTGAATAACGGACAAAGTGGGCCGTTGGAAGATGTCCACGGTGCGCATTGAAGCTCGGTCTCGCTTCGTGCAGGTGGTCCAGCTCGCTTGTCTTACAAAGGACCGTTCACATTGTCCTCCTAGGAGACAGGAACAGCCGAGTCAGCGCGATGACGGCCGACGGTCCTCTTTTTCTTGGGGGGTTCTGCCGGCTCAGAGGAGCTGTCCCTCTCGGCCCCGGTGCCGTCGGCCTCGTCCTGCTCCTGCGCTTCTTCCTTCTTGACGGCCTTGCGCTTGGTGCGGGCGCGCTTTGGGGTGACAACGCCCATGGCCGCGTCGGCTCCCGTCTCGGTGCCGTCTTCTTCTTTTTTGGATGCCGTCTTGGCGGCCGGGGTGCTGATGAGACCGAGCTTCTTGCGGATGCGGTACCACGAGTCCATGCCGCCTTTGGGGCTGGCCAGACCGGCGGCAGAGGCAAACTTGGGGTAGTCAATCTGTCGGGGGATAGCCATCAGCAAGAGGAAACGTGGTTGTGGTTGCGGAGGCGGAGGCGGGTCCATTTACCTTGGGCTCCCCGCCGATGAAGCACTGCATCGCCAGGATCAGCAGCTCGGTCTCTCGCGGGGACAGCGTGCCCAGGGCCACGGTGGCCGCGTTGGGAGGGGCCATTGTGCGGATCGTCGACTCTGGATACGGGACAAGGGTCGTTGTGGCCGGTCTGTGACGAGGTGGACGATGGGCTGGTAGACCGTCTCGACTGTCTTGTTGGACGATGCGCTGAGAGAGGAGCGAGCAGTCGGGGGCGAAAACTGTCGGGAGATGGGTCAGGTTTGCGGCGGATTGCAACGGGTGAGAGAAAAGACAGAAAGACGTAAAGTGCAGCTGAGTTGAGTGAATGAAACTAAAGTGATGAAAATGAGAGTCACTTTTTGTGCGTAGGTGAATCAGAGTCTGTTTTGACTAGAGCTCTATTGAGTCGTCCAGAGCCCAACCCAATGCTGTCGTAATCATTCTGCGTAACGGTCCATGCTAGCTAATCACAGTGGTATCCAAGACATGTACAGGCCCCTAGACCGAAGGCATCTGCTGAAAGGAGTGGCGCACCTGCTGCACCATCGTATCGGCGTCAAAGTCGTATTGCCACGTGCGGTCGAGGTCGTGTAGCAGCTGGCGCCACAGCCGTCCGTCGGGTCCGGGACGGCGATGGACGCCGGCGAGGTCGAGCCAGAGACGGATGGCACGGAAGTCGCAGCGGGCTCGTCGCGGCACCCACCAGACATCGACGAGGCGACAGAGCAGCCCCATCCACATGCCAAACAGCCAGAGGGTCTTGTCGTCGCGCACAAACAGGAGATGGCGAATCTCGGGCGCCAGCTGGCCGAGAAACTGAAAGTAGAGCAGCACGGTGCGTCCGTTGGCCGGCAGCGACCACAGTTCGGCGAGCACGCGGAGGGGTCCTCGATACAGCCGGTCTGCCTCTGTCTGGACGGCCGTGTCGGCTCTGGTCCTTCCGCTGCCACCACTGCTGCTGCTGCAAACACTACTGCCGCTGGGACTGCTGGGGTTGGCCGGACTGCTGGCACGGCTGTACGTCGACAGCCGGACCTCTTCCGGCGCCGGGTACTTCCCATGCCGCTTGATGCGGCGGTCGATGCCAAAGAGGTCGAGCCAGGTCTGCGGCACGCGATGGACGCTCTGCCAGGTGCCCGAGAGGATGCGCCGCTCGTCGTCGCTGTTGGCAAAGAGGTCGCGCAGCGAGCTGTGCTCGCGCCAGGGGGCCGTGGCCACGATTAGCGGGGCCAAGCCCATGGCCACGGCGAGCCAGACGAGCCGGTTGGGCTGCGTGCTAAAGACCCAGGACCGACGGGGATCAATGTCCAGGTTGGCACTCGGGCTGCGGCCCAGCCAGCCCTCGCGGCCGCTCTCGTTCCCGTGCCACTCCATCACGACGTCCGACTCGTCCGTGGGCACGATAAAGGAGAGCATGTTGATGATCATGGCCGTGATCAGCAGCGCGTCAATGGCGGCTTGGCCCTGTTCGGCCAGCGGTATCGACAGGGCCTGGCGGTATGCTTGCAGGGCTAGGTTCTGCTGGTAGTGCGACGCCACCCGGTTCTCACGGCTGCCCGGAGCCCAGTGGCACAGATGCGAGGCCGCGACGGCCAGGACGGTGCCGCGCAGATGGGCGTGACGCACGGCCAGCGGCAGGATCGACCGCACAAAGTCGGGCATATCGAACACGGCGATACGGCCGACGGTCTCAAAGTGGTGCAGCAACGCGGCCGAGGACGTGCCCAGCTCCTGGTCGCTGTCCGGAAAGGGCTGGTCGCAGAGCGTGCGGAAGTTGGGACGAGACGCGGCTGTGATGACGCCGGGTCCAACGATTGTCATCCGGCTGGTCTGCTGACTAAGCTGTAGTGGCCGCTGGACGAGAGCAGTCGATCTCGTCTCGACCACAGGGCCTGCCGTCTCGCCATCGGAGCCTGTCCTTGGGTGCTCGTATACACATTCTCGCTGGTTGCGGCGGCAGCGCAGACACGTCGGCAGTGCCTGGTCACACTTGATCAGGCAGCCTGTTAGCGCGGCCTTTTAGTCTCTGCTCAGTTCTTCCTCCGTGCTTACCTTGACCCGCTTCTGCTTGCAGGCGGAACAGCCACCCCGTGACTTCTTGTGGGTGCGTCGACGTTTATAGTCACGTGTCTGCTGGGCACTGCTGCTGGCATCGCCCAGAGACATCACCTGGAAGAAGCCGGGTGCGGATGCATCGGACTGCTGGGACAGCCCTGGGGCGCCCATCTCTGCATTTCCAGACGCCGGGAAGGCCTGCTTCAACGGCAAGACCCAGTCCCTGCCACAGAGGCACAGAGGCACAGAGCGTCCTGACGGCTCTCGGCTGGGGCCGCAGCTAGTCGGCCGATCGTGTGCCAGCCAGCAGGAGATGGAACACGTGTGTGCTCGCTCTATCGTAGGCCCTGATCCGTGTTCGTGGGAGGGGGGTGTGCTTCTTCGGCGGAGGGGGGTGTGGGTGGCGAGCAGTCGTCAGCTGCCGGAGACGGGCTCTCCAGAAAAGACCGCACGCAAGGAAAAATGCAACCAACGGCGGCAGGCCGGCTGGGGCGTCCGGGGCAATAGAAAGGGGGGGGTGGAGGCTGCTGTGCTTTGGTTGCGAGAAGGAAAACCGTTGCGTTTCCAAACACAAAGCAGGCATTCCTTTTCGCTTGTGGGGGGAAAAGCTCGTTTTCCACATCGGGACAGTGCCATCTCCACTGTAACGGAAGGCGCGGTTGTCATTGGCCGGCTTTTGCAGGGCAAATTGCTTTGAGACAACTGCCAGAGGTAAGATGCAGAGTAATATCACGACGTCTATGGCTACCCCCCACCCTGCTGAAAGTTCATGCTGTATCCGCCCGTCTTCTCGTCCTTGACCATCTTGAAGTTGTCCGTGCTCATGCCAAACGGCCGCAGAATGCCGTTTCCGAGCTCCTTGAGCTTCCCCCACATCTCGCCCATCTCTGCTTCCTGTGCCGCTTTTGTCTGTGCCGGCAGCTGTCGTAGCTGTGTCTGTACCAGTCGTCGGTCGGCTGCCGTCAGCGCTGTGTTGTTGGGGTCCAGCGCTGCCAGCGCCCTGTAGTCCTCCTCGGCGCCCGACAGGTTCGACCAGCCGCCGAGCATCGCACGAGCGCGTGCTCGTCGCAACAGTGCCTTGACTCGTATGCGCTCGCGGTCGTGGGCCTCCATCTCGGCTGCTGTCAGCTCGGCCTGTGGTATCGGCGCCGCCTTGCTGGCTCCGGCACTGATAATCTCTTCCTCCACTTCGTCCTCCTTTTCTTTTTCTTTTTCTTTTTCCTCCTTCTCCTTGTCCCGCTCCAGAGCGTCCAGCGCCTGCGTTGCCGCCGTCACCGCCTCCTTCCACGCTTCCGTCTTCAGGTGGCAAGCCGCCATGTTGCATCGCAGCACCGCCAGGTCGTAGTCATGGTGTGCCGGCAGCACCGCCGCCGCGGCCTCGTACGCCGTTAGGGCTGCGTCGAATCGGCCCCGACCAAAGTGTCCATTGGCCTCGGCTTTGTGGGCACTCGCCGCAGACAGCAGCTCCTGGACCGTTGCATCAGCAGACGTAAGGGAAGCAATAAAGGAACCAAAGGAAACAAGAAACATCTTACTGCTTCCTGCTCAGGAGAAAGGCTGGCTGGCTCGTCTGTCTCGCTGCCTGCTGTGTCGTCATCATCGTCGCCGTTCTTCATCGTCGCCCTCTCGTCCTCGGCTGCTGCCCCAGACATAGGATCTCGGGATGCGTGTCACTTCCTTGCTAGCGGCTGACTGTGTACATTGCGTCGCCAGCGATCTCTGCCTCTTCCCTCCTGTTTTTTAGTCTGCCTGATAAGATGGCCAAGAGGGGTCGATAGCCCATTTGCTTGCGCCATAAGACCCACTTCTGTCCACTAGCGGGTCCTATAACAACGCGCTAACCACAATGGACACAAGCGCCTCTGCTGGAAACCCCATGTTTCTTTTCACTTCATCAGAGTCACTTCTGTGTCGCAGTGATCTGACGGAAGCAACCCGAACAGAGCTCACCCAAACAGACGCAATGGCCCTTAAGACAGAGTATGCATCCTATGGCTCCCGGCGGCCGAGACCGGCACCCTCAAACGGGGCCTAGCTTTGCTAATCGCGCAATCCTCGCCAGTTTTCCGCCCGTGCGGGCCTGCCTCTTCGACATGGACGGCCTTCTCATCGACACCGAGGACATCTACACCCTCTGCATCAACACCATCCTCGCCCGCTATGGCCGCCCAGACATGCCCTGGTCCATCAAGGCCAAGATGCAGGGCCGCCCCATGCCCCAGGCCAACGCCGTCTTCATGTCCTGGGCAAAGCTGCCCATCTCCCAGGAACAGTTTCGCCAGGAGAACTCCGTCCTGCAGGTCGACAAGTTTCCCAGCACCCAGCCGCTGCCCGGCGTCGTCGATCTGCTCAGCTGTCTCGGCCGCACCCGCTACTGGGACCTGCCCGACGCCCCGCCCTCTGGCCATCGCGTCCACATCGCCCTCGCCACCTCTTCCCACGCGGCCAACTTCCGCCTCAAGACCGCCCACCTGCAAGACCTGTTCTCTGTCTTTGAGGCCCCGCGTCGTGTCCTCGGTGACGACGACCGCATCGCTCCCGGCCGTGGCAAGCCCCTGCCCGATATCTACCTGCTGGCCCTCAAGACCGTCAACGACACTCTTCCGCCCGGCGAGCCTCCCATCACCCCGGAAGAGTGCCTCGTCTTTGAGGACAGCGTCCCTGGTGTTGAGGCTGGCCGTCGTGCTGGCATGCGCGTTGTCTGGTGTCCCCACCCGCTCCTCAAAGAAGAGTATGCTGGCCGCGAGCCAGACGTCCTCGCTGGCACTACCGGTGAGGCTGGCGATGCCGGCGCCGATACTCCTGCTGGCCAGATCGACGACGGCTGGTCCGAGTATCTCGCCTCTCTCGAGTCCTTTCCTTACCATCACTACGGCATCGTCGTGCCATCCTCTGAAGTCGACAGTCTGCCCTCTATGAAGGCCGCTGCCGAGGATCTTTCCGTCTTCAGAGCCGACTCCTCTCCGGCTTCTTGAACGGGATGGAGTTATAGACTTGCAAATCTACTGATATAGACATTAGATAATGACAACTGCAAAACTCATAAAGGGTATCCATTGCTCTCGACCGTTACACGTGTCTGAAAGCCTCCCTTTCCAACGTGTACCCAATATAGGAAAGAGACGGGAGCGTTCATAAACAAAAAAAGGCCGTCTAGTCGTTGTTGCTATCAGTGACATACAAGGAGATGATGGGCATTACATTCGTAGAAAACGTTCGAAACCGAAAGCAAGACCAAGCAGTGGAATAATCGCAAGAAAATCAACGCGAATCTACAATGTCCAAAAATATATCCCTCTATTTTCGAATCTTTGTTAAGTTGTATGCGTGGTGCCCATCGTTGTCTCGCTAGGTGGCTTGTAAAATGCCTTGTAAGGGTGGTCAGGCAGACTGAAGTCTGCACGTAGCAGTGGATTTATCACTTGCTCTTGCCCATGAGCTGTCAGGCCAGGAGTACCTGGCGAGGAATTGGCCGATGGGGAAATTCCTCCACCTGCAGATGCTGATATACTGAAGGAAACTGGGGCGTTGGGATGCAGGTGGATGTGGTCAGAAGTCTCAGTTGCTGCAGAGCTTGCTGGCGTTTGAATGAGCTGTCTGCTATTGTTGGAAGCAGCGACACCTGAGCCAGCATATTCTCGATAGATTGGTTGTGCCTCAGAAAGGTAGAGACTGAGACCAGCATTGGCCGTAGGACTAGATCCCGACCCGGAGCTGAAAACAGATCTTCTCCTCGAGCCATTTGCAGAGACATTGTTTGTTGAAACTTCTCCAAGAGTCGACCTGAAATCGGAGGGAAAAGGTGTGGAGGATGCGGCGCCCCGCGTGTCATCGTCACGCTTCCAAGCACGAAGCAGTTCTTGGTACACTTTCTCAATACGCACGCCTGTTTCAGCGGCTATTTTGTTGAAGAGTGTAATCACTTCGTCCTGTTCGCCGCGGTTTCGCAAGACAAGTGCAGCTATAACGAGACTGCGAATGGCCACACTGGGTATGCCACCGTCTTTTGTGTGGGCCACAATCCCGCATACTTGGTGTGCGTGGTGTATCTGAGCTGTTTGATTCTCGCCCAAGCCCGAAGGTTTGATCGGGTTGGTTTGATGAAGCAGTATCATAGCTGTGTGGTAAAGTAAGCGGCCGATCACCGCAGCTCGCCTTACCAGCCTTTTCAGCCTGTTAGTAACCCGTCAAAGAGATTTGTGCGTAGCATGTATTACAACTAACCAGACATTGGGGAAGACCGATCCAGAAGGAGAGCCTTGTGCCGGATAGAGATAGCCGAACGGCTTCATGGAGCGTGGACTTTTGTGATTCCAACCGTCACAAAGGCTTTTCAACCGCTTCCACTCAGTAAACCGATTCTGCAGGCGTAACTGCTCGACATGAGGCGACGGCTCTTGAAACCGAGGAATGTTGGCTCGAAAATTGGCTATTTTCGCAACAATGTAAAACATGCGGTGTGTCCACACCTCATCATCATAACCCCCAGTATCGTCTGTTGGTACTTCAGCTACTCGTTTCCCGTTGTGTAATGGATATCCATTTCTATTCCCCGTATGGGCTGAAGCTTCAGCAGGCCTCTTTTCATCACTGCGGCCAACGAAATCGTCGATGAAGCCAAGGTCAAGCCCCCAGTGATCCGGGTCCCAAGCTGTCGGCCAGTTGAAGGAAAGACAGCTGAGCACTTCCATAGCAATGTTGAGCCAAAAACAGGCGGCGCCGACTCCTTCGCTTTGGGCATTCCAGCCACACTCGCGAATCAGAGCGCGTGCCCCAGCAATATGGCTCATCCGATCATCGGGCTTTTCGCTCATAATCTCGTAGACATTCAAAACGACAGCAGTTGTGGCACACTCTGTTATATTTCTGTCCGGATTCTGTAGGTTGCGTAAAAGCTGAGTGGTTGCCGTATCGTAGTAGAGCAGGGCCTTGCCGTCTTTGCTGGCCCGGTTTATCAATGTCAGATGCTTGACACCACAGGCTAAAAATGCGTTGAGCAGCATAGGCGATTTCAGAGCCAAGAACGGAATGATGCGGCCAAAGTGTTTATTCTTGTCCAGCGAGTCCATCCAGATTCCCACCTTTTCCATGAATACTTGCATGTACAAGATCTCATCGGGCGAACTGAGATATTCTTTCTCGCTGACATTATCACTGAAGTCGTCACCAAATTTGACGATTCCAAATCCAGTCTCTCTCCTAACATGAACCTTCTCGGATGGAGGCGTAGGTAGTGTGTCAGCTAAAGCATCGTGATGTTGATGTGTGCAGGCACGTGGGGTCTTATTTCTCGAGTCAACGCTTCCGGGGTTGTTTCCCATTTCTGCATGGAAAGACGTGGTCGATGAAGGCCTCCTGATTTGAGGCACCATGGATGATGAAATGCTAGACGAGTCACTGACGAAAGAGCCACATGTGCGATCGTTAGTTTCTTTTTTTATAGGCACAAGACCAAAGACGCCCTCTTCGTCGATGCCAATGCTGGAGATTGGTAGTGCTTGTATTCTTGCTTGAGTCAATGCAATCGGAGGATTCGTATCTATACCGACCGGTCCCCGAGACAGGTTCGTGGACGACGACATGACCGGAAAGGCGAGCGTTGAGCCACAATGGCCACCAATTTGTTTGTCGGAGCTTTTGACGTTTCCGGACATACGCCTGCGTTTAGCTTCGGGACACTCAGGAGCCTTCACTTCGGACAACTGTATAAAGACCTCATCGGAACGAGGGTAACGACTGATGCCTCCAGCATATTCCGACGCAATCAACCGAGACTCATCGATGAAAGACACTGCGAATAAAAAGTAAGCTTCAGCGTCAACAATTGAACAGTTTCGGTGTAGTCTCACCAGTCCACCCAGATACGGGTGGCACGAAAGGGATTGGCTTCATCTGAATATCGATAAAATTCAGACGTAGGCCTCGCTTGCATTCCCGGTTACCTTTGCGGCAGTTCAAGCAATCTGGGACGCTCTCATCACACTTCAGATGCCGCTCTCTGCATGTGAGGCAACCGGTACGAACACGTCGTGACTTGGCCGGCGCCTGAACTGCTGCAGAGGAAGGCAACGAAGACTTCTGCTTCTTCCCTTTACCCGTTGTTGGTGTTGCAGGTGCTGGCTCTACCTTGACAGCTGTTGGATTCTGCGAGCTTAATCTGTTGCCTTCGACAGAGCCAACGCTTGGATGGGTATTGGCTTGGCTGCTCCTGCGGCTTTGTGCCGTACCAGGGCGGGTTTGGGTAGCCTCAAGGCCGCTATTTTTTCGACTTTGGGGTGCAGAAGAGCGCCATCCGGTTGGGAACTGGTCACTGCTGTCATTTGTTTTTATGGGACCGCCGCTGGCTGGCTGAGACGATTTCATCCTCCACAAGTCCTCTGTATGTGGAAGATGTGGCGGTAGCGGAAGAAGGGGTTTCGTAGATGAGAAGTGAAGGGTCTGTGGTGAGCGTGGGATAGAAAGAGGAGGAAGTGTGATATATGGCGGTGGAAGCGTCGCTGAAAAGGTGCTTTCTGGTAAGGGCGAGGTAGAATACCGGGGACGCATGGGATCGGGATTTCTGAAGTCATTGTTCTGGCCAACAGAGAGCATTCTGCGTGCATTTTCGTTGACTGTACTCTCTTGGCCTCGGCGAGGAAAGGTTTCTGTGCGAATCTCAGCCCGGAGTTCGCCTGTTGCTGACAGCAATGTTGACAAAGTGGCAGCTGAAGAAACTGAAGCTGGAGCTGGAAAGCCCAAGCAAGGTGGAAGTGTGGTCGTGTGCGTAAGAGGAAATGACGAAGGTGAAGAAGGACAACGCCAATCTGTTGTCCCCAGGCTTATGCCCACGCCCTTGTTCATTTCCGCACAATGCGTTGGCAACCACGGCACTGGAGTGGGCACAATGGCAGCTCTGGCGCTTGCGGAAGCCGAGTTGGCTGCCGTAAGACTTTCTTCCCGTCAGAGAAGAGAGCCTGCAGAGAGCCTGGTTATTTTTAAAAAGACGGAGAGGTTTCAGACCGAGGAGGACAAGCTGATAGGGCGAGTCAAATGGCCCGCACCCGGTGTCGAAAGTCGCTGGTTTTCATGTCACTGCATTTTCTTCTTTGCCATACTATTCTTGCGACGTCTTCCTGTTGTGTACACGGGGCGGGGGGCTTGTGGTTCCACAATACCATGCGTTTCCGTGAGAAGGGAGTCTCGATTGGATGGGGTAAGAAACGAAAAGAGGTCTTGGTAAAGGCCCTAATGCGTGGTGCAGCAGTGGTAGCCAACCTGCAGCAAGCAGATTTGTCTGAGTGAGGGGAGAGCGGGTTGTCTGATCAGCTCGACGAGGTTGAAATTGCTGCGCAAGTTGAGCAAGTTTTCTGGAGAGTGGCGAAACAATGGAGTCGGACAGCGGATACGATAAATAGAGACGACGACCACGGTAGACGAATGGTGCGAATTGGCGGAAAAAAAGGCCGAGAGGAAAAGAAAACGACAATAATAATACGTAAAGGCTGCTCAGTATGGGGCAAAGAAGACGATATGGCCTGGCGATAGACGGGATGCTTATTTATTTTTTGGCGTTGCACCAAAGGGGTGTGGAAGCAATCCAAGGAGACAACGAGAAGGGATATCAAAGAATAGAAAGAAGGGAAGAATTATGCAGCGACACACAGCGAGATCAGGAGGAGCCTGAGGGATTAGAGCCTTGCCGCACAGGATCGATCGTCTCGGACGGGATCCGGTGCTGCATGATCTGGGAAACGATATCGACGAATGATCGAGATAGGGCGATTCCAGGGACGTCAGACGTAGATATTGAGGTGCAGAAAGCACTGGAAGAGCCCGACGGCAGTAATGGGAGGGTTAGCGATGGTGATGCTTCTCTGGACCGATGGTTTTTGGACGATTCAGCACCAGGACAAAGCACAGAGCAGCAGTCCTTATCGGCAGTCACTTCAGCTGCGTCGGGGATATTGTCTCAGAGCGCGTGCGATTAAACGAGCATGGAGATTGTGCAACGACAGGGTTGTGCAGATGCGGCTGGCAACAATGGGAATGTGAGAGGCCGAGGTTGTGGAAATCCGATGACAGGGGCACAGTTGTCGTCGGTATTTATGAAGAAATCGATGGGAAAGCAAAGCAAGGGGCAACCTCACAAGGCCGCTTTCAAAGCAGATGGGCGAGAAGCAACAACAGATGGGCAGATAATATGACACCCCAGGACGAGAAGGAGGCAATAGATCGCGACGAAGAGACGGGAAAGGAAAGAGCGCCGCACGCTCGCCCGCCAGCGTTTAATGGCGGTCCGCTTTTCCACGGGGGGCCAGGAATGAAGGCAGCAGCACAGCTGTGGCCAATGAACAGGGCAGCGAAACCATCGAGGTCGTTTTCTTTTCTTCTTCGGCCCTCCTGCCTCTCTGGTCCTCCGGATTGATGCCCACCGCTTTTATTTACAGCCCTGCTGCCAGAGGTGGGGAGGCGTGGAATGGCAACGGACAAGGCGGGCGGATTAATCTCTCTACGACACTGGACTCAACGGCCTGGCCTGATACAGTCCATACGCCCTGCAATATTGAAGGGTCGGAATAAGGGAGAGCGGAGGGCAGGGATCGCGCAATCCCGAAGTGTGCGCCATCCTGGTAGGGTTACAGCGAGGCTTGGGCCGTGGCAGACTAATGGTAGCGCTCTGGGGTCGAGCGGATAGGCCAGGGTAGAGCAGAGGCAGAGAGACCCACCCACCCATCCAGTCATTCTCGCAGAGGAAGGCGGGCGTTTCGCTCTCAACAGAACGCCTCGACGGCTTCGACTGCTGGCCGAAGCAGACGCGCTGATCCTACGACACACACGCAACGGATACACCTGTCGGATAGCCAGAGTGCAAAGAAGCAATCGGTCTGCTGGGAGGCCTGTGCTGGTCTCGAGACATGCATCGGTCTTTTTCCTAGTGTCGGGACGGCAAGCCCAATAGCAGGTCGGAAGGGGAACCACGACTTGCCCTGTTTCGATTTCCTTCTCGCCATGACGGGCGAGATGGCCAACTGCTTCTCCAGCTTGCCTTTCTGTTATTTTCAGCCTGCACCGGCCACTCAGCTGTGGTTTTGCTTCAACATGGACGACAGGGGTGAAATACAGTGGGGTGAAGAAATAACTGAGGCGTTTTTGCAATCACTTGAGAGACGGACTGGGCGACTCTGGCTCCTTCTACGCCTCGACATTGGTTGCGTGCTGGCTGGCTTCTGGGCTGATATCGTTAGTGGACTCGATCTATCTTTCTTTTGCCTCGGTCGGCGTCACAGACAGATGGCCATGTCTTGATTTTTGTGGTGCTGCTTTTAGCACTTTCTCCATGGCACGATCGACTGCCAGCCATGCTGACCAATCGAGGACACCGCCACGGAGCGGTTTGATCGACCGAGCTGATCCCGAGCGAAGAGAGCCTGCCACGGCATTCCCACCACCAAAGAGCCCGGGGTCGAATGTCTGCCATATCCCGCTGAATACGGCTCGCTTATCCCACAGGATGTCGGTCAGACAGGCCGATACCGTCTCCCGCAGTGTCCGTGCAATTTGAGATCCAACATGGTCTTGGTTCGGCCTAAAATCATATTCTGGAGACGGCTACAGCCGCAACCACAAGCGCAAAAAGTATTCGTGCCTTCGCTCAGCAGTGTGGACACAGAGGTGGGGAGCTGCGTGAAAACGGGCCCATACGAAGAGCGAAGCCCGTTCTGGTGCTAGCCGGCTTTTGCTGGTTGTTGACGCGACAGGCTCGTGCCGTTGGCAGGACAGAGCAACGATATCCATGGAAAATGTCGAAAAGTGGACGGGAAGAATAAATACAAGACCGGTACAGCTATGTCATGGATTCTATGCAGACACTATGAACTGCCACGACCTGCGTGACTTGTACCAGAAGGGCACCTGTTGTTGATGGAAGGTGACGGTTCTTGATCCAGCTGCCGTATCGCCACTAAGCCGTTGTTGTAGCTGGCTGTCTCGGAGAAATTGGACAGCCAGATCCTGTACATCTTACACGCCTCATCATGGCCGTTTCTGTGTAATGGACGAACGACTTTGCTAAGCTGTTCCAGGCTATTCCCAAATTGCAACGACCTTGTTTCATCCTCGCATCTCTCTCCTTCGTCCAAGACTGGGGCCAAGCAAAAGGCAAACAAGCATTTTGTACGCCGAGAAGGGCCACTGTCTTGAACAATGGTGCACATTGCCAAATCTTGTCCACAATAGGTGGAAAAAGTCGGGAGTCTCCGTTTTCCGCCTTTCCTTATATTGGGCTCCGTCAGGATAGGCATGCTTTACGTCTATGGGCTTGCTGAAACTCACCGAAGTTGGCAGATATTGCATCGTTTCATTTCTAGTTAATACGAGGTTCTGGAATTCGGCTTACTACAAAGTTTGGACCAACGGTTACATGGCTTCGAGTTGCTATTGATTGTTCGTTTATCTTGCCCAAATTTCTTACTGCTCGCTATCCCGTAAAAGTTGACGGAATTCCAAAATCATGCAAGCCTGAATGAAAGTGATATCGATAGTAAAGAGGTGGGGGACAGAATATTGTCGAGATGGGTGGAAAAGAAAGACAATTGCTGAACGAAGGCAGTAAAGACGAAATATCTATCTGATGTACACTGTTACTTTTTGCTTATACCTAGTCCGATTAGCAAACAAACGTTCGTCTTATTATAATTTCATTTCGAAGATTCGAGGGGATGTATTATTCTTATGCTGAAATAAGAGAGAAAGGGACCTGAAGATAGACAGGCAGCAAGAACATTTTTTGCTTAAGAATATTGACTTTTCCTTTCCTTTGGAAAATCCTTTTCCTTTATCCTTTTCCTTTATCCTTTTCCTTTCGAAAAGTACAGCTAGAAACGATGACGGGGCATCCTTAACTTTCCGTGAGATAACAATATTATGGGGCAGTGGACAAGAACACTGCTGTTTTGGTTTTTAAATAGTGTTAGTAGACGGACAATCAAATGGGGGCTTGAAGGACTGTACAAATTTTCAACTGAAATCAATTCAAGTGTAAGACTCGAACTGGCGCGGTGGCCCTTTGAGAATTCATCCCTGACATTGGTGAAACCGTCTTTGACCTCTCTTTTAAATTCGCGGATAGCGTTTTGCAGCTGGCGAAAAGCTTTTCCAAATTCATCCTCAGTGATGACATCTTATATATCTGGCAGAGGGCCTTGGTTTCCGAGATGTGCCATGGTCTGTAACGATGCATTTAGCGAAGAAGTAACTGTGGAAAGCGAACTAATAGACAAAAGCTTGGGCTGGAAGAATAAACGACAGAGAAGGCGGACAAGAAAATATTGTCAAGAGGGAGGGGGAGAAAAACACTTGCTAACCGGATCAAAGGCAGTAGCGATGAAAGATCTATCTATTGTAACTTTATACTTTTCTCTTCGATTAGCAACTCTTTAAAGAATATTGCTGTCGATATGGAAACAAGAAAGACCGTCGACTTGGCTCTTTCCTACTAGGTGCAATATGCTGTTGGCCGTAATAGCCCTTTACCAACGACTTTTAGTTTCCTTGACAATAGGAGCAGTCGTGTCCCCAGTTGACGGTGGCTTTCTCGACGGAAAGAGAATCCGTGTTCCAGTTGTCGGTGGCTTTCTCAAAGGCAGGAGTATTCTAGTGGTTCTTAAATAGTAAGAGCATTTGTGTTTAATGGGTGGTGCCTGTGCCGATATCGCGCTGTCTCCCAAAAGCCATATCAGTTTAGTCCTTAGACGTCGTTTCCCCCATTTCGTCTATCATATTCTCAGTCTCGCCTGCAGCTCCAGACGCTTCGTGAATTTTTTTTGGCTTTATGACCGGTCCTGCTGCTCCCTTCGGTGTGCCCTTGCTTCTTATAGATCTTGCAAGTGAGCGGCTGTGAAACAAATCGAAAAATAATGGCCTGACGTTCTGCACAATGTACAATAAGCCTCTGGGCACGCTGCATTGACGGTCCCTAATTCATGCACTTGAAATTGATGCATTCGATTTCGTGACAAGCTTTAGAAGGAAGAGATTATTATGACAAAGTTGAGCGGGGTTCAGTTCTACGACCACTAAAACACGCCGGCCAAAAAGGGAAGGAGGCACGTTAGCAGCGAGCGGAAAAGCGTCCTGAAGCCTCTTTTTTCCCAGAATGGCCGCTCCGCCTCAACCGACGGCGATTCTGCGCGGCCACCGCACGCAGGTGCACACAGCCGCATTTGTGCAAGTGGGATCGAGCGGCGATGATGATGGTGCTGGGAGCGGCGCGGAAGACCGTCTGGCCACCGGCGACGCCGATGGATTTGTCGTGCTCTGGGATCTCGCCATTGTGCGGCCACGAGCCGTTTGGCGTGCTCACCAGAACAGCATCCTGGGGCTGGCCGGCTGGCACGGCGACGGCGGCGACTGTCAGGTCGTGACGCACGGCCGGGACCACAAGCTGGTGGTATGGCAGCTGGGCGCGGCCGACGAGGCGCGGCTCAGCACGGCGCTCCCTCTCGAAGACGGCACAGGCAGCGGCAGCGGCAGCCAGCAGAAACAGCAGCGACCTGTTCCGTGGATGGTGCACGTGCTCGAGGTCAACACGATGAACTTTTGTGCGTTTGCGTGGACGCCGTCGGCCGAGACACAGGGCGGGACGACGTGTCAACGACTTGTGGCTGTGCCCAATACAATGGCATTGGAGGCCGTATGTTTTCTTCTTCTTCTTCCTCGTCTTCCTCTGACTGGCCTAGGTCGACATTGTCCAGCTGCCGTCGCAGCAGCGCATCAACACGATCAAGGCCGGCGCCAAAGACGGCATGCTCATGGCCCTGGCCTTGTTTTATAGCAGCAACACGCTCGTGCTCATAGCCGCCTTTGAGAACGGCGCCACCGTCTTGGCCACGTTGGACGACGGGGCCTCTGGGCCGGCCGCAGTGCGGTACCGTGCACAGCCACACTCTCAGCCGATTCTGTCCCTCGACGTGGCGCCAGATCAGTCGTACTTTCTGACATCGGGCGCCGACGGCATCGTGGCCAAGCATCCCATCCCGGTCGGGTCGCCTGCAGCAGCCGTTCCAGCACCGACAACCTTGCTGAAGAGCGAGCCGGCCAGAGCAAACACGGCAGCCGTGTCCCCGGCTCGATCGGTATCGCTGCTGTCGGTCGCCTTGGCAAAGGAAGCTGCTCCGACAATGACGGGTGCTACCGGTACACGAATCGAACCAGAGACGCAGCCACTCAAGATCATCGACACCAAACACGCGGGCCAGCAGGGCCTGCGCATCCGCCAGGACGGACGGATCTTCGCGACGGCCGGCTGGGACGGACGGGCTCGCGTGTACTCGACCAGGACGATGAAGGAGGTGGCCGTGCTCAAGTGGCACCAGACGGGCTGCTTTGCCGTGGCCTTTGCGCCGGCCAGCGGCGAAGGCAGCAGCAATACGGACGAGACAAGCGAGGCAAAGTCGACCCGTGGCCAAGGGGGCGGCTCGCGTGAGAT
Source organism: Grosmannia huntii (assembly GCA_019925595.1). Classification (NCBI taxonomy): domain Eukaryota; kingdom Fungi; phylum Ascomycota; class Sordariomycetes; order Ophiostomatales; family Ophiostomataceae; genus Grosmannia; species Grosmannia huntii. Next base: position 192,855 of record JADHKJ010000001.1, read on the forward strand.
CAGCGTCAAGGAGCGCCGGCTACGGCATGCGGCTACGGCACACTGGCTGGCGGTCGGCAGCAAAGACGGCAAGGTCAGCCTGTGGGACATTTTCTGATGAGACTGCGGCGAAAGAGAAGCGGAAGTGATGCTTTTGATTTCGAGATGGCCACATCTAAATTGCTACTGGGTATCGATCGACTGGGTCATCTTCCAGGCCACCCATGGTTATGCACATATGTCTGTATGCATCACACCGAGAAGCCGGGCAAAATGTAGATGGCCTATGCTAGGTTCTCTTGTGTACTGCAACTCGTCCACGTAAGACGTTGGACGAGTGATATGACACAAGACGCCGTTCAATGAATTTCTGCTTCACGTCAGGTGTTATAGATTCAAGGCGCAAATTCGGCCTAGTTGTAAAGCTGCTTATGCAACGTATGGTATTTCTTTGCTTTCGTCGGATCACAGCTCCTTGTAGAAATGCTGCTTAAACTTGCGGTTGGCACGGTCAGTGGCGCGATGGAGGAACTGCGAGCCGATGATCTCAAAGACGAGCTTTGGCTGCTGGTCGTTGAGGTCTGTCTGTTCCTGTTCTTCGACCGGGATGGCGATGCGGAAAAAGGTGCCTTCCTTGGGCACCATCTTGACGTGATTGTCGTGCGTGACGATCTCAAAGACGAAGCGGGTGTCGCGCACGACGATGCCACGGGTGCCGACACGACCGGCGCAGGCACTTCGCGTGACCTCGACCTCGGCGCCGTGGAAGTCGGCGGCGGTCAGCTTGGCGGCGGCACCCTGGCCGCCACAGCGCAGTTCCTGGGGGCCGAGCAGCTCGCGGATGTAACCGAGCCAGAGGCGATGCAGGGGGATGAACGTGGCATAGGACTGGCCGTGCAGTTTGTGTTTTTTGTTTTTGATTTTGTTCTTCTTTTCATTTTCCTTGTTTCGGTTCTTGTCGTTCATTTCCGTCTTCTTCTCTCCCACTGGCATGTCGTACAGGCCCAAACGGCGTCGCTCCCGTGCTGACAACGGCTTTGGCTTCAGCTGCCGCCGGCCGTCCCGTCGTTGCTCCTGTTTGAGACGTCGTGATCGACGACGGGCATCGCGGCCATCGAGACCGGTGCCACCTTCTGCATCGTCGGGCGGCGGCGACGTTGGTCGTAGCAGCAGCTGGCGGTACTGGATCTTGTCGGTAAAAATCTGGCTGGCCGCCTCGGGTGCGTGCGCCCGCTCCAGGATCTGCTGGACGAGGCCCTTTCCGGGGGTGGCCATGGCGGACGGCTGTGACGGTCGAGACGGAGAAAGATGGTTTGCGAGAACCATTTTTCCAGTCGTTTTTTCTCGATAGAATTATTGTGGGTCTCATTCTAGCGGGCACGTGAGCAGTTCAGCGCTGACTATCCCACTCTTTCGTCCGTCCAGGCTGGCAGGCCCGTCCGGAACGGGTGCCAGGGTTCCATCGGACGCCAAACTTGGCGATGCATCTCGCTTCGGCCATTGTCGTTCCCCGGTTTCCCCCATGTTTCCTATCTCTTGTGTTGGTGTGGGCAGCTGCTGTGCGATTGGCGCGTCCGCTCGCTGGAGGCTAGCGTCGGCTCCGCTAAATAGACCTCGGCATTAGCGCAGAAACAGGATGGAGAAAGCTGTGATCTCCACAAAGTCACCGCCCTTTTCTCTTTTGCTTCTGTCCGGCGTGCTGTGTGCGATCTTGCACACGATTGCCCCTCCCGCCCATCTGGACTTTGCGCGCGGCAACGCTGCTCGTCCTTGCTGACGGGACAAGCGACAAGCGACAAGCAGTGCTGCAGCGCGAACGAAGCACAACATGTCAGACGACGATGACGCGACCCGACCGGTGGAGGCGCCAGACCTCCAGATCCTGGGCGACTCGGTGACGTTCCAGCCGAGCGGGGTCGAACGGACGGACGGGCAGGATGAGCACGCCCCCGAGCCGACAGAGGAGGCACTGATGAAGCGGATGCACAGCTTCCGGGCAGAGCCGCTGCAGTTTCTGCGACAGGTGTCGCTGTACGTCTCAGGGACAGGCTGGCGAGCCTACGACCACGTGATTGGGCAGCCGATCTTTTACGCGGGCTTCTCAGAGCACATGAGAGACCGCGTGCTGTCGGCACCGCTGCTGCAGCGCAAGATGGGCGAGCTGGCCGAACAGGCCGTCGCCCGTGAGGCGGCCGAGGGCGGCTGGCCAGCCGGCCGACGTGCGCAGCGCCAGGCTCAGATCGAGGGTTGGCTGCGCGACGTGGCCACGCAGTGGACTGACGGCATGATCTGCAAGTTTGAGAGCAAGACGTTTATCCGCGGGGCCTACTATCTGGTCACGCAGCTGTTGACCCGCGCTTATCACCAGGGCATCCACGTCGCCAGCGAGGACGTCGTCATGCTGCGCGCCGTGGCCGAACAGGCCAGCCGCGACGGCCAGAGCATCGTCTTTCTGCCGTGTCACCGCTCGCACGTCGACTACGTCGGCCTCCAGCTGATTTGCTACCGTTTGGGCCTCGCTATGCCCGTCGTCGTCGCTGGCGACAACCTCAACTTCCCCCTCGTCGGCAGCTTCCTGCAACACGCTGGCGCCATGTACATCCGCCGCGCCTTTGGCGACGACCAGCTCTACGCCACTCTCGTCCAGGCCTATGTCGACGCCCTCCTCCACGGCGGCTACAACTTTGAGTGCTTCATCGAGGGCGGCCGCTCCCGCACCGGCAAGCTGCTGCCCCCCAAGTTCGGCATCCTCAGCTTCGTCCTCGACAGCCTACTCTCCGGCCGCGTCCACGACGCCATCGTCATCCCTGTCAGCACGCAGTACGACAAGGTCATCGAGACCGAGGGCTACGTCACCGAGCTGCTCGGCACCCCCAAAAAGGCCGAGAACCTGGCCGACTTTCTCGCCGGCGGCTCCAACGTCCTCTCCCTCCGCCTCGGCCGCGTCGACGTGCGCTTTCACGCCCCCTGGAGCCTGCGTGCCTTTGTCGATGAGCAGTTGGCTGGCCGGGACCCTTCTTTAGCACGTGACTCTTCCTCACCCTCTGCACGTGACACATCACCCGCCGTCCGCCAGCAACTCCTGCGCACTCTCGGCTACCGTGTCCTCAAGCATATCAACGACGTGTCCGTGGTAATGCCGACCGCGCTCGTCGGTACCGTGTTGCTGACGCTGCGCGGCCGCGGTGTCGGCAAGGCGGAGATGGTCCGCCGCGTGCGCTGGCTCAGCAGACAGATCCGCGCCAAAGGCGGCCGTGTTGCCCATGTCGAGGCCGCTGCGCTGCCCGATGTCGTCGATCGGGCGCTCGAGGTCCTCGGCCGCGACCTCGTCGGCGAGCTCGACGGCCTCGCTGAACCGGTCTACTACGCCGTCGACCGCTTCCAGCTGTCGTTTTACCGCAACATGACCATCCATCTGTTCGTGTCCGAGGCTCTCGTCAGCGCGGCGCTCTACACCCGCGTCAAGCAGGGCGGCGGTCCTGCTCAGCAGGACATGACGTATGTCGATCTGCACCATCAGGTCCTCTTTCTCTCCTCCCTCTTCCGTGGCGAGTTCATCTTCGCCACCGAGGGCCTCGACGTCAACCTCGATCGCACTCTGCGCGGACTCGCCGCCGACGGCGTCATTCACTTGGCCGAGACCACCGACGCCAACACCAACACCAGCAGCATCGCCATGGTCGGCCTCTCAGACCAGGAACGTGCCATCGGTCGCGAGAACTACGACTTTTACTGTTTCCTCATCTGGCCCTTTATCGAAGCCAGCTGGCTCGCCGCCGTTTCGCTCATGGGCCTCACTCCTCCGCCTGGTCTGGACGACGACGTCTGGATCGAGATGGCCAAGGCCCAGAACAGTGCCCAGTTTGTCAGATTGTCTCCTTCCTCTGCCTGTTCCTGATCGTCTTCATGATGCTGATGAATGCTGACTAATCAGCTCGGCAAAACCCTCTACCACGAAGGCGACCTTAGCTACTTTGAGGCCGTCAACAAGGAGACGCTGAAGAACGCGTACCAGCGCTTCCACGAGGAGGGTATCCTGCGTGTCGTCCGCTCCAAGGACGCCAAAACTACGCCACCGCGTCTGCAGCTCGCGCCCGAATGGCGGCCGCAGCGCGATCCGGCCACCGGTGCCCTCGTGCCCGCCGGCCGCCTTTGGGACTTTACCGCCAAGATTGCCGCCAGTCGCCGTGAGGGCAAGAACCGTCGTGACGGCGCCACCGTCAGCACCCGCGTCATGGCCCTGGCTGACTCGGTTGGCGCCCGTCTCTTTGACGAGGCCATCCAGGCAGCAGCCCGAAAGGACGGCGCCCCGGTCCAGCTGACTGACGAGGAGGCCATCAGTCTGCAGCGCTCTACCGGCCGCCAGCGCCGTCGCCGTCGCCGCTCGCTCGAGAGTCGGCAGGAATCGAGGCTGTAGGCGCAGAAGGAAAGGAACGATATGGAGATTATGTAATCCGGCGCAGAAAGGAGTCGCCTTGGTATTCGTGCTTTCCACTTATGTAACAATACGGTGTCCTTAGTCATTTTGTACAACACATGCAAGTTTCGTCTGTCCCATCAGACATGTCTTCCACCTAGGGTGCCTACGCAGCCACCGGCTCGAGCACAATGTTATCGATCAGTCGGACGAGCGGTCCGCCGCTGTGGCCGAGGTCCTCGCCGGGTTGGGGCTCTTCCACGGGGAGCATGCGCACGGCTCCGCTGAGGATGGCACCACGGCTGAAGTCGACGGGACCTGTGAGTTCCTGCATGGTGTCGGGGTCAGCCAGGGAGAGGTAGTCGATCTCGAAGAGGGCGCGCTGGCCGGGCGGCAGCCGTGTCTGGGCGGCCAGCGTGTCGTCGGCGACGCGCCAAGCAGCAGCGAGGATGTCCTGGGGAGACAGCTTTTTTGCTGTCACATGGGCCCTCACGGCCGCTTCGGCGGCCAGCAACGACCGGCGCAGCACAGCGGCCACGGCGCGGCGGCGCGGCCCCAAGTAGACGTTGCGCGAGCTCAGGGCGAGGCCGTCGGGCGGCTCACGCACCGTCGGACAGACGACGACGTGCAGCGGGACACAAAAGTCGCGCACCATCCGGCGGACGACAACCGTCTGCTGCACGTCCTTTTGACCAAAGTAGGCGCGGTCCGGCTGCACGGCTGCAAAGAGCTTCATGCAGACGGTGGCGACGCCGCGGAAAAATGTCGGCCGGCTGGCACCCTCGAGCACGCGGCCGACCGGTGTCACCGTCACAAAGCTGCCCGCTGCATCGACCGACTGCCCCGGCGGCCCGGATGGATACATCTCCGCTGTCGTGGGTGCAAACACGGCCGCCAGCCGGCCAACAACACCCGGCTTTGCTGCTGCTGCTGCTGCTGCTGCTGCGCTGTCCTCCTCCGCCAGTGCCGCACAGTCTGCCTCCCACGTCCGAGGATAGCTGTCCAGGTCCTCGTGCACGCCAAACTGCGCCGGGTTCACGTACACACTCACCACCACCGCCTCACACTCCTGCACTGCCGCTCGCACCAGCGTCCGGTGGCCCTCGTGCAGCGCCCCCATCGTCGGCACCAGGCCCACCGTCGTGCCCTGCTGATGCTGCTCTCGCCGCCACGTCCGCAGCTCCTCTACCGTCCGCAACACGCGGATCGATGTCCCTGGTATCGTAGGCACCACTGTGGCCCTCGGTTGGCAAGCTGCCGTCGACAATGTGTTTTCTGCCATTCTGTGCCGCGTCGTCGAGAGGCTTCGATTCGTAGCCTGAAAAAGTCCTGTGCGATTTCTAGCTGCTCGGATACTCCTCCGTGCTGCTGCTGCTGCTGGGGGCAATGCTACTGCCCTCGCGGTGTTCACAGCTCCCAACATCTTTTGACTCAGCAAAAGGGTCATGCCTCTATTCCCAAATTCAAATTTCAAGAGCTAGCTGCGGCTTGGGGTTTTATAGCCCCATCGATTCGGCTCATTGTCGGAGCGACCGGAGCGTCAAACGCCAAAAAAACTTCATCGTCGTGATGTTTTCTACTGCGTAAAGCTAGGTCTTTTAAAGCTTCGTTCCAAACATGGATAATCTCGGTCATGTGACTAGACACGTGGCACATCTCACCACCATCTTGGTTTGGCCACAAAATCTTTCATTCTCCGATACATCGTACACGAGCATTCAGAACCTGCCTACACTTGATATCCACCAAGCCATATGGCTTCCATAAAGCAATTCCCAGTCCTGTTCCTTTTTTTCCCACCCAATCCCATGCAAATCCTGCTCCGCTCGTATACTGAGATCATGGCTTTCTGCAAATGTGGTATAAGTAGTAGAGTTGAGATGTTCTTCCGCCGTGGACGCCGCCACATTCCCTGGTATCCAAAACGCCGTTTCCGTCATGATGCCTTTGGTACTCCGTCCGGACAACATCGCTAAAAGCGCCCAATCTTCCAAAACGTCCTGCAAGAGCCTGGCGACCCAATCTACCCGAGACATCCGTAACCAGGAACGATCATTGGATGAGAAAAGAGCAAAAATCCCAACGGAGCAACATTACTCGGCAACAGTGCCACTCGCCGCCTCGGTCGCATGGCCACCACCAAGCAGCTCCAGCACCTTGTTCACCACAGCACTTGGGTAGCCTCGCTGGAGCATCTCCGACACCACCATCTGCGCCTTCTCCCGCTCTTCTGCTGCAAGATACGCCCGCGTCATGGCCTCGTACGTGCTGGGCTCGCGCCGGCCGCGTCCGACAGTCGCATAAATCTCAGCAGCCTTGGTGATGTCGCTCTCTGCCGCCCAGCCGTGGATGAGCGTGTTGGCAATGTACGGCGTCAGCTCGACTCCCCGCTTGCGCATAATGGCCAGCACCGGCTCCGTCTGGGCCACCTCGTGGTTGGCCACCATCGCCTCGAACAGTGCCTGGAAGAGAGATGCGTTCGCCGTCACGCCCGAGCCGTCGATGACCGAGTCGAAGATGCGTCGCGCCCCCTCCATGTCGTGCATGTTGCAGCCACGCGCGTGGATCAGCGAGGCGTAGTGCACCGGCTCTGGCTTCTGGCCCGATGCACGGATGCGTTCCAACACGGCCTCGGCTGCCATCATGTCGATCGGCACGAGAGTGGCGTGCGTGTCGATCAGGAGCTTATGCGTGTGCGATGTCGGCGTGATGCTGCGCGCAAGCATGCGCTCGTAGTATGCCAGCACCTTGGCCTTGTCCCGCTTCGTCGTCAGGAAGAACTGCATCATGCTGTTGTACGGCGCCGGACGCGCCTTGTAGTTGGGCATTGCCTCCATCTCGTCAAACAGCTCCTCGGCAAACTTGTCGTCCGACACACGGCACAGCGCGTTGACAATCGTGCCATACGTCACCGACGTCGGTTTGATTGCCTGAGCCCGCATCTCTGCAAAGTAGAACAGGCAGTCGTCGATGCGCCGCGCCTTGCCCAGCTTGCCAATAAGCGCATTGTACAGGAATGAGCTGGGTTCGACTCCCTCGGCCTTGGCCCGGTGGAAGATCTTGACCGCCTCCGATGCCTCGTCAAACGTCTTGGTCGACTCCTTCAGCGTCGTGATGTAGAGGCCAAATGTGTTTGCCGAGGGCGCCGCGCCAAAGCTGAGTAGCTCCTGGTGGTACTGCTCGGCCATCGACCGGTTGCCGATCGACAGAGAAGCACCCACCATGGCATCCAGGATAGATGACCAGCCATAGCGAACAACGGCGTACTGCGGAAGCAGCGGCACGTCTGTGCGGGCCATGGCCAGGATGTTGTTGCAGAGATCCATCTTGCCCTCGCGCGACGCAGCCGAGATCAGCTTGGCATACGTAATGTACCTCGGGTGGCGGCCTGCACGGCGCATGTTGCGGAACCGGGCCAGAGCCTCGTTCAGTTTCGGTCCCTTTCGTCCGTGGCTGCCCTCGAGATCGTCCGAGATGAGGGACGAGCCCTTGAAGTCGGTGTTGTGAGCGTGGGGATCAAAGTTGCTGTGGTCCTCAAAGCTGGACACCGTAGGCGTAGACGAAAACGGAGATGCGCCATATGGCGACACGGCTTCTTCTCTGGGGTCCACGATGCTTCGCGCCTGCATGTAGCGGCTGATAAAGGCCACACCTTCCTCAATCTCGTCACCGATGGATGCCTTGGCCTGGCCCTCCCTCGAGTGGCGGATTCGCTCAAACATCGTATCCGACACGACCAAGCCCTCGGCCACCTGACCAGATCCAATGAGGGCCACGGCATACATGGCCGTCGGTTCGATCAGAGACGCCGACACTTCCAGGAGCGGGTTCCGCAGCATCTGCCAAAACTTCCCTGCACCAGCAACATCGCCCAGTCGGACGTGAAGGGCAAGCAGAGCGGTTGTCGGGCTCGCAATAGCCGCATGTTCGGCGCCAGCGATCTCGACCAGGGCCGCAAAAGCGGCAACAGCAGTGGCCTGCTCACCATGGTCAGCAGCCAAGACAGCCACTTCGCTCAGAGCCTGCACCCGCACGCTCGGCTCGACACCCTGCGCCCACTCCAGAGCTGTCGGGTAGATGCCGCGGCTCGCAAAGCCCTGAACAAAACCGGCGCTGACCAGAATGTCCTTCATTTCGGCCGTGCGCGCACCATACTCATCAATGATCTTCTGATAGAACTTCATGGCGCCGGGCAGCTTGTCGCAGACAATGTACGCGTTGATAACGGCTGCGTACACCTGAGCATCAAGACGGTCCAGCAGGCTGTTCTCTCCGGCATCGTTCGAGATGGCCAGGTTCCGGTACTCGTCGTAGCATTCTATAGCGCTGATCAGGTCGCCGGAGCTGGCAAAGGCATGGATCATGGCCGGAAACGTGGCTGCAAAGGGCGTGACTTTGTTCGTCTCCATGTGGCCGAAGAGCTGGAGCATATCCGTGAGACGGCCAGCCTGGGCACAAGCCGAGATCAGCTGGTGGTACGTCTCGGACGAGTAGGAGGCCCTCTGCAGAGCAACGGATGTCTCAAACAGCTTGATGGCGTAGTCCAGGCGATCCTCCTCCGAAGCGATGGCGTTTTCGAGTTCGTGCGAGGCAAACATGAACTTGCCAGGCTCGTCCATGCCGCCATAGCGCATCCGCTTCTCCTCGAGCGACCGCAGCTTGACCGACAGTTCTAGAGACCGAGAGGCTAGCAGGCCAATCAGGATATCGAAAGTGTCGCTGTCCGGCGCAATCTTGCGGCGCATCATATCGGCATAGACGTCCAGCGCCTTGGAGATGACCTCCATCCGGCCGATTGGCAGGTGGATGGCCGCCATCAGCAGGGCGTTGTAAGCACTGGCAATGGGGCGAATGCCCGCCACGAGCATAGCCTCGAAGACAGCAGGGATCTCAGCATAGCGGCCTGCCTCGGAGAGCGAGGTGAGATGGTCGGCATAGGTCCGTGATTGGCGGTCAGTGGCTGGCGTGGCCGTCCGGGCGACCGGCGAGGCAAGGAACACGTTCTGCTCTTCGGCTGCTGTGACTGAAGCCTGCGTGTGTCCCTCTTCCAGAACACCGCGCTGCTTGCGAGCTGCAATCTCTTTCTCAAGAGCTGCATCGATCTGTGCCAGGGCTGCCTGGTCTGCAGCCGCTGCCTCCGCTGTATCGCCATCTTCCACCACCACCTCTTTCGCGGCTGCTGTCTCTTGTGCGCCAGCTAGCCCACTCGCCTCTGCAGCGGCATCGAAAGTAGGCTCTGCGGGCGGTGCTCCCTGCAGGATCTCGGATGCCCCTACATCTTCTGCCTCTGCAATGATGTTCAGTTTCTCCTCGCTGCCCGTGAGGACGGAGGCCGGTGACGGCTTCCACTCAATGCGGCGCTGAAATTGAAACTGAACCCACTCATTCTCGGCCTCGTCGGCGATCTGGCTCTGGAGGTGCTCGTAGTAAGCATCCAGGCCGCCATGATTGAGCGCAGGCCTGTGTTCCGGGGCACCCGAAGTCGTGTGGAAGGCACTCTGGAGCTGGAGTGCCTGGATGCGACCGAACCGGTTGCTGTTCCGCCGTGCGAACGACGGCCGATTCTGCTGGCTCAAGACATGAGGATGGGTGGCGGCAACGACAGACTGCGCATAGCCGTGGGTGAAAGACTTGGCAAATCCTTGACGGATAAATGTCTGGTACAACGACGAATATATGGTTGGCATTTAGGATAACCCTGGAGGGAAGGGATACTGCAGCGCGTGCGGTTAGCAAAATCAAACCCACAAGGCCGAGGATAGATGGCAGCCGGAACATCGTTCAAAAAGCATTAGAACCCACCTGGAGAGAAGGGAGGCGCAATTGCAGGTTCATTTGACAGCAGTGAGGCCGCCAAACAAACGCGCTGGTCTGTAGAAATGAGGTGCTATAAAAGACAACTGCGAAAGAAAAGAAGGCAAGGATGTAAGAGCGTGAAGAGGAGCGAGGAAGGGTTATTGACTGGTGTGGAAATGGGATTGTCGGAGCTCCACTACACTCTTTCCCTTGTTTTGGTAAAGGAAGGCGGGAGAAAGTGTACGAAATTTTTAGATGGGTGGGTCTCGGGGGTTGTCCCAGCGGAATGAGGGAGCTGCTGCCTCTATCTGGTACTTTTTCGGCCGGTAATTTCACAGGGGAATTGGGTTGCTGTGAGGGCAGCACAGCTGGCGATTGGGAAGAATCTGGAGAAACGGGGGCCTCATGCATCCTCCTGGGTGTGTCCACGTATCTTTATAATATACGGACGCCCAGGCACAAAACGTACCTTATTTGGCAGGCGCGACACGCAGATGACGCAGTCCACGGTTATACTGCACTAATACGGCTGCCTTGGGTAGAAGACGTTAGCGCCTGGACAGGCGGAAGGTTCGGCGGCGAGGAACTCGAAGACAAACCGGGAGGGAGCTTGTAGCACGTGATGTCTATACGACGTAGCAGTGCAAAGGCCGGCCTGCTTGCAAGCTAGGCCAGAATGACGGCGTCTCAGTGCTGTAGCATTCCGGTTCAGTGGATGAATTGGCCAGCTGCAGCCGTTTAGCTCCGTAAAAGTCCCGTTTATTCCAGGTGGCGCTACCAATGGCATTCAAACAATTGGTGCGTAAACCAGGAAGAAGCCGGAAGACGAGGCCGCCTGTTCCTTCCCCACGTTTTTCACTGGCCAAGGATCGCCGATCGCCGTCTGCTCGTTACTAATATGTTTTTCTACGAGTCAAGTAAGGTAGATAGTCCAGGGCGGTTCTGTGCGCTAGAGGAAAGAAATAAAGAGGGCAGCCATTGGACCACTAGAAAGAGAGGGCAGAGCAGGGCTCTACGGTCAGCAGACGCACATTCCCCATACCATCGAAAATGAGCCGCGTCCTGTAGCAGCGGACTGGAGGGAAGTGTCTGGCCGGTTTACCCGATTTTCCAACGTCTGTCGCGTACGGAGTACCGGTACTTCCAACAATAACCGCCGCTAAGTCCATTCCTATCTCCGTGACGGGCGCCGGGGAAGGATTGCTCTTTCCGCGACGCCTTTTGTCTGCATGCAATCGCGATTGCCCACAAAAAAAGGCGAGTATATGCGGTCTTTACCACGTGTCCACGTGATTCGCGTGCCTTGGAGATGGATCGTGCGGCATTTGCAAGCTACCAATCATAGCGGAGTAGAATGGATGGGAGCTTCCCGCGCATTGCTCCAGGACTGAGGCAATTGCTCATACGTTCCTGCCGATCGGTGGTGATGATTCGCGAGTCCTTTCTGTCTTAGTCAGCAACTCCGCTTTGACGTCAACAGCAGAGCTATCGATCGAGGGGTATGGACTCCCCTCTCCCCACAGCTCCACAGCTTGACAGCTCTGGCTCGACCCCTTTTCCCACCACCACTCAATCAACCCTGACGCGAGCTTAGTTCCGCGTGCTGTCGGCGGATCAGATTCGGACAACAGCATGGCGGATCCCAACGAGGTTACGGCCGTATCGGCGCCGGGAAAGGTTCTCCTCGCCGGTGGCTACTTGGTACTGGATCGTGCCTACACCGGTCTTGTTTTTGGTCTCAGCGCCCGCATCAACGTGGTGGCACAGGCGGTCAAGACCAGTCCCGGCATCCAGCTGTCCGACATTGTGGTCGAGAGCCCTCAGTTTCTCGAGGCAAAATGGACCTACGGCTACCACCTGGCCGATGACGATGGCGGCATTCAGGTCACCCAGCTGCGTGTGTGAGTTGCTGTCCTTGGCTACTGGTTATCCCTTGGCTGCATGCTGACGTTGACAGCGGCTCTGTCGTGCCGGTCAACCCGTTTGTCGAGACCACGCTGTCCTACGCCCTGACTTACGTTTCGCGCTTGGCGCATCTCAGCCCGGCCCACAGCATCAAGCCGTCTCGGCTGAGCATCCTGGCAGACAACGACTACTACTCCCAACCCCTGTCTGTGTCTTCGTCGACGCTGACGGGCGCTGTCTCGTCGGATGGCCGCTTCGCCCGCTTTCCCACTCGGCTGTCGGAGGCGCACAAGACTGGCCTCGGCTCCTCGGCCGCTCTCGTTACGTCACTCACTGCCGTCATCCTGAGCCACTACCTGCCGACCACGCTCTTCGACCTGGCCTCACAGAAGGGCAAGCGGACGCTGCACAATCTGGCCCAGGCTGCCCACTGTGCCGCCCAGGGCAAGGTGGGCTCCGGCTTTGACGTTGCGGCTGCCGTATACGGATCGTGCACGTATCGCCGCTTCTCGCCCGCTGTGCTGGCCAAAATCCCAGAGCCTGGCTCACCGGGCTTTGGTGCGGCTGTGGAGAGGGTGGTTGCCGGTGTGGATGCCGCCAAGGATGGCCCGCACTGGGACACTGAAATTGCCAAGAGAAACGTGGCTCTACCACCTGGCGTCGCTCTCCGCATGTGCGATGTGGACTGCGGCTCGCAGACGGTGGGCATGGTCAAAAAGGTTCTTGCGTGGCGCAGCAGCAACCCAGAGGGATCCAAGGCTCTCTGGGACACGTTGCAAGGCTACAACAACGATCTCGCTATTGCACTCAAGGAGCACAAGACGGAAAGCCTGCGCCCCCTCATCGAGTCGATTCGGAACCTGGTTCGAAAGATGGGCACTGAAAGCGGCGTCCCCATCGAGCCAGACACCCAGACAGCTCTCTTGGACGCTCTGAACCAGGTTGAGGGCGTGTATGGCGGCGTGGTTCCTGGCGCTGGCGGCTACGATGCGATCTCCCTGCTCGTCAAGGACGATGAAGCCACGGCTGTCAGACTGGAGGCTTTCCTAGAGAAATGGAGCAAGGAGAATGGCGGCAGAGTGCGGCTTCTCGCTGTCAAGGGCGAGATGGAGGGGGTCAGACTTGAGGACAAGAATATTTACAACGCATGGCTTCACTGATTGGGATTGGGCATGTTTTATACCAAAAGTGGCTTCAAGATGGTGCGTGTTTTAACAGAAGGCTAGCTGAAAATGAGGATAGAAAAGGCTGTGACTGCTTTCCCAAACATCCCGCCATGGCTAAACTACTGCAGAGTTAAGGGCTTAATCAGCTGGTTGGAGGGAAAGCCGCCACAACATGCTTATCAATCGCAGTCGATAACCAGTTCGATGGCGGGGCAAATTTTTTTATGACTAGAATTTTGGCGATAGGATTATGACGAAAGTTTAACAACCACAACCGCCAACATCGCTGTGTCTGGCATAACGACGTGCTTCCAAGCATAAAGAAGCGAAGAAATCATAGCAAGATGTCGACGATGGACCTGGACGCGCCGGTCCCTATGGCGTCGTCAGCAGACGACCAAGCCATTGCCACGTGAGTTTGGCGTTGCAACGTGAAATCCAAGCAGAGGCAAGACTGACACGAAGGCGGCCATAGAATTCTCTGCTACAACTGTGGTGCACCAATAGATGGCACGACGTCGTCGGGCGCGCTGTGCTATGACTGCATCAAGCTGACGGTGGACATCTCGCAGAACATCCCGCGCGAGGCCAACGTGCAGTTCTGCCGAGACTGCGACCGGTGGTTTCTGCCGCCCAGCCAGTGGGTGGTGGCGGCGCCGGAGTCGCGCGAGATGCTGGCAATGTGTCTCAAGCGGCTGCGCGGACTGAACAAGGTGCGGGTGGTGGACGCCAGCTTCATCTGGACGGAGCCCAACTCGCGACGTGTGCGGGTGAAGCTCACGGTGCAGGAAGAAGTGTCGGACGGGGTGCTGCTGAACCAGAGCTTCGAGGTGATGTACACGGTCAGCACGCACCAGTGTCCAGAGTGCGCCAAGTCGTACACGCACAACGTGTGGCGGGCGTGCGTGCAGGTGCGGCAAAAGGTGCAGCACAAGCGGACCTTTCTCTTCCTCGAGCAGCTCATCCTCAAGCACGGCGCACACCGCGACACGCTCAACATCAAGGAGGCCAAGGAGGGCCTGGACTTTTTCTTTGCGCAGCGCAACCAGGCGACCAAGTTTGTCGACTTCCTCAAGTCGGTGGTGCCGGTGCACGTCAAGAACTCGCCAGAGCTGGTGTCAGAGGACACGCACACGGGCTCCAAGTCGATGAAGTTTGCCTTTTCGGTTGAGCTGGTGCCGATCTGCAAGGACGACCTCGTGGCGCTGCCGCTGGTGCTGGCCAAGCGGATCGGCAACATTGCACCAGTGGCGCTCTGCTACCGCATTGGCACGGCCATCAACCTGTTGGACCCGGCCACGCTGCAGACAGCGGAGGTGCCGGCGTCGATCTACTGGCGCGAGAAGGTGCCGTTCACGCCACTGACCGACGCCCAGCAGCTGGTCGAGTTTGTCGTGCTGGACATTGAGCCGGTCGGCATGCGCAAGGGCCGCTGGCAGCTGGCCGAGGCCACGGTAGCCCGCGCAGTCGACCTGGGCAGCAACGACAACACATACTTTACGCGCACTCACCTGGGCGGCCTGTTGCACCCGGGCGACTCGGCCATGGGCTACCTGCTGAGCGGCACCGTCTTCAACAACCAGCAGATGGACGAGATCGAACAGTCGCACGCCTACAGCGGCCTGATCCCGGACGTTGTCCTGGTCAAGAAGCACTACCCGAACCGGCGCAAGAACAAGCGGCGGAACTGGAAGCTGCGCCGCATTGCTCGCGAGGAGGGCGACCTGCTGCCGAAAAAGGCCGACCAGGAGCGCCTTGACGCCGAGTACGAGATGTTTTTGCAGGATGTCGAGGAGGATGACGAGCTGCGGGCCGCCCTGGCGCTCTACAAGAACCCCGGCCAAACGGCGGTGGTGGACGCGGCGCGGAAACAGCGTCACGCAACGGCACAGCAGATGGACGTCGAGGCAGAAGGCACGGGTGACGGTATGGACGAGGACGACGAAGACGAGGACGACGAGATTCCCAAGGTCAGCATGGACGAGCTGCTCGACGATCTTGACGACCTTGCCATTCATGATAATGAATGAGGAGGAAAAGAGGAAAACAAGAAAGTGAAAACACACACAGGGCGGTCAGTTTCACAGAGGCTGGGTCGTTCATTGGAGAACAGAACGTGGAGTCACAAAATAGAATATGGACCGGGCTGCTTGTTTTGAGGCGTTTTCATAGGCTTATTCTGTTTGACTGCACAATCATTACTGGGCTGGTGTGTTTTGCAGCTCCGGCCACTACAAACGTTTCGCTATCAACAAGTTTGGAGACTTCCTTCTCGTTTTCCAGCCTAAAAGATCTTGCTCAAGACCCGCTTCACCTGTTCTGGCTGTTGATCCTTGTCCTTCCTCGCGACCATGGTGGTCTGCTTGAACGTGAATGTCCGGCTGTTCTTCTGCTCTTTTGTGTCTGCTGTGGCTGATGCTGCTTCTGCTGCTGGTGCAACACTGCTCTCGCCGTCGTCAGCAGCCCCCTTCGCCCCCTTCTGCTTCTTCTTCTTCTCGGCCGTCTTGGCGCCGATGCCGTCCAGCATCTTGGCGCGCTCGACGTTGCGCACAAACTCCTTGTTCTCGCGCGTCGTCTGGGCAATCTCGGCGCGCATCCGGCCTGCCCGTTCAGCATTCTCTGTCGTGATCTGTTCCGTCAGGTGATGCCACTTGAAGCCGCGCAGGTAGACCACGTTCCAGATGTCGTCGCGATAGTAGCTGCTCTTCTTGCCGCCAATTGTATGGCCGTTGAGCAGCTCGACGGCCCGCTTGGCGTCGCGCTTGCGCACAAACTCGACCCAGCCGTCGACAAAGGAGCGCTTCTTGTTGCCGCCGCCTCGGACGCGACGGGCGTGCGACAACGGGTCCTCGGGCGAGAGGAAGATGCGGTTGATCGTGCCGTAGGGCGCCAGCAGCGAGCGCAGCTTGATCGGCTTCATAAACGGCGGCACGCGCGAAAGGTAGATCACCCCCGACTGCTGCACTGCCTTCTCTGATGCCACCAGGTTCTTCTTAGTCAGCGGCTTCGAAACGCCCGGAAGATCGGTGCCCGCGCTGGTCAGTCGCTTCCGTTTCTTGCTTTTGCCGTTGCTGCTGTTGTCCTTGCCGTCCTCGTCCTGGCCGTTTTCCGCGTCGTCATTGCTGCCACCCAGCGGTTCGGCCTCGTCGTCTCCGTCCTTTTGCACCTTTCGCCGCTTGGCGCTCCGGTCGTGGCCCTTTCTCAGCTCGTCCGCCTCCGAGTCGTAGCTCTGGTTGTCGTCCTCGTCGCTGTCCCCCACATCGAGATACACGTTCCGCTTGTCGGATGCCATCGTGTCTGGGCGAATGGAACGGAATGCACCTGGTCACTTCAGTGTAGCAGTAATGAAGAGGGAAAAAAGTTTCTGCCGTAATTCTGGAAAAAGGCCCCTGGACCCCAGTGACTACGACACACCGCCAAGGCCCCACTAAGTGCATACCTTATCGACTTACACGCTCCTACTTGTAATGACTACTTCCGGAGGGGCAAGTCGACTTTATCTATCCGTGGGGCAGTCGCTAAGGACGACAGGAGAGTTTCCCGCTGCTCGTAAGATACTGCAGTTTCTCTCTCCTTCACCTCCAAGCGCCCAAACGGTCTCGTCTGCAACAGCACGTCTTCAATCTGCCACAATGTCTGTCGAGGTGATCAGCACGATCTCTCCGACCACCAATGAGCCCATCCTGACGAGGAACGGCATCTCGGTCTCGGATCTGGAAGCACTGCCCCAGACGTCAGCTAAGGCCTTTCTGTCATGGAGCAAGACGAGTCTGGCTGAGCGGAAGACCATTGTGCGCAAGGCGCTCGACATCCTGCTCAGCCGGACGGACGAGCTGGCCGAGGAGCTCACCACGCAGATGGGCCGCCCCATTGCGTACACGGGCAAGGAGATTGGCACGGCCGTGAAGCGGAGCGAGTTCTTCCTGAGTGTCTGTGACGACGTGCTGAAAGACACGCCGGGCACCGAGGAGGCTGGCTACAAGAGATACATCCGCAAGGTGCCGGTAGGCCCTGTGCTGGTGATCTTTGCGTGGAATGTGTGTTGGCCGGCTTGTGATGTTCCTTTCATCCTTTTTTCAAGTCCACTGACACATGTAGTACCCGTATCTGATCCTGGTGAACACGCTGATCCCGGCACTGCTGGCGGGCAACACGGTGATCATGAAGCCGTCACCACAGACGCCGACCGTGGTGGAGCAGGTGGCCAAGGCGTTTGACGAGGCGGGCCTGCCGGCAGGCGTGCTGCAGTACTTCCACTGCGGGTCGCCGACGGTGATTGAGACAGTGGTGCGCAACCCGCTGGTAGCAGCCGTGTGCTTCACGGGCTCGGTGGCCGGTGGACTGGCGGTGCAGCGCTCCGCATCCGACCGGATCGTCAGCGTGGGCCTGGAGCTGGGCGGCAAGGACCCGGCCTACGTGCGGCCAGACACAGACATTGCCTGGGCGGCCGAGCAGCTCGTCGACGGCTGCGTCTTCAACTCGGGACAGAGCTGCTGCGCCATCGAGCGGGTGTACGTGCACGCCGACGTGTACGACGCCTTTGTCCAGGCAGCACAAGAGGTCCTGCGTGGCTACCGGCTTGGCGACCCGGCCGACAAGACCACGCACGTCGGACCAGTCGTCTCGAAGCGGGCCAAGGACATGATCGAGGGCCACATCCGCGACGCGCTGGCCAAGGGCGCCCACGACGCGACGCCTGACAATGCGACGTTTGCGAGCCCGCCAGCCGACGGCAACTATGTCAAGCCAACGCTACTGACAAACGTGAGCCATGCCATGACCGTCATGACCGAGGAGACCTTTGGCCCCGTCATCCCAGTGATGAAGGTCAAGGACGACCAGGAGGCCGTGGCACTCATGAACGACAGCGAGTTTGGCCTGACGGCCAGCGTGTGGACCAAGGACAAGGCCGTGGCCCTTGAGCTGATCGATCAGGTGGAGGCCGGCACCGTGTTTGTAAACCGCTGTGACTACCCCAGCCCGGTAAGTGTGCTAGCTCACAAGCCCACCGTATTGAGTATTGGCTCACCAGCTAACTCTCCAGGACTTGGCATGGACCGGGTGGAAAAACTCGGGCAAGGGCCACACCCTCAGCCGCTACGGCTTCGACCAGTTCTTCAAGCTCAAGAGCTATCACATCGCCGACGGTCCGGCTTAAGAGGCGAGGGAACGGGAGCGCGCAGAACCGATAGGCTCTGTTTACCCCCTCGTGCTGGACGTGTCCTGGTCGCAAGGGATGGGGTGGGGAGCTGCAGGCACAAGGGGGCTGGCATGGAAAGCCTAGACAACGCATTTTGCCAGCGTGCAAGTGATGAATGACATGTGCTGCCACTGGAAGATGCGCGCCACATGCCACCGTACCGCGTCTTTATTTCGATTGTCTTGCCGTGAAAGGACTGAAGAGAGAACTTAGAAGGAATCTGGTCCAAAATCTGGCCGGAATCTGTTCGAATCAACCGGAGAGGCTGGTGAGCTGAGGAATGCAAATGCTAGCGTTGCAGCGAGCTGAAAGGCCGCCTGGGGCAGCAGGGCTCCTTCTGTATTGTGCTGTTGTGAGCTGTCTCAGCTGGGCCCCGCCTGCCTGACTAATCGCGACCGGTTCGATGCCAACTGCAGCAGAAGCTGGCAGCGAGCAGCAGCAGCAGCAAGCAACGAGAAGCCAGCACGCGTGGATCTGAATGCACAACCATGCATCTTTGAGGGTGGCATTAGAGAACAAAGGCCCTCAACCACCATCCAACGGTTTAACGGCCTCTGGCTGGCATGCTGACAGCCTCCATGTGCGTCTAGTATTGGCAAATTCCCAATCTATCGCGATCGTGGGCCTGTTCGCGCTGTGATTCGCCCGTCTGTTCCATGCTCGTTCCTCGCCGCCTTCTTCTACATGCCGTTGCCCTTCCAGTTGGTAGCATGTCTCTCTGTCTGTCTCGCCGCGACAACATGGCACCGCATCTGTGGCACCAGACAAGGCTCCCTTTCATCTCGCCGCGGCCGAAGACGGGCCTGCAATTATAAAGGGCCATGCCTGCAGCTCTGCATCCCGTCCTGTTGTCGAACCCACCCACTTCGCTGTTGCTTTCTTCTTCACAAACGACCTGTTTCTGCTTCCTTTTTTTCCGCTGCTTCGCGTCCACATTCATTTGCTCCCACGCATCTTTAAAGAACAGCTCGTCTCTCTTTCCTCGGCCCGGCATTCTTCCCAATCTCATCTGTACACCACATTCTTTATTTTGGTCACTTTTGCCTTTTCACTCGTTGAACCGTTTTAGTCGTTTCCCTCCACTCTTTCACTCTTTCATTCTCACATTCTCACATTCTCACATTCTTTCATTCTTTCATTCGTTTAGTCATTACGTTCCTTTCATTCTTTTCCGGACACTCGTTTAATAAATCCGTTTTTCCAGCATTCGTGAGCGTTTTCCACTAGACCACCGTTTCTAGACCATCACCGTTGTTTTCCACTCGTTCATAGAAAAGTCGTGCGCTCCTGAGAGCTTTTTGCATCTCCCGCTTCCGACCTTTCTCTCGCACACCTGCAACATGCATACATACAACGCAATCAAGACGTACGTGGCGCGTCTTCAGAAGAAAATGAGCTTTCGCCGCAAGAAGAGTGCCAAGCCACGGCCTATCATCGTCAGTTACACTTTACCTGCTGTCGACGAGCTCTGCTAACATGTCACAGTCCCAACCCTTTGACTTTAAAAAGGAAGACACACTCTGTTTCTTGCGAGGCATCTCCAGCGAAGAGTGAGCAAGCCTGCCTCCCTCTCCTTTCCATGCTTGACTTTTTACTGACCATCCTTCCGCCAGACTGACTGTGATGCGCGAAAAGGCCGCGGCCAGCATAATCGGCTCTGCCACGAACAGCCCGTTTCCAGATTCCCCCCCATTGCCACCCTTTCAAGCACACGGCGAGAGTGGCCACCGCATCGTTCGGACGCACACGGCCAACTCGACCAGCACGACCGCCACGGGCATCGCCAGGAGGTCGCCTCAACCCTTCCGCTCCCACAGCCACTACAACCACCGCGCTGGTGGGCCTATGGCCTTCCACCCCGTCGTGCTGGCTTCTGCCGAGGCGTATGCTCCGGCAGGCTTGGCCTCTCCCTCGTGCTCGTCTTCGGCCTCGTCAATCAACTCGTTGGGCCGGGACCGTGACTGAATTGCGGGTCGATTCGGAACCGCTACGCTTCGAGCAGCAGAGATGCTACGACAAAGAAACGGGCCTCGTGCCCCCCAATTAATAGTCTTTCCTCTCTTTTGTTCTCTCTCCTTTCAACCTGTACTATATCAAAGCGTGCGATTTCTTGATTCACCTCTTGCAAAACGGGGTGGCAGACTGCCCGAGCGATATTACTTAAAAACAAAAGCATTGCAGAATCTCGGCACGTTTGACATGATTACGCTTGCATGACAGTATAACACCCCAATGATCGTTTACAATGCCAACCGTTCCCATTTAACCAATATTGAACTCCGCCGATGCGCTCATGACCGCTTGCATCTTCTTCCGCATGCGCTTGGCCGCCTCTTCGTCCACGGCACTGCCAGCCTTGTCGTCGTCGTCGTCGTCGTTGCCGCGGCTGGCGGTTGCTCTCGAGGACGGAGTCTTGTTCTTGGCATAGGCCGGACCGCTGCTGGGCCGCTTGGTCCGCCGCTGGACGCCGCCACCAATGCCGCCAGGCGCCTCCCGGAGCCCAAAGCTCTTGGCCGTGTGGCCCAGGTGCAGTTGGGTGATGTCAAAGTAGACGCGCTCGTCGCGAACGTGTGTGGCATACGCCCGGATGTGCGAGCGGAAGGCCTGTCGGGCTTCCTCGAGGATCTTGCTGTCTTTGGGCATCTCCTTGAACTTGCTCTTGCCCTTGGCTCCCTTCTTGTTCTTCCAGGGCGACAACGAGGGTGGCGGGCCGTCCTGCTCGTCGCCAGTCGTCTGCAGCAGCCGCTGTTCAATGTGCAGC
Organism: Grosmannia huntii; assembly: GCA_019925595.1. NCBI lineage: Eukaryota > Fungi > Ascomycota > Sordariomycetes > Ophiostomatales > Ophiostomataceae > Grosmannia > Grosmannia huntii. The sequence goes on from JADHKJ010000001.1 coordinate 214,079, forward strand.
TGCAGCGACTCGGCCCGCTTGCTCCAGGACTGCGACTTGGACGGGTCGTGGGAAAAGGTGCCGTCGCTGGTCCGCTCGTCGCCACCGGCGGCCAGCAGTGCCTTGGGCACGTCGACGGTCGCGGCAAAGCCGGCCTGCAGGACGGTGTCGTAGAGCTGGGGCACCAGGGTCGAGGCTGACGACGACGTGAGCAGCGTCACGTAGCCCTCCTCGCCGCCGGGCTGCAGGAACAGCACGGCCTTGCCTGGCCGGCCAGCACGTGCCGTACGACCGATGCGGTGCAGATGGTCGTCCACTGCAAAGGCCGGATCGTACTCGATCACCAGGTCGACGGCCGGCACGTCCAGACCGCGTGACGCAATGTCCGTCGTCACCAGCACCGCCGGGTTCTTCTCCTGGCTAAAGGCTGCCAGCGTGGCCGTCCGCACCGGCTGTGCCAGCGAGCCGTGCAACTTGTGCAGCACAACCGTGCGGTTGGCCGGTGACGTGATGTAGGCCGCTGGCCCAACCGTGTTGACCGTGTGGGGAGACAATTTTGGCGTGGCCGTGGTCGCGGCTTTGTTGCTGTCCTTGTCACCGTCCTCGTCGCTGTCCTCGTCGCCACTCTTGTCCTCATCGTCGTCATGCGTGAGGTCCTCTGGTGCTCGCAGGAGGTCGTAGTGGAAGTCGACCGAATCAGCGCACGATATGAAGATGATGGCCTTCATGACCGATCCCTTCCGTGCAAACGTGGACCGCAAAAGTCCGATCAGGGTGACCAGCCGCAGCTTTGCCGGGACGACAATGTACATCTGCTTGAGCTGTGCCGGTGCTGAAAAGGCCGACTCGGTGGCGGCAACAATCTCTCCGCTGCTGCCGGTCGCCATATCTGCACCGTCGGCTGCCGTGCTGGCCTGGACGTGGATGGCGTCCTCCAGGCTGATCTCGCCCAGCTTCTGGACGTTCATCTTCATCGTGGCCGAGCAGAGCACGGTGACACGGCGTGACGGCAGCACGCCCTGAGGCAGGGCCAGGCCGTCCTTGCTGGTGTCCTTGAGGCCGTGCTTGCGAATCTTGCCGACGATGGTGCGGATGTCTTCCTCAAAGCCCATCTCCATCAGCCGGTCGCCCTCGTCGAGCACGAGCCAGCGCACGGTGCCGACGTCGAGCACCTCGGTGTTGTCCAGGTGGTCGGTTAGCCGGCCGGGCGTGGCGATCAGGATGTTGACGCCCTTGCGGATGCGTGCCTTTTCCGACTTCTTGCTCTCGCCGCCGATGACGGTCGTGCTGATGATCCAAGGCGCGCAGCGCAGCAGCTTCTCGAGCACGACCGAGATCTGCTTGCACAGCTCACGCGTCGGCGCCAGGATAATGGCAAACAGGCCCGAGTCGCGGTGGATCTTGAGCGGTGCCCGGCCGTCCTGCCGCTTCGACCCGTCCTCGTTCTCGCTCAGCGCCAGAATCCGCTGCACCAGTGGCAGCAGATATGCGAGTGTCTTGCCGGAGCCCGTCTCCGCCTGGAGGAAGGCGTCGTTGTCTTGCGTCACCAGCTGCGGCACAGCGCTATGCTGGATCGCCGTCGGCGCCTGGAGGCCCAGCTTCGTCGACAGGTGTTGGGCGATCCGTCTCGACAGCCCCAGCGCCAGAAAGGTGGATGCGTCGTCTGAGAGCGGCGCGTTGGACGGCTTCACTGGCTCGCCGTCGGCCTTGCTCGCCGCCGCCGCCTGCGCACTGCCAAAGTCCGTCACCGCCGTCGGGTTCGATGTGAAGAGCCGCGAGGTCACGCCGTTTTGCGGTTCTCGTCGTCCTGTCGCCGGTCTTGCCATATGGGTCCCAGGCGGCTTCCCGTTCCGGACTGCATGCGGCTCGCTCACGGACGTGCCATCTCCGCCGTCGTCGCCCGTGCCGCTCCCGTCTACCCTCCGTCGCTTCAGAGGCCTGTCCTTGCTGTTGCTGCTATCAGCTGCTGGGCCGCCGTGCTCCTCTTCTTGCTGTCTCTTGGCGCTTCTCTGGGCGCGATTCCGATCGCGCCACTTGCCACCTTTGAACTTGACCTGCTTGCTGACGGCCACATCGCCGAGGTCAAAATTAAGGAGCATACCATCGTCTGCCATCGTTGTACTTCGACTTCTTGCCCTTTCGATGGGCCGTTCTGGTGTTGAAGCAACTCAGTGGGGAATCTCGAGGAAAAAAAAGTTCCTGGGTCCACATAACTCAAAATAGTGCCATTATTCGATAAGAGGCTAGATAAGAGGGCGGTGAGCATGGGCGTCACGTGCCTGAATGACTGTAATTGTTTACATCACCAAATGGCTTCGTAACTGACGAGAACACATTCTATCGGAGCAGAGCCAACGTGTATAATTTAGGTACGGGACAGCCACGGAAACTGCATTTCTCACAAAAAACTACTTTAAGTTGGCACTTCATCGTGTTCCTATCATGGTGCCCTCTCCAAATCCCCAATCACGTCCCCTACCTGTCCTATTGTGCTTTGCGCCTCTTGACGCTCAATGATTCGCCGCAACAGGTCGTGTTATCGAACGGGCTACATAGGCCGAAATATGCAGGGTGTGATTGTGCCGGGCGCTGTTTAGTAAGGACCTTAAACTTCGTACACGTCGGCATATACTCGGTAGTTTACAGCCTGTCAAAATCGTCACGCTCGCCTTTTTCCTCCAAAGGTTAACGTGTCGGGCAAGTATGCCAGCTGTATCGTCAGCTGGGCATCACCATGGCTGCGACGTTTCTGCCCAACCCGAGCCGCACCCGGATGGGCTGTGCCATTGGACAGAAACACGAATGAAAACCGAAAAGCCAGTCTGGCCGTAATTTTCTCGTCAACGGACAGAATTGCAACCCCTCCTTCCTCCCCTCTTTCCGCTTCCCCATCGCTTCTCCATTTCTCCATACGTTTTGGAAAAGCCAAAATACTGTACGACCACAAATTTCTCTGTACGATTCTAGCTTAGTCCTGATAGTAGCTATAGCATGGCGACTGTTGTGGCCGAGTCTCCGTCTTCGGCGCTGACTCCCACCGAAGCCCATCCACCGGAAACAAAATTGACTTTCCGCGTACGTGGTGTGCCCGGAGAATGGGATGAAGTCAAGCTGAAGTCTTTTCTCGAAGAAAAGCACAGCTCTGCGGGCCCAACTGTCCGATCCCTAGCCAACGAGATCAACGGTCGCTGGCAGACAGCTACGGTGTCTTTTGAAAATACCCCCCATCAGCTTGGCAAGAAGCCTCTGGAGTTCGCATTAGGGAAATACCTAACACTGGACAGTGAGTTTGGTGGAATCACAACTCTTTACAACCCTGGCCTGGAAAACCACAAAGCCGAGTAAGAGGACCACCGCTTCCATCTCACGAACGGCCTATTTACTTATGTTACCTTCAGCCTGATTGCAATTTCTGGCATTGGTGGACACGCCTTTGGATCGTTCAAATACAAGGACGGAGAGTATATGTGGCTCCGGGATGCGTTGCCGCACGATATTTCCACAATGCGGGTGATGATCTATGGCTACAACTCGCATCTGGCAAAAAGCAACAGCAACCAAGGCCTCATTGACCTTGGTATAGCATTTTTTAACAGCTTCTTAAGTGTAGCTGACGCCCAAAGCCCTCGACCGATTATAATCTTGGGTCACAGCATGGGAGGGCTTATTGTTAAACAGGTAAGGTCATGCTGCCAACACAATTTACTACTTAGCATTCTCACAAAGTGACAGGCCCTCATATCACTCTCCAAGTCCAAACAGGCACAACATCAGAAACTCGCTAAAGCAGTGTATGGCATCATCTTCTTCGGTGTCCCAAACGAAGGCATGGATATCAGTTTTCTGGTGCCGATGGTGAAGGATGCGCCGAACCGACAGCTTCTTGAGTCGATCGGAAAAGATGCGGACTTCTTGAGGCGACAACAAGCCGACTTTGAAGGAGCGCTTGGCGACAAGGGCGAGTCCGAGGTTTTTTGTTTTTACGAAACGATCAGGTCGAAGACACCCAAACAGGTATTTTATAAACCATGGTCTACCGTGTTTTATAGCACCAAGTTCTTACATTCAAGCAGGACCAAACTGGAGCGTGGAAGATGGATGGGCCAGAGGCTACCTATGTATCAAAGACTTCCGCTATGCATTGTCGACAATGGGAAGTTGGAGATGACCATGTTTGTCCGATTAACCGAACGCACTCGGAAATGGTGAAGTTTCAGCAGCATGATACCGATTATGACACGGTTTTTCAGTTGATCAATCGTTTAGTTCAGCGGGCGTGCTTACGCAAGAGTATGTAGTTAGACTTATTGTTTAATTTCTACACTGCATTTGTATTAACGAGAAGCAGGTTCGTTGCCAGAAGAACTGCCAGAAAAACTGCACAAAATGGAAAATGACTGTCTCAAGTCACTAGCATTTCAAAATATGGAAAGCCGTTTCTACTCCGTTGAGGAAGTTGTTAAAGGGGCAGGCCAGTGGCTACTGGAACACAAAGATTACATCGAATGGAGCACAACCGGCCACAAGAGACTGTTCTGGGTCGTGGGAAAGCCAGGCTCGGGAAAGTCAACGCTGCTCAAGTTCGTCATGAACCAGTTCACTGCCAAGGCCAGACGCAGCGACCTCATCCTGTCCTTTTTCTTTCACGCTCGCGGCGACGAGCTTCAACAGACGCCACTTGGCTTCCTTCGCTCCCTTTTCCATCAGATGCTAAGGAACGTGCCAGCCGCGCTCTTTGATCTTGTCAACGCGTTTGAGAACAAGCTTTCCCAGAATGGAGAATATGGAACAGCATGGAAATGGGAGGAAGATCAACTATGGAGCTACTTCGCGCCAGCACTTCAGAAGATGCTAGAAACCCGATCCGTCTGGCTGTTCGTTGATGCCTTAGACGAGTGCGGAAAAGAAGGCGCTACAAAACTTATCACCAAGTTTTCATCATTGTGCAGCAATATCGCATCCTGCCATGGTAATCAGAGATTCCACGTCTTCTTCTCCTGTCGATCGTTCCCAATACAAGATTGGAAAGATGGCTACCAAGTATCCCCAGAAGAAAACAACAAATCTGATATTGCGACCTACGTCAGACAGAATCTTCCTGACAGCCCGGTTGCGTCTGAATACATCTTAAGTCATGCGTCTGGAGTGTTCTTATGAGTGCGCCTAGTTGTCAAGCTCGTACAAGATCGTGAGCAAAACGCTGCCCCATCGTCGGAAGTTCAAGAAAAACTACAGTCTATCCCTCAAACCCTTCATGAGTTGTACAAAGGCCTTTCCGAAGAAATGAAAAAAAGGCCAGCTTCTCTGAAACTGATTCAGTGGATATGCTTTGCTGCGAGGCCATTGTCAATCGGTGAGCTACGATGGGCCATGTCTATCGATCCCGACTACCCTCTCAACTCATTACGGGAATACCAGGACTCTGAAGGTTTCGAAAAGGACGACAAAAGGCTAGCGATTCGGGTTCGGTCGCTTAGTTGCGGTCTTGTTGAGATTGATGCCTCATCCAATATTGTCCACTTTATCCACTAGTCCGTCAATGACTTTTTCATCCTCACCGAAGGTCTTCAATATTTGGAACCAAACTTCAAATCAATGGATCTGGCAATTAGCACAGCACACTACCGACTGTCGAAGACATGCTTGCGCTACTTGACAATGAAAGAGATGGACGGCACTTCGAAGCGTAGCGAGGAATCGACAAGCTACGAGATGGGGTTCGAGTTTCCTTTTTTTAATTATGCTCTACGCTCTTGGGCTGGACATACCCAGAAAATCGCTTTCGACGGCGTTGAACAGAAGGAGATATTGGACGTTTTCTTCTTGCCACTGAGCAACATTTTTTATATGCGAATAGATTCGCGTACGAGAGGGAGAAAAACAAGCCCCCTTCATACTGTGTGCAGATTTGATCTCCCCAATCTTTTGCAATCTGTTTGGCGAAGCCTAAACAACGCAGACATAAACAAGCGGGACGAAGATGGGCGAACGCCACTGTCATGGGCTGCTGAAAGCGGAAACGAGGCCGTGATTACGTTACTACTTACGGGTAGCGTCACACCCAACTCAGAGGATAGCAACGACCGGACGCTGTTATCACGGTCTACAAAATCCAGACGTAAAGCCGTGCTCAAGTTTCTACGGTTTCAAAAACATGTCAAGGCCGATTTATCAGATAACAAAGGTCGGACGCCGCTGTCATACGCTGCTCAATGGGGAAAAGAGGCGGTGGTTCGGCTACTGCTTGTAAACAACGTCGACGCTGATTCGAAGGACAACAAAGGTCGGACGCCGCTATCATACGCTGCTGATTGGGGAGGAGGAGGAGAGGCGGTGGTTCAGCTACTGCTTGTAAACAACGTCGACGCTGATTCGAAGGACAACGAAGGTCGGACGCCGCTGTCATACGCTGCTCAAAGGGGAAAAGAGACGGTGGTTCAGCTACTGCTTGTAAATAACGTCGACGCTGATTCGAAGGGCAACAAAGGTCGGACGCCGCTATCATACGCTGCTCAATGGGGAAAAGAGGCGGTGGTTCGGCTACTGCTTGTAAACAACGTCGACGCTGATTCGAAGGACAACGAAGGTCGGACGCCGCTGTCATACGCTGCTCAAAGGGGAAAAGAGGCGGTGGTTCGGCTACTGCTTGTAAACAACGTCGACGCTGATTCGAAGGACAACGAAGGTCGGACGCCGCTATCATACGCTGCTGATTGGGGAGAAGAGACGGTGGTTCAGCTACTTAGGTTGCATTCCTCGTCGATTCTTAGTTAGCGTTTGTGCAGGTTACCTTGCTTTTAAACTACGGAACTCTGTATATGTTGACTGTGTTCTTTGCTACGACTGTATTAATCTACCCTATGCTCCTTTATCGCCTGGCTTACTGTTGTAACTGGCCAGGAACCGTCGGGCTAACCAGTCCTTGCAGTGAATTGTAGCATACTTCTTCTCCTCGCAGGCGGGAACCCACGTGTCTATCATGTCACCAGCTCTCGTTGCGGCCAACGCTGAAGAGAAAGGGCACACCAATGCGCTCGTTCTACGCGGAGCACAGTATTGACTTGGAAGGCGCTGGTGGTGCGCTACAGGAATCGCTGCTGTGAACGACCGATGTTCCAAGCAGAAGCAACGCACCAGTCTGTAGCCGCCAGAAGTCTGCCGCATATACAATACGCAACTAATAATCTCTACTGTCTTATTAGAAGACTGTAAGTTAGTCCACCGAAAAGAAAGTCTGTACTCCATATGTTCTGAGAATCTTTACTCGTAGAAGCAAAAAGGATAAATTGCTTAAAAGTCCAGCTTGCCCGCAGGACATCGTTTCTGACAGAATATAGTCTATGTACACGGCTCTGATACATATGCTATTCTCCCACAGAGTACATATATGTGGCAAATACAGCCCCTACTGAATAAACTTACCGCGGTACTTTACAGCACCTCCATCGAGGGACCGCTTCGTAGTAGCTGCATCATCCAGGGTCCGGTTAGGGAAGTTCTCAAACGACAAGGCGTAGGTAGCCGCAGAGTGGGCAATAAGCTGAATACATAATTAGCTTGTACTAAGTAGAACACGTTGGAATGTAGGGGCGTACCTTGATGTTGACCTCCCAGGCCGTCATGTTGAGGTTGCCAACGTCGTCGCAGAGCTGGTGGTAGCACGGGTCGTAGGCGATGTCAGCCGTGCCACCAAATATGCTGGCCTCTTCCGCGGTCTTGAGAACCTCAGCACCGGTGCAAGTGCCGCCAGCGGGGATGCTAGCATGGATAAAACCGTCGTAGTCGCTGCGGCCGTCAAAGGGGATCAGAGTGTGGTTAAAGCCGTGGGCGGTGAACCAGTCTATGTAAAGGTCGCGCAGGGCCTCCGAGCCGTCCGGGTTCTCGCTGTCGACGGAGTCGTAGACCTGGTAGGCAAAGTTGGGGCTTGCAAGCATGTCGTAGTCCATAAACAAGCGGATCTTCAGGTTTTCCTCATCGGTCAGGTTGTCGACATAGTAGTAGGAGCCTAGAAGGCCCTCCTCCTCGCCGGCCCACCAGGCAAAGCGGACGCAGTTGTTAACGCTGAAATTCACGAGCTGGGTAGCGAGCTCGAGGAGGCCTAGGCTACCGCTGCCGTCGTCATTAATGCCAGGGCCTGGTTCGACACTGTCGCTATGGCCGCCAAGCATGACACAGTTGTCGGCGTCGCCGCCGACGGTCTGGGCGAGGATGTTCTTGGTGTAAAGGGTATTGACGACTGCGATCATAAGGGCGGAGGCGTTGAGTTGGGTGCCTTTCTGGAGAGCGGCCACGATAGGAGCAGCATCGGCGCCGGAGATGCCAAACGTGGCGACCTGCGAGTCGGCCGGCTCGCCAAGCGTGCCTTGTACCGCGTCGTCTTCGTTGTTGTATACAACAGCGGCGAGAGCGCCGGCTTTGCCGGCCAGCTGGGACTTGATAGAAAAGGAGCAGGTGCCACGCTCAATAAGAGCGATGCCGCCAGTAAGGTTGGCTGGGTAGTCGGAGGCATCGCAGCCAATGTTGGCGACGAGGATAAGAGGGCCGGTAACGGTATCGTTGTTCTTGGTGGGCGGCGTTATGTCCATCGGCAGCACCTCCATAGCGGTGCCGTTGATCTCGAGGCGCGAGCTGTTGACTGAGCCGGAGATCACAGGGAAGGTCTGATTGGTCACAGTGTAGTAGTCGCCGAGCGAGGACAGGGTCGAGTAGATGTAGTCGAGCGTGCCCTCGTGTCCGGCACTCCCAATCACGCGCGTTGGGTGGCCGTACTCGCTGATGCTGGCCTGGGCGATGCTATAGAGCGACTTGGCGCGGTCCAGCAGCTGCGCTGCGGCGATGCTCGCCTGCAGCGATTCGCTATCGACCAGTGGCTTACTGGACGCACGCACACTGACATCGTGGAGCTGCTGCTTGTCCTCGAGAAGCGGAACAGCCGAGACGCTGCCCAAGAGCAGGGCCGTCGCGAAGGGTGCCTTCCAGCCCGTCATGGCGAAGACAGCTCACAGGAACAAGATGAGACAGAAGATGCGGCGTGGGGAGCTGGACACAGGAGTGTTCAGTCGAGGAGAGCCGAGAGCACGAGGTGAGGCATCTGGAAACGCAGAACAAAGAGGGCAGGCGAGAGGGCGGTTGATATAGCAGTTGGCAACGAGCTACAAGAGGCAATCGCGATGGGACAGACCTTCCCTGCGGAGGTTCGCGACCCGATGCACAGATAGGGAAGGCGCAAAGGTTGTCAGGCACCATACTTCGTAAATCGACTTGGCAACATCTTGGCATCTGCGCTTATTGGCAGAGTTCTACTTCGTCCGATCCGAGTGTACGAGCACAGCAGAAATACGACTGTACCAGTGCTTGGCGCCCTCTACTCCGTACATCGGCAGACCCGGAGCGGGAAGAAAAACTGTCCGCATCTACATGGATGAACTGATCTCGTAAACCACGTACGTTATGTAGATGCGGTGAGTGAAACAGAAGAGGTGCCATTCGTGAGGATGGTGATGAGGATATTGTAAGCCTATTGGTTGTCAGAAGTGTATTTTTGTGTTTTTTATGGTACAGCTAGCGTTACTCCGTATAAAGCAGGACACGTGAAGGCAAGCCAAGAACCCGACATCTATCGGAGCCAAGTCGCCGTTGGTCGACGAGGCTAAGAACGCACCACTTTAACCGATCTACAGACATCGCAGGTACCAATCGTAGATGGCAAAGCCAAGAAACCAACGTGAAAATGGCAAGTGAGCAATAAAGCCGAAAAAGCCCGGAAAGTCAAGGCACACGTGCGGAGTACTTCGGAGTCGAAGAAGTGGTGTTAGGCCATAATTCCGCTTTATTCTGTTGGCCCAGTTCTAATCATCTGACTATGGAGTATGTCTCTTGCCAATTGCCGTAGCATCCGCCCATAAATGCCCCCTTATTATATAGACAGTTGCATCGTACCTTGGAAAGCTCCTCTAAAATTGCCTTAGCTGTCGCTTCGTTGCCGAAGGTCACCCTAAAAATGCCAAGCCACGAGCATTTGCCGGCGCTCCCACCTTCCCCTGAATTATTCGTGCACTAAGCTGCTGTTAGTGCAGTGCACGTTGTCCAGACCCTCAACGACGCTAGCAAAATTTGCTTTTTCACTCTCAGGCATGGCCGTTTAGGATGTACACGATTTGAAATGTAACTTGTATGATAAATGGCACAATGTGACGGGGTGGCTACTATTACTCTTAATTTCCAAGCTTTATAAGAAAACTCCTAAGACGTGGGAAAAAAAACTGTGCGACTTCCGTGAATCGAACACGGGTCTTCACGTTGGAAGCGTGAAATCATAACCATTAGACCAAAGCAGCTTGTGGAATAAAATAATTTCGGAATATGGACACGTGTACGGAGTATGGAGTACGGACTCCGTATAACAGTCACGGAGTATTTGCTACTCAATAATGGCTAAAATATAAGAAATACAACGTCGTCGAACAATACTCTAAGTAGAAGAATACTTCATCATATTGAGGACGTCCCTTCTTAGGGCCATTATCTCTTCCTTGGCTGTTAATCTGTACGGAGTACATAGCATGCAGCTTTCGGTTGGGCTTGAAACTTGAGTAAAATGAATACCAGGGACGTCTTCCTCAGGCACTTGTATGTATTGCCCCCCACACGAATGGTATGGAATGGGTAAATTCCTCGTGTTCTTATGCACATTCACTCTAAATTATAGTGATATCCTTCTCGATAAAATGGCTTCATCAATGCAATGGCCTCACCTCTCATCACTCCGTAGACATATGCATCGCCCACAAGCTTGTACATCCCAGTGTTCCCTACCGGCCGAAGTATAAAGGGCACTCTGACGCCCTCGAACACGTAGCAAACATCCCCCACCTGTATTAATCGGTGCGCAAGCCCATAATAGCCCGTCGCTGTGCGAAAGAAGCGGCGGTGACTCGCAGCCCAGGCCACAGCACGCTCGAATCTCCACGCCTCACCCTCAGCTGCGCCGTCCACTCCTAGGACGTGCTCGACTCCTTCCAGTTTGCAGCTCAATTTTGCGCAGTACGCAGCGAAGCTTGTGCGCCGGAGTCGGCGTGCGGCATCACTATTCTCATGTTCGTAGCCCAGCTGCTCCAATTCCGCTGCCAGCGTCGTAGAAAAGGCATCGAGGCGGTCCCGCGAACCTTGGACGTAGCGGTGCATCCCGCTGGCAGTGGCGGCAGCAGCTTCAAAAGCTGTGAGCGCCCGCCAGATCTGCTCTACCGTTGGCGGCTCTGCATCCACACTACAAAAGTCTGCGGCCACCGTGGCAGGGCCAGCCCAGGTGAGGGTGTCGAGTGCGAAGCCCCGCAGCTTGAGTTGCCTGTTGTCTGTTCCGACGAGAGAGAAGGTAGCAGACGCACTGCGGCCGCCGGCATGGTACCAGTGGGTCGGATAGCCGAGGGCGGAGACGTTCTTGGCGAGGTGCCACTGCGGCACCCACGAGGGAGGAAAGTCGGCATCGAGTGCGGCCTGGTCGCGGTCGACGCACGAGAGCACAAAGGAAATGTCGGATGACGAACGGATGAGGGCACGCCCGGTTTCGCAGTATACTTCGGAAACGGACTTTGTATAGTTTGGGTACACGAGCAGCTGGCCTGTGGTCGGGTGGAACGCGCTCGGGTGGCCGAGGAAAGCAAACACATAGTCGCGCACGTCAGTGGCCGAGAAGCGTCGACCCAGATGCAGAACCTCGGCCAGGGTTGTCTTTGTTCGTTGGTCCTCCAGCATCTTCACTGGCGCGCGGGAGAGCTCCAACCGCCACGAGACGGACGTCTCAAACGTGTTCCACAGGTCAGCAAACGTGTCCAGCACCCGGAAGAGGCCGACGTCGGGCTCAGGGAATAGTTGGCCGCGCACGAAGCTGAATATGGCGACCTCCACCAAGTCGCTCATGCTCATCGTGGTCCGGCCCCATATCAGGGTGGCTCGGGGTGCCAGACCGGCCTCTTGCAGCACCCAGACCCTTGTGAACCATGGCAGCAATGCCATTTTCTTTACAAGCTCCCACTGCTTTACATCCGCACATATTGGGTTATCGGGAGGTGGCACATCGGGCTTTGCAAAAAGGTTTTGAGAGGCACGTGCCGTATCTTTGAGAAGACCGAAACATTGTGTAGCGATATCCGTCTCGTCATTACCAAGCCATATGGGGACGAAGCTGGACAAGCTGTATATCTTTCCCATGGAAGCCACATGCTGTCCGCGCTCCGGCAGGTCCTCTTGATTTACGCATATTGCGTCAATCCAGAGCACTCGTGTCTTATCCTTGGGACGCAGTGCATGTAGCGCATTGGATAGATTGGCCGTGATAGTGATTGATTTGCCATCTATCACCATGTCGACGCTGCTCGTTGGTGGGCCCCAGACGTAGGAAAGTGCCTCGTAACGCCCGGCAAACTCTTCCAGTGAGACAACGCGTAGGTGGTACGTTACGTCTCCTGGCCCTGGCATCGCTTCGAGGACCCTGATGAATTCTCCTGGTGGAAGAAGGCGTTTCAGATACTTCGAGCATTGCAAATGCTAGCTGGCTGCTCTCAATGTCAGGCACATCTGGATTGATAGACATGATGATGGCCAATCTAGAGTCTAAAAGGCGATTGACCTAGATGTTTTCAAGCTTCTAGATATGTAGAAGGCGTAACAGATAAATGCAAAGATATGCCCTCGGTCAGGCCGCCATTGGGCTCGGGGCGGGATAGAAACGTGGCCGAAAACGGCTAGTGGTCACGCTCACTATAGCTGAAAAATGTCTAGAAGACTACAACATACAAGGTCAACATTTTTAGTGTAAATCGTCAGTGCTTGGCTCTAACGTTATTGCGTGACAGAGTCCTTATTTGTGGTTTCGGAAAGACGCAGGTGTTACAGGTGCTTAAGCTAGAGCCTTTAGACGTTTGATAAGGAGCACTACCACGGGAATGTCAAGACAGAAAAAGGTGAAAAGTCTTACTTTCTCCAAGACTACAGCCGGGCAGCAGCGACGACTGATCTGGGGACAAAGGGTGTGAATGTGGGCGTAAGAGGGCACCTTCCTTGGGTGCTGGGTCCAGTAAACGAACGCCTGCTGTGCCTAGTCCCAGCCGTTGATTGGTCTACGACTCACGCTGGAGGACGTGATCCTGTTGTCCGGCCGCTGCTGAGCCTACAACTTTCCGCGTCACGTGTCCATCTTCGTGACACGCACTTCTCTCGTATAGCGACAGCATGGCCGAATCAGCCAAGCCGCGGCTGAAACAGTCCCGTTCAGCCTTGAGAGCAGCCTATTCAGCTGGCGTGGCATTTCCGGGGACATGTAAACGACAGCGGAAAGCCTGTTTGGCATTTGCATATAGTTACCAGCCAGAACTGACGAGCTTCCCCTCCTCAATGTCACCCAACCATCAGCGCCATGGTTAAATCGCCAAATCCCATAAAAATCAGCCTGACGCCGGAATATGGCATATGCCGCAATGCTATGCAACACGGAGAGAAGTGTGTCGCACGTGAGTCTGCAGTGCTTTCGTCGAGAAGAGCTCCAGGGCAAGAAGCTCACCATACTAGTGATAGGGAACGAAAAGCCCACCGCGTTTGTGCAACGGAGCGACAAACAGACGTTTGTCGAGCGAGACTCGTAAAAGTACGGTAAATACTACAAACTTTGCCGCAACAGAGTCACGGTTAACCTTCAACACAATGAGGCACTGACTGTTCATCCCGACTGTCTGGAGGTGTTCCTGCAGCGCTGCAATCTGTTAGAAGGAACCGAAGATGACGTGCTGCGACGATTGTGGCTCGTAGCTGTTTAGCGCACGCCCTGGCGCAATGCCTCCCCCTTTTGCCTGCCACTGCCGCAGGCCCAAGAGCCGATCTATGACGGCTTCATCTTCCATCGCCTAGGCCTGGCTGACCCGGTCGGTCTGCCCAACGAGACCATGCTGATGATCCAGAAGCAGTCGGCCAGAAGCCCACTATGGCGGCTGAACTCACCCAGCTTCTGTCTCAACCAGACGAGGAGCAGGAGAAGAGCCAGGATGTTCCGCTGACTAAGCTCATATCATGGGAGCGGGGACAAGCACCAATACTGGCCGAAGAAGACGACAAGGCCGGCGAGTCAGCACCGTTGTCGCCGATCATGCGGTTCACGATCGACATTGACGGCATCCGCAAGATGGAGCGTCTGGCGGAGCGGCCTGTGGCTGGCAGCGGCCGGAAGAAGGTCGAGCAGGTGTTTGGCCTCTGGCATAAGGAGAGACAACTGTCGGGGGCGACGATGCTCTTCCGTCTCGGCCAGGCACGACTGCAGCTGTCGTTGTGGGAAGAAACCGTGGACGGACTGCGGGTGTAGGACACGCCGACGCCGCCGCTGCTGGGCGACGGCCTGTTGGACGAGCACATTGAGGGCGCCGTTGCGCAGGCGACACTTCTGACGGCCTTTGCCCTCGCCGGCGCCCACGGACTGACCTTTTTCTTCCACGAGGGCGAGCTGTGGGCGATGCACGTCCACACGGCCGAGGCGTCAAGCGCCCAACTGACGGCCGAGCGGTTCGCGTCGAGCAGCAGCGATCCGTTGATCTGGCATTTCTTGCCACTGGGCGAGCCGTCGCGAGAGTCGGAGCTGGGTCCCGCAGAACAACCTGGCTCTGCTGGTGCGCACGCGGCTCGCCGGCGACTTTCTCATGGGCGATTCGCTCTTCGACTCCGGCCTAGACATCGTGCTGGCCGAGGCCGCCACCAAGGCGCCGCCATCGATGATCGTCCTGGCCCACGATCGCGCCGGGATCGTCACCGCCGTCGGCGCCTATGTTGGCGGCGGGTCCGAGAGGCTACCCAAGAGGCCTGGGTTCGAAGACGGGCGCCTGTTCGCCCACATCTTCCCCTGCTCGCCCTACAACGACGAACACGACATCCGGTTCGAGCTGGGCAGCATGTCCAAGGCGCCGCTTGCGGCTGTCGTACGCGCCGAGGTCTTTTACAACCCGGCCTCCCAGTATGCCAGCGGCGCCATCTTCACGTACGCCAACGGTGGGCAGCGCTGCCTCGGTGAGTGTCGTGTGGGCGTCGTGCCGTCGCGTGTCTGCCATGCCCCCGCCTACATCTGCTACTCGCCCTCGAACGAGGACCTGGGAGACAAAGACGAGTGCGAAGAGGTCCTGCTCGAAGCAACCACCGAGGACAAGCACACGCATGTCAACGGCCAGAACGGGCCCGTCTGGAAGTGCCACCGCCTCGAGGGCGTCTTGGAAAGCATCTTTGACCACGCGCACTTTTACCTCAACCACGTCGATAAAATGTTCGACTACGGCGTCCCTCCCGTAGAAGGCAGCAATGTCGAATACGCAAGCTATCCGTCTGTTGTAGAATAGGCGGACGAACGAGTGTCTCTTTCGTCTATATATACTTGGTTGTACCCTTATGTAGCTAGGTAATTCCTCCACACTCACTCTATGCTAACGCTGATTTGCGTCTTCCTCCTCCTTCTCCTTTCCTCTTCCTTTTCTTCTCATAGTCTCTCCAACTTCGTTTCAATGGCCTTTGCATGCGTCTTATCTCCATGGAGATGGCTCCTGAACAGGCAGATAATTTTTTCCCCATCCAAAGTCGCTGCCGCCGGTTCAAGCACAGCCTCTGTAACGGATATCTCGTCACCTCGTTGCTGGAACAATTCGACCAATATTTGGTAGCCATTCACCCTGTTTTTTGTTGCAGCTAGGAGCACGTCTTCTGTCACCCTGAACTCGTGTCCACGGCAGTGGAAGAGGGCTTGCATCAAAGGGGGCCTTTCAAGGGCCACAATCGTGCTTTCATTCAATTCTCCATTCTCTAGATCCGGATATTCGATGAGCGCCGTTGTCACACTGTGACTTTCGTGCCTCCGGGCTCATCGCTGCTTGTTTAACCGACTACAACGTGCATGACACAATTTTTGTCGGCTATGCTGATGACATAGACCCCTTCGCCGTAGGACGCACCACACGACAATCCAGTGTGCGCTTTCGACTGGCATAGGACGAAGTACAGCAATGGGCCGGCTACAAATCCAATGTTATGTCATGTTTTGTCTCGCCGAAAATACATGGGCAGTAGCACTATCGTAGGCTCGTATCATTTATACTATGGAGAACACCATGAATTACAGAGCTGCACACCACACCCTAAGCGGCGACAGCGTTCGCGAAACTACCGCCGGCCTAACGTCCAAACGGAGCCTTCACGACCTGTGGACAAAAGGTACTTGCAGCGCGCTTTTCCCCACACCCTATACAGAAGTGCCGCGCGCGTCCCGTTCGATGATATTGCCGCAATCATCTAGACAGCCCACAAAAAGAGGCCTGGAAGAACTGCCTAGTACTCTGCTGGAGTTCTTAGGTCTAATAGCACGACAGTTAAATGAACCGTCGTGACAGATCTATAAAGCTGGCCGCACCTTGAGGTAGACGCCATTCGTAAAGCGTGGACAAAGATATATAGGAAGTCCGTTAAACTGGTTAAGAACTTTATGTTCATCACCTTCCTCTAGACATCTTGTTAAGAGCAGATTATTATCTTGTCTATCGCGATTGCGTTGCCTGTTTAATTAAAATTATCCTCTTGCTGTAAGGCCTATCTGTACTCTGTGTGTATAATTAACATATCAAAAACCTGATCGGCTGTTATAAACGACGAAAACTATCATTCTTCCCCTGCCAATCCCTCGTCGCCTTTGGGGGCCAAGCACCGGCGCTGCACACCCTAGCGCTGGCGCTCAGCACCTCAGCGCTGGCTGCGCCACAGCAGTGTGTGAATAACTTCAACTGCAGCCGAGGGAGCCTAAAACGTGTACCCAAGGGGCCCAAAACGAGTCCCTGCATCCGCAGCATGATCCCGGCTCTGATGCGCCGTTCCTTTAACCCGCCATACTCCATGCTCTTGCAGATTTCTATCAATACGGCGTCCTCCCGCTCTGGGAGCCTACCGGATCTTCTCCCTCCAGATGTCTACTTTCTGCACAGCATAGCTCCGAATCCAGCCAGTCCTTCCCAGCTCCCCTTGGTTGAAAACTGTGCTTATGAATCATGGGCTCTTACAAAGCCACGCGTGGAAGGACAGCAGTTGGTCCAGATGAAGTGATCGCCCTCGCCCTAGAGAACGGGCTCTCCGACCGGTCTACAATCAATTCTCACCCTGTTAGGAGGCAGTTGAAGCAGAAGACAAAAGTCATACGATCGAGACGTTCAAATATGGAACGCGTAAGTTGGCGTCCGATTCCAAATAATCTCAAGGATAGTAACTAATCTAGACGAAAAAAAAGCCACCTGAAAAGAGATCCAGGCTCAGATCCAAGAGACGTGCAAACCATGAAGCATTTCGCCGAGACGGTAAGGCGCGGGACAAAAGGCCGGCTCAACAAGAAGACTGGAAGGGCGACTCCGCGCAGTATACGGATCAAAATGCGCCGATTTTGCAATGCTTGGGAACGGGAGAACCATATTGTCATTTCCGAAGAAGTCATTTCCGAAGAAGTCAAGTATTCTATGGCCCCGGTGAGTTTTTACCTTGTCTTAAGCAGTATAAAACAAGACAATAACTCTTCAAACAAAAAGATCCCTTACCTTACTTCCCCTTCACAAAACTTTTACAGCCATGTGCAAGTTTGCCTCTTACACTAAGGTCTACAGATTCTGCACGCAGGATAATAAACATAGTGTCACTATACGGACTCTTATGGAAGAATGCGACGACCCGATGAAAGGAGATTACTGCCCAGAAGCATGGATGGATGACACTATTATCCTAGGTTCAGTATCGGCCGCTGATAGACCGTGCCCTCTTTGTTGATAAAGTGAGTATTTTTATTTTATACGACTTTTGTTGACGGGTATTTTATTTTTAACCTTCTTATGCTAGAAGTGGTTGCGCACTGCCGAAGATGACGATTAGACGGAAGGAAAATCTTATGCCGATGTAGAGCAGCACAGTCTCTGTATGTTTAGCGGCGAAGACTTTACAAGCCCTTTTCTGTCCTTTTTCTCAATGATTATAAGGGTAAAGGGGAATAATATAGCTTGTTTATTCTATTTTAACTCCAAATACTCTTGTAATATCTCAATCACTTCGTTAGTACAGTTAAACCGCTCATGCCAACAGTTCCAAATAACCTGTGCCACAGCTATACCATACAAGGACGGAAATTCCTCGCGCGCATATCGTTTCTCTACCTCGTTGTCTGGTATACCCTGGAACGGTCGCTTCCAAGCCATTATCTCATAACTAGCCGATCCTAATGCAAAAAGCTCCCGCTTAAGAACAGGCCGATCATCAAAGTCCCGGCCCCGGCACGGCAGCTCATACTGCATCTCTTCCCAGGTAACGCATTTTGACAGAGTTTCGTGGCCTTCAATTAAAGACCCGGCCCAGTCACAAATTTTCACACGAAAGTCGTTGAAAAGAAGAAGATTCCGGCAGCTTAAATCGCAGTGTCGGACAAGCTTAGCATGGGCGTGGGCAAGCCCGAGTGTTATATCCAAACTCATTTGTATCCGGACGAGTTCAGACGGTGGCACATTTGGATTCGATTGAATATATGCGCGGACAGAGCCTAATGGGGCCCGTTCTAAACGTAAGGCGTGTACCCCGGGACCAATCTCTTCAAGGCCATAGAACTGGAGAATCTGAGGATGTTTGCCTAGCCGCTCGTATACTTGGACCTCTCGCGCAATGTCGTCCTTGCACTTGCGGGGATAGTAGGATTTTCGCTTTCCATCAACCCAAATTTCGTAACCTTTAAAAACAGTCAGGTCGTTAATATATGAAATAAAGCAGGACCCTCCCATGCCAAGGATTTCTCCTGGCATTTTTTTCTTGAGTGTTGGCCACGACATTGGTTCGGTTCGTTAACGGAAGACAAGAGTCAGGCAGGTCGAAACTGCAGGAAGTGTACGTCTTCGGGTCTTAATAGTATATTAAAGAGGGCCGTTTGTTGCTAGAAAGAGTAAGCCGAGTAGTCAGTAGAGATCCATGATAGAAAGGCACTAAATAAATATGGGCAGCTTTACTGTACCCTTTAGGCTTTTCGAGCGTAACCGAAGTGAAAGAGGCTTCTCGTAGCATAGAAGATATTAAGGCCTTTCTTCGATAATTGCGGCTAATCTATGGCGATATGGCCTAACTCCACGGCTGTATTGTTCTTAAGGGACCACGATGGCAACGAAGAGCCGTTAGGAAATTACGCTGTTATCTAGTTGCGTCCCCATGCTTATATAACCTTATATAATTACCCTGCACGTGACTACACCCGCCACTGATAATTCGTAATAATTTCTTTTCCTTTATCTTTAACACCAAATCTCCTCTTATTACAATCCGCCCTAGCTTTCCCTTCGCTTCCTTTTTACACACTCTAAGTAAGCGGGTCGTCTAGCTTTCTCTTCTTACTTCCGCAAAACAGCTTATGCTAACATTAAAAGCGCTCGTTCCGGTCTGGCTGTGACGGGCCATGCCCGGTGTAAGTCCTTGGCTCTGCCCTCGGCTCGGAACAACTAGCCGGCCGTATCACGTAACCCACCACGTAACGCATCCCGCAAGGAACCATGACATGCCCTTCCGATCGATGCAGAAACTAAGGGCACCCCCCCTTCCTACCTCTACCTTTCGGCTATAGATTACTCCACTCTATGCTCGCCGGTAACTCACACGGGCAAGAAGCAAGAGCCAGTAAGGAGGGACTATGTAGGCTAGGTAGGAAGGGAGGGAGGAAGCTACTTAAGAAGGAAGGAAGCAGGCTTATTTGTATAATTATCTCTTTTCTTCTTTAGCTTAGTTTTCAACCAGTTTAATTCACCTAACAGTGACTTCTCCCATTAGGCTGGATCCTTACACTGGCTTTCCTTTCTACAGCAAAAATCTGCATCGCACCACATTTTCTGCCGGTCCCTTAAGCCAAAGGTAAAACTCGCGTTACTTGCTCCTAGCTTTACAGGAAAGTCGTCTTAACCACCAACAATGCCTCCAACAAAACTTACGTCGGTCGGAGACTTTGTAAACAAGCTGATCGATGTTTCTAATACCGTGAAGAAGCGTGTAGAACTTAAGCCAGCAATGGAGCAACGTGTTAGCGATGCCTTCCCACTCTTAGCGGCTGGCAAACCGTAAGATGAAAGAGCGAGGGGGAGATTGCGCAAGACGATCTCTAGAATATCGCCAATATCTATGCTGCTAAATGTAAGTTCCGTGGCCAACCAACGATCAATGACGGAGATTCTTCGCGAGGCAAGGAAGGACCTGAAAGTGTTGATAGACAAGTAGCCGGCGGTGCATCCTCGATGAGAACAGTTCAGCGCACGGCTTTCGTGCTAATCTTTGCCTTTATCGTTTAAGCTCTCCCTATGTTGCTATTTTTAGCAAAGCAACCAGACCAGACATAGAAGTCTACAGCCAGACCCAGAATTAAATTCAGAATTAGTCTTATGGCACAGGGTGATCTTAAAATAATGTTCTCAGAACATATAAGAACAGCTTTGTCACAAGCCATACGAAATTATGCTTCAAGTACCACCAGAGCCAAAAGAGACCAACCGCTCCAAATGTGCAAACTATACTGATCAAGGTACGCGGCATTTGCTGCGTCGCCTTTTGGACGATCCTTCCTAGTTCTACTCTCTTAAGGAGCCCTACTCTATGTAACGACGAAAAAGCTCCCGAGAACACAATCAACCCAGCAAGAAGGAGCCATGAATATAAAGAAGCGAGTAGATTGTACAGGGGCTGTACGGAATCGGCCTTTAAGACCTTCTGTCCGGATTGCTTGGGCGAGTTTTGCTGATTTGGGACATAATTTTCGACTTTGGTCGGAGATGATTGCGCAGTGTTGCCTCTTCTAGACTTCCGCTTCTGATGTCCTGGGTAATCCCTATTTAAGTCCTCCGTTCGGGGTCCATTTTAGATCTTGCATCTCCTCGGGATTCATTTTATGCCACGCCTGTTAGGATTATTTTCGGCGCCCTACTTTAAGTAGCCGAAGAAAGCTCCTTCCACATAATCCTAATCAGAAATATAGACTAGAAGGAGAGATTAAATAACACTAGCTACCACGGGCGAGTCCTTTAAATATTTTACCATGGGCGGACATACACTATTGAAACGCGGCGTGTCGGCCGTATCGGTACTCATATTTACTATAACTATCATTATTAGCGTGGTAGCATTGGCGAAGGAGAGCAACAAGACCGCAGGGCTATTAACTTTACACGTAAGCATACTTCACCATCTGCCCGGCTAAGCCTAATAAGTATATTTTGAGACGGGCTATGGCCCGGTGTAAGTCCTCGGCCCGCCCTCGGCTCGGAATAACCAGTCGGCCGTGTCACGTGGCCTACCGCGCGATCCGACCAAACCCAATCAGGCGCAAGCCAATTCGCAGCACCTGCGCAAGACGACACATTGCGCCCATCTTGCGGTCTCCCTGCGTACGCGCTGCCTGCGAGCCCTTTCCAAGCCTCCAACTCTCGGTTATAGTCTGCCCCACTTGATGCTTGACGGTGACTCACACAAGCAGAGAGCAGGGGCTAGTAAGGGGGGATCTGGTAGTCTAGGAAGAGAAGGAGGAAGCTATATAAGAAGGAAGGAAGCAGGCTTGTTTGTGTAGATATCTTTCTTCTTCTTTAGCTTAGTTTTCAACCAGTTTGATTCACCCAACAGTGATTTCTCCCATTGGGCTGGATCCTCACACTTTTCTTATCTATCTAGACTGGTGGAAAGGCGGAGAGGCAATCTTGATTGGCTGTAACCTTAAACGCGTTTATGACGACTTCCCTCAAGAAGCAACAACAAAATAACCAGCACATTTTCTTCTTACATGGATTACTTCGCGGGAAGAAAAAATCCGATTTGGTCCGAATATCGAGAACGATCTTTGCAAAGAAGGGAAAGTTTATAAGACAGTTCATTTTAACTCTGGAGTTACTTTGACGGTTTGTAAGCCCGGTTCTGCTTGCGAACTCGAGCTCTACGACAACGACATAGAATCGTTCATTAACAAAGGTAGCTTCCAAATGACTTTACTTTATTTCGGCCGGGACTATTCGTTAGGCCGCCCTTTTACCTTAAATAATACCAGTGGCCACATCTATACGGAATACTCCTTTCCTCTAAGTGCCGAATTGATTCCGTGGAAGCCGCATCGTATGCACCTTCTTGTAAAAGAGTAGAGTTTGTAAGAGTTCGGGATTTAAGTAGATAGTTATAAAATTGGGTTCTTATCCTAGATTTAAAATACTGTTGCTCTTTTGAGTTCTATCGTTTGCCACACGTGAATGTCTACATATGTGTATCCTGCATAGCATGTGTGATCATGTTATCCATCATAAAATGAATTGATCGTAAAAGGGAATTGTTCGTTTACATTTCCGCCTTTACGTAGACTTGTAAAGCAAGAGTGAATTATAGGTTGTGTGTATGACCACTTGGATTAGTTGTCGGCCAATTCTTGTACCTCCGCTAAAAGCGCAAACTGCTTTTTAAAATTGCTTACGAATATCTGCGGTATGACGTACAGTTTGAATTTTGCCGCGTTCGATGCTGCGCTTTCAAGTATAATTGCAAGGATGAGCTTGGGATGCTAGAGTTAACAAGGAATTCTTGCTATTAAAATAACTATCAAACCAATCCAATGGAAGGGAAATTGAACAATAACCGTCCTAAATATCAAGGCTCCTTTTAAACCATAGAAGCATTCAAGTGCATAAACATCGTTGCCAGAATTTCCATATTGTTAGACACCTCTTTGAGTTTACCTTCTATAATATCCACCTTGGGTTTCGTCTGCTCGTCTTCGCCCTTATAACGGTTTCTATGATTCCGACGCTGCTTTTCAGTCTTCGGGTCATTCATTTCCGTGATCAACGTGGCCTTCCATGGCGGGAGAATTCCGTCTCTTTCGCAGGTCGCTTCGATGTCTCGTGTTCCGGTCCCGCTCCCGCAGACTTTGAAGACGCTTGTCACAGTAAGCAAGCCGAGGCCCTTCACATTGAACTGCACCAAACATTTTGCGTTCCGGTTTCTGTTATTCCCGTAGATACTCTTCCTCATACTGTCCGTGACGTAAAGGATCTTCACGTAGTCGTTGCGGTCCTTATACGACCACTCGGACTGGCCTTTGGCCATATCTTTATAACCTTCGATTTTCTTGTACTTTGCGACATCTGAGAGACCAACTTCTGATCCTGATAGTAGTTTACGTACTATGCGACCATCGGCCTCCTTAACCTCAACGCAGACTTCATGTCCAATTAGGCCTCGCTGACTCACCCTCACAATTAACATCCCGCTGCCAGTCATTAGCGTGGGCCAAGGGTAGTCGATTTGGCTGCTGCGGCATCAGCCGTTGCTTTGGCCGCTAAGGCGTCAGCCTTTGCTTTTGCTGCGGCGTTAGCCTTTGCTCTTGCTTCGGCTGCTTCAGCGTCAGCCTTTGCTGAGTTTTGGAAATCCTCTGGGATAGACCAGTCCGCTGGGTAGTGGCGTTGTAACACCAAGTCATCTAGATTTTTCTTTATCCGTTGCAGCTTCTCCACGGGCTCAGGCTCCTCTGGATACTTTCTAAGATCGGCATAGTATTTTTCTGCCCATGAATAGTTGGAAGCCAGTACTGAATTATCAATATACCACTGTGTTTCCCCAAACCCATTGGCTCTATTCTGTTGTGCTAAATTCTGATTCAGATCTCGGACAAAGCGGAGCGAATTCTCATCTAGAGAATCCGACTGCAGATTGAGGATTGCTGGGGTTGCTTGTTCATATGTCTTACGAACGAAATCTGGCGGCCCTGCGTTATCTTCATCCAGCGACATGGCGTCATATTCGTCCATCATGTTCTCTTTGCCATCCCAGGTCTTAACTTGGGTGACATTCACGCTGTGTATTCCTGCCTTCGTTGCCAATTTCATGAGCTCTGCCCCGAAATTAGTACTACAATCGGTGACAGACACGACAGTGACTTACTATTAAACGCCTTTCTTGTGTCCTTCCCATTGACGTAGGCAGGATGCAGCATAGAGCCAAGATTTTTGAAAGCGTTGATAGTCTTCGTCTCACTGGAAGAGTTTGCCTCCACGTCTAGGATTGCCCAAAAGTCATTTTTCTTAGTGCGTAAGATCCAGTCTATAGCCTGCTCTCCCTCCTTTGTCGGGGGCCTCTTCTCGTCTTCGTCGTCACTGCTCTCCGGCTCTTCGATGGAGGGAATTGGGCTGTCATGATGTTGTACTGGAGGTTCCGGCTGGGTATCGACTGTCGACACTGAATATGCCTGTGATCCAGTATTTGCCGTATCGGCCTCGACCCTGCTGGGGTCTCGATACTCTTCTGGGGAGGGAGTTGGCATGCCATTTTGAAATTTAGTGCCCTTAAGTTGGGCGTCCGAGGCGGCTGGCGCCAAGCGTGCTTCCGGGGCGACGTCGGTCATAGTTTTATAAGAAGCTTCAAATCAGAGTATGGAATGGAGGCAGATCGTAGAAGCCACAAATCCTGGGTTAAATGGTGTTCGAAATCGATCCGAACATTTGGACTGGGCTAGGTATTATATATATGGGCTTCAACACGGATGCCCTCTGAGATAACTTTGCTATTGAAAAACTACTACTTTTAGAATTTGCTTTATTTCTAGCCACGGGTTGTTCTTTTCGTTTGCCGTTCTCCTTTTTTCTCCTCCGTAATCTATATTTGGCACAGGCTATTTGCCAAGCGGTCGGCTAGCTCGTTTTCGATGGCTGTTATTTACGCGGTCATGCCGAAGCCAATGGGAGTTCCCTTTGTGACATAATATATTGTTCCATATGGCGTCTGATCTGGAATCTGGAAACGTTTCTCAGGCCACTCAGGGTGTAACTTGCGCTGCCAAGATCATGGTATTGGCTGGTATCTAACACGGGGGGGTCGAGAGGGCATCTTTTGAGTATTAAGTCAGCTTATAACTAGAGCAAACAAGGATCTGTAAAATCAATACTATTTCTTTTCCTGACCCTGCGTGGTCATTTAGCTGCTTGTTGGCAGCGTCTGTCTCGAGGGACAGCTTCGGCCATCTAAACAAAGCCAAGCAGCGGTCCCACAAACCCAAGCATTGGAAGAAGACTGAGGGCCATGTCAAAATTAAAGATAGGGTATGCAGAAGTCTTCTGAAAGGAGCCATAATGGTATGAAAGAACTAGTGATCAAGGAATAAATGTGGCAGGGGGATGGAAGGTATGCTTAGTTACTCCGGGGAAGGAAAAGGCTTAAGAATGGTTTCAGAGGCGGTGAAAAACGGCAAGTTTCACGTAGGGTCACGTAGAGACCCATTATTAGGCGTATATTAATGCCTGTAACAGTGCGTTAGAGCACCGGCCATAGGACCCTGAACACTTGGAAGAGGAGTTTTAAGAGGATGTACTGCCCAATTATGAAGAAAACAGAAGATGCGTTTGGTTGCCTTTGCTCCTTTTCTCCAAATTCTTTGTCACATTCACATTTTCAACTGATCTAAACGCCACGCCTTTTCTTATTTCATCATGTCTCACTGCTCGTCTACCTGCCCACTTTTGTCTTCATCTACTGACACGTTTGGAGAAGACGATGTGCTGTCGGTCGTCTTCCTACATAACTGGCATAGCATCTCTTGGCGGAAGGGCATGGAAGACATCTACTACGATGCTGTCATAGCAGAGCTGCCGGAAGAAGCGCTTGCGTTCTATAAGAAACTAGAGGCAGAGAGACACATGGCGCAACTTTCCGAAGCGAAATTTTGCAGAACTCTTTGGACAATTCAGGAAGACCACACGGAGTATCCATGGACACCTACTGTCGGAGCCGAGATTCTTTCTGGGGTCATTGGCCCACTATAGAGATCTCTACCGTCCTCACTAAGCCCTACGACTCCTGTCTCCGAGCCCGTGTCCGGCACCGAACTATTTCAGGCAGCTTCTATTACACGAGCAACGTACTCTGTTTTACTTGTATTATATGTCGCTAAGCGCCTTATCAAACCAACATCGAACCTTTCGTCAACTCAATCAAGTCTAGTCCTTCTATGAAAAACGACTCCCTCAGCTACGTTATATTGACGACTGCAACCGAGCCCCGAGGCCCTTTCTAATCTGATGGGCAGGGAAGAGAATCTCAGCAGCGCTCAGGAACTCCCGGACGACCACGAGAAGCAGCTACCGAAGGGCAGGAGTTTGGACCAAAAGGTGGTACCCGATCGTATCAGACCAAGTCGATTGTCGGATGTGATGCTTTACTGTGGAAGGGTAGACTTTCCTACGCATTTCCCTCCACTTCTTATTAAACGGGATGTACCTCGCAAGTACTACTGCAGCAGATGGCCTGAGCCTGGGCATCACGAGTCGCTACCCTTGTCGAAGACGCATAGCGCGGCAATGCCCGTGTTCGCTTAATGCAAAATACGCAGAGATCTCAAGAATGGATTCGCAAGAGCTGATAGGTTGACTCGCATCATTGCCCAGTCAATCTCCAAGTCCCTATCTGATTGTTCTACTACTAACAAGATTTGGACACAGAAACATGTTAAGGGACACAAAATGGGCTGAAACATTGGCACAGGTGTTGAGGACAAGATTCAGGCCTTAGATGCTGTCGTTTTTAAAAATGGTAGTGGTAAAGGGTTTAGTCCCTCGTCCTTTATTGGGATGACTGAATTTATATTTCCTAATACAAAATTGTTCGATGCCCTGTATGGAAGAGCGAGCGGCTCTGACGTCATTTACCAAGAACGTCAGGCCCTGTCCAATCACACAATGGACACAATTCTGCATGATGCATCCGTTGCAATAACGTCAGCGAACGAATGGTGGGCGCCATCTAAATGTAGCCTGAGTGCAAGTCATGGCTAGCGAAGTGACCCAGGTATGCAATCGGATTACGTGTCCTCTTAGGAAAGTTCTTATGAGTTCGTAGCCGGCGGCTTTGAACCAAAGGCGGTCACTACCCAGACTGTAGCGTTTAGTTCAGCATAATGTACGAAGTCCACGTCGGTGTCGAGTGTTTGTCTTCTATCGCATCCCTCTTACAAACCCCGCACGTTTTCTTGAGGCGGACCTGAGCTATCAAAGTTAGCATATTTTAGAAGTCTTCTGTTGAACGACTCTAAATCGCCGCTTTTAATACTTATCAAGGCCTCTACGTTTTTTTTCTGCACAGACCCCAAAGAGCTGTGGCCACATCCAGATCTTGAAGATGTACGGAGTACACTCTGTAATAAGTGTCGAAATATTATGTCAGCCATAATAATACTACGCGACAGCGTATGCGGGGTGAAAAACGGAGTACTCCGTACAAAAGTACGTTAATGACGAGTGCTGCACACACGTACGAAGTACGCGTACGTTTCTTAGCCTCCCTTCCGCCAAATTTCTTATCTTCTCCTTTTCGCGTTCCCATTTAGACGTCCCCACAAATAATCTCCCTTGTTTGGGACAACGCGCGTTTTCGAGGTCATGCAAGGCTGAATAATGAATACTCTAGAATACAATAGAATATAGTATTAATACCGCTATGTAGTGTCCTGCTGTATGTGATCCGGTTGGCTGTACGCCTACTTCCGCTCACGATGAGTTTCTTGTCCGCTGTAGGGCGAAAACAAAGCACTGTGATGCCGAAGTGGGCAATTGGATGTGTCCTGCTGATGACAGCGCAGCTTGTCCTCGGGGCTTCTGCCACCTCAGCCAGCATCGCCAAATCATACTGGTACGACTGGGGTTTCTATGGTGTCTATCCCCAGAGAAGCTACGAGTCATTTAGCGGCTCTTCGCCATGGCCCAACATTCTGAAGTCAGATCGACGATGCGCAACTGGCTATACTTTTATTGAGCCACGTGGTCTGGCTGTCGGTACGCCAGGTCCCATCATGCTAGACCAGAACGGCCACCTGGTATGGATGCAGACGGAATGGGGCCAGGCCATGGACGTCAAAGTCCAATCATACAAGGGGGACGATTACATTACGTTCTGGCACGGAAGTGACAATGGCACATTCGGTCAAGGCCACTATCTAATGGTGGGTGAGAAAGGCAGCACGTGTATGAGATTGAAGCTAACAAAACACCCGTGGTAGCTGAACTCGTCTTACGATGTGGTTAAGAAGATCGAGCCTGCTGGAAACTTCAGCGGCGACCTTCATGAGCTTCTCATAACCTCTGAGGGTACGGCCATGATGTCCATCTATGAAACGAGGGCGCAAGATCTCACGCACTACGGCATTGCGGACGGATGGATCATCGACAGTCTCTTCCAGGAGATTGATGTCGAAACGGGACAGCTGATCTTCCAATGGCGCGCTTCCGACCACTTTCCCATTGCCGAGAGCCAGGCTCCCATCGGGTCCTTTGGCCGTTCTAGTGCGACTGCCTTTGACTTCTTTCACATCAACAGTATCAGCAAAGATGCGGACCGGAACTACATTGTCTCTTCGCGTTACATGTGCGCCGCCATTTGCATTGACCACACCACGGGCGCCGTCCTATGGCAGCTCGGCGGCCAGAACAACTCCTTCACCGATCTTTCGGACGGTGGCGCGACCAATTTCACGTGGCAGCACCATGTCACCTGGCACGAGGGCAACCGGCTGACCATCTTTGACAATGGCGCCTACAACAACCGCAAGACGGCCGAGTATAGCCGTGGCCTACTCGTGGAGCTTGACTGGCCCAACCGGACGGCGAGACTGGTGCAGGACTATGTAGCACCACAGCGCCTGACGGCTGGCTCACAAGGATCCGTGCAGCTGCAGCCGGGTGGAAAGACCGTTCTGGTCGGCTGGGGCCACACTCCTGCATACACAGAGTACGACACGACCAGCGGGGATGTGCTGTGCGACGTCCACATCGGGGCTGTCCGCCTTCATATGCTGGGGTGGTGCAAGAATTACCGCACCTTCAAATACCCTTGGGTTGGCAAGCCGCGCTCTCCTCCGGACGTCGTCATGCGGCCCAAGGAGAAGGCTGTCTATGTCAGCTGGAACGGGGCAACGGAGGTGACCAGCTGGATTCTCCAGAGCAGCAACGACGAAGAGGAGTATGAAGATCACGGTTCTATCCCCAAAGAGGAGTTTGAGACGAAACTGTCTCTCCCCGACGATGCAAAAGACTACATCCGCGTGGGAGGGCTCGACAAGAACGGCATCGTTCTGGCCTACTCTCCTGCCGTGTCCAAGCTCACAGCGACAAACGCTGAAATAATGGCTGCACCGCCACAGAGAACGTTGAGAGTCTGTTTCATGGTTGTTGCGGCTGGGTCTATATCTGCGCTGCTTTCAGTAGCTGCGGCCATACACTATAGAGGGATTCTATGGAACATCGCAAGCCGTCTGGTCCATCGGCTGCCCTCGTTCCAGCAGCACAAGTATTCGGCATTGCCAACGGACAGGGACAATATGGTACAGCAGGCTTACGGTATTTAAAACGGCTGGTTTTGTTTGGGAATAAGGAAGGACATCCGGGATATAACTTTGTAATTTTTCAAGCGACTTTTGCAGTTCAATGGCGTACATATCTTCTAAAGCGACTCCTCCTTCTCATCCTCTTCTAGTATTATAGTACTCCCACTCCCTTCGTAGATCCACATAGCAGAGACATACCCGAGCAGTGAGACCAGTCCGATTGCCCACCAGCCTGTCTCTACCGTTTTGTGGTCTAAACCAATGCCATACCACCAACCAGCAACAACCGGACCCAAGGTGCGCGAACTTGCAGACACGCTCTGCCCAATGCCATGTATGGTACAGAGCACACTGGGGTGTGGGCTGCAATTGTTTAGAAGAATGATGCTTGCAGGCAGCGTGAATGTTCTCGCCGTCACCTGAAGCAGCAGGATGACAACCACGCCAATCCATATAAAAGGACCTCCAGCCGGTTCGGGAGCCCTGTACAGAGAGGGCAGAACGGATAGAAAGGGAGCCAGGAAAAAAGTAAGCGGGAAGCCGACCAGGAAGTAGCGGAATGACCGAAGGGTGCCCAGCCGCGCATTGATGGGCGGATAAAGAGTGACCTGAAGAAGCATCCCGAGGACGCCTAGAACGGACGTGGCAAGGCCAACTTGAGGAGCCGGCATGCCCAAACCACCCGATAGGGCAGAAGACCATCTTGGACGAGACTGGCCGGATGATGCGTCTGCCATTGGCCGCGGTGTTGAAAGGAAGAGGGCCCAGAGATTAGCAAAGGCACCGAGCTGGAACTCATAAAACGCAAGGGTGACGAGAGTCAGGACGACGTTCTTGGTCCAGATGCGGCGGAACGGAAGTTGTGGTCTTGGCTGCACCGACTCAGACGATGGCTGCCCGGGCGTGGATAAGAGAGCTTCATGCTCGACATGTTCCAAGTTCATCGTATCGGAACCTTCCCACGTCTGTGCTTCAGTGTAGCCTCTAGAGGACGAGAAACGGGCGATGGCTTTCCTTATGCGCGAAGCAAGATGGCGGCCAAGGTCCAACTTTCCACGACATGTCGGGGACGTCTGATTTGGATTAGCATAATGGCCACCAGATGCCGCGTTTCTTTGGGGCCACACACCTCCTCGAGACAGAGAAAGACCACCACGGTGGCAGTGAAAAGGAATAGAGCATTGATGATGCTTGGCAAGGCAAACGGATAGTCCACGAGCCACTGCCACGAGAGTGGCGCATCCGCTCCAAAGATGCCGGGCAGGCTCGTGCTAGGATTGGTGAGAAAACCACCCATGGCTGGTATCATTAGCAACCGGTCAGCCTGGCAGATTCCTTGGATAGTTGGGCTTACCTGGGCCAAGGATGTTGGCCAGATTGAAACTCATCGGCAGAATCAGGAAGGCCCTCGACTGGTATTTCTTCTCCTTGATAATCTCAGATATCATCGTCCGGCTTGAAAGAGTGCTATTAGCATTTCTACCCAACTGAACGAGAGGATGATGCGCACATGATTCCCACTGTGCCGTTGACCCCACCGCCACAAATGCGCCAAAAGGCAGCCCAGAAGAAGGACGTGGCAAAGCCGTAGCCAACGCACGACACGGCCGTTCCGGCAAGCCCAAAGAGGAGAACTGGTTTGCGTCCGCACCAGCTGGCATCCGCCGCCTTTCCCCAGAGCATGGCAGTGAGGACCTGTGCACCCGTGAAGCAGCCCTGCAAAATGCCGGCCTGGGTAGAGACCTGGGCGTCCGATAGAGTGCCATTGAGCGACCTGAGCTGGTAAAAGGCATACGCCTGCAAGGAGGCGACCTGCAAGAAGTCGACAAAGCGGGAGAAGAAGAGTATGGCGAGCTGGCCCTTCCGTGGTAGTGCCACCCAGGTCACCGGTCCTGGCTGGTCGGCCACAGAAAGAGGGACATCGTCATCCAGGTCTAGAACGGAGCTGCGGGTACTTTGAAAGCTCTCGGCCGAGCGAAGACGTCGGTGCAGAACTACGGTTGCCGCCATCCTGGATCTGACTGCCGTAGCCGATTTCTTGCTTCCGTTTCCATATCTGCCTGTA
This sequence comes from Grosmannia huntii, assembly GCA_019925595.1. Taxonomy (NCBI): domain Eukaryota; kingdom Fungi; phylum Ascomycota; class Sordariomycetes; order Ophiostomatales; family Ophiostomataceae; genus Grosmannia; species Grosmannia huntii. The sequence goes on from JADHKJ010000001.1 coordinate 245,521, forward strand.
TGTACCACCAATATATCGCACACTCACATTTCTAGCTTCCCTTTTTTCCCCTACCCCCTCCCGCTTCCCCTAACCCCTCTTGGCAAGCTATGAGCTGGCTACCTACGCGGCCAATTTTATGGGGATTCTGGCTTTTTCGACGTCGTACTCCGTACGCGTGTTGTTCAATTGCAACTTGGTGTTCTCGCTCCACCTACCCATTTTTTAGGGGATGATCCACGCAGCCTACGTCATAGAGTGGGTACTGTACGCGGCCGATGAGTTGCATTTTGGACATGAAGGGAGGCCATTATCGACGAACAATAGCAATGCTCCATAAACGCGAAAGGCACAAGTCTATTCTATGGCTATACGGGAAATAAGAGTACTAATAAAACAAGTTGGGAAGAGGTGCATGACTCGGCAGATGTCACTATCTTGCTGTTCCCAGTGCCCTGGCGATCATAATGCAGAGGCCTACAACGATGATGCTTATCAGCAGCCAGCGCAGGGCGACGTTCGCCATCTGCATGCGGTTGCGATGGCGCGACCGGGCCACGAATACGGCCTTGTCGTTGATGCTCGGGAACTGCGCGTACTTGGGCACAGGCTGTTCCAGAAAGCGACAAAGCGGCTCCCAGCCCTCAGAGATGCGGTACTCGAGCAGACGTTCTGGGGGCACGAGAGCGCGCACGTCGTCGTGGTGTCGCTTGAAGATGGCCTTGCCTCGGTTGGGAAAGTCGCCCTCGAAGAAGGTGTCAAAGAACTTGTGTATCATGGGCTGATACATGCCGGCAGCCCAGCTGACATACGACAGCAGACGCAGCTCTTGGTCCATGGCGCGCCAGTAAAACGTCTTCATCGTGGATGCATGCCAGCTGTCGACGTCGCGCGTGATGAGAATGACCTTGGCCTCGGGGTAGGCCTCGATCAGCTCGGGAGCAAAGGCCACGGCCGGCCAGTCGCAAACGGCCTGGCACTTTCCCAGCAGCTGGTCCCAGTCGTCGCGCGTGAACGGCTTTCCCACGCCGTCGTATTTTGCCGTGAGAGCGTCCATCCACATGAGCGCATCGGGCGGGTTCTCGATCGAGCAGCTCATCATATGGTACGTGTCTACATAGCCCAGCATTTGCATCGCCTCCCGCATGGCTGCAACGTCGGGCTGTCAGATGCGGACCAAGAAAAGGGAATGGTGACCAAGACATACATGCTGTTCCTGTGCGGCCGAGTCCGAGGATCAGGACACGCATAGGCACCTTTCGCCCACATGTTCGCCGGTCTATGTCGGTGTCGTTGGTGAAGATGTCTGTGATAGGCTTACGCCGGTATTGTGCTGAGTAAGCCATGGTGATCAGTTAATGTGAACCGATTGGGATGACTAGCGCGATGAGAGAAGCCAGACAGAACGCCGTGGTCAACATGAATAAGTATCTTACTGCGGGCATAGTTAAACAAGATTCCATTCGTTCGATAACCCAAGAGAGTGCGCAGCGTTTCGACGATGCCCCACTACTCCTTTTTCTTTACAGGGAAATCAGCGGCCCGCCGCGTAATCCCCCTTCTCTTGCTTTCGCGTCTTCCTACATCATTTGATAGCCTAATCCAGACTTTGTCTTGGCATCCTGATTTACCCCTGTTCTATTTCGGTCTTCTGCGAATCGAGATAAGCTCTGTTAGTCGTATCCACTTTTTTCTATATCCAAACGCTGAAAGCAGCAGTAGGAAAGAGTTCTGAATACAGGAAATCTTTGTTGGGATTTTCAGAAGTCTACGATTCATTTTTCTTGTCCAGGTTGGAATGTAAGGACAGAGTTAGAGCCTGTCAGCTTTTGTTTTGCGTTTTTGGATACTTCATAAAGACTTGTCTTTAGATGTCTCGGACTTTTTAAATCAAAGGCATATTCTACCGTAAATTTATAAAAACTTCGGTTCTACCTTGCTCGTTTCTGTCAACAGTACGAATTATACGCGTTTCAGATATCGCTTTAAATAAAAAATCTATCGAACTCGTTGTTCTGCAATAATACCGAATCGAAGGTCTAAAATAATCCGTTTCTGTATTTGTCCGTATACACTATAGGAACCAAATCATTTTCCTCCTACTCTTTTCTCCTCTGGTTCCCAGACACTGACATCACAACTAAATCTTCACAGCGGACGACAGCTTACTGTACAATGGCAAAATAACTACGTGTCTACAAAGGTCAGAAAACACATCAAGTCGCCCTCCCATTTAGGAAATATTGTAAAAGGGGTCCAAGAGCCTCTGCACATAAGTGGAAGTAATGTCGTCCTTCCCAGGACCTGAGAAAAAACAGGCTCTGCGTCTCTTGCAGTCTGTGCCTTTTCCCTTCCCTTCTCTGCCCTTGTTTCAAATTTCCTCCGAAACAGAAGCCATATTTGACAAACTCGTCTAGATCCTCACGTATTCTTTTAGAAGTTGGAATCTCGTCGCCGAATAAAACAAATAGATCGGTGTCGACAAGTTTCCTGGTCGCATCGTTCATCGATTCACAAGTTCCATGAAGTAGTTCGAAAACTCTATAGTTTGCAAGAAACAATGTCAAGAAGATGGGGAGTATAGGAATGGATGTCCAGCGAGTGGAGATAAAACTAAAACGTTGCTGCAGTATTCATATGCTATGAGAGTTTAATCCGAAATATGCAGTGTCATGGAGATGTAATATTCCGCACACTCTCCCTGCAGCAATGTTTTCTTCTTACCACTTACTATCCATTCATACCCATAACCCAATCATTACTAGGTTTTTCCCACCCTTCTAGCCTATCCACTCCACACAAGCGAAAGAAGATGGCTTGCCTCACAGAGAGACAGTACGAACATGTGTGTAGTATATTTAAGATACTGCTTAGAAACATTCGACGGGGTTTCTGGCTTTGACGGTAGCCTTTCCGATGCGTCTTTCCAGGCTGAAGAACGACGGGAGATTATAAATGTCGGTTTTTGGAACGTGTAATGTCTGTTCTAGCACCACAACTAGCCATTTGAAATCCTGACTTCCGTGACTATTTAACTGGAAACCACGGACCGTAAGATACCTTCTGATGAGAATTATACGTCCGGTTTAGGTACAACGCGGCCACCTTTTCGAAAATGCCCGGTATCGCTGGTCATGTTTGTGGGCTTGAGGAGTTCTGTCGCTTGCTTTTCTGGCTTTCCTTCTGTTTTCTTATACATTAACAAGCCGCGTTATGCCACCAAATTCACTCGCCTGGAAACCGATCGTCTGAAAGCGGATCGTCTGCGTCCTCCCGAATCTCCTCCTTGTCCGCCTTTTCCCCAACTGTGATGCCTAGAGCTGCATTGGCGGTCTTTGGTAGCTATGTCTGCTGCATTCTTTCGTTGTCGAATGTTCAGGTTTTGGAAAGGGTTGTTCACCCCGACGCCCCAAAATTGGTTGGCCTCGTCCTTGCTGATGCACCCCAACTCCCTCGAAAATCGGTAGAGGATTGAGTTTCGAAGGTAGGGCCCTGGGCTCGCCCACATGCTTTTTCCGATGTCTTGGAGGTTTCTTAGGTCTTGCATATGCCCAAAAACGTCGGCCCGTCGGCAGCGCAGAAGGGTCATAAGACTTTTGAAATAGAGATACCTCTTTGCCGGCCTGAATTTGTTCATGAACTCTAAGCGGCGCCCATGGAGCGCCTCGTATCCCCAAACCCCGGCCATTCGCATCTGGCCGATGTCCTTTGTAAGCAGGTAAAACACCAATTCTGTCTCTGACGGGTCGCTGCTTGCTGGCAAAATAACGGCTTTTGCAGAGTCAAGCAGTTGCTCGTAGGCTTTGTGGATCACAAGGCCGTTCCCCACGTTCCAAATATGATCTTCACCATCGCCAAAGAGAGCTGCAGCAGTCTTTGCGACATTGACGTTAACAATATGTGCGGCACACGTGTTTTCGACTTCGGCGTGGGTGATTGGGCAGTACACAAAAACAGCGCCCGCATCTGTTGCAGAATTGTAGGCGTCGTACAGCTGCTTTCGAAACTTTTCTTGTTTCTGTTCCGTGCGCGTCGATTTGACCGTCTTCTTAGCACCTTCCAGTTCCGGGTAACAACGAACGACAGCATCAATCAGTGCCCAATCTTCCGCCATGTCCCGCTGCAGCCCCCTGGAATCAAATCCTCAGTCCAGCTTCCGGCGAACTGGGCACTTTTTGTCCGAATGAGGCACAGCTGACTCATAAGCTCCTGCTGGAGCATCAGGTTCTTCTCTCGTTCTTCTCTGTACCTGCCGCGTTCAATGGCAATGTTGCCACCTGCCCACTTCGCATCAATAAGTGAGATTTGGTCGGTTACTTGTTCTAGCCGGGCCTCAAGCTTCTCCTCTTCGTCTTTCATGCGACGGAACGCTGCCTCCACCTGCGAAGCCTGTTCGTTGATATACCTCTGTGTGTCGGCCGATCGAGGCGCAGGCTTCGCTGAGATTTGCAGAATCTCTGTGATATCTTTCCCGTCCATGCCCTGTTTGAGTGTTGGCGTCAAAATGGGCTTGTTGAGGGAAGCCTTTGTCGGAGTGACGGGCTCTGAGAGAGGCAAGTTGCGGTGTTTGAGAGGGAGCGTCCTCGCTGTTTTAGAAGATTAAAATAATTTGTTAAGTATTGGTAAGTAGAGATATAAGACCTACCCTTCCTTTCCCTTTTTCGTCGACTTCTTCTTTCCCATGCTTAGTTGGAGAAAGTTGCTGATAGGAACTTTTTTTTTATTGATCGGATTAATTATACGCAAAAAGTATAGGGTGCATTGGATAAATCTTTCATCTTTTTCGACAATTAGTCCGAAATGTAATCCCAACGAGAATACTTCTTTATGTTTCACTCTGGAACACTTGGATACAGTAATAGCACGTGGTAATCTATACTGTAGAGGTGCTGGTCGGTGCAGAAATACTTGACGCCTCGATATGCGACTAATGTCGGTTTCCGTCTTTTATAACAAAATAAATGTCGGGTAGCAGACTGCAGAGGGCAATCTTGAAAAAATCCGTAGAAAGGTACGTCTTGTTTTGCTGCCCTTTCTTAGGCTACATGCGGATGGTATAAGCTGTATATATACGAATCTGGGCTATCCTAAGGGAAAAGACGGCACTCAACATTACATGTTCACTTCAGGTCAGTATAGTCAGGATTGACTTCGTTGTTTGAATTTTATGTAAACAAATTAGATAATAGCGGAATAAACAACAGCATTACCTATATGCTCGTTCTCCCAACAAAATTTACAAATATTACTTATATACTCATATAACTACCAGGTCCCGGAATAAGGCTCACTTTTCGCGATTTTTCTGGAGCTTTTGTTAGTAGCGAGTCACGTGTAAACGTCAATCAATTGTAATGATGAGATCCGAGATCGCAATCCTCAACCTATCGGCATCTCAACTGTACTGATTGCAAACATTTGACAACGCACATCGGCCACATAATTCCAGCCCTCCCATAGGTCACATCCGGACAGAGGGCATGCTAGCGAGCCGGCCGTGTTACGTTGCAGTTGCGTACGTCTGTCAGCTTACTAAGCAATATCACCGATTCGACACGACGACAAGCACAGTCAAATATTGCAACTGCCTTGGCTGTGTACTTCTAGAGTTCCGCTAGAATATATATATCTACGGAGTATATCTACGGAGTACCCCGTACACGGAAATTGGTAAGTGGTAAATCGATGGTCGATGGCGTCATCGCATCCATGGATAACAACATCAAAGGTATAGCACAGTTTGCGGCATGACCCATTGATATGTCGTTGTCAAACGATCCCCCCCGCTCGTGCTGTACCAACGGGGGACACTCCTATGGCGTAAGGGAGCCATTGGAGTATAAAGAAGCGCTGACCGGCTTCTGCCCTCCGTTGCAGGAAAGGACTGCTGTGGCTTCAGTTTCTCTCTCGGCATCTTCCTCTCCTAACAAAATCCATCTAAAGCGGATCGTCCCGGAATTCTCTAAATTCTCTGAAAATCACACCAGCGCCATGGCACCACCATCTGCCGTCGAGACCATAACGGTGCCGACATTGGCGCAGCCGCTGAAGCTGCACACGACCACAGTAGCAACGGGCGACTACAAGCAGCTGTCGCCGGCAGAGTTCGACCGGGAGGGAGAGGAGAACGGCACAGACAAGTTTGCTGCAGCCAAGGTGAGTTCCCGGTGACAGCAGGTGCGTGAAGGTGCTTCTCGGCTGACGCCAGCTTTTCTCTGTTCCGCAGTACCGAAACTACCTGCCGGTATGGGACCACACGGAACGATATCCACCACTGGTGCCGTTTGAGCACGTGGAGCACGGCAAAGACGCGGACCGGACGTTTCCAGACCTGCTGCCGGCAACGGCACAGGTGACGGAGCTGACGCCGACAACAGGCAGCGAGGTGCGCGGCGTGCAGCTGAGCCAGCTCTCGGACGCAGGCAAGGACCAGCTGGCCAGGATCGTGGCCGAGCGCAAGGTGGTGGCTTTCCGGGAGCAGGACTTGGCCGACCTGCCGATTGCAGACGCGCTCGCCTTCGGCGGCTACTTTGGTCGCCACCACATTCACCCGACATCAGGCCAGCCGGCCGGCTATCCGGAGATCCATCTGGTGCATCGCGGCGCCGGCGACAAGTTTGCGGAACAGTTCTTTGCCACGCGCACTAACAGCGTGGCCTGGCACTCGGACGTCTCGTACGAGCTGCAGCCGCCCGGCACGACGTTCCTCTACATCCTCGATGGCCCAGCCAGCGGCGGCGACACGCTCTTTGTCAACGCCGCCGAGGCATACAACCGCCTCAGCCCGGGCCTGCAGCAGCGCCTGCACGGCCTCCAGGCCACCCACTCCGGCATCGAGCAGGCCAACACGAGCACTGCTCGTGGCAGCATCAAGCGCCGCGAGCCTGTCTTCCATGCCCATCCTGTTGTGCGCACTCACCCGGCCACTGGCGAGAAGGCCCTTTATGTGAATCCCCAGTGTATGTTTTTTCCTTCTTCCTTCTTCCTTCTTCCTTCTTCTTCCTCCTTCCCGCTGACCATCAGTCACTCGCGAGATTGTCGGCTTCAAAAAAGAAGAGTCCGACGCCCTGCTCAAATTCCTCTACGACCACCTCGCCTATGGCGCCGACTTCCAGGCCCGCGTCAAGTGGGGGCCCGGCACTGTCGTCGTCTGGGACAACCGCGTCACCCAGCACTCTGCCCTCGTCGACTGGAGGAGCGGTGGCCGTCGCCATCTGGCACGCATCACACCCCAGGCCGAGCAGCCGTATGAGACCCCGTTCGTCCCGACTTAATGGGCAAGCGTAGTGACGTTGATGAAAATGAATGCACACAATAAAGAAATAAAGAATGATATCAAGGCCTTTAAATCACAAAGGGAACACTGATCCGCTGAGTGAGGCATTGTAAATGGAACAAAGCTTGGCGTACAGCTGATTTGCGTGGGAATAGTAGGATATTGTTCACTCGAGACCACACATCTTACCATAAAAATATAACCAGACAGCACTGCTGTGCCTAATGTCACTGCTATCGCACAAAACAAGGACAGGTCTAGCCAGTACCGTCAAAGCGCTAGAATCCAACAGTTGTAGCCCGGTACAGCAGCGCTATTCCGCGTCCAGATCATACTGGATAGACATGGCTTTGCTTTCCACGAGAGAGCAAGGCGAAAGGTAAAAAAGCAGAATGTGCACTAAAAAAACCGGTAGCAATAGGGTTCGAACCTATGCGGCCGAAGCCATAAGATTTCAAGTCTTACCCATTAACCACTCTGGCATACTACCCAGTTGAAACGAGCAATTGGCTATGTCCAATGATGATGGATAGAGCCCACGAACAAGATGACTTGGCTGCTGGCCCGCTTCGAGGGCCTAGTCAGCCGAGAAGGCCATGGCTGCTCTGCCAAGTTCAGTCTGTGCGGCCGAACAGGCCCACATCCTCTACCTCTTTCTTGACTGCTGCGCTCGCCGTGTCCGCGTCTCTCTCCTGCCCCTGTCTCCGTCTCTGCTGAGTCTGCTGCTGCCGTTGTTCCTTGTCTCGCTGCCTGCGCCGGCGTATCTTCTGCAGCAGGTCGCCCATGTCCAGGCTGTCCGATGCGTCGCCGCTGTCCGTGTCTCCATTGTCCCGACCTGCATCTGGCCTGCTCTCGTTGGCGGTCGTCGACGTGGCCGAGTCAAAAGAAAAGGCCAGCCTGTCCATAGTGTCGACAGCGGCCGCCTGGCCCCGTCTCGAAACAGACTCTCGCAGGATGGACGGTCCGTCCAGATCGTCCTCGTCGTCCTCTTCGTCCTCGTCATCCTCCGTCTCCACGTCAAGCTGATCCGCCTCGGCCGGTCGTCGCGATGAAGGCGCCAGAAGCGGCACGAGCGCCACCTTTCGCCCCGTGCCCTCCATAATGTTCTGCAGCGCCGTGCCCTTCCACGGCGCGTCCTCGTCGCCACCACCGCTACCAAACGCCCTCTGCAGACCACGCTGCAGCTTCCCGGCGCGCCTTTCGATCTCCTGCTGTCGCCGCACCGACCGTGTTAGTCCGTCCGTAACGGGCCGCGAAATGTTGCGTATGGCCTCGGCGCCCAGAGTCTTGGCCGTCGTCTTCAACCGCTGGTACTCGGCCGCGTGCAGGTGGGCTGTGAACTCGTGGGCCACGGAAAGGAGCTCGTCCTCCACCATGCGGTACTGGTCGTCGTGGTCCATGCCGGCGATCATGAAGCTGGGCCGTAGGTTTCAGCTCGTCGTGGCCAACAAGTTTCTACTGCGAAGCTAGAACTTACGTCTCTGTAGGAGGCGCCGGTGGCGGAGACGTAGACGGCGAGCGGACTGTACATGGCCCGGTCAGAACAGGATGCCCCAAGAAACAACCATGAAAGGCATCTCACGCATTACAGAGAGCGGAGCAACTCACACTTGCGCGCCTCAGCCCTCGCTCGTGGATCTGTCGATGCCGGCTCTCTAGCCCTCGTCTGAGGGCTGTCATCGTCGTGTGCAATCCGCGCCGGACGCGGCGAAGAAGAGTGCCGCGGCACGGCGTTTCGTGAATATTCTGGCCTCCTGTCCCATGGAAGCTTGCGGACCATGGCGTCGATGGCGCATGGGAGAAAATTGCAGGCGAATTTGCCCAGATTGCAGAGGCCGTTTGGAAAGAAGTAACGCGACAGATTGAGTGGGGCTTAATTCACAGTGCCTAGCACGGCTCTGCGTCAGGCATCTCGCGTATAAATACAGTGTGGAGGGTCTCGAATACTGTTTGCGATGTTGACTTCTTCTCTTTGATGCGCCGACTTCTGGCCGCAGCAATGCAGCCGCATGTCTATGCATACTATGTCCCTGAAACTGGCCCTTTGAGGCAACCCAGGGCGCATGAAAGCTATCCTGTCAGGTCTGGCCGCAGCAAACGGTCGCGCAAGCGGCCTGGCAGCTTCGGACTCCTCTTCCCTCAGCTCCTTACCTGCTATCCTCTCATCTCCTTTTCCTCTTCTGATTCAAATTCTGTATTTCAAATCTTCTCTCCACACACAGCATTTCGTACACACTCTCTACCAGTAGCAGATCTTCCCCTGTACACCACTCCACATCGGGCTGGAAGGAATCGGCAAGGCAGCGCCTGCGACAAACCAGTGCATCTGCACCTCATTCGCTCAGACCAGACGCTCGATCGGCAGCATCTCCAGTCTCCTCTACGATCTTCGGGCACAGTCCCACAAGCAATCGAATCAGCCTGTACTCCGTACCTGTTTGCCACTGCACAGGAAGCGCTACGTCTCACCACCTCCTGTCTCGCCGGCCGCCACATGTCAGCCATTCAGACATGCCGGGGAAATGCACAAGCGTGTAGTTCGCGATGGTGGTGGATGCACAGGTCGCCTGCAGCCCACCACAGACCAGACAGTGCTGGCCAATGGCCTGGATGCCCCGCTGTGACTCCAGTTCCAGAATCAGACTGCCCCGTCCAGTCGCTGCGCTGTGGTTGGCCATGGCTTGCATGTTCGGTTCCCGTCTATATGCATATTTGTGTGTTTATGCATATACACGGACCGTTTTCCTGTTCACCTCTTGTTCAGACGGTACTCCGTATGCCTGCCCCATTGTTTGAAGAACCTGGCCACAGGAAGTCTGGTGGCCCAGTGGCCCATTCAGAACTTCTGCCTGAATGATCTTGAAACAGTTCGGTGGGGGGGGTGAATTGTGGAATATGAACATGATCCGAACCATGAACACACATGCTTCTAGGATGCTCGTGAACAACGGGGAGTGGACAGGATGGGCTTGACAGGCCTCCAGCCAAACGAAACATTGTTCAGGCCTTGAATTGTACCTTTTCGCCACGGCGGCTCAGGCCAAACGTTCGGTGGCCAGGTATAAAGCTGTCACTCGGTCATGTTTTCACATCGGCCCTTCTTGGCTGGACAACAACCTCTCACAATTAATTTAATTCTATTCAGCATATCAGAGTTTTTTCACATCCGTCCATTTATTTCTTCACCTCAGAATTTCCACCCTTTAATTCTTCTCCCCTCCTAACCTCTTTCTTGCAGATTCTCCCACCTCGACACTCTATCCTCTCGTACAAAGACACCCAATCCTCATAACCAACAGACTCATACAAAATGTACACACACATCTTCACGGCCATGGTCGTGTCCATGCTCTGGGCTTCGCAGGCGGTAGCCCACATGACACTGGCCACACCAATCCCCTTTGGCACCCCCGACAACTCGCCCCTGAGCACATCTGGCTCCAACTTCCCCTGCCAGATCGTCGGGACGGCTGCCACTTTCTACGACCGTTCCTCTGCAACCAACAACACCATGGCCGTGGGCGAGACGCAGACACTCAGTTTCAAGGGGAGCGCCGTGCACGGCGGCGGCTCGTGCCAGCTGGCCGTCACGTCTGAGCAGCAACCGACCTCGTCGACCACGTGGCAGGTGATCCTCAGCATCGAAGGGGGCTGTCCCACAACCGACGGCAACGGGCCCAGCACGTACGACTACTCCATCCCCGACTCGATCACGCCCGGCGACTACGTCTTCGCCTGGACCTGGGTCAGCAAGGAGTCCGGCGCCCCCGAGTACTACATGAACTGTGCACCCATCACGGTGACAGCGACCTCGTCTGGCAAGCGGTCGGAGGACACGACTCCGGTGGCCGCCCGCGACTCGTCCGCGCTGCCAAACCTGTTCGTGGCCAACCTCGACTCGATCAACAGCTGCAAGACCACGACCGGCACCGATCCTCTCTTCCCCGACCCGGGCCCAAACGTGTCCAAGCCGAGCAAGATGACGACCAACTACCAGTCGCCTGCAGGCACCAATTGCTTCCCGCTTGGCGCCACAGACAGCAGCAACAGCAGCAGCAGCAGCTCGACCTCGACCATTTCTTCCTCTACCTCTACAAGCCCAGCCACGGTAACTGCTGTGACCGTTGCAGCTGACTCATCCTCTGCCTCGACATCGACCACTCTCTCGACCGCCGTGTTTTCTACTTCTTCGACCAGCGTTGATGTTGCTACGACTGCCGCGACGGAGACGACGACGACGACGCCGACTACTACGGCTGCCGCAACCACCTCGTCCGTCTACGCCTCGGCACAGGCGTCTGGCAGCACCAACGGCACGGCGACTGCGAGCAGCAGCCTCAGCGGCTCTTGCACGTCCGAGGGCACATTCAACTGCGTTGGAGGCAGCAAGTACCAGCAGTGTGCCAGCGGCTCGTGGACAGCACTCCAGGCGATGCCGGCCGGCACCACGTGCCAGATCGGACTGAGCACGACGCTGTGGTCTCGGGACCGCAACATCCGGCGCATGCGGCGTGTGCGTCGCACTCTGTAATGAATACATGTGGAGGAGCCGGACAGGGCGATGAGAATGAGGGCTGTAACATACGATACTTGTATTTAGGTGGATAAACGCCAAGCTCCGTAGAGAGCTACATCAGAGCAGGTCTCATAGATTTAAATCCCTACAGAGGGCCATACCACAGGGAGTGAAACGAATCAGGAAGAACCCGCAATAACAAACACTATCAGAAGATGCTTATTTTACGTTGTATTCGTGACAGTTTTGAATAGGCAAGCCAGCAGGTCCAAGCCAAGCCAGAGCATCTGAATTGGCACACACAGTTGCCGGCCTGGACGACGAGAATTTGCGGCAGAGTAACAAGATTGTGGCCTTCTACAGCGCCGACGGCGTCGTGATCGGGTATAATCCACATGCTGATCCAAACGTATGTGAACTGGTCGAGATTTAAACGGCAAGACACGTAAACGCTAAATGAGAATTTGGAGCACATAATTCAACATCAGAACATTCGTTTTAGCAAAACATTTTAAATCAGACATCCAGCCAGTTCCGTTCCAATACCAACCCCCTGACCAAAACACAATATCAGATACATCACATCTATGCCGTGAATCGAATGCTGTGCCAAAACCGGCACCTCTGTCCCACAAGACGAAACAGAAAAAGTCCAGCGGCCACTCCTCTTGAAGAGCACACCTCAGCTCTCTCTCCGTCCACTCAACACATTACTTGAGAGAGTCTATCCTTGACTTCGTGGTTCTGGTATCAATTTCCCTTCGGGGAGACTCTCCATCTCCCGGGTATTTGACCGTGTTTTCCTCCTTCTTATCTTCTCGTCTTCTGTTCGTGCCTCTTATACACGCACCTGCGACATGTGCGGCGCGCTGGAGCCGCCGGACGAGCCACCATAGCGGCGCCCCATGCCGCCCATAACTGACATGGCCAAGGACACGGACAGGGTGGCGGCCAGGAACCAGAAAAAGGCCGTGCTGGCCTGGATCTCGCGGCAGCGCTTCTCATCGTTGGAGCTGCCAAAGCCGATCCAGCTGCTGTGCCGCCGCGAGAGGTCGCCGCCGCAGTCGGCCGCCTTGAGCTTGGCCGCGAGCACGATACCGGCGATAAAGGTGAAGAGCGTGGCCAGCGCATCGATCACGAGACCCACGTATCCGAAGATGCCCTCGCTGAGCGAGCCGCCCGTCAGGCTGGTGGCGAGGCCGAAGATCAGCGCCAACCACGCCATGCAGACGGCAAAAAGCGAGTAGTTGATGGAAGACTCGTGGCCGTTGTGGTTGCTGGCAATCACGTTGCCAATTAGTCCCGTGATGATAATAACCCATAGCAGCTGCACGAAGCGAAGGATGCTCTTGACAATCTCCATTGTGGCGAATAAGCTTTTAAGAATGTGGGTTGTGGGGAATGCGGGTTTGTGGGTAAAAGTGTTTCTTGTTGTCTTGTTGTGTATATGTTCTCGAAGCGTCGAGCTTTTCGAATGGCAACTTGGTGAGAACTATTTGTATGCTCGCTGGCTCGTGGTTGCTGCTGCGTTGCCCGTTGCGTAGCGACGGTGATGAGGGTGCACAGAGGCAGGATGTACTCCGGAGTCCGTTACAGGGAGGTTATAGAAGCCGTGATGCTTGCAGGACTGGTTTTAAACAAGCAGAGAAGGTGAGACTGCTGGTTGAAGAAGCAACCAAGCGCTCAGGAGCACACGCCTGGGTTTTGTCCTTTTATGCTGGCAGCCTGGCAGCAACGACCTTCTCTCGCTTTCCTTCCACTCGTGGCAGCTTTCCTGATTCTGGGGCTATGACGTGACCTGCAGCGCCGGTCCGCCAGGCGACCGTCGCTCATTGGAAGAAAAAAAGCGGACCTCTGTAGTGGATAAATTACATGAATGGGCCATCTCTTTGCCTTTACAGGGGGTGAATCAGCACACTGCTGGACGGGGCCCGCTAGCCAGTCGCTATGCCCACTATACCTTACGGGGTCGAGCGCCTGACCAGGATCTTTCAGAGGACCTCTTTGTAGCGGTTTTGCCGGGTTACAGATGCCACCCATTCCAGACCAGATCAAGATCCAGAAACTTTTCCCGGCCAATCATGCACCTGACAGCCGGTCGCGTCGCCACAACGGGCCCTTTTTTCTGTTATTTCCTCTTATGTCTCCCCCGTTCTCGGCTGGGGGCCTCCCGCTTGAGATCGGGAGCTGGCTGTGGATGGAGCCTATCGTCACTGTAACTCTTGGCCGTAGCCGCGCAGACTGGGCTACGAATATTCTGGACGTGTGTGGACAACATGAAACAGTTTCCTTTGTTTCCAGTTTCGTGGCGCTGTCCAAGATAAGCCCCGGCAGCAGCCAGTCCATGCCTACGGCGTTTGATTGTCTGTAACAGGACCAATACCCACGGCTGCACCAGCAGCCGCCGGCTTTTTTTATCTAAACTTGCAGCTTTACTTACTGCCTATGACGGTCGTTGTCACATGGAAGCTAAGCTTGTTCCACAATAACGTAGATACAGTATGAAACCCGATGCTCCAACCCGTAGCTCCAATCCAATGATGTAAGAATTGCCCCCCCCCCCCCCCCCACAACCAACTGACAGTACGAGCACGTACGAGTACTCGTAAAGCCGCCGGCCTCGAATCTTAGACATGATCTCGGATCTCGGATATCAAACCGTTCCCGGACGTCCCGGTGGTAAAGCTCCGAAGGGGCGGTACGGCACTCCAGCAGTTTCTCTCGCCAGTCGTAGTACAGCGTGTGGTTCCGGAGGTGTTTCACAACCAGTCGCCCGCCCGCGTGCGATGTGGATTTTCTGTTCCAGTTGTCTATTTTGTCCCCTTTGCCCTGCCGTGTTGCTCTCTGGATTTCCTCATAGCGTCGCTGCAGCCCCGACGGCACCAGCGACTGCAAAAGCCTTCTTGTTTGTCCACCGGATCTCGACATCGTGTGCCCACTCCATGTATCGAGCCCAGCCTGATCGGTCAGCATGGATCCTGCGTGTGTAGCCTCCGGTCCGGGCGACTCACTCCAATAGGCAAACTTGCGGCCCAGATACTTGCCGACAAACGGCACCAGCACCATGGTCAGCATCAGCTGCAGCTGCTCCAGGCTGGCCTCCCATTCCCGCTGGGCGTCCGACAGCGACTCTGAGCCGGCGTCGGACGGGCTGAGAATGCCGGTCGAGATGGACGGCAGCGAGTCGAGCTCGCTCTGGTTGTCGTCCTCGTCGTCCTCGTGGCCGACGTCGCCCCTCTCGAACCGGGCGTCCTGTGGCGAGAGCGTGCTCGAGGCCGTCGGGTCTGCCATGACAAACGAGTCGACGGTCGATTCGGGCGTGTCGAAGGAGTAGTCGGAAGACGATGCTATCGATTCGGAGGAGGCCATCCTGGCGGTTGTGGTGCGTGTGTGCATCCGTCGTTGGCCATTGGAAGCTCTGTCCCCCCCGGAAATCAGCTCGTTCTGCGGGGTGGGCTGCAGATGCTCTCTGATTGGCTGCATGCTTGGCAGTGTCATGTGACGAGCCGTTTGGGCTCACGAGTCGAGGGCTTCGATCTCGCCAGACTGCTGCGCCTTTTCCGCTTCACAAGTCTGGTCAAGCCGGTTCGGACATCGCGTGCCTAACAAGACCTTTCACCGCAGCTCACGAGACTGTCTCCAAACGGTATCTCCAGCCGTTCGTTCAGCAAGCCAGGCGTGGACGCACGAGGTTGCCCCCCTTGTCTTGGCCGCTATCCCAACGATTAGTACCTTACAAGTAAGCCTACTCGTTATCATAGTGTCTCTCGTCATTATTATCTAGAGTGTCACTGCCCCCTTCTCATCCTTCCGGCACACACACACACCTGCCTCCTATTCTCCGTTGCGCAGACACAACTCCATACCCATTTCGAATTGCGCAACTCTCTACGACGTCACACCCACGTTCCCAATACAGGCGCACAGATCACTCGGCGGACGCTCATACAGTTTACGTCCAGCTCAGAGCGAGAACAGCTGCCATCATGGCGACCGAACAGGTGAGTTGGCTTTGCGAACCGCTTTGGCGGCGTCGCTTTTCGCTGGAGTTTCCATGTCTGAGTCATCTGGCCCCCCCCTCCTTCCTGTTCTTTGGTTGGGCGGCTTAACCCCGCCGTTTGCACAGTGCCACTAGGAGGGCTTTGTCAATTTTGAGCAAAAAGAAAAAGGAACGGGGCAAAAAACAGAACAGAGTTTCCGATTGAAAGCGGTCCACGAACAACCACATCAGGCCTTGCTTTCTTCCTTCCATTTTTGTGTTGTGTTTTCGGCAACGCAAAAACCTAAATCCTAACGTGTGCAGCTACCTGAGCGTAAAGCCCGGAAATCAGTCACGTTTACGGATCAAGCGCTCGTGATTGACGCAGACGGAACCGTCAGCATGCCTCCGACGGAAGCGATCAACGACGACAAGGACACGGCCGTGTCCCACAGCCCGCGGACACCGCCGCTGGCGGCAGCAGCTGGGGCCTTTTCGGAAGCGCACCCGGATGATGCAGCAGCAGCAGCAGGTGAGGTGGCGGCGGGCGACGAGGGCCTGGACCTGAGCCTGCTGAAGAAGAAGAAGAAGAAGAGCAGCAGCAGCAAGAAGAAGGCGGAGGGTGAGGAGGGCGCGGAAGGGGCGGCGGCCGGCGAGGATGGCGGGCTGGACCTCAGCCTGAAGAAGAAGAAGAAGAAGAAGGCGAGCAAGGACAAGGCGGGCGAGGACGAGTTTG
Organism: Grosmannia huntii; assembly: GCA_019925595.1. Taxonomy (NCBI): domain Eukaryota; kingdom Fungi; phylum Ascomycota; class Sordariomycetes; order Ophiostomatales; family Ophiostomataceae; genus Grosmannia; species Grosmannia huntii. Next base: position 262,007 of record JADHKJ010000001.1, read on the forward strand.
CGGAGAAGCTCAAGGCGATGGAGCTGCGGGAAGAGGAGGTCGTCGAGGTGGACGAGGGCGACATGGAAAAGGGCACGGGCATCTGGGAGCACGACGCGTCGAACCCGCCCGTGCCGTTTGCCCTGCTGCTGCACCGGTTCTACCACGTGCTGGAGCTCAAGAACCCGGACCACGCGACGAGCGGCACGCGCAGCTACAAGATCCCGCCGCCGCAGTGCATGCGCGAAGGCAACAAGAAGACCATCTTTGCCAACATTGCCGAGGTGGCCAAGCGGATGAAGCGCACGGAGGAACACATTACGCTGTACCTGCTGGCCGAGTTGGGCACAACAGGTTCGGTCGACGGCAGCCGGCGGCTGGTCATCCGTGGTCGCTTCCAGCAGAAGCAGATTGAGAACGTACTGCGAAAATACATCAGTACGTTGTGTCCCTGGCGTGGCCATGGTCTTTTCTGTTGGGAAGCAGACAGCTAACCGGAACAGTCGAATACGTCGTCTGCAAGACGTGTAAATCGCCCGACACAGAGCTCAGCAAGGGCGAAAACCGTCTGTACTTTATCACGTATGTTGCATGTTTTGTCTGTGGATTCAATCCCTTAGTACTAACCTGCCCAGGTGCAACTCTTGCGGTTCCAGACGGTCCGTCACGGCCATCAAGACCGGTTTCTCGGCCCAGGTCGGAAAGAGAAAGAAGATGCAGGGTTGAGCGGGACTCTGGCGGTGTCTCGGTTGTTTCTCGGTCGGCTTTGCTACGTCGGACCAAGCCCAGGCCCCTTCTATGTTCTCTGTCTCTCTGTCTCTCTTTGTTTTTACTGGATTTGGTCACATGATGCCAGCGATGGGAAGTCGAGGATAGACAAACTGTCATGCCGAGTCTGGCAACTTGACAACAAGACAAGAGTGCGTTGTTGCTCGTAGATGGGCAGGTTGTGGGTTTGCTGGCAGAGTAGCATTAACCCCGCCATTGGCTATCTGTATCTGCGCTATCAGAGATTGAAGTTGATTTATATCCCGCCTTCGGAGCAGTGGTGTCATTCTGCCATGACCACCGCTTGTCACCCGTTCTCTACCGTCATTTTTTGTTCTTTGACTCGTTGTCGATACCATGACTATCCGTGAGGCCATACCCGGTCAGGAGGCCTATTCCGTCTCGTCGACAGCCCCGATGACCTCGCCGGCCGGACTGCCGAGTTCGGAGCCGTCCGCGTCGTACTGGCTGCAAAAGCCGTCGGCGCTGCTGCACGAGTTCCGCTCAACGGACGCGCTGCCGGCGACGGTGGATGTGGCTATTGTGGGCAGCGGCATCACGGGCGCCTTTGCAGCAGACGCGTTGGCCGAGGCCAATGGGCTGTCCGTGTTGGTGCTGGAAGCGCGCGAATTCTGCTATGGCGCAACAGGACGGGTAAGTTTGTTTCTGTTTTCGGATCATCTGTTCCTGTGTGTCTTTTCTCGGCTTCAGCTGACTTTTCCTGTCAGAACGGCGGCCACTGCCAGCCCAGCGTGTATGGCAACCCAGCCGACGTGGCCGACTTTGAGCTGGCCACATTCCGGTTCCTGCGCGACTTTGTGGCCACCCACAACATTCCGTGCGACTGGCGCACGCTGCCCGGCGGTGGTGTGCACGCCTATCTGGACGAGGACCTGTTTGCCGCGGCAGCCGAGCTCGTCGAGGTGCTGCAACACACACGGCCAGACCTGGCCGCGCTGGCACAGGTGGTGAAGCCCACGACAACGACGACAGAAGCGGCGTCCCCCTTTGCCACGCCGACGCTGGAGTTGCTGCGGCTGCGCCACGCGGCTGGTGCCGTCGTGCAGAAGCATGCGGCGTCGGTGTGGCCGTACAAGCTGGTGTCGTGGGTGCTGGAACGACTGGCACGGTCGTCGTCGTCGTCGGTGAACCTGCAGACGGCGACGCCGGTGCTGCGGCTGTCTCGCTGCTTGTCGTCGGGTGCCTGGGAGCTGCACACGGGCCGCGGCATCGTCGTGGCTCGCCGTGTCCTGCTGGCCACCAACGGCTACACCTCGTACCTGCTGCCGTCGCTGGCCGACCTGATCGTGCCGGTGCGTGGCCAGGTGGCCGCTCTGGTGCCGCCGCCGAAGCCACAGCCGGTCCGGCTCGACTACAGCTATGTCTTTCTCGGACACGACCGCCGCACGGACGAGACCGACCGCGACGAGTATCTGGTGCAGCAGCCGCTGCTGGCCAGCCCGTCCGCCACACCCCAGGGTGGCCATCTGATCCTGGGCGGCGGCCGCCAGCGGGCCAGCGGCCGTGCTGTGGGCGAGTGGCGCGACGACGCCGTCGAGCCCGAGGTGGCCACGTACCTGCGCACACACCTGGCGCCAGTGCTCGCAGTCCAGGACCGCCACGGCAACGGCGACGAGCTCGCGGCCGACTATGAGTGGACCGGCATCATGGGCTTCTCGCGCGACCAGTTCCCGTGGGTGGGCGAGTTGCCGACAGACGTCTTGGGCGATGTTGTCCCCGAGAGCGAAACGGACGCCGAGGCCACCCAGACCATCGATGCTGCCTCCGGCCTCTTCCTCTGTGCCGGCTACACAGGTCATGGCATGCCGCGGGCAGCGCTCGCCGCGCGCGTCGTCGCCGGCGAGATCCTTACCAGCCTCGGACTGCCGTCGTCGTCGTCGTCGTCATCCACACCGTCGACCGATGCTGTCCCTCTGCCAGCTGCATTCCGCGTCACGGCTGAACGGATCCGACACGCACGCGCTGCATGCGCTACCGTAGACGAGACGGACCAAAAGGGGCTCCTGGCCGATTTCCGCGAGACGCTGGAGCTGTCGAAGAAGTAGAAGAGGAGAGAAGAGACAAGATGTAAAGAAATAGAGCTATTGAGACATATTGAAAAAGGGTATTGCTGCCTATTCGTTACTTCCAGTGCAGGAATACATCATACTGATACACCAACGGTTGTTCCTTCCGAAGCGTCGTTCTTGCCACGACAAGCCCCAGTCGTGCCTTCCGTCCCGAAACATTATTACATAAGATGCGTAGTCTGCAGAAGACATTCCCACGAGCTTCACGACAAAATAAAGAACGACAAGACACCACTCCTCAGTGTGTCACGACGCGAGCCGCCTGTAGCAGGATTCCGAACAGCAGGCCGCGCGCGACCTCCTCAATCTGGAGACAGTCGAAAACGCGGCCAAGGGCGTCAGCCGTCGCCGACTGGCCCATGACGCCCATCAGGGCCGCCGGCACGCCACTCTGGATGAGCAGCCGGCGAGCCTTGCGACGGAGCTTCTCGCAATCGTCGGCAGTGAGCGGTGGCGGCGCGGCAGCGCTCTCGGCCTCGGTCGGCACGGCGGCGGCACGCAGACGCTGCAGATGGGCGGCCAGGCCTCCGTCGGACGTTGTGCTGTCGAGCACTGACGCCTGCAAAAGTGCCTGAATGGAGGTGAGTGACGGGTTGCCCGGCCGCAGCAGAAACGATTTGGCCGCCGCCAGGAGAGTGCGCCGGATGTTCCAGGCCGACGACAGCGTGTACAGCTCGTTGATGACGGCAAACAGCAGCTCCACCGCCACACGCGTCTCGCCCTCGCTGATGCCGGCATACTGCTTCGTGTAGGACGTCGGCGGCGGTGCCGGCTTCCACGGCGGCGGCGTGTTGGGCGTGTTGGGCGTGTTGGGCATATTGGGCGTGATGGGTGTGTTTGGCATTGTGTTGGACACTGCACTCGACACTGTTTGTGACTGTGAGAGTGTCTGGGCGATCGTCTGCGAGAGCGTCTGGACCTGTGTCTGGGATCGTCCCTCGGCCGGTGTGGATCGAACCTGACGCACTGGCGAGCTCACCGGCGACAGCGCCCCAAAGAGATCTTCGCTGGCAGCACCGGCCGCTGCAGCAGCACCAGCAGCAAAAGCAGCCGCAGCATCGGTCACGGCCGCCGGCAGAAACGACAGACGCCGACCTCCGCCCAGACTCGTCGTCGACGGCGATCGAGCCGGCCGACCGATCAGCGACGACGCCCGGCTGCCGCGGTTGCTCGCCGGCGGCGGTGCCGTCTGATCGCTGCTCCAGACGTCAGAACGGCCGCGCATCAGTTCGCTGTCCGTCCCAACACTGGCCTGGAAGCTATGACGCTTCTCGATTGGCACCAATCTGCTCGGCTGCGTCGACACCACCGACGACCGCTGGCTGTCCATGCTGTCGCGCGACCGTCGTGGCGGCGTCGAGATCGACAGCCGGTTCGTGTATGCCGTCACGTCCTGCAGCACGGAACTCGTCGGTGTTGTCGCCGGGTTGCCGCTGTTGACTGCATTCGTCTCGTTGCTGCTCGCCTGCGCAGATCCGCTGGCCAACGACAGCGTGCTGCTGTGCTTCCTCTGCAGCGCGCCTCCCAACGCCATGTTGCCAATGTTGCCCAGCACACCAGTCATGCCGTCCACCATCACCTTGCTGCTCTCGGCCACACCCTTGGGCGCGTTCGCCAGTGCGTCCAGCATGTTCTTGCCTATGCTCTCAAACGCTTGCAGTCCCGTCTTGTTCGCCGGCATGTTGTTGACGTCCTTTTCCAGGAAGCGCTTCATACCCTCGCTCTCCGCCAGCGACTGGAACCAGCAGGCGTCCCGCACATACCGTTCCAGCTCACCTCGCAACGACCCGCGCGTGTGCATCTTCCAGCTCGGCAGCATGTTGTGCTGCTCTGTGAACGCGGTCGCGCCCGAGATCTGTGCAATCCGCCGCATCACCTCGTGCAGCTTCTCAAAGTCGCCGTACTTGCGCACAATCATCCATCCTGGGTAGTGCGAGTTGGCCGGCTCGATCTGCACCAGAAAGTCCCATGTCGGCTTGCTCTTCAGCCGACCCTTGTCCGGCGCTGGCTCGTCGTGGATTGTGATCGTCGCGTTGTGCAGAGTCGGTGGTGGAGGTGGGCTCTTCTGCTTGCGGCTCTGGCTCTCTGTGTCGCTCGGCTCCTCGTCTCGTCCTGGAGGAACGACCGTCTGGAAACGGCCGTCTGTCTTGGCATCTGTCTTGACATCCGTCTTGGCACCCGTCTTGGCACCCGTCTTGGCAAACAAAGACTGGCTGGGCGACTCGCCTGCCGACGACCGTGGCGTCAGTGGTGACGACGATCCATCTGCCATCCGCACAGACTCGTCACCCGAGAGGTTTAACGATGGCTCAGGTGACGTGTGATCCGATGCGCTCGGCGACGACCGTCCAGCCCCGTCGCCGGCCTCATCCTCGCCGCCAGTCTTGTCTTTACGACGCGCATCCTCTTCGGCAATCATCTGGTTCATGCGCTTCATCTCCTCAATGGCCTCCTCCATCTCCTCATCGGCTCGGCTGAGCTGCTTCCTGTGCGTCATCGACTCCTTCCGGTGCCCCTTGGTCAGCGCGATGCTGCCTACGTTGCCGTCGAGGTCGACATACAGAGCTGACTTGCTGGCTGCTGCGCTTGAAGCGCTACTGGTGCTGTCTGTGCGCGTCTGCATGCCCACGTCAATCGCCTGGCTGAAGTCGGGCTCGCCCGCCTCGAGCAGATACACGATCCAGCCGTTGATCCACTCGGGCTTCGAGCACGCCTGCAGTGTCGCATCGAGCACGGAGCTGGCCAGGACCTCGCGCAGAAACGTGTGTGCCGGCGCAAACTCGTACGTCTGTCGGTCGAGAAAGCCGAGGAGGTCGTCCGCCACCATGCGCAGCTTACTCGTCTGCTGGTCCTTGTCCAGCATGTTGGCCAGGTGGGAGTCGGGGTTCGACGCCAGGTAGTTGTGGATGGTATCGGCCGCCATAACCGAAGAAGCAGATCCGTCTTCCTGCTGCTGTTGCTGTGACGGCATCTCGGTGAAGGCCGAGGCCAGCTCGGAGAAGAAGACAATGACGATCGAGGACGAGTTGGTGAGGAAGTCAAGAAAGGCGTCAGCCGGTCGCTTCCGGCTCAAATGGCTGGAGATCGTGACGAGGAACGCGGTGAGCACACGGCGACAGGACAGCGCAAACGTCTGATCGGCCGGCACGATGGGCTCGTACCACCACTTGATGTACTCGAGGATGACGGAGTCGACTAGGCCGCTCAGCGCGAGCCGGGTCTCGGGGCGGAAACCATCGAAAGCGTGACTGAGGGTCTGCTCGTCTGCAGCTGCCAAGGCCATGGCTGCGACTGGATCGGCGACCGGATCGGACGTCGTGTCGGTGGCGCCATCGTTGTGCTGGTGGAGGTCACGTGTGTGGTACTCGATGATGCGGGCGAGCGCATCAGTCCCAGTCTCGCCCTGGATGACCCGGGAAACGTCTGGATTGCGAGCCTCCCAAGCGACGAAGAGGACGACGCCGCCAAAGGCTCCCATTAGGACGAGGCCCACGCGGCCTAAGACAAAGTACGTCGTGGCAGCCAGGCCGACGCCGACGGCGCCGAGAGCGTCGGGGGTCGCGGTGGACAGCCATCGGAAGAGCCTGGTCGACAGGTCTTTGACGTCGAAGCCGCTGTTGCTATTGGTGCCGTCTTGACTGAGTGTCGGTGCACGTTTGCTGCTGCTGCTGCTGCTGCTGTGGATGGGGGAAAGTAGTGATGGCGAGGACGAAGACGGAGACAGAGAGAGGGGAAAGGACGGCGAAGCAGTCAGGGGTCGAAAGGCGGTGGAGGAGGACGGATTCTTGATCATGAAGTCAGGGCTGGCGGCAGTGATGGATCTTGTTTCGGACGTCTGTGTGACGACTCGGCCGGGATCGTCGGCAGTTGAGCAGTCGTCCGTCTTGTCCGGAGCGGCACCGGATCGTTGATCATCGTTCCGCCGGCCCATGAGGGTGTCTTGGTTGAGCAGAACTCGGACGGCGATTCTCGCGATGGGAAGGATGGACTCGCAGTGGGATTTGCCGCTTGAAAGACGGTCTGACAGATTCGTGATGTGGCGGAAAGGAGAAACATAGACAGAATCGAGATCAAGCATGGGACCCCAGCTTCGAGCGATAGTACATGCTGCCGGTAATATTACGATGGGCGGGTCGCCTGGATGTCGGGCTCGATTGGATCATTTCGCGTTTGGGCCTACGTAGTGCAACTGATGTAACGCTGGCATTCTTGGAGGTACGGAGCCCTTATGCAGGGACGCGTATTAGTCATGCCTGATTGAGATTAGTGCGAGCCAGCGAGAATCTCGGCGCCGTCCAATGATGAGTAAGCGGATAGGATAAAGTTGCGGAAATGAAGTGGTCCGACTTGTGAGTATTGCCCACCCATTAAGCAACAGACATTTTCATGCCGCCGTTGGCGCAGATAACGCTGCCGGTGGTCCAGCCCGACTGAGAATATCGATGGTCCCGGCGATCTCGGCGGTAAAGCCAGGACAATGGCTGTTCATGGCGGTGCGTACGAGGGCATCGAAGCGGGGGGCATCAGCGCCGGCCATGGCGAGCACGGCGGGCTGGTCGTCGTAGGCGGCGAGCCGCAACAGAAGCACGTCTGTCAGTGACCGTTCCGCAGACCCCAGGACCGGAGGAACAAGGTAAACCAACCTCGAGAGCCTCCGGTGACAATGCCCAGTTTAGACTCGTAGGGACGATACGGTGCCATGGCGGGGAGTATATATGGTACAGAGTCGTGCAGCTCGCTTTCTGTCTGCCTTTCACAGAATCCAGCTGGTTCGAACAAGCCCATCTTGGCCCAGAGCGAAAGGATATTCTGCAAAAGGAGTGCGGAATGGCATCGTCTGCTAACATCACAGCTCTTGCCAAAACGGGAAATTGTGGATTGCGGGGTTCGCACATCGTGTAGTGTAGGCCCCACACATAAGAGGAAGGAACGCAGACGACGACCTTTTGCCAAAATGCAGCAGTCCAAGATGAAACGAGAGGCTGCAGACACGACGCGCCACGAGCTGTCACCACCGCCGCTGGACGAGGTGGCGGCCATCCTGGCGGCGGCGCTGCCGCGCAACTACACAACCTCGTCCGCGACGGTGGTCACGTGCCCGGATCTGCGCGCAGCGCCGTTTGGGCTGGCAGCCGCCGGTCTGAGCGGCCGTCCAACGATGGCCGATGTGGGCGGCCAGGGCAACCTATTCCCGACGCCGCGACACGACAAGAACTACGGACTGGTCGATGTGGCGGCGCGCATGCAGCTAGGCGTCGAGCGCGGCGCGTTGCTGGGGGCCGGCGCCGGGCCCAACCGCGTGCACGGCATCAACTCGGAGCTGGCGGTGAATCTGAGCTGGACGGGCGGCCAGGACGCGCAACACCTGACGGATCGCAGCCGCAGCATCCAGATCGTGGCCGACGACCACGGCGACGACCAGGTGCAGTGCGTCCGCGCCAACAGCACCGAGTGCGCCCTCATGGTCAACCTGTACGGGTCAGAGGGTCTGCCGGGTCCAGTCCTCCGGATCACGGCGCGAGGCCGTCACGGAGCCGCCGGCAGCTTCTCTGAGTTCCTGCGCACAGCCCTGCACGACGCCTACGGGCCTGGCCGCCAGGTCTCGCTCGGCGGTGTGTTTTTACTCAAGGCCGGCCGCGCTCGCTTCCACGTCATGCCCGACTTCCCTCCCGCCAGCGCGCTGCCGTTTGCCGACCGACCGGCCGTCGAGCACTGGCTCACGTTTCACGACTTTGCCGCACCCATCGTCTGTCTCTCCGTCTTCCACTCGGCCGACCCCGGCCAGCTCGGCCTCCGCATCGAACACACCCATGGCTTCGCCGCCGATGCGCCCGCCGGCGGCCACTACCACTACGACCATTGGGCGCGCGACGGCCACGACGACGACGAGGTCGAGTACGAGGCCTACTTCAACGTCGCCGAGGCCCTCGTCCAGATCGACCCGGCGCCGGCGAGCTACGAGGACACGGACAAAGGGCACTGACACGGAACAAGACAGGCCATCTCGTTAAGTAAGCTGTGGTAGACCCAAACAGAAACCAATAACCCGATCCTCTACCACTTCCGCAGCTTCCACGATGCCGTCTCGGACCAGATCCTGGCGTACCACTGGTGCAGTTCGTCCATCCATGGCGGCATCGGGCCCTTGGTGCCTACTACGTTGCCTTCGCTCTGGAAGAGCACGCTCTTTAGGCGCAGCTCGATCTCTTCGCGCGGCTTGTCCATCGTGGCACTGATCACAAAGAGGCCGTCCGACGCGCGCGGGCCCTTGTTGCGTGGCGAGTCGCCGCAACGCACTGTAATTGACGTCGGCGTCTTCTCCACCACCTCAAAGTGGTCCGTGATCACCGTGCCCTTGTCGTATGTGCTGGCCGCCAGCTCTTCCGTATCCCACAGCTGGCTAGCCGTCTCGGGGCCCCGATACTTGTTGTCGAGGTACTTGCGCTGCACAGCGTAGCCTGGGATGGTCAGACGAGAGTGGAAGAGTACGGAAAGAAGAAAAGACCAAATCGCACCATATCCACTCCATAGACCTCGGCAGAACTCGAGCACAAGCGGGCCGTCCTTCTGCAGCAGCTCCGGGCGGATGCTGGACATGGGCAGACGCCTGATGCACACGTCCTGCGTTGCCGGGTTCCTCGCCGGATTCGTCTTCTTGTACAGGCTCGAGCTGAAGATTGGATCGGACGGCGCCAGCGGCGAGATGACCGGGTTGCGGGACGCCAGATAGGCCGCCACCGTCGAGGTGCCCAGCAGGCCCGTCACGATCGACGTTCGCTTGAATCCCATGGTGGCGTTGGTAGAGGACGGAGCTGCTAAAGCGTTGGAGGCTGGCGGAAGAGTCGGCTGAGTTGGGCCGCTGTCATTCCGTGATGCGGGGATCTCGAATGGCCGGCAGCGGTGAAGTAGGAGCCACGCTAGTCTGCAACAGGAACTGGTCTTGGCACGTGACTCACGGCCGAAAGGAATGACAAGGCTGAAATTGATATATTCGCTGACTATCAAAGAACACCATCAAAGAGCATTAAAGAATAGATCATCCTTTCCGTCTTATAATCTCTCTCTCTGCCCTTAAGTTTAACTTCTACGAACTTCAACGTATGCGGAGTTCAAACCAGTAAATATATTCGGGAGAGGCGCGTTATAGGAAACAATCTTTGGCAACGAAATAGCCAGCATCTCTAGGCGCTACAGATCAATTCCTATGACGCCGCCTCGTCAGACCTTTCTGTCTCGCCGTACGGACACCAAAAAATACCGCCGCCGTCCCAGAGCTTCTTAATCTGCTTCAGCTCGGCGATCCGTTCCGGGCTCTGCATCTCCTCAAGCGCAGTATTCTGCCGCATGTTGTTGACAATCGTCCGTGGCGCATCTGTGGCCGGCTGATCCTGTCGGCAGATGGCCTTGAAGTCTTGGATGAACGCCTCACAGGCAGCGCCCGTCGTCGGCTCCGTATACGATGTCATGGCCATGGCATTGACGGCCCGGTCGCGGTTATCAAAGGAACGTGTCCGGCCGCGGCCTTCGCGCTCGAGCTGCAACTGTGCCGCCGTGCTGCAACTCCCAAAGATGACGGCCGTGTGTCGTGCGTCCGCGTTGGCGTCTGTGAACGCGAGCCAGCGCCGAAAGACAGCCACCACGGCCGCGGCGCTGATGCCACGCAGTCGTGTCGAAGCAATCTCCTTGTAGCCGCCCTGGCGGTCGAACTTGGCAAAGCCTTCGTTCATACGTGCGAACGGGGTCGCGCCGGTGTTGGCCTGGACGGCCTGTGCCACCACGGCCTCGTCGAACAGGGGCGCTGCAGCGGCCGGACCGTCTGCCGCTGGGCCAAGATACGAGGCGCTCAGCATAATCATCGGCGCAGCAGCCGGACCGCCGCCACGGACAAACAGCAGGACCGGACTCAGCGTCGGCGCCGGCTGCTGCAGGCGCGAAAAGGTGGCGGCAGCAAGGTCTAGGGTGTCTGTCGTGAAGACGAGACGGCGGTTCCAGATCGAGGCATCGGTCAGGCCTAGTTGGGCTATGGGGTAGACCCGGAGCGTGACCGACACGATGACTCCGAGGCCGTGACCAGTGCCGCAGAGGGCGTGGAACAGCTCCAGCTCGTCGCCCTCGGACGTGGCGCTGACGTCGCGTGTCTGGCCTGCGGCCGTGATGACCCGGAAGGACAGAACGCTGTCGATGGCCATGCCGTGGAGACCGACCGCGATACCCTGCACATCCAGTGTCAACGTCGTTCTCACTCATCGCCCGTGCCTTCGTACATTGCCGCCGCCGAGAACAAAGCCGGTATAGCCAACCGTATCGCTGTGCGGCCAGCTGGTGTAGAAGCCAGCGTCGGTACAGACCCGCAGAACCTGGTCGGTCCGGGCGCCACCGCCGACGGTCACAGAGGGCGCTTCTGCGTCCAGGCTGACGCTGTTGAACCGCTTCAGGTCCAGATACAGCGTTTGTGCGCCGACCGGTGCGAACGTGCCGTTTCCGCCGCCCGCCGCCAGGAGACAGAGGCCTTTCTCTCGCGCATAGCATATGGCGTCGACAATGTCTTTCTCAGACGCGGGCACGACCACCAAGGCCGGTGGCGCACTCAGACCGCAGTCCGACCACCGCGAGACGGTCGTCTGAGGCGGAGCCGCAGGGTCTGGCACGATGACCTCGCACGTCAGCACAACAGAGCCTGCTTCGGATGCGGCCATGGTCTGTAGAGGATAGAAGGAGAATAGCGAGACGGAAAAGGGGGCAAAAGCACCGAGAATACCTTTCTCGATGCCTACGACTTTCTCTGGGGAATCTCACACCATAGTCGCAGCTGCGGATCACACGTGACCTGACGCCTTACTCAGCGGGACAGCCCCGTGCGCTTGTGCAATTCGGATCCATACTCTTGTCATTGTCCTAGGTCCGAGTCTCGTTGTAAGAGGAAGGGTCTTCGTGTGCTATGATGGGCGAAAGGGAGGTGGCGGGGTGTCAACGAACACGTATTGGTAAGCAAAGCTGGACATCGTGTACATTGGGCAATCCTGCGTCACTTTCCTAGGCCTGCCTTCTGCACTGCTCCTGACAAAAACACTTAAGGTCACCCGATCGGATGGCTGGGGCGTTCTCATGCTCCCCAAAAAGTCTTGGAAACGAGAACTTGTGCTGCTGTGGGAGCACCATAAGCAGAATCGGGTATACTACCACCTTTCCACTGCCTTTATCCCATTTTCCCTCTGCTGTTGCAATTTCTGACATGGCCAATCAGACCCTGATGTTGATTCCGGGGACGGTGTCTGGGGAACCTACGCCTCGAAACACTACTCCGTTCGTGCTCGAGCACTTTCCAACCTTGTAGGTCCTTGTTTAGCTGTCCTTATAAATCCGCTTTTTGGGAAGATTTTGGATATGAAGAACGGTCGCCCGAGGACCAAAGGCATGATTGGCTTCTGGGTCTTGACAGTGCCATTTTGTACTGACTGTCTCCCATGGCTATGCTCATATGGGTCATGATCAATCTCAAGTGGTTCAAAGGCCAGCCCAGCAACCTTCGCCTTGACTAGTAAGTCATTTGATCGGTTTGCGGGTATGCGTTGTGGTACAACAAACATGCTGACCCCTTTCATCGCTCAACCTACGACTGCCAGATGGGTGAGGGCCTGGTTCCCACATCTGATTTATATCGTCAATGGGTGGGTATTATTAGTTTCCAGCTTGTTATTGCTACTTTTCAAGGCTATCTGGGCTAAGTTTCTTTGCAGATGGATGTCTCAGACTCTTGTCTAATAGATCTTGGGCTAGCTCGCCTCCCGATGTCTCTACAAATGCTCGTACTGGCGGGGTGTTTGGATGCTGGGAGACTGTTGGTCAAGCCGTGTCGTACGGCATCAACGCAAAGGCATCCAACAAGTTTATCCCATTCGGCATCTACATTGGCCTGTGACGGGGGGAACGTGGTTGGCGATCTGAGCACCGTAAAATCTACTATAGCGTAAGAGAATCCCGCACGAGACGTTTCGCTCTGAGTCGGGATTGGCAATTCAGCTGTCGCCCAGAAGAACATACATACTAGATCCCCTGAATAATATTTTCATTACTTGCCGATGTATAGCGCACAGAATAAATAGACATAGCTTGTGATATTCTGTCTTTATCGAAAACTCCAGTTCCAACCCAAAATAAATCCGCCTACATGATGTCAGGTTGGTCGGATCAAAATCCAAGCCACTGAACAAGCAATTTATGGCGTACTCTTACCTGAGTTGTACCCCGATGCAAGCGCAATGGTTGTCGAACCGCATCTGTTACAACTTTTTTCATCAGCCATGTGACTACTATTTTCCACAAAGCGAAAATAAGCTACGCTTCTGGCCACCCGATTAGAATATATCATTGAACGGGGTAGCCGCCGCTGCTAACACTTCTCCTCTAGCAGAAACATCCCTCTACGCTTTTTGTTATCCCAAAAGACATTCCTATTGCTGGCTTGAAACAGGTTGATACACTGTTCAGAAGCGGACACATTCCACCACAATCTTTGGCATTTGCTCCGCAATAGGTGCGTCTTAAAGGAAACATGTGAGCACCAAACCCGTCAGCAGATCGCTCGTGGAGAGACCATAGAATATACTCACAAACCCAATTTTAGATCCAATTGAAAAGACAAAAAGCAACTCGCCTAAGCATGGGCCCAAGTGGCGGATGTGAATCTAGGCCTTCTCAGAGTAGTATTTTGATGCAGTCAGCATTAGCATGGGTTCCTGAGACAGTGTATATTACAGTGCGTAGAAATGTTTAGTGTAAACGCACTGTACTACGAAGAGGGGCAGAGAGACGTTCTGCCACTGCTTCGACTGACAGCAAGTGCAACACGGCTGCTGGAATTCGTATCTTACTTTGACCACCAACGCTACTTCCCCCTCTTCTCAATTGCCGCCTGCCGTTTCCAGCCATCCCGTCCAACGCCATCGTTTGAAAACGAGCGAAACTTGTATTTCGACCGACTTTCATCATCAACTTGACAGGCCACCGCCAATTTTGATCTCCCTCTCCCCGCGCACGCGTGCAACCCCAGCCATGGGCCCCAGCCGGCTCGAAGACGAGGAGCTCTCCATTTCGTTACCGCGCTCTCAGAGCCGCCGCTCCCACCCCACGCTGGCTTCCGGCCAGCCTCCACCGCAGGTCAGCGTCACCGACTATGGCGCCGCAGAGGATGCCAAAGGCAAGGGCAAGGCCGGCACCAATCCCACGCATCTTCCCGACCGCATAAAGTCTACCGATGCCCGGCTCGACCAGTACAATGTCATCCGCACCCTGGGCGAGGGCTCCTTCGGCAAGGTCAAGCTCGCCATCCACAAGTCGACGGGCCAGAAGGTGGCTCTCAAAATTATCTCGCGCAAAAAGCTCATCAGCCGCGACATGACCGGCCGTGTCGAACGCGAGATCGAGTTCTTGCAGCTTCTGCGTCATCCCCACATCATCAAGCTGTGTGTACATGTCTATTTCCCTTCCCGTCCCTGCTGGTCTTCATGGCCGTCGTACAGCTCCAACTCCGTCCATGTCCCTGCTTTCAGGTCTCTCCACGCCATGATGCTGACGATCACGTCTGCCCAGGTACACCGTCATCAAAGACTCAAACGATATCATCATGGTCCTCGAATATGCCGGTGGTGAGCTGTTCGACTACATCGTCAAGAAAGGCCGCATGACCGAGCCCGAAGCTCGGCGTTTCTTCCAGCAGATGCTGTGCGCCGTGGAATATTGTCACCGCTACCGTGTTGTGCACCGCGACCTGAAGCCCGAAAATCTGCTCCTCGATGATAAACTGAACGTCAAGATCGCCGATTTCGGTCTCAGCAACATCATGACAGACGGCAACTTCCTCAAGACCAGCTGTGGCAGTCCCAATTATGCCGCCCCGGAAGTCATCAACGGCAAGCTCTATGCTGGCCCCGAGGTGGATGTTTGGAGTTGTGGCGTCATCCTGTACGTCCTGCTCGTCGGCCGCCTACCCTTTGATGACGACCACATCCCCAGCTTGTTCGCCAAGATCGCCAAGGGGGCCTATATTTTACCCGCGTGGATGAGCCCTGGTGCGGCCGGCCTGATTAAGAAGATGCTTGTCGTCAACCCCGTTCAGCGTGCGACCATTGAGGAGATCCGACAGGACCCTTGGTTCCTCGTTGATTTGCCTGACTACCTAAAGCCCCCGGCCGAACCGTTCTTGAACACGGGAATTGATCCAGACAAAGCGATCAAGCCTAGCGACATTGCACCAAATGCATCTGCCAAGGTGCAGGAGAAGCTTCACGATGAGGTGACCGAGAAGATCTCAAAGACAATGGGCTATGGCAGAAAGGACGTCCAGGAGGCATTGGAGGCAAACGAGCCTTCTGCTATCAAGGATGCATACATGATCGTTAGGGAGAACAAGCTGATGCAGATCAACCGTGAGACGCCACCCCCTGAGAAGGACCACGTTTGACCCCAGGGACTACTTGCTAACAGGCTCGGATAGCGACTCTAGGTGTCGACAACCCGTACTTTGCATCGTCACCAACAGGGGACACGACCGCCGGTTCCATCGCCATGAACATGGCAGGAAGTGGTGAGCTAGATCCTGGTGCCAGCCCTCTGGGCATGTCATCTAGCCGGTCCATCAACTCGAACAGCACGAGCGCCTCGCCACGGCCGTACGTCTCAAAAGTCGGCATTCTTCCAAGCAGCTTGCCGGCCTACCACAAGGATTACATGGCTGGAAGTGGGAACTTTATGGAACCCCCATCATTTGCCGATCCGCCTGCAGCAACACGAACCCTGGCTGATCAAGAGGAAACATCTCGCCGCTTGCGTCCTCACTCCCGCAGCCAGATCCGCCTCGACGAGTCCAGCATGAGACCACAGGGTATGACGCCAGTCAATCCACCCAAGAAGTCCAAGCAAGTGCGATGGCAATTTGGCATCCGGTCGAGGAATGTGGCGTGGGACGCTCTGCTCTGCATTTACAAGGCCCTGAACCGATTGGGCTGCAGCTGGGTTGTCGACGAAGACTACAACAAATACAGCAACGAAGAGGACGATAGGTATGTTCTCTTATGGTACATGTAGCACGCCCTGTTTTACTAACTTGTGGAAGCCGATCCAGAGATGGCAGCGGCAGCTTCGACAGCTACAGGGGGTCTTCCCAAAAAAATAGCAGCTTTGACATTACAAAGAAGTACAAGTTGCCGGCAGACCCGTGGCATATCCAAGTCCGCTGGGAGACTGAAGGTATGCTAACCGTACTAACATAATGACCAAGTTCTGAAAGGCACGGCTAATCCATTTCACAGGTATTCGTCGATCAGCTATTGGAACGAATGTGGCCACCCCCGAAGAAGTGGAGGCAGACAAGCTCCTGGTGCGAAAGACTGAAGACGACAGCAAGATCCAAGTGGTGGCTATGCGGTTGGATATCCAAATATACGAGATGGAGCCATCTGTCTACTTGGTCGACTTCAAGTGCAACGGCTACGAAACAGCCGAAGGCCACATTCTGGAGGAGAAAGAAGTGACAAGTGCCTTCCCCTTCCTTGATCTTGTGGCTAAGCTCATCCTCATGCTTGCCGATGGCGAGTAAATTCGGTGTCTCCATGGACATTTCTCGACACAATCATCCATATCGATCACTTCGTTTTCTAGCAGACGTTTGTTGTTTTACGCATCGGGGGCTCGTGCGACCCCCCAGAGTTCGTTTCGGTCACAGGTAGGATATAGAATAGGCCTGCAGACTGCCCACGGAGGGAGGAACGAATCAGTCGGAGGGCTGGGTGACGGAGCTTGTGTTTTTCGAAGACGTGCATTGGGCAGAACGCGACTTCAGGCGTTTGTGGGGAGCCAAGGCCATTTACTGTAGTTTAGGGATACCTCTGGTAGAAGAACTGGTAGGGAAAAATATCTTCTTTCGCCCAAGTGTCCACGTGGCAGACGTCCGTCGTAGCTGTTGAAAGGAGCTGTAAGCTGCAGAGAGCAAACGGCCATGACAGCTAATATGGGTCTCTGTCCTTTCAGCACTCTGTTGGGCATCAGCTTTTATGCTGTTCAAAAGAGCCTTGCACCACAACGCCCAGCGCACGTCAAATCCATGCTGTTCAACTGCTTCTTTGTACTGATGGCTTTTAATTCTTGTTTCTAGCCTAGAAGCTGGGGCTTGTTCCGCGGTCGACAAAACTCCTCAATCATCAGCCTTCTGTATCACTATGTTTTCATATATCGCAAGACGCCTTTCCTGTCTTTACACCCTTCAATCGACTGAGTTCTCGCGCCCTGTCGTTATGCTTCCTCTGGTAGCTCTCTTATTCTTGGCGATTCTAGCTGTTGCCATCTACAACATCATATATCGCCCATTGGAGTCACGGATCCCGTTTCTCAATAGCAGCCGCATACGCAATGTAGAAATCAGCCACAGGCAGGCCGCTCAAAACAGCGAAGACATAGAAGATCATGAGCTCCCTATGGAGACAGCACCTGATATACCCTTTATGCGCCATACTCCTGACGATGGGACTCCTCCAATTGAAAATGCCAGCTCCCTTGTAGGCAGGCCACTCTATTTCGATGGAACGTCAACAAACACAGTATCATCCAACGGTGCCGTTATCGACTGCACAACACACGGAGAGGGGCCCAGGCCCACACAACAGGTCCCCGTGGGTGCAGACAGAAAGGACTGGCTGATATTATTTGACGACAACGGCATCTTCAACAGGCCAGGCTATAGGGACCTGACGCACACCATTCCGGGGCCTGGTGAGTGGCACATTGCACATCACACGTTGGAGGACATCGCTGCTGAATACGGAATCGTGCCTGAGAAGGGATACGAGACCGGTCAAGGGGATGAGGCTGCTGCAGATGTGTTGATCGATACCGGACTTGGCAATGCAGCGCCTCCATCGGCGGACAGCGACCGCAGCTATGATGCAATCCTCGAACAAGTCTTTGGGACGGCCCTGGTGAGTCTGCGAAACAATATTCATCCACGGGGCCCAACGGACCACCAACCGGAAGAAGGTAGCGTAGAGCTGCTGCCTGAAGTGACAAGACAGGGCTGCTAATACCGTTAGCCCGACGTTCACACCACTGGCGGAGAAGATGACCCGGTGGATACGCTATCGGTACAGCTGTCACAGCTGCGGCTATCGTATCACGATCACAAATGAGCGTCACGGGCGAGGACGGCCTCCAGGGCAGGGAAATAGCCGAGCTGTGCCAGCTGCTTGCAAGTCTTGGCCTTGGCCCAGATACCAGACTTGTGGTCGCGCATGGAAAAAATTGGGGGCGGATGTGCGTATGTCTATGCCTGAGCTTTGCATTCGATATCTGGGAAATGGTTGCAGGACGGCTCAGAACACCCTGGATATACCACAACGTGTCATTGCTGTCTTATTTTTGCCATAGTGGTGCCATCTCCAAATGTCTGCGACCTGATCTCTGTTCAAGCATCGATATCAGGCCACTAATAGCGGTTGTGTATTTGGTTCGTCTATTTCTATCCCTGGCCAGGACATTCTCTCTCTACTTGGAGGAACCTGAGCGATTTCGCAGCTTCGTCCACCCACTCGTCCCGGTCGTCCTGGCCTTCTCCGGCCGTCGACTCTTGGGGCTCACATCCATTCCGGCCAGCGCCAGGGTGTCCTCGAGGTCTGTGATGACCGACACCACGCTCTCCACGCCAAAAAGCCTCCTGTCGGGAGCACGGCTGTGGCCGTTGTTCTGGCCACCCTTGGACAGGACACCGTCCTCCATGTTGCTGTGGTCGTCTGCCGTCCACGCGTCGTCCTCGAGAACCTCCCAGTCAGGAAGTGTGCTCTCGCTGCTCAGCCTGGTCTTCAGCCGGTCGGCCAGCCGGTTCGGACTCGGGAGCTTGAAAGCCCGGACGACGTCGTCACCAAGGAACGTGTGAGCTGTTCCGTGAGAGTACCGTCCCATCGTTGTGGCAGTCTTGCCAAACTCGTTTATATCCCGGCCACCACCACCGCCACCATCTGTCTGGCGCAAAGTCCCCCCTGGAGACGCTGGCGTGGAAGACGCAGAAAAGATGCGGCCGGCCGGGTTGTTGAGCAGCTGGCTGCCAATTAAAAGATTATAAAGATTGCGACCGATGTTGAAGACGTCGTCAAACGACGACCTTTCGCCAATCGGCACGCCCTGGGAGCCACAGGCCCACGCAATATCGTATGCGAGCAGGGCGACGCCCTCCAGGAACATGGTGTGTGACCAGCTGTCCTCCTTGGCGAGGGTGGGCAGCTGCTTGTCAATGTAGAGCGGCCGTGCACGCGGCACTCGCTGGAACGGCTCGTGGTCTCGGCCGGCGGTGTGTGACGGCTGGAAAGCGGCTGTGCCAGGAAATGGCACCTCGCCGTGTGAGTAGGACGAGCTGAGAGAGAAGATGGTTGGCCGAGGGTAGTCCCGATGAGGGAGTGTGACTTCAGCCGGCAGCCGGATAGAGAGGTAATGGCAAGCCAGCATCAGGATGTGCGTGACGTGCCCGAGGCTTGTAGAGATGACTTCTGGCTGCAAGTCTGCGTGGCAGCTGGTCAGCAGGAGCAAGGAACAGAATAAGAGAAGAATGCATACTGCTCATGGTGTAGGGATTGACAATCTCGCGGCCGCCGATTTCGAAGTGGACTGTGCTGCCTCGCTTCAGCCGGCGCAGGCCGTACAGCTTGGCAGCCTCCATGCACAGGAAGCCACGGGTGGCGGCCATAGCGTCGTAGCTGCGGTTCCACTTGAACCGGGTCATGGAGATGGAGCGCTCGACCTCGTCCTGCATGCGCAATCGCCGGGTGGCCGTGCCGTTGGATGCAGCCGCAAGGTCGGAGCGTCGCCGCCGGTTGGCGTCCTTGCGGTGCTCTAGGGCGCTGCGAGCGGCCTCAAGGTCGGCACGCAGCTTCTCGGCGCGTTGCACCACGTCGTTTGTGTGCTCGAGGATCTCCTGCCGCTCGCATTCCCAGGCGTCGAGCCGGCTCTTGGCTGAGGGCGCATCACGCTGTTTCAGCTGCCGCTTCGACGGCAGCTGTCTCTTTGGCGGGGCCATTTCATCCTCCGCATCCGCAGCTGACGAGAGCAGTAGCTCGCCGTTCACCCGCTGCTCCAGCTGCTCGTTCTGGATCAGCGCAGCCGCATGCGCCAGCCGATGCTCATACAACTGGTTTCGGGCATCGACAGGGCAGAGAAAAGGCAGACGTTGGGCATGGTAGTGACGGCCGCAGATATCGCAGTTCATCTTCCAAAGGGGGGGGGGCGGGTTCAACCCGCGAGAGTGCACAAGATCGAACGGTAGGATGTCGGTCAAGGCTCGAGGCGCACAACCACAAACAGACGCAGAGCCACGCCGGTGGCCCTAGTTCTGCCAGTCCTTGGTCTCGATCCGATCAGCAGCGGCAGCATATCCAACCAGCGATGAAAGGGGGAGAGGGCGTGGCGATTGAAGAATGGTGGCGACGCGCAACTGCTCGATGGCCGTCGATGGCGGAGTGATGGTGGTTGATCGTGCTGGATTCTTCGAGTAGAGGCAGCTGACAGCCTGGAATGAGTAATAATAATTCACGTCAGGCATTGGAGAGGGAAAGACTGGTTCAGCTGTCAGCTGGCCAATCAGCGACGCAGCTCGCTTTGCATGCCTAGGCTCCAGCAGTGGCCGCTATCGTCTCCATCAACTGGCGGGGCATTCAGACCCATGAACCCCTGCTGTGGCGCTAGTTGGGCTTGCTGTAGGTCATCTGACAGCGCGTCTGCCGAAAACGGCTCTTCTCCATCTTCCGTGCATCCACAAAAGTAGGTCCCACGTTTGGGCATCCAGCGACAGGCCACTTGGGAACCCAGTCCACCACCGCGCCTTCCGTCAGTCTCTGCGCTTCACCGAGATAGGACGATGGCCTCTGGATCGGCACCGTTGCCCTCCCGCGCATCGCCGACGAAAAAGGCCTCGCAGGAGCTGCCATCGCGGGCAAGCCAGAAACGCAACGACGGCAGTGACAGCAGCGACAGTGGCAGTGGCAGTGGCAGCGGCAGCGTCGGCGAAAGCGACAACGGCAGCGACCACGCTGGTACGATCGGACCATCTGCTGTGATTGCCGCTGACGAGATGGCCCTCGACAACGGGACCACAGCGCCAGCTGCCCGCGATCTGCGCGCACAGGCACACACGCCCGAGCTTCAGACGAACCCGTCCGGCCAGAGCGATGGCAACGGGAACCGCGATGGCCGCAGCGGACAGACTGCTGGCCAGAAGGCGTCGATCCTGGACGCCCAACACCCCCCCGGCACCCCGGGCCATATCCCGCCGTTTGACTGGGACGAGTTCGAGGCTCGCTACGAGCAGGCCCTGGCCGAGATGAACGGCGACGAAAAGGAGCTGTTGGAGGACTTTGACCAGCTCGTCAACGTGCGCATGGCCCACACAACCCCCTGACCGTGTTACTGACTGGTCTGCAGTACTTCAACGTGTGGGCGACGGCCGCGTCTGCCCACGACGATGAACGGGCGGTAAAGCGGTATGCAGCCATTTCCAGCACAGCTGCTGCTTTCCTGCACCCATGCTAACACCACTCTCTGTCCCACCAGTCTACAGACGAGGGAGCGGTACGTCAAGATTGCCGAACAGAGCCTTGGCCAGAGAAAGCAACACCGTGAGTCCTCTCGTGTCCACTCACATAGCCACGTCGCTTGTCTCACCGTCTGATCACATGCAGTCACCGAAGTGGTTCGCGCCTTTCAGAGCGCGCTGGCTTTGCTGAGCCAAACATAGAGCCCTGTGACAACCAAGTTTGCATGGTGTCCTTAGCGTTTCCCCTCAGCAAGCTTTTCTCCTCATCTTTTTCCGACTTGCGCTGTATTTCAGAACCTCTAGGAGGCTCTCTTTATGAATCTCAACCCAATGCTTTTCGCTAGGAGTCCGCTAGATGTCTCACGTGATCGAGTGGATCCTTATTTAAGCTCCAACAAGGCAGCAACTCTGCTCCAATAATCTTAATCCTCGTTTAAACCGAAATGGCAGCATTATTGACTTTCAATGTGCCGCAAATAACACAGGTCAGCTTCTCTCCTACGGATGATCATACGGGAGCATATTCTGACACACGATTGAAACAGGCAGATCTGGTTGCATTCCATGAGGCACACTTTTCCCAGCAAGCAACGAACCACTTCAAGTCGGCCTTTCTAGGTGGCAGCCTCTCCCACCCCCTTCTCGACACTTTCGATGAACATGTCGATGTGGAGGATGGAGAATACGATGAGAGCGGCCGGACGATTCAAGACCTCGCGCCTCTCGATCTGATATCTGGCTGGGAAGGGGCTTCAGAGATCCAGGGCTACGACATAGATGCTGCTGATGGCGAGGTTCCAGAGTCCTTCCGAGAAACTTTCGACGATGACGTGCCTCTGAAGGACGGCGATAGTACTAGCGAAGCTCCTGGAGACGTGACAGGGGGGCTCAAGATGACTATCTCCCAGAAGAAAAGGAGGAGGCGGAAGAACAATAGCAACAGCATAAAGCGATACCAGGAGAAGCCAGATTTGCGGAAGCGAACATGGGATGTTGTGGACAGCGGTCTCGGCAGCCTGGACTACGATGATATGGAACAGCGCCAAGCCTCGTGTTTGGTGCCACCACAACGCCGACAAGTTACATATGACGATGACTGACGCCAACATGTGAGTATTTGTTTCTATACTACGTCCGCCGAAGCCTCTGCTGCACACATGATGAGAACACTTGTATCGTCATCCTTAGCCTGAAATCCTTGGGTCATTGCAGCCGCACAACTTGTTGTAGCGGTGGCAACGATTCATCCAAAAGGAGCATGTTGAGACACCTAATCTTCTCTCTGATAATCGTGCAGCCAAAAGGCGGATTTGGCTGTTTTACAAACAATTGTTTACTACTGCATCTGCTGACTGTTCTGATGCGCCAGATCATGACATTCGACATAGCGTTTCAAGTTTACCTCTTTTTGTAGCTCTAGATACCCTTTGGTTTGGTAGCGGCTTAGTATCAATCGTATTCCTGAGTTTAAAACGTAGATGCAATTGATGCCAAGTGATATCGTCGCCAAAAATACTCCGTATACATCCCTACGGGCATATATTGAATATCGTTATAACGAGGTTTCAGCCTTACTAAAGCGGGCGGTCATACCAAAATAATCTGCGCCTTTGCCCCTCCTACACTTTCACCTCCTCCTTACCTCGCCGGTGACTGTTTGCGTCTTCGCAGTCGTCGTACTCGTTTGCGTGAAAGAGCGAGAGGCATACGGGGAGTTTGGAAGAAAAAAGAGCTAGCCCAACTATCTCAGTGACGGGAGAGCCTTCTCTCTCGTGACAAAACACGTCGAAACGGGCAACAACGCGCAGCCGATTCCTCAACCATACAGCCGACAACTCTACTCTGCTTTGCCGACCTGCAGCGTCGGTGTCATAGCATCCCACTCGTGAATACCGGTAGACACCGAAGGAATCGCAGAGATGGCGCGCGTATATGCGGATGTCAATCAGAACATGCCACGTTCCTACTGGGACTACGACAGTGTCAATATCAGTGAGCGCTGCCTTGGATGGGCGGAGGCGTATGGACTTCGTGGCTTCCAAAGGCGCATCAATCTGACAGTTTGTCCTTCTTTATAGGCTGGGGCGTTCTGGAGAACTACGAGGTCGTCAGGAAGATCGGTACGTCGTCGAGGGAGACAACACAAAAAGTCATATCAATGAAGCTCCGGCTCTGCGCGCAAGTTGCGCTGCCATAAAACAACAGGGTGCAACGAACTAACATCATCTCCCTGTGCCCATTAGGCCGTGGTAAATACTCTGAAGTGTTCGAAGGCATCAACGTCGTCAACTATCAGAAGTGTGTCATCAAGGTGCTGAAGCCTGTGAAGAAGAAGAAGATCAAGCGCGAAATTAAGATTCTGCAAAACCTGTCGGGGGGGCCCAACATCGTCGCGTTGCTGGACGTTGTGCGCGACTCGCAGGTACGACGCGATTCCAGATCTCCATATCGAGCCTAACCTAACCCCTTGCCACAGAGCAAGACACCATCGCTCGTCTTTGAGTGCGTTAACAACACGGACTTCCGATCGCTCTATCCAAAGTTCACCGATATCGATGTGCGTTTCTACATCTTGGAGCTGCTCAAGGCGCTGGACTTTTGCCACAGCAAGGGCATTATGCATCGCGACGTGAAGCCGCACAACGTTATGATCGACCATGAGAACAGAAAGGTGAACTGCCCGTCGCTGTTTTCGGTTTTCACCTCTATCGTTCCCTCTCTTTCTAACTAAAACAAGTTGCGCCTGATCGACTGGGGTTTGGCCGAGTTCTACCACCAAGGCACCGAGTACAACGTGCGCGTTGCGTCGCGCTACTTTAAGGGACCGGAGCTGCTGGTCGACTTCCAGGAGTACGACTACAGCCTCGACATGTGGAGCTTGGGCGCCATGTTCGCGTCCATGATCTTCCGCAAGGAGCCCTTCTTCCACGGAAACTCCAATTCGGACCAGCTCGTTAAAATTGCCAAAGTCCTCGGCACCGACGATCTGTTCGACTACCTGGACAAGTACGAGATCGAGCTTGATGCGCAGTACGACGACATCCTCGGCCGCTTCCAGAAGAAGCCCTGGCACAGCTTCGTCAACGTAGAGAACCAGCGCTTTGTCAGCAATGAGGCAATTGACTTCCTGGACAAGCTGCTGCGTTACGACCATGCTGTACGTGTTATTCTTGACAACCGCTTATCATTGCTCAATCCTGTTACAGTCCTCGATAACTAACCTCTCTCGTTTCTAGGAGCGGCTGACTGCTCAAGAAGCGATGGCACACCCCTACTTTGATCCCGTCCGGGAGGAGGGTACGAGGCAACGGCTGCTTCTGAACCCGCCCACGAATGCGGCGCAATCTTGAGACGACCTCGATTTGTGTCAAGAAACATGTCCAAATGGTCACTCCATCCGACTACACTTCGCGGCTGAACAGGCCTGCCAGCTCTGCGCCTGTTCTATGCTCTCGGGCTCGATAAATGTCTCAATATGATGTCGCCGTTATGGACACTTCACTCCGAGCTGAATGATAGTATGGATGTACTTGTTAGCTGTAGCGGCTCTGGCTTAGGCAGATGCATCATTCTGAGTATCGGGAGGGAGGTTGGGTTAATCAAAAAGTGGGAAGCCCGATTCATAATCCATAGTCACCGGCGGTTCCGTCCAGCTTTGTACTCCAATTGGGGGCTCTCATTTCATCTTGGCGAGGGTGCCTGACTGTCTTGTTGCTTTACTCTGTTTCCCTCTCATTTTCTGACGCCACTGTTTGTTTTTTCTGTTTGGGTACTACGCGTCTGTAAGTCTATGTAGCTGTCGGATTTTCGTCGTCTTTGCTTCTAGCTTTTTATTCATTACCGTTTGTATTCACCTTGGGTCTTATGCTATTCTGAAGTTCTCCCACAGATGTGTAACCGGCACGAAGATAAAAAGGACCCTCGAGTGGTGAATCTTGGGAGGATTTTACAACAAGAAAC
Organism: Grosmannia huntii; assembly: GCA_019925595.1. Lineage (NCBI taxonomy): Eukaryota > Fungi > Ascomycota > Sordariomycetes > Ophiostomatales > Ophiostomataceae > Grosmannia > Grosmannia huntii. The sequence goes on from JADHKJ010000001.1 coordinate 287,369, forward strand.
GGGCGGCCTCGGCTGATGTTTGGAAGTTTTCAAAAGCGGCAGCCCAAGAACCCGTATTTTACTCCTTTTTGGACGGTACGTTTCTTTGTTGAGATTTGGTTGATTGCTTTTCGGTTGTGAGTACGGCTGCGTCGAAAGTCTATATATCTTGTTGCTGCTATCTCTGCTCTCGCATCAGGTTGTATATGCCAACTATAAACACTGGAAACAAAAATCACGGCCACATTTGAAATCATCCAATCCACAGCGGCGTATAGAACCACCCGGCGTCTGGACGGGCGACCCGACAGCGTCGCCCGTCTCTGCCATTCGGAGGCCTTGCCTGCTCAACAACGGCGACGAAAAGGATGTTGACATGAGCCGTGTGGTCTTGCCATTGCTCTTCCTGATTCGCTTCGCCGTGTACGCTCTCCTGACCAGAGCCCGATTTGCTTCTGACGAGGACCTTCTGTCCGGGGTGTGAATGTTTTTGAGGCGAAGAATGCTTTTAGGGGTGAAGGCAACGTGTCGCAAAGACAGCTCATCCTCATCGGCCGAGTCGTCGGACACGAGCGAGATGATGCTGCTGCGGTGGCTACCTGGGTTCGTCTGCTGGGTCGCCACCCCTTTCCGTCGTGGCGTGCTTGGGACAAACGCCCGTGTTTGTTCCACAGGAGCAGTTGATGGCTCTTCTTCCTCCACACTGACCGTGGGATCAGAGACGACAGGTTCATCCTCCTCCATCTTCTCTGGATCACTCGCTGAGGCGATCAATACAGTCGTAACCAGATTAGGCCGTTCCATCTCCCCCTTTGCGTCTACTAACACGGGTGAGGTATCTTTCATCGCCACAATATCTTTGGCATTCTCTTGAGACAGTGGTTTCTCTTCGGATACTGGCATCTCTTCCGGTATTGGTTTCTCGTCGGATACTGACTGCTCTTCGGATAGTGGCTTCTCCTCAGATACTGGTCTCTCCTCAGACGATGGACCCTCTTCAGATATTGGCCTCTCTTCAATTACTGGTTCCTCTTGAGATGGTGTCTCTTCAGATACTGGCTTCTCTTTTGGCGGTAGTTCCCGTTTTCTGAGGCCTTCATTCTCATCGTCAGAAAACGCATAGGATGGGTCCACAGTGTTCCTGGTGAATATCTCGGTAATTCCCAGGGCCTTCGTTTCAACACCATCCATGTTTGCAACACTGTCTGGCGGCTTGCAGTCCCTTGATTCCACTTCCGGAGAACTAACCTCCCCAAGCGGAGTAGGAAGGTCGTCAGGGTCTGAAAAGTCGCTAGGGAAAAATGGAGCTGCTTCAGAAGACGTATACTTTCTTGCAACAAGCTCTATCACCAGTGCAGGTCTGCTGATTGAGTCTTTGGATGATGTTTTCTCCCTCGTCCCTGTCTCTCGGCCTGTCGGATCTGTTTTCGGGGAAGATTTTCGTGACGTCCGTCTTCGCAGCTGTTGCTCTGCTTCAATAGTGGGTTTCTTGCCGTCCCTCAACTTCGAAGCAGATAACAGGATGAAATCCAGCTTTACATCCGCGCCAACTTTATTCGAACGAGCCCTTCTGCCTTCTTGGGATATGGCTTGTGCGGCTGTTTCCGTATCCTTAGGACAAGGTTGCAGAAGCTGCTGCGCTCCTGACTTGGCAGTCGACGTCCGTAATCCTGACTGCTCCTTGCTACCGGCATTGCTTGGGGTTGTCGGCTGATTGTCATTAATGCCGAGAATGAGGTCGTCGTCGTCGCATTCGTTCCTAGAGGCAGCAGTAAGAGCTGCTGGAAGCGCTTTACGAACAATGCCACAACTTGGTATTTTCTGGATTCGTCCATACTGAGGAAATGACAGCCAATTGCTTCGTGAACGGGAAAATGCTTCTTCGGGGAGATCAGGAACACTCCAGGCTGGGTCGACATGGTTGTAGTGGAATCCGGGAGGCCCTGAAGCCCCGAAGCCTCCATAAGGTTTACCAAAGGTATGCAGTTGGTTACTGAGCCCAAAACTGGGAGGCGAGAGAGAAGACAGACCCTGGCGCCCATTTCGACTCTGTCCCTGCGCCGACCAAGTTGTAGCCCGGCGCGATACCACGGCACTCGAAGTTTTAGGCCCGGTGGCAACGCCGTGCAAAATCCGTTCCTCGTCCTGTTCCTCTTCGTCATTCTCCTTGTTCTTGTTGCTAAATAAAGAGCCAATGCTGGATTCCTGTGCGTTGGGAAGCGAAGCAATGTGTCCGTTGTCCACCTCGATTTCGTCCGTATAGAAGTTGATCTCGTCGCCCGTATCCCCAAAGTCCTTCCCGTATTTTTCGAACAGTGATTCAAACGCGGACTTGAGCTTGTTATCGGCGGCGGCTCGTGACCTCTCCAGCCGGTAGTCTGGATCTTGCTTGATGGCGAACTCTTCAGGGTCCATGGAGATTTCGTCCTCATCCTCGTCACCCAGAGCAAACGGGTCGTTCGGCGCTGAGGCAAGCCTTGCACGCTTTTTCGGCGGTTCCATAATGCCGGCCCCATTTGCGGTGGTGCGTGGTTGCAAACTGAGACTGAGGCGAACGTAGGCGCATTTGCTCGTGTATAGCAGTCAATACTCGCGAATGTCGTTGTGGGGCGATTGTCTCCCTCGACAGACGCGAAGTCATGTGATGCATCATGTGGCCAATAAAGTACGTCAGTGGGATCAAGTCAGAGCAGGCGACCAACGACAGCTTTCTCATGACTTCGCGGAAAATGATATAAGATAATACAACGCCAGCGATTTCGGTCTCTAGTGCAAATCATGCAGCGCATCTTGCGTTCAATCACCACTGCCAAAAATGTATTGCCAAAAATGCCGAACGCCGCTGAAACTAGACACCTCCTTGGAGAATCTAAACCCTGCAGCGTATGATCTGCTTGTCGGTACGTCGTTTCTGAGCAAGAGTTTACGGAGGCCTTCAATGCTTCTCTACGTCTTCATAACTGACTTGTGCGTCTGCACCAGCGACGGCATCACAGTCTCCCGGCCGACGGCTACCGTCAGCGCGACTTGCAAACTCCCCCGATGCCGATAGGCGGGCTCTTTACGACCAAGTTTCCAGAAATGCTGGGCCGTCTACCTTCAAACGCCATAGTGGCGGTGGCTTTCGCGGCGAAGCTTACGCGCGAGACAACTCTGCAATGTCCTTTGTTCTTCTGTCCGACTCCGCAGTAGTTCCACCAGAAGCACGAGAGCTGCCAGGTCCAGCCGGTATGAAAGCAGGAAACGGACGGGCTGGTGTATCTTTTGGCGATTGTTCCGGCGTCGACGATGCCAATTATATGAGGAGTATGGAGCGGATCACAAGGCTCTTCGAAGTCTTGTCGGCACGCTCCGATATCGACCACCCGGTGTGTGTCGAATGTACGGAACTGCTGGTCGAGGGCCTGCAGCAGCGACTAGACGCAGCGACACGCGAGCGGGATGCGTACGTCAGCTTCCTCAAGAAGACACAAGCGGACGTGCCGAACGAAGAAGAACTGCAGGCGCAGGCGGAGGCGTTGGAAAAGGCCAAACAGCAAGAAGCCGACGCCATGGCCGAGTTGCTGCAGCTGGAGAAGGAGAAGGCGAAGCTGGACGAAGAGGTGCGGACGCTCGAAGCAGAGTCAAAAGAGCTCGACCGGGACGAAGAACAGTTCTGGCGCGAACGGAATGCGTTTGCCGCCAAGCTGGCCGACTTCCAGAACGAGCGGGACAGCATCAACGCCAAGTACGACCACGACGCACGACTGCTCGAGAGCCTGCAGCGCTCCAACGTGTACAACGACACCTTTTGCATCAGCCACGACGGCACGTTTGCCACGATCAACGGCCTGCGCCTTGGCCGGCTGTCATCACGGCCGGTCGACTGGCCTGAGATCAACGCCGCCTGGGGCCATGCCCTGCTGCTTCTAGTCACGGTGGCCGACAAGCTGAACTACCGCTTCGAAAACTACGAGCCGCTCCCCATGGGCTCGACGTCACGCATTATCCGCTACGATCAGCCGTCGCCGACCGCTGGCCGGCTCAACGTCCCTGGCAACGGTGCAGCAGGAGCCATTGCCCAGCGGGTGAGTGCGCCGCCACCAGCGCCCAAGAAACACGTGCTTGAGCTGTATTCATCCGGCGATATGCCGCTCGGCCTCACCTTTATGCACCGTCGCTTCGACAACGCCATGGTCGCCTTCCTGGAACTGGTCCGCCAGCTGGGTGTCTTTGTGCACCAGCAGACCTTGGCAGAAGGAATCCACACGCTGAGCTTGCCATACCGCATCGAAGGCGACAGGATCGACGACGTGAGCATCAAGCTGGGAATCGCACAGGACGACGGCTGGACAAAGGCGTGCAAGTTGACGCTGACATGCTGCAAATTTCTCTTGGCTCACGCAAGCAACGTAAACTCGGTATCCCCACGGAACCCTTAGCCGCATTCTTCAGCAACACGCATTGGCCATGGTATCGGTGGTTTTCTTTTTACCAGTACACATAGACTAGGGGTGTTTAGGAGGCTTTATGGCGCTCATGGCATTTGTTTTAAGAAGAACGATCATGATGGGAGTCAGACGTAAGTTTAGGATACTACATTTTTGGGTTTTATGTATCATGCAAGTAAAGTATATTATTTTTGGCCCGATTCTACTTTCTGCAGATTTGAGATGCATTTATTGCCTGCATGTCGTATAACCGTTAGTCTCTTTAGCGTCTTTTCTTCATTTGAGCTAACATTTGCAGCGTTGCTTTCTATAATTCCCTGCGGCCAGACCACCGATTTGTCATCGCCATTTTTATCAAACGCCCAACTCCTCAGTGCTTCTTTGGCACTAAATTTTGCCAGCACTTTTTGAACTAGCATGACTAGGGAGGACTCTTCTTCGCCAGTCTTGACTGTCTAGATGTCTAGAAACCCCGCGAGATCGGTATACCCCTTATATCTCATCGAAAGGTGAGGAGCAAAGCCGCTTGCTGGGACATTGAGATCCAAGTAGAGATGGAGTTGCACTTTCATGCATACAGCTTCTTCTCATACGACTCCATATTGACGTTGCCTTCCAGCTGTGCGCTGGCCGTCCGAATCTCGAAGCGAACAGTGCCGTTGGTGACACCTTCGTGGAGCTTCTGGAGGCTCTGGATGCCGCAGTCCTGCATCGAGTGCTTCAGGCCGGCAGCCAGGTAGGGCAGGAACTTGTTGATCGATCTGAAGGACTGTTAGAGACCACACATCTCGCTCGAGAATCTGTCAGGCAGAACTTACCCTCTGTGTGCAACAGCACCAGACACGCCCTGCGCAACCAGCACGCTGTCGCCCTCGGAAAAGTAGCGGGCAGTGCCAGCGTTGCTCTTCTGGCTGTCCTTGCCACCACCGCCAGCCTTCTTGTCCTGCATCGCATCGATGCTGCCCATGCCGCGGTAGGCCTTGACGAGCTTGCCCTCGCGGGAGACAAAGGAGGTACCGGGAGACTCAGTGGTGCCGGCAAGAAGACCGCCCATCATGACGGTCGACGCGCCAAGAGACAGGCCCTTGACAATGTGGCCGACGTTCTGGATGCCACCGTCGGCGATGCAGGGCACGCCGAAGCGGGCAGCGAACGAGCTGACGCTGTAGACAGACGTGGCCTGAGGACGACCGACAGCCATAACCTCCTGAGTAATGCAAGCACTGCCGCTGCCCATGCCAATACGCAGGCCATCCACACCAGCAGCAATGAGAGCTGCGGCCTGCTCCCGGGTCACGACATTTCCGCCAATGACATCGAGGCTGGGGAACTCCTGCTTGATCCACTTGATCATTTCGATCTGGTACATGCTATTGCCCTGGCTGCTGTCCAGGATCACAATGTCCAGACCGGCATCGACCAGCTTCTTCAGACGGAGCTTATCCTCGGGCCGGGTGCCAATGGCAGCAGAGCAGATGAGCTGCTTGGAAGCCGGAAGCTTGGAAGCAAGAGGGAAGTGGATGTTCTTGGTCAAATCAGAGCGAGAGATCATGGACACGAGGTTGCCGTCCTTGTCCACAATCGGCAGCTTTCCCTTCTTGGATTGCGACAGGATCTTGTTGGCCTCGACCAGAGTCACACCCAGCGGGGCGGTGACAAGTTCGGTGACCATCACATTCGACACCGACCGGCTGGGGTCATCCTCAAACTGGATGTCGCGGTTGGTGACAATGCCCAGCAACTTGGAGCCCAAGCGTCCCGTTTCTGCAACAACCAGTTAGCTATGCTCTACTCGGTTATGTATGACACGCCACGGTTGTTGTGAAAGGTCGATTCATAAATCTTTTTCTCCCCAGGACGTTAAGTCTTTGCGGTGGAACGAAAGTTATGTGTTTAAGAGATGTAATCATAATCGATCGATGTGCAAGCGGCACTACCGCTCCGAAGCAAATCAAAGACAAACCAGAAGGATGCAAAAACTCACCAGTCACAGGGAAGCCACCAAACCCCCACTTCTCCTTCAGGGCCTTTGCCTCCTCGACAGTAGTATCGCGGCTGATGACGACGGGATCGGCAATGAAGCCGTTCTCGTATCGCTTGACCTTGCGAACCATGTCCGCCTGTGCGTCCGGGGAGCAGTTGTGGTGGATGACACCCAGACCGCCCTGGAGGGCCATGTGGATGGCCATCTCGTGCTCGGTGACAGTGTCCATGGGCGAAGACACAAACGGCGTCTTCAAGGAAATCCGCTTGGTCACAGGAGAGTCGAGGACGACCTCCGAGGCAGGGAAGCCGATGTAGCCAGGGAGCAGCAGGAAGTCGTTGTACGTGAGGCCGCCGTGGGTCTTGGCATCCATCAGGTCATCGATGCTGAGGCCATCACGGGCGTCGTACTCCTTTAAGAGCTCCTCGGCCTTTGTGAAGTCAAGGAACTGTGACTTCCCGTTGACCACAGACACAGAGCCGTTTGAGAAAGGCATTGTGAATAGAGATCAAGTCCTTTGAAGGAATGGTCAGTACTGATCCACAGCCAACTCATCCTCAATGCCCCTCTTCCATGTATAGGATGGTCATGTCGGTCTCCGTTTCGGGTCAGTTTGCCATACAGGCATAGAGATCACGGCATACCTATTAAGAGGAGTTTGAGACCACGAAGACGGAGAGGTGAAGAGTTGAGTTCGAAGACTTCAAGCGAATTTGGACTTTCGACCAGTGGCAGTTTCACGTACCGTTCGATGTTGTCTTCTCCCCATTAAAAGAAAGAAGGAAAAGGGAGAAATTCTTCGTCCCCTCCATTTTGCAAATTTTTTTTTATCGCCGCCCACACTTAGCGTGCAAAGTGCGATTCTGTACTAATCGGCTGACTAAACTCTTGTAGAGTAGAGCAAGACCTATTCTGAGTTAGGCCAGCAGTTTTTTTTTTGCTCCTCGTTCAGAGACTCGTGAGCCCATTAAACCTTCAGCTCCATTGTTCTTAAAGTGGTCCTTGCTGGGATCTACGTCGTAGCCTGATCTCTGCGCCTTATGATGCGTCCACTTTACGTTCGAGGAAAGGCACTAGATACAGAATAGACAGCCCGTCCAGGAAAAACACCAGACACAGAGAACTCGTGATTGTAAACACTCCAATCACAGTGCATACCGCAGAGTACTCGTAGAAACGGCGACTTGAGTACTCCGTACTTCATTCAGAGCACCGCAAAAGTACACTTTAAGCTTCTCACGTGATGCTGCCACCGCTCTCGAGATAAACTGCAAAAACGACCGTGCGCGCTCTGTTAATCCGCCACTTGCCGAGCTCAGCCAATGGTGACGTCGTTTAAGCGGTACGCTAATGTTTTAGGCGTATAGCGGTATTATATTGCGATTGTAAACAAACAAATTTCCCGATCTCCACGGCGACAAGCCGCCTAATCGAGAAACAGCACCCCTCCATACACTCCTTCCTCCCCAATAGCGGAGAAACGAGTATTATTATCGCCTGCATTTCTCGTCCGGATTTACGATTAGACTTTGTCACAAACAAAACTTTCCTGGGCGTTGGCATGCAGAGTTCGCTTCGTATCCTCCTTCTGTCTGATAATTTTTTTTCTTTGTTTTCTCCGCTGGTAATCTCGACTCGACTGCGCTTGCGCCTCTTACGAGCCGATGGACACCACCGACACAGTCTTGCCATTCTGACTCTACAAAAGACAGTAGCCAACAACCACTGGCGCCTGTCTGCCTTTGTCTGTATCCGCCGCCGTCTTTCTCGCCTACGCATGGAGACCTACTATCCAGAGTGGTGGTTATAGCTTCTGCCGATCCCGTCTTTGGTCCGACTTTTGCGCCGTTTGACAGCGTCTTCCGCAGTGGGTTTTTGATCAGTCACGGCCGAAAATGTACGGACAACACCCGCTGAGGCAGTCCCAAACAATCGACTATCCAGTCACTCGACAGCCGTCGACGGCGTCTTCGTCAGCGTCGTCGGGCTACTCGGCCACCTCGAACCAGAGCTCCATCGCCAGCAGCATGACCTCCCATGCCAACACATATTCAACGCCGGGCCATAAACGCGGTAAAAGTGAGGCCAGTAGGCTGACGTCTTCCTTCTCCGGCCTCAATATCACATCATCCCCACCCAAGGCGGACCCGGACAACATCTACAATAGTGCGCGGCGGTCCTTGAGGCCGCTGCCTCAACCCCCAGCTACCTCACCGCCAGTGTCGCCCACAAAGTCCCCAGTGTCTCTCACAAACACTCCAGGGGCGCCTGCAAGGACCCCGGTGTCGCCCACAAAGAGCCTTGTCCGACATGAACGTGGTCTAAGCGTCGACACGGGCAAGTTGTCCATGTCGTACGAGAATGATCGCTTTGCCGTCACCGGATCTCCACAAACCCGCCTCTCGCCTCTCCGGCCCAGTTCTCTGTTCCTTTCCCGATCGGACGCCGTCAACCAGGGAGGCAGCGCCGCAGTAGCCCATGCGAATGGTCCCCCAGCCTTACACCACGGCCATTCAGCAACTATACAAGCCCCCGATTTTAAAACACTTGGCAAGTCCTCTACAAATCAGCTGCGGACTCTGTCGAAACTCGCCCAGTCCAGCTCGGCCGACGAGTTTGCGCTTACAGCCCCGACACAGGAGGTGGTTGGCTTGCGCGGTCGCAGACGCCTACAGCGAGCCGATGATGGGGTGCCCAACAGGCTGGGCCATCGGGGTGGCGCCTATGGCTGGGAGGGCAGGAATTGGATGGACAAGCAGCGGCAGTTCCTCCAGGCCTATGAATACCTTTGTCACATTGGAGAGGCCAAAGAATGGATCGAGGATATCATCCGACGTGCCATTCCTCCTATCGTCGAGCTTGAGGAGGCGCTGCGGGACGGCGTCACTCTCGCAGAGGTTGTGGAGGCCTTGAATATCGAGAGACGTTACAAGATCTTCCGACATCAGAAGCTACAGTACCGCCATTCCGACAATATTGCCATTTTCTTTCGCTATCTCGACGAGATTGAGCTTCCCGACCTCTTCCGCTTCGAGTTGATTGATCTCTACGAGAAGAAGAACATACCAAAGGTTATCTACTGCATTCATGCCTTGAGTTGGCTCCTCTTTCGCAAAGGAATCGTCGACTTCCGCATCGGAAACCTGGTCGGACAGCTCGAATTCGAACACCATGAACTCGAAGCAATGCAAAGGGGCCTGGACAAGCTGGGAGCCAACATGCCGAGCTTTGGAAGCATTGGTGCCGACTTTGCAGAGGAGCCCCCCGAGCCAGTCGAAACAGAAGAGGAAAGAATTGATCGTGAACTCGGCGAAAATGAGGAGGTCATCTTAGACCTACAAGCCCAGGCCCGTGGCGCATTGGTGCGAATGCAGCTCGGTCAGACAATGCAGCAACTCTGGGATTCTGAAGACTGGCTGGTTGATCTTCAATCCCGTATTCGTGGCGATTTCTCAAGACAGATCTCCGACTACCGTCTGCAGATGAGGAGTTTTGCGATCAACTTGCAGAGTGCGGCACGTGGCTTTCTTACGCGCCGGCGACAACAGCAAAAGGAGAACTACTGGAAGAACACAGAGGGCGACATTCTCGAGCTGCAGAGCCTGATACGCGCCGGCAGAGTGCGCAATGAGATCCGAGACACCCAATATCAGCTGGAAAAAGCATCGGGACCACTGCGCGAGATCCAAGCCGTGTTCAAGGGCTATCTAACGCGGCAAAAGGTGCAAGACGCCGATTCCCAGCTGAAGTTGGTAGCAGGGCCGGTACGCGATCTTCAGGCTGTATTCAAGGGCTACCTGGCACGACAGAAAGTGCAGGACACTCAATCACAGCTGGAAACAGCATCCGCACCGGTGCGCGCGATCCAGGCTGTGTTCAAAGGCTATCTGGCACGACAGAAGGTGCAGGCTCAGCAGCAAGATGTGGAGGATGCAACGGCCCCGACATCGGCGCTGCAGTCGTCTATTCGGGGTATGCTTCTGAGGAGGCACCTCGCCGAAGAGCAGGAGGCGCTCATGGCCGAGAGCGGTCCTGTCTCGGGCTTCCAGGCTGCCGCGAGGGCGATGATGGTCAGACGCGAGATCGACGAGCAGAAAAGCGCCCTCGAGGGCTTTGCGCCCCAGTGGGAACAGCTCCAAGCCCTTGCTAGAGGCAAGGCTATTCGCGACGATGCTCACGCGTTGAGAGCAGAGCTTGGCGAGCACACTTTGCAGATGGAAGCCCTCCAGGCTTGCATTCGCGCGGCTGCCGTCAGGCGCGATGTCGCCGAGACACTCGATGCGCTGCAGGTCTGCGAGCCCGAGATCGTCGACTTGCAGTCGCGGATTTGCGGGATGCTTCAGCGCCAGCAGGTGGCTGCCGATCTGGAGGCTCTCGACGCGCAGGTTCCAGCGATTATCAGCCTGCAGTCTCATGCCAGAGCATTCCTGTTCCGCCAAGAGCAGGCCACCTTCCTCGAGGAGCTCAATCTGCATGAGCCGGAGATCGTTTCCCTCCAAGCGCTGGCACGTGCTATGATGCTGCGAAGCGAAGTTGCCGAGCTGTTGGCAGAGCTGGACGAGCACGAAGAGTCCGTGGTCGAACTGCAGGCTGTTGCCCGAGCATACCTGGTTAGAATCGAGTTTGCCGAGAAACAGCGGTTCTTCAACGAGAACATGCAGAAAGTGGTCAAGATTCAGAGCTTTGTCCGTGCAAAGCTCCAGGGCGAGGCATACAAGAGCCTGACGACGGGGAAGAGCCCACCGGTTGGCGCGGTGAAGAACTTTGTGCACCTGCTCAATGACAGCGACTTTGACTTCAATGAGGAGATCGAGTTTGAGCGCCTGCGCAAGACGGTGGTGCAGCAGGTGCGCCAGAACGAGATGCTGGAACAGTACATTGACCAGCTCGACATCAAGATTGCCCTCCTCGTAAAGAACAAGATCACGCTGGACGAAGTCGTCCGCCACCAGAGCAACTTTGGCGGCCACGCCGGCACCTTTATTGCCAACAGCTCGATGTCGTCGACCAACCAGTTTGATCTCAAGGCCCTCAACAAGAGCTCTCGCAAGAAGCTCGAGTCCTACCAGCAGTTGTTCTTCAACCTGCAGACACAGCCACAGTACTTGGCCCGGCTCTTCCGTCGCATACGCCTGCAGGGAATGCCGGAAAAGGAGTGCAAGCGGGTTGAGCTTCTGATCATGAGCCTCTTTGGGTACGCGCAAAAGCGGCGAGAGGAGTACTACCTGCTCAAGCTGATTTCGCGGTCAATCGGCGAGGAAGTGGAAAACTCGGCTACCGTCCAGGAGTATCTCCGCGGCAGCTTCTTCTGGCAGAAGCTGCTGTCGAACTACACCCGATCGCCGCGTGATCGGCGGTATCTGCGTGACCTCCTGGGGCCCATTATCCGGGACAACATTATCGAAGACCCGGCGCTCGACCTGGAGAGTGATCCGATGCAGATCTACCGCTCCGCCATCAACAACGAGGAACTCCGGACTGGGCAGCCGAGTCTCCGTCCGCGCGAAGTGCCTCGCGAGGTTGCCATCAAGGACCCCGAGACACGCGACCTGTTTATCGACCATCTCCGTGACCTGCGGGAAATCTGCAACCAGTTCATGCTGGCGGTCGAGGACTTGCTGCCGCGTATCCCATACGGCATCCGGTTTGTCTGCCAGCAGATGCTCAACTCCTTCTGTCAGCACTTCACGCGCGAAAAGCCGCAGTTTCTCCTTCAGCTGGTTGGAAGCTGGCTCTGGCGCTTCTATCTCCAGCCGGCAGTGATGACCCCCGAAAATGTCGGCGTGGTCGACAAGCAGCTGAGTCCTCTGCAGAAACGGAACCTTGCAGAGGTGGCCAAGGTGCTGGGCCAGATCGTGTCCGGACGGCCGTTTGGCGGCGAGAACATCCACCTGCAGCCTCTGAACGGCTTCATCGCAGACTCGATCGACAGGCTGGGCCGCATCACGCAGGCGCTTGTTGCAGTGCCGGACGCTGAACACACGTTCGACATTGACGAGTTCAACGACCTGTATGCGAAGAACCGGCCGACGCTGTACATCAAGATGACGGACATCTTTGCTGTGCACCAGCTTGTGACGACGGAGCTGCCGTCAATGTGCCCGACCAGGGACGATATGCTGCGCGAAATCATGCATGAACTTGGTAGCGCCAAGAACAACGAGAGCGAGATGATGGCGGCCGGCTCGTCCGATATCCAGATGTTCCTCACGCCGAAACTGCACGACATTGAAGATCCCGAGGCCGAAGTGAAAGCGTTGTTTATGGAGACCAAGCGCTGCATTCTGTATATCATCCGGGTGCAGACGGGCGCAAACCTCCTGGAGATCTTGGTGAAGCCAATCGTGCCGGCCGACGAGCTCAAATGGCAGGCCCTTTTGCACGAAGACTTTGCCGTCGGCACAAACACCCGGGGCGCATATTCTGATGCCAATATGGTGGATGTTACGCGCATGACCTACCACGACATGAAGCGCACGGCCTTGGAGAACGTTCTGCGCCTGGAGCAGTGGGGACGGATCTCCAAGCAGAACCAGTACCAGGACGTTCTTAACGCGATTGCCCTGGACATCCGGACGAAGAGCCGTCGGCGTGTGCAGCGGCAACGCGAGCTGGAGGGCGTGCGTCTGACCCTCAGCAACTTGCACGAGAAGGCCACGTATCTCGAGCAGCAGCGCAAGAGCTACGACGACTATATTGAGCAGGCCATGGCGACTCTGCAAAGCAAGAAGGGGTACGTTGTTTCTGTGCCAGACCGGACTTTGCTCTTCATCTGACTGACCACGAACAGGAAAAAACGGTTCCTCATGCCATTCACCAAGCAATACAACCATCAACGAGAGCTGGAGCGCAGCGGACGTGTGCCCAAGTTCGGTTCGTTCAAATACAGCGTCCGAGCGCTTTCAGACAAGGGCGTTGTGGTCAGCTGGGTTGGGGTTATAGACCGCGACTACGACCGGATCAACCTGACGATATCGTGCGACGAGGTCGGCGTCTTCTCCATTGAGGCTTCACGAGGACACGTGCAGATTCCCGGGGCCAGTGCTCTGGTGTCGATTGAGGATCTCCTGCAGGCACAATTCGAGTCGCATCAGTTTATGAACCTCTTTGAGAACAGGCTGCGTCTCAACGTCAACCTGCTGTTGCATCTGGTGTACAAGAAGTTTTACCGAACACAGTGATGCATTGCGGAGAAGCACAACGTCGCATCGGTCAAACGTGAACGTGGACGTGAATGCGTTGCGACGCATAGTAGGAAACCAAACGAGACACGATCGCACAAGGGCAGAGAACACGGAGAATGGACTGGGACGGTGGCAGGAGCATTAGGGGTTATGAGTGCGCTGATTTTTGTCTTTTGTTTTCCCTGTGTCTTTTGGGCGGCGCAGAACTGTTCTGTGCCTCGTTCCGTTTTCTTGGTCGGTTTCAAAGGAACGACGGCTGTTTGATGTACTGTCCGTCTTTTTCTTGGGCTGCCTTGTCTATGTTATCTATCTTGCTGCTCTTTTCCCGCTTTTCTACGGAAGACGGGAGCAGATCGGAGCACGTGTGGGAATGCTGGAACAACGGCTGTTGCCACTCAATCATGTGGTGGATCGAATAACGTGGGGAATGCAGGCGTGTTCTACTTCCCATCTTTGATTTACGGGCCCATTATATTGCATGTCTCGACTTGAAAGAGAATGGTGATAGACACGGCGGGTCAATATCAAACCAAGACATTTTAATTTGCGCTCCTTCTCTTCTGTGTATCCAAAAACTCGATACAAAACATGAAATGCGAGGGGGTATTCTAGATCTAGCAAACATCCCAAAACAAACTGACATGTCCATCCTATTTTCGGTCCAATTATTCAATCTTTGTCAGTTTCACCTAAACGCAAACCGAATGGAATACGCTCATTTACGGTCCAACACCGGCGACAGCGGCACATCCTCGTCTTTGGCTGCATCCTTCGCCGCCATCCGAGACAGGTTGCTGACGCTGCGGAAACGACCAGTACGCGGTGTAGTCGGGGCGGAGATGTCAACGTCCGCGAGACAAGTGCCGTCGGCAGTGTATGAATCCGGCTCGTCAGGCTCGGGGATCTGTGTCTGCTGCAGAACGGTAGAAGACTGTAGTCGGGGAAGCTGTGGCCGTTGTCGGAATGACCGCACTGGCGTTTCGGGCCTCGCAATCTTGTTACCGGCCATGAAATCAGCCTGTTCCTCATCTTCATCGACTGCTGGTAAGAGTTCCTCTTCAAAGTCGTCATCGCTATAGTCGTACGCATCGAAGTGGCCGTCATCGCCGTCTTCGATATCTTCTTCGAGCTCCTCTGGTGTTCTCCTATCTGCATCATCTCCATTTTCAGTCGATCGTTTAAATCCCGCTCCCTGAGTCATGAAAAAGGGCGTGATAGCACCGATGGAGGCAATGCATGCCAACAACCACCAGCCCGTGATAATGTATCCGTGCTGCACGCCCCATGTAAATGCGGCGCCTGTCATAGCTGGTCCAACAGCTCTACCGATGCCACTGGCAGTAGTAGCAATTCCGTTCAGAGTGCCGAGAACCGCCAACGAAGGAGCTGAGTTGGTCAAGATGATAGTGATGCAAGGAAAGGTGACTATGCCGAGTGAGCCTTTCGCTATAAACACCAACATAAAGGCAAGAAAGCGCAGCCGTTCATTGGGGACCAATACGGTATACGGCGTGAGAAAATAAACAAAGGGCAGCACGATGCCTTGACCACGTCAGTTCAAAAGACCACTCTGATAAAATGAGCGTGCGTATAGAGGCTTACATGCAAAGCGGTAACACCGGAGTTCACCAAAGCGCGAGCACAGTGGCGGGAAGATCATAAACTGGGCCAAGGCCGAGACAAGGGCAGTAATCGTGAACATGGTGCCAATGTGTCCAGAGGACATGTCAAAGCCGCCAGAGAACTTGAAGGGAAGCTTGGTGTTGGTCTCGTCCGGCGTTTGGTGCGGATAATTGAGGAAGACGGGAATGACCTGGTCAAAAGCAGTATTATGCATGGCCAGCATTGTGTAACTCAGCAAGGCCATGTTGGTCTGGCTATTGAATATGCGAGTGTTGGTAGGAGAAGTGGAAACAGCTTTGGCCAGACGGCTGCTGGGAGCCGTAGGGGTGGGCGGAGTCAGGCCGTCTGGGGAAACCTCAGTGTCATCAGGGTCCAAGGCGGCGGTTGACAGCAGAGGGGCGCTGGCTTCGTCTTCTGCATAGATCCGGTCCCGGGATTCCCGGCGCGTCCGATGCAGCTTTCCCTTTGGCATCTTGCCACCTCTGAAAACGCTCACAAGCTTCTGGCCAAGCTGCAGGCCCCAGTCCGGTCGATGTTGCTTGGAGGCGAGTGTTTCCTGTTTCAAAGATAAGCATACGTTCTAGAGTTCAATGGCAATGGGGAGAGACATACTCTGAGGAAAAGAACTGCCGTCACGAGGGAACACAAAAAGAAGACGCCGGCTATCAGATTCGGCAGCAGGAAGGGAAACTTGATGAAAAGCTTGTTGTTGCCAAAGAGGCTTGGAAACTGCTGGGCCGGACGGGCAAAAAAGCCTCCAAAGGCCGGGCCAAAGACAGAGCCGACGCTCCAGACCATGGGCATGATGGAGAAAGCGACGGGCTGCAGGGACTTCTCGGGAACCAGTTCAGCGACAACGGTGCGGATGATGCCGACTGGGGATCACGGTTAGCAAAAGGGCGACATAAGACATAAGATCAACCTACCATTTCCATTTCCACAGCCCTGAATGGCTCTGACAGTGATGGCCATGGCCAAACTGGTAGACGTGCCCCAGAACAGGAAGCAGAGCATGGTGCAGAGCATGCCTAGTATGAGGGTAGGCTTGCGGCCAATGGTGTCAGAGGTGCGGCCCCAGAGAACGGCAGTCAGACTCTGCGAGATGGAAAAGATGGCGCTGGTGAGGCCAGCCCACTTTGCGATTTCATCTCGGGGCACACCAAAACTCTTGATCATCTCGGGGAGGTAGGGGAAGACGGATGTGAGAGCCAGCGGCTCGGCGATCCGGACGATGGCTGTGGGAGAACGAGTTAGCAGGACAGAGAGGCGTGGACTTGCTGCTCAGACGAGGCTCTGGACAATATCGTGACTCATAATAGCAGGACGACTTGGTTGGGCAGACATACCTAGAATGCATAGCTGTCGGACTGGCAGCGTTGGCTTTGCCTTCTGTTCCTTGGAGGAGGGCATGCTTATGGCAAGATTAGAGGGGACAACGACGGCTAAAGGCGTCTACTGAAAGAATGCAGCCTTGCATATGCAACAACAGGAAAGTCACTAGTAAGAGGCTTTACAAATCTTTTTGGCAAACAAGGCTTGAATTAGGTAAGAGGGCAGGAAAGCGGTACAGAAGAGAGACTAGCGAGTTGTGAGATACCATAAGTCTAAAGCAGAAGACGGGAATTAGGAAGAGAGAGGAGAAGAGGGAGAGAGAGGCGGGAGGACGAGGAGGCAGGTATAGGAATGGAGGACAAGGGAAAAAGAAGTAAAACGACAACACTCTAGACGAAGGAAAAGCCCCAGAAGCGCGGAAAGCCGTTTTTTCATTAGGTCCTTAAGTGCCAAAAAAACGGAGAAGGCAAGGCCTGGATGAGACTAGCCGAGCTGAGGAGCCAGACGAGGTTTCCACTATTGTTTCGTACAATCACACGGGGAAGCCGCAACCATGCGTCTTCGGCCTGCCGATCATGAAGAATCGGCAGGCACAGCCGCGGGGTCCTGCCTATTCTGTACATTCACCAATCCGTCCTATCCTTCCTGTCGTCTTGATTTGTGCACAGGATCGGCGATAGATTGCAACAGTGCTTGCTTGGCAAAAAGCTGTGACGGGCCGCGATGGCCAAAGGCTGTTGCGGGCGAGTAGGATCACAGCTGGCAGCCCACCCACCTGCAGGAGCGGGTCTCTCCTTCCCTTCCTTGTCCAATTGCTGGCAGGCGGCCAGAGACGTTCCGGTTTTCGGAAGGAAAGCACGGCGGGATAATGTCCTAGAGTCATGCACGTAAGACACACAGCTGACCGGCCCGTCGTTTCTCAGTTCAACCCCTCTGACTATCAGAAGGGCGTCATTGGTAGTGTTCTGCCCCGCTTTTCTGACCACCCTGCTATTCGACAGCGCCGAAGCCGGCGAGGTGCCCAGAGGTCAAGCCACACACCAGCCACACACCGACTACAAATGCACGACCTGCCTAATCCATCTCGTCGACCCACAAAGTGGATGTTTGCCGATCTACTTATCAATGCTCCAATGTCTCCTTCGGACACCGTCGTTTGCCGATTTTCTCCTCTCGCAACTCTCCAGGTCGGGGACTGAATCCGGCCATCTCTGCTGAGCTTCCAGCATCATCGTCTTTCCGTCGCCCTACTTTCTCACACTCTCTCTGCACGACAGCGATGGCTGCCACAGAGAAGACGTCACTGCTACCAACCCCAGGCTTTGGTCCGTCCGAGAAGCAAGAAGATAGCTTTCAGGCCAGCCGCCGCAAGAGCGGCCTCCGCGGACATGTGGCAACGCTAGCCGTCACTGCATCGGCTTTGGCGTTGCTGTGGACGGCCAGGTCAGCCGTGCCGGTGCCGCAGTCGCTGTCCGGAGCTTTGAGGCTGTCGTCGGCGGTGACATCGGGCGGCATCACAGCAGGCGAGCTCAAGGAGATCCTGCTGACGACGCCATCCAACGATTCGGCGGCCGAGTGGCTGCGCTACTACACGGCCGGGCCACACATGGCCGGACAAAACTACTCGCAGGCCACCTGGACACGCGATCGGTGGACGGAATGGGGAGCAAAGTCGCACATCACAGCGTACGAGCTGTATCTCAACCGACCGTTGGAGCACGGGCTGAGCCTGCTGCGACCCAAGGCGACAGAGCCGGGGGCGTGGGACGTGACGTTTGCGGCGTCGCTAGAGGAAGACGTACTGGACGCAGACCCGACGACAGGGCTGGCCGACCGGGTGCCGACCTTCCACGGCTACTCGGCGAGCGGCAACGTGACGGGGCCGCTGGTGTACGTCAACTACGGCACATACGAGGACTACGCGGACCTGCAGCGGGCCAACATCAGCCTGGAGGGCGCCATCGCGATTGCACGATACGGCGGCATTTTCCGCGGCCTCAAGGTGAAGCGAGCCCAGGATCTGGGGGCAGTGGGTGTGCTGCTGTACAGCGATCCGGGCGACGACGACGGGGTGACGGAGGAGAACGGCTATGCGACCTACCCGGACGGGCCAGCACGACAGCCAAGCAGCGTACAGCGCGGCAGTGTGCAGTTCCTCAGCGTGGCGCCCGGCGATCCGACGACACCGGGCTGGCCATCCAAGCCAGGAGTGCCGCGAGGACCGACAGACAAGTACATCCCATCGATCCCGTCACTGCCCATCTCCTACGTGGATGCAGTGCCGCTGCTGCAGGCGCTCAACGGCCACGGCCCCTCGGCCAAGCAGCTGGGTCGTTTCTGGGACCGGCAGCTGGGGCTGCACGGCCACGGCGTCGACTACAACGTGGGACCGACACCGGCAGACGAGGCGCTGGTGCACCTGTACAGCGCGCAGGCATACACGACGATGCCGATCTGGGACGTGGTCGGGGTGATCAACGGATCAACACTGCCCAACGAAGTGGTAGTGGTGGGCAACCACCGAGACGCATGGGTGGCCGGCGGAGCTGCAGACCCGAACTCGGGCTCGGCCGTGCTGAACGAGGTGGTGCGGTCGTTTGGCGAGGCAACAGCACGCGGCTGGCGGCCGCTGCGCACGATTGTGTTTGCGTCGTGGGACGGCGAGGAGTACGGGCTGCTGGGCAGCACGGAATGGGTCGAGGAGTACCTCCCGTGGCTGTCGGCGACGAGTCTGGCATACGTCAACATTGATGTGGGCGTCAGCGGGCCAGAGTTTTATGCGAGCGCCGTGCCACTGCTACACGACCTCTTGCACACGGTTGCCGGCGAGATCGCTTCGCCGAACCAGACTGTGATCGGCCAGACTGTCGCCGACACGTGGAACGGCCACATTGGGCCTCTCGGCAGCGGCAGCGACTACACGGCCTTCCTCGACCACGCCGGCATCCCCAGTCTCGATGTTGGTTTTGGCCGCAGCGCCGGTGGACCTGTCTATCACTACCACAGCAACTACGACAGCTACCACTGGATGGCCACGTACGCGGATCCCGGCTTTGTCTACCACGCCGCCATGGCTCGGCTGTTTGGCCTGCTGGTTGCCCGTCTGGCCGACGACGTCGTTGTGCCCTTCCGTGCTGCCGACTACGCCGCTCAGCTGCTCGTCTACGTCGCCAAGATCCGCACCCAGCTGGCCCACCACGACGACAACGCCGCGGCCGTCTGGGCTGCCCTTCCAGAGGACGAGCAGGTGGTGGCGCGGGCTGTCCGCCGGAGTGGCCATGACCACCGGGAGGAGACCGTCGACGCCCAGACCAAGAAGAAGCGCTTTGCCCACGCGCTCGACCGGCTCGAGGCCGCCGTGACCGATCTGGCTGCACCGGCCGACAAGCTCGACGACAAGGCCGACTCGCTGCGCGCAGCTTTGGAGGCCATTCCCGAGACGGTTGGCTGGATCGATCACGTCCTCGGCCGCCTGCACCGCATCTGGCTTGCGTTCCAGGTTGCCGTGGTCAATCACAAGTACCAGCGGCTCGAGCGGCAGTTCCTCTACGACGGCGGGCTTGATGACCGCGACTGGTTCAAGCACGTCGTCTATGCGCCTGGCCTGTGGACTGGCTATGCCGGGGCCGTCTTCCCGGGACTCGTGGAGAGCATCGACACCGGCAACTGGACGAATGCGGTCCGATGGGCAGACATTATTGAGAGCCGTGTGCGTCTGGCAGCAAAGGTGCTGTAGATGGAGGGCATGTACCTGCAAGTCACGTGCTTGGATGTATTTGCTTGTATTGAGTAATAGAATACTAGGATATACTCCATACGAAAGCGCAAATGTGAGCAAGGTAAGAGTCTACGCCTGGGCCTCATAGTAGTTGGTGTTGGGAGCAGCACCAGGGACTGGCTGGGCCTGTTGCTGCGATGGGTAGTAGGTAGCCTGAGGCGAGACGGCGCCGGGAGTAGACGACGGCGGTGGCGGCGTAAAGGTCTGGCTGTAGGCAGCGGCCGGGGTCTGGAATTGCTGTGGCTGGGTCTGTGGCTGGGGTTGTGGCTGGAACGGCGGAATCGGCTGGACGGACTGCAGGGCCACGGGCACGCCCTTCTCGCCGTCCTGGACGACAGTCCGTTCCTGACTGGGCATGCAGTGCAGGCCGACGGCACGGTGGCGGTGGAGGGCGAAGCCGCTGATGGCGAGACTGACGATGAAGAGGAGGCTGTCTGTGGTCAGCAGGGCGACTCGATGGCGGCAGACAGGGCACGTACAACTCGAGGCCGCCGAGTCCGGCGACGGCGGCCATGCAGTCGACAAACGTCTTGGCGTAGCCGTCGAGGCCATACGTGTAGCAGTAGCCGCCGTAGCATTCTTCGTACGTCCGCATAAAGGGAGCGACCTGCGAGGCCATGAGGGCAAACGAGGCCAGCCAGAAGACGACCAGGAGCATGTCCAGCCCCAGGGCGGCCCAGTAGTTGAAGAGGGCCGGGGCGGCGAACGCGCCGATGAGGAGGTAGACGCAGGTGATGATGGTGGCGATGCACTGTGGGCGCGTTTAGCTGGGCAAGACCGATGGCACATTCAGATACAGCATACCGTGAACATGTTCAGGCCGTCGCCGGAAAAGGACAGGTTGTACAGGCCGTAGGCATCGAGGCCGAGGATGATGACGGCGAGGACCAGCTGCGCGATGCGCAGACCGGAGAAAAACCGGGGATAGACAGGAACGTGCTCGCGTCCGATGGTGCGCGCGCCCGCATCGGTGCCGGAGCCAAACACAAACACCATGATGGAGGATGTTAGCATACGGGTGGGACTATAAAAGACGTGGACGGGAGAGGCCTCGTGAGCGGACGAGAGTGCACTGGGAGAGAATGACAGAAGTAGAGGACGAGAAGCACGACAGAAGAGACACGAGGACCAGACTGTCCTTTTGTATCAACCAATATATAGAATAGAATGCCAGGGATGGGCGAGAGAAAAGACCAGGGTCGGATCAGCCACAGGAGTCCGGCCATGCAGTGAGCCGCCAGCAACCCTTGGCCTGCTACGATGTACAAAGTTGGCAAGGGCTGATTCCAAGATACATTGTACGTCCTAGACGCCAAGCATAGCTGAGAGGTCTCAGAGTGCCACCACGAGGAAAGGTGGTTGAAGAGATCGGGGTGGGTGGCCGAGAGTGAGGCAGATGGATGAAAGCGTGAGCGCGCGAGAACGGCCTGGATCCCAGGACCTTGTCCCAGCGCGTGACGGGCTGGGGGCACAGCGGTGTAAAGTGTGCCACGGGACGTCTTACACGACGTTGGACGCAGTGTTAACCGTAAATTGTGGGGCGGACAGGCCGTTTATAGACTGCAAGGCACTCCGGTGTGCCTTGGTCTGTTCTCCCCTCTCAGGCCAGTCATATCGTCGGAATACGCGAGCCGCCCACGCCATTGACCGGACAGTCTCCACGTGCAGAGTCGTTTTGCTGCGGCTGAAGAAGTCCAGGCCTCGCGATGAAACCTCGATCAACGAGGCCTAGAAATGCCCGTCGTGCTGGACGGCGAGCAGACGGGCAACGAGAAGGAAAGAAGACGCAAACCCGACAAGAAAGCAAGCACACAAAAGCAAAGGCAGCAGGAAACACCTGTTCCCAACTGTCTCGTCCCCCTTCCACTTTGGGCAAAGTGCTCCTACGGCTCGTACTGTTCGTATCGTACTCTGCCACTCCGTATTGCTCGTATGCAGCGGAATCGACGTCCCAATTCCGCACCCCTGTCTGCCTGTTTTATTCGCGATAACACGTCCGTCAGCAAAGAGATTGGCGAGTAGCGTGGGCTTGCCGTTGGGCATTCTTCTGCTCAGGCTACAATGGACGGCTAAAAATGCCTTGCATACGTAAAATCAAATAATATTGGCAGTGTCTCATCCAGAAGACCCTGTGGCTGCCCTTCTTATCGTTTCATACACCCGATCGCCGTCTATCATTCAACAATGCGACGTTAACCAACACTGCACAGGCAGCGGATGTGTTCCGCTCCATTCGTCCGTTGTCCACCTACTCCTGTCGTGTTGCTGATGCAAAGTCCAAGCAGACTTCGAAATGAAGATAAAGGGGAAAGTGAAGAAGGTGAACCCCGAACTGATAAGAAGACAAAAAGACGAAAAATACTGAAACAAAAAGGGTCAAACAGGCCAATGTATATACCAGAAGCGCACTGTTAACGTGATGTTGGGTATCGAGCGCCACCGAAATATGTGATGAGAATGAACAAGAGAAGCCGGAAGGCGATATTAGTTCCCGACTTGCAGACAGAACGTGGCCTCGTGTCAGCGCCTCTCAGGAAAAGTCCTCGCCCCCTTCGCCCGACACGATCCGATCGACCCGCTTGACCAGCTCCTTGGTCTCGCGCGCAATCTCAAACGCGATCGGTGGCAGCGAAGTTGTCCATGACCGCCAGTCCATCTGCCGGCCCGTCGTGTCGTTCATCATCTCGTCGCCCTGGTCGCCCGCCTCCAGCAGACGCTGCCGGCAGCTCACCAGCTTCTCGAGCCCTTGTCCGCCCTGGCCGCTGGCCTCGGTCTCGCCAATCACTTTGCCCACAATGTCTGCAATCTCGTTGATCTGGTCCGTGATCTGCTGCACCGGCGCGTCGCTGCGGATTGCTCCCACCATGTCCTGGATGATCTCCACCATGGTCGCCGTCTGGTCGTCGAGGAAGGCCTGCCGACACATCCGGTCAGCACGTTGCTTTCCTGCTTTCTCACCAGCCCGCCTCCGTCTGCTGCACGTCTCCTCCTACCTTTAGCTCTTCGGCACGCCGGTCTGCCACGTCGTGCAGACCGTTCGTGCCAAGGCCCTTGTTCATGACAGGAAAGTTGCCGTTGCCGGCGTACTGGCTGGACGACTCGCGCGGCGAGTTCACCGGGCTGTACGCCGACGAGTCCGTACTATTGCGGTACCCCCCCAGTCCCTGGAAGGGTGGCGGTAGCGGGAGCGAGCTCTGCGTCGTGGCCGAGGACACCGTGGTGGCCGAGTTGGGACCGTCGTTGCTCCGCGGCGAAAAGAAGCCACTAGAGTCGACCGGTGTGATCGTCCCGTCCTCCTCCTCCTCCTCCTCCTCCAGCTCGTCTGTTGGTGTTGGCCGGATCTTCACCGTCTGCAACAGCTCGACCACGGCGGCCACCACGTTGGATGCCGCTGCATCGATCAGCGACACCGGTGACAGCCCTGCCGATATGGAAAAGTTCTTTGCCGCCGTGATCAGGTTGTTGGCCGTGGCCGACACGCGTCCCCTCAGCTTGCTGTACAGCTGCACTACCTCCACGTCTTGCTGCCCTGCTCCACCGACGACATCCTTGGTAATCCGCCGGACAGACACAATCACGGCCTTCATGGCGTCGACCGTCTGCTCCGGGCCGTCGACATGCGCGTGATGTAGAAGCTCGTCCACGGCGATCTGGAATTTCGTCACGTGTACGTCCTTGACCAGGCCATTGCTTGCCGTAAAGCCCTGCTCCCGGATGTATTTGCCCGCATCATTCCGAGGCAGCCCCATCGTGGATGCCCGCATACTCCTCATCTGGGTTTTAGCGCGAGCATAGCGGTTGCGCCACTCTGTGACCTCGGCTTCGAGCGTCTCGATCGTCTTTTCCAGCTCGGCATGCATTTCGTACGTGGCGCCGCTCTGCTGGGATAGTATTCGCATCTCCTGGAGGAACTGCTCCCCGTCTCTGCGGACCTCCTCCGTAACTTCTTGCTGTTCGCGAAGCGCCTCTCGAAGCTCTTCGTTTTCTCGCGCGAGCTCTGGATCGCCGCCACCACCACCACCGCTGCCAGCCTCTGGCCCTGGACGCTCTGCCAGCGACGCTTGGAGATGGTCGATCTGTGCGCGAAGCTGCTGTTCTTGGGCTTCGTGGTCACTGCGCATGCGGTCCACGTCTTGCTGCAGCGACAAGGCAAGGCCTTCAGCGTCGGCTAACCGCGTCTCCAAGTCCCGGCGGATGTCGGAGAGTCCCTGACTCTGCTCGGTGGATGCTGATGCGCGGGTTCGTTCCTCTTCCAGCGCGGCATCTGCCTCTTCCTTCTGCCGCTTCATGTCAAGCTCCATGGTCTCCACCTTTTCTCTCAGCTCCTTCAACTGGGATTCGTATTCGTCAATCATCCGCTTCTTGTCCTTCTGGGGACGTCAGTCTCTGTCACTCGATAAACAGGCATGTAGACACATACCTCAGCTTCTTCGTCTGCCTCGGCCTTGGCGCTGTCGAGCGGACTGGTTGCAGCGTCGTCGTCCTCTTCAACCATGGTGCTCTTGTTCGGCACGATCGTATTGGTCTGCGACTGCTTCTGCATCGGCCGATCATAGCCGTTTGGAGGCAGGCCGGGAGAAGGTGGTACCGACCCCATCGGGCCACCAGGCCCCAGAGGCCCAGGACCGCGCAGCGACCGTACGGAGTCGGCCTCAGACGGCCGCCGCCGACTCTGGCCCCGCGGTGGGAAGCCGTTCATGGGACCGTTCATACCGCCGCCACCGATCGGAGTGCCCGCCCGACTGGGACCACGGATAGACGTCGGGCTGCCGAGACGCGGAATTTCACCGGCGACAAATCGGGGGAAACGGCGCTCGAGCTCGCAGAAGACGTCGGTAGCGAGATCACGAAAGCGCGGTGGCCCGAGAGAGGCAAGCTTCTGGCGGGCCTGGTTCCGTTTCGGGTGGAAGTTGTCTTCAGGCAAGAGGTAGGTTGGCGGACCGGTGCCAGGCGGTGCGTTGGGCGGCCGACGGCTAAAGGTCTGGCGGCGCACCAGCTCGTCATAGACATCGGTACTAAGCTCGAGAAACTGCACCGAGGTAAGCCGCTGCAGCTTGTCGCGCGCCTTGTTGGCGGGGTTGGCAGGTTTGCCGTCGCGCGACGTCTGCGACAAGAAGCGCCTGAGAGCGACATAGTGCTCGCCCAGCTGGGCCTCGTTGATTTCGGTCTCGCGTGCGCTGAGGGCGCCCTCGCTGGGGGCGTACAGGTTCGTGGCCGTGCTCGAGCGGCCGATGCTGGAGCGGCCGATGGAGGGCGGCGGAGAGGGCCCTCCGTTTCGTGGCCCGGCCGAGAAGCTGTTCATCTGCCCGGGTCCAGGTCCAGAACCGCCGGAATTGGGCGGCGAGGCGAGCTGGCCACGGTTGTTGGCATACGGGTCGTCCTTGTCCATGGGGTAGGAAGAGGGCCAGTCACTGTCTCCTAAAGATACGGGTGAGAGCGGTGCATTGCGTCCATTCATGGTCTTTGACGTTTTCTGTCTAATCGACCGATGTCGTGGGCTGTCCGCTTTGAGCTACCGCGTTTCCTTTGTCCGCAACACGTGCTCCGTCCCAGTCCTTTGTTCCCGTGCTGCGCCTGGTACAATTCTCCGACGTGTTGCATTCGTATTACTCTTCGGCGGCCATGCAGTCGTGGGCGGTGTGTGTGGAAAGATGCAGAGAAAAAAGTATGTAAGGAAGCAAGAGACAAATAGGGGGCGGAAGGTCAGGACAGCAGGAGGCTAGCGAAGGGGGCTAATGCATGCAACAGAGAAGGCTAGGTATTAGGTATAGGACCAGAAGGAGCGATGGGAACTGAGCAAAAGCTGGCCAGTCGAGCCACAATAGGGGGTCTCACACGGGGGCGAATTGGGGAAAGAGCTTGGATCAGTCTCTAACGCGTGGAGAAAAGAGGGCAGGAAGCACCGACGACACAGGCGGCGGGATGTGCTGAAACGTCAGACTGGATGGGCAGGTGTGCGACGTAGTAATCCAGCAATACTTTGTAGGATACGGAGTACGAAGTACGGAGCATTTGCGGAGGACAAGGGGAGCAGACGGCGCGAGGAATGCAGGGAGGCCGGAGGGGTCGGACTGGAAAGTCAAAAGGGCGCCCACAACGGCTGAGCGAAAAGAGGGCAAGACAGTAGCGCCAGGAACAAGCCCGTGTGAGTGTGGAATGTTGGTGTTCTGGCAACGAGGCCGTCTGATTGGCGACTTGTCGGGCGGCTGGCCCCGGGGAGAGATGGGGGATGGGGCTTCAGGAACAGCACGGAATGAGTATTCCCAGTGGAGACAGCTGGCGCGCGCCAATGTATTGTCTACTATGTGAGTACTATGTACGAGTACTCCATAGCTACGAACCCGTGGTGGACAAGGCACCTCAAAATAGACTGCAATTACCGGCAAAACGTAAGCTACATGTGAGATCTCGGGCATGCGAGTCTTGTCTACGAGGCCAGGAATAAGCACAATAGCACAGACATCGCCGCAAGGGGCCACACTATCCCGAGTACGGAGTACTCCGTACGGAGCACGTCCTACGACGAACTTCATACACTACATAGTACAGATCTTACACGGCCTCGCTGGAATATTGGCGCTATGTCTGCTCCTGTGGAGCGGACTCACGACCCCTGGGCGGCTGTGCAAGGTAATTGGCACGTCTCAGTCCCCGAAAGAGGCTCAATCAAAACCCCTGACCTGCTGTTATGAACATTTGTGACGGTGATTTGTGTTCATTTGGCGCAAACCGGACTGCTGCTAGCAGCCCGCTGCCATCAGGCGATACTCCTTCCGGCAGCCGTGACAAGAAGAGACGGAAGCTTCTTTCTTATCCATATGATCAGTGCGGTGGTGTGGGCACTTAGTCACGTGCGCCCGCGGTCTAGACCGACAGGCCTCTGATCGTGCACAATCTGCAAATCTCGCTTGCACAGGGGACCTATCTCACAGTAGCATTGATGATAGGGCACGGAATCCAGTCCGGCGCGTCTCTTGTTCTCGTGCAAATGTTGGCCCAGAATCAATGCCTCCTCCCCAATACGAGACTCTGTAGAATTTGCCTCTAGAATCAGCCCTTCCATAGGGATACAAATTGACAGTGTCGTAATACGCTATCAGAAAAGTGGCTACAGCATACGCGGACATCTGGTCCAGAGGAAAGGGAGCAATTTGGATCCTCTCTCCTGAAGCTGCGGGTCTGCATAAAATTGCCTGTTTTGGAGCCGTGCTTTGCGCGTCATGCGTTGTGCTGGGTCTTCTCCCAGCGAGCCAAACATGCAAGACACCTCGCGCGCGAAGCACAGCTGTCCGTACTCCGTATGTACTCCGTAGAAGACACGGCATGGCACCCGTAGCATCAGCCCGTACTATCTGCCGCCTACGACCCGACGTTGCTTCGTGACATGCTGCCGACTGATCGGCCCACAGAATAATCATTCTTACAAACGCAATGCGGCCGCGCTTCCTTTACAAGTACTCCCGTACCACAGGTCCCGTACCGATGGTGCGCGCGTTCACATGGCAGAGGTCGCAGATTGCTCATTTCAGAGCCAGTAGGCTGCCGACGTCACCCAGTGTGACGCATACCCCAGAGATATTGTCCTTCCATGTCCTCGCACCAGGCTTTCTAGCTGCTGCCGGCCAATCCGGTCTCTTGCCCTGTCGAACTACTCGTCATGGAAGCCTTTAGAACCATGCCAAAGTCCATGTGGCTGGCAAGTTGGGCCACCGCTCTTGCCACTCAGATATGATGTCGGGTACGCGCTCATCAAAGCCGGACCGACTGGCCGCGCCGCCTGCATCAAAATTGGCGGCCCCGACCTTTTCCCGCTCTGTGGCAGCAGCCTGGTTCAGATTGTTGGCGAGCTCGAGAATGGCACCTCCGCCCACTGCAGCCTCTTCGTGGTTATCGCGAATATCAACGTTGATCACGTGGACTGGCCGGTTGAGCGGTGAGCCACGATTGAGCAGATCGTCAATCACGGCGTCCCAGCAGCGCTCCTCACACGTTATCACGACGTCCACAACACCACCCTCAGTGCCAATACTACCCAGGTCCGAGGCATGCTCTAGCCGTGGAATGCCAATCTGCCAGTCTTGCCACCGCTCTGGCCCCCACTTCACGCCCCTATTGCGGTCGATCATGTTGAGGACGCCATTGGCGCGGTAAAGCCGGTCATCCTTGGCCTCGAGCTCGCGGTACATGCTATCGTACGAGGTCTTGTTGAACTGGTATACGTTCGGCTGTGTTATGCTTGGTCCCGGCAGACGTACGAGAGACCCCGTGCCGAAGGAAACGACCGGGAAGCCGGCCTTGCCAAGACGGAGGTGTGCCTCCATCGACCTGCACTGCGCATTAGATTTCCCAGATCCAGGCAGTTCTTCGTTTTACTCGCCGTCAAACATACCGATTCTGATTGCTAGCACATACGGTGCAAAACTTCAACTGAAAACCGGGTGCCGCCTCCGTCTCGGTCGTCTGGTGAGGCGGGTTGGGCATTGCCGTAGCCGCATCGTTGGTGACAGCCATGTCGAGTATGTAGCTTGGAGTGCGAGACTGTAGCTGCAGAGAAGACAGGTTGACCTTGAGCCTTGAGCCTGAACATCAGTCAGCAATCACAGCAATATGAACGAGTGTGCTTGGCTGTGCTGTATGATCTTCCGCTCCATGTAAGGATCAGATTTTTTTGCGTATGTGAATGTCTCATCAAGAGTATCAGACAGCTCCAATATTAAAAGTTCATCATATGTAGGAGGAAGAACAAGGGAGAGAAAATGCATCATCGAATCGCCCTACTTTTCACGTCATTTCTTGAGTTTGGGATCGCATCAAAGAAAAGGGCACGCCCTATGATGGAACTTCAGGCTGCTCTGCATGGGGGTTGGGGAGGCAGGCAGCGGACTGGCAACGCCGATGACGTTTTGTTCTGTGTTTTGTATTTGTTTGGCGATGCTTTTTTTTCTTCTTGAAAATTGCCCTATTAATAGTGCGTTCTAACAGCAAGCTATAGCGGCTTTTGCTATTGCTGACTCATCCAGCGGCGTATGTATTGGCTCCATAAAAAACATCATCCTCCTGAGTACGACGTACGGAGTACGACATAAGATACATAGTATGCATGTTTTCCAATTCGAGCGGGGGAACAGTGGACTATGACCCTTTTAACTCAAAGAGTGAATGGGATGGCTTACTCTTACACCCTATTTACAATTTGTATATGTATTAGACTATCCTTAGGAACTGTGAGGAAGTGCGAGCAGGTTTTGAGTAAGAGTATTAAAGTGCATTGCTTATACGAACATTCTGTAATATGCATATCCAACATAGCCACGGCGACTCACTTTTGCAACCATCACAGTCCGTTGTGACAGATAGCAGCCTTGAGATTGTAATGCTATCTCACCTAGTAAGGGTTTCTTTATTTATCGCAACACGTCGAATCGTGAAGTGAACCCCTCTAGTGATTATCCACCTCGCACCAAATCTTCTGTCTAACTCTACCACGGCCTCAACCCAAGCGTCAGAAGGCCTTAGGGCAGACATACGCTCTCAAGAAGATGGAGACCAAAGGTAACTCGCTCATAGTCAGTCGATCGACACAGCTTATGAGTAGACAAAGCGACCGAAGTATATCAGCTAGACAAGCTCTATTTCTCACGGCCACGACCATTTTTGCACTTCCGCTTTGTGTTGAATATTGGACCGATTGGAAGCAGTGCGTAAAGCTGGCCATGCAAGGTTTCGTGCGACATTGTTGACAAAGTCAAGAGCTCAACATTTTAACGTCATGGCCATAGATTCTGGTGCAACGATGTCCATATATCAAAGCTACTCCGTAGTACTCCGTAGTACTCCATACATATCAACGGCTTTCGACGCGGCATGTGTCTTGGTGGCCGTAACGTTTCGGACCACCCCAAGGCCTGCAGAGCTCGCAGGGATTCTGTAATTCTGGAACGGATCTAACGGGAGGCGAATTCAATGAAAAGGCACTGTACGATTTACAAGTGACCGACAGAAGCGAATGACAAGAGACACGGTAGTCTACCTTTGGCAGAATTGTGTTCTGGTCATCGTCGAGAGTTTTATTACACATGGCATAGGCACAATGCTCTGGAGGAAGAGAAGCTGCCGTGAAGACTGCATGTGCGGAGAAGCGCTGCATCTATAGATAAGAAACGTATCTGGATTGCAACCGTTGGTTTAGAATTATAACAAAGGGCACGAATAGACGGGTGGCAATATGCCCGCTGAGCCAGAAATAGAACCGGACATAACGATACGTGCCGTCGAAGGAGTGAACCAATGCGGTGCTACGACGCACTTGAAAGACTGTACGAGTTCATTCGCCCATGGGCACACACCTGCATCGCCGAGATAGCATTTCTGGCTGTGAAGCACAAAGTAGCAGAGGGTACTCCGTACCGGTTTTCACGAGCGGGACAGATTTACAATGCTGCTCGTCTGCTGCGTCAAACAGCCCGAGACTTCGTTGTCCTCCCTGGTCTTATGAATGCAGTCCCCTGTCAAATTGGCCCTCCTTCTCGACCTGCAGGAAAGCCATCGAACTGGGACCGGTGCGATTTGCACATGGGCCGCCACAGAGTTCTGCATCCTTGCCACGCAGGGTTTTCGTCAGCATCACTCCGAGACGGCACGGTTGCAGCATCTGATGTTCGCCGGGAGCTGGCGCATGCGCGGCATTGTGGACGCTGGCCAAAGCAAGGGCCATTGGGAAACTGAGCCCACTGCAACTCGATGCAATTCGACACCACGCCAATGTCTTTGGCGCCCGAGCCCCCTCTCCAGCCAGCTGGGAGTGACCACTCAGCGTTCTCGCCTGCTCTTGCCCCCCCGCTCAGTTACCCCTTCCTTTCTCGTGCACCCTGTCGTTCTATCGCTCCTTCCTTCCTCGCGCTTAGCGCTCACCACAACTGTCTCGTCGGAAACAGCCCGTTTCTTCCTCTTCCTTACTGTTGACTCTACCAGCTGGACTCGAAACGACCTGGTCTTAATTTCTCTCTCTTGACTTCCTGCACAGTCCATCGAGCACGTCGACGCCCCTCCCCCGAGCGCGCTCGATTGCACCTTATTTCTGTCCTTTGAGCTCTATTTCTTTCTTCCATTGTGCCGCCGCCGCCGACGTGCCTGGCCGCCTTGCGCCGCCGCACTTGTTTTGCCTTCTTCGTCTTTAGGAGGACACCCGAAACAAAGTCCGGCAACGGCGCCTCCTTGTCGACCGATAATTTCTTTCTCCCTACTGCGCTGGCTGCCGCCAATCTTACTGAGTCGCATTCAAAGTCGTCTTCGCTGCCTTGCCTCCGTTTCTGCAAGCTGTTGCCCCATTCGTCCATCTGCGAAACCTCTGCGAGGAAGACCGGCTGCAGACGACACTGCCTTTGTCCCTCGACATTGCTGGCCTCCCATTTCTCTCTTCCTCTTCCTGTCGTGTTGGATGCCCAGTCCGCTGCGCGACGAATGCAAAGACAAATCAACGCGGAAATTGGCACTCCCTAGCACGGATGGGACGAAGTGAAACAAAAATATACGCAGTCCTCAAAACGAAGACCGCCGATCCCGACAGCAGCACCGCCAGCAACCTCCATCACCCGCTCGCCGCAAGAACTCTGGACACGACGTCTCCTGCAACAACCGACGAGTCTTGCCGGAAAATCGCATTTCTGAAGCGGTGACCGGGGCGCCATTCGAGGGCCCACTCCGACGCCAGCACCAGACGAAAGCGCCCCCTCCATCGGGTTGCCCATAGTGAAAATCCAGAAAATCCAGCGTACAGTGGTGCGACTGTATGTTCGAGGACTATTCTATAAAATTTAAAAATAGCGTCTTTGGCCCCTCCTCCTTCCGCCCCCCCCCCTCGACCACCTACCTCCACGATGGCGGCCATTGTGTCTTCTTCATCTTCGCCTGCGACATCACCGCCTGTCGTCTCATCCTCACCTCTGCTTAATCCGACTCAGGCCCCCGTCCCCCAACCGCTTACGTCTCCAACCGCTCGCCGGACAAATCTCCAGAGGCCAATGTCACACGCATCCAAGAACAGGCTTTCGCAGTACTCCGTCGGCTCGGTTCCTCCACGGTCACGACCTACCTCCCACGTGTTTCCCCTATATCCCTCCAGCCTGCCATACGCATCGGTCCGCGACTTTGCCTACCCCCCTGTCCATCCCTTGCACTATGGGCCTCCACAGGAACCCTCGAGGCCAGCATCTGTTGTGACACCCTCATTCGACTCGCAATCACAGCGTCGTCTCTCTGACCCGCCCTTTTCCTGGGAGACAAAAACAAGCTGGGATACGGATTCGTGGGAGAACGGGTCGTACAACCGTGCAATTGATCTACCGCCAATCTACCTTGCCGATGGCCCGCCATGGAGCGAGGACGAGGATCTCCAGAGCCCCGTCGTCAGTTCGAGGCACCGGAAACACAAGTCGGCATCATCTGCGTACGCACCCAGCCGCCGCAGAAGTGCCCGGGTCATGGAAAGCATCGATGCGGAGGAAAGCATCAGTGGTAGTGTCGGTGTTGCTGCTGATATTGCCGCAACTGGTAGTGGCGGTGGTGACAATGGCAATGGCGATGGTGATGACACTAGCCTTCTGAACCCAGACAATTTCGACCACGAAAGAGGATACTATGCTGGCACGAGCGGCAACGGCAGCGAACGGTACTATGTAAACCAGGGCGAAGAGGCGAACGGACCTGGCGGTGAATATGTCACATACCCGGCGGGCCAAACGCGGCAGTCTGCCCATCAATACCAGCTGGCTAGCCAGCAGCCTCGAAAGTACGGAGGCTATCGTCCGGAGTCCGACGCGTCGAGCCCGGTGTCGTCGCCGGGTTTCCGCGAAGATGACCAGTCTCGCTATTCACGCGACTACCAGTTCACTATCACGTCGCCCGACGAAGAGATGCACGGAAAAGCTGTTGCCTTGTTCGACTTTTCGCGCGAGAACGAGAATGAGCTGCCTCTCGTCGAAGGCCAGATTATCTGGGTGTCGTACCGTCATGGTCAGGGCTGGCTCGTGGCCATGGACCCGAAGACACAAGAGAGCGGCTTGGTCCCAGAGGAGTACGTCCGGCTCCTTCGCGACATTGAGGGCGGTATGACGAGTCTCACGGGCCAGGTGATGGCCAATGAGAACCTTGGCAGTCCTAGTGACGCGGACACGCCGACGCAGCTTGAGCATAGCCAGGGATTTAGTGGCCACACGCCCACTGCGAGCAATGCATCCAATAGCTACCCCCAGCCCGTCGTGTCAACCTTCTCCACCTCCAGCAAGGACCTCGATCCTTATCCGCAGCACCTACTAGGGACACAAGCTGGCCAGGTACCGCCACAGGTAGTCCACTACCACGGCCAACGTGGTGGTTCCCAAGCGAACACGCCCACCCTTCTCAACCACCAAGACACCGGGGCGATGTGCCGGGGAAGTCAAGACTTGCTGCCTGCCAAAAAGGGCGAATTTGTTGGGCCTTCGTCACTCGGCTCTCTGCTGGGCGACGCCGCGGACGCAGCGGAAGAGATGGCCTCGAACCACCGAGACGGAGATGCAGCTCGTAATGGGACTTAACACCATGTCAAAGTGTTGTTCATGGGTGTTTGTATTGACTTTTTGTATACTATTGGGGTGGGCATGTTGAGGCATGCTTGTCTCGCTTCTTTTTGCCGTCTGCTTGTGGTCAGACGTATTTCGGGACAGGCCTTGTTGTTCTGACGTCTTGCTTTGGTGTCCTGGCACTGCTACCACAGCTCTTTGTGATCAGACATGATTAGGACGAAGCAGGATCTGCACTGGACACGGGGGTCCTCTCTTGGCCTTGTTCTCTTTTTTTTTCTTCGTTTTATCTTTTTTTGGGATATGAGCTATTAGTGTACGATTTACGCATGGCAGAATGGATGGCCGGCCGGTGAGCTTGGCTGAGCAAGGCAAAACGGCCGGAAAAGGAAAAGGAAGCAGCATGTAGAGGATAGAGTGATATGGAGTACATGTCACTGTAAGCATTCTCAAGCCATGCCGTGCTTTTTTCTTGATTAGTTTGTCGATGAGCCGTCACGTGAGCGGGAGGAGAATACAATAACATCACCAGGAACAGCCGTCACCGGCGGCAGCACTGATTGGTTGGGCGGCTCGGATATATGAGGAAGAGCTCCGTCTATATCAACACCTGCACCCGGCTGTGGCCATTGTTCTTTCTTTGCCGACCCATAAATCCCCACTGCGTGCTCTTGTTTCCTTCAACACTGCCATTGGCGTTTTTCGATTTTTGGATTGCACCCAGTCGCACTTCTACGCTTTTGTTGCGAATACAGTCGCCATGTTTGCCCGCACAGCATTCCGTACGATTCAGTCGGCAGCGCCGCTGAGACAGGTAAGCTGAAGCTGCGAGCTGCGGTAGCAGGTGGAAGGAGCTGTCCATTTCCCCCCAGAAAAATTTGAGGCGAAGCTGACACGCATTGCGTAGCTACCATCCTGTCGCCGGTATGCGACTGGCCCTTCGTCGAGCAGCGGCAGCGGCAGCAACACGCTGCTGATTGCGGCAGCCGCGGCGGCGGCAGCGGGGGGCGGCGGCTACTACTTTTACTCGATGAGCGCGGCTCCGGCAGAGAAGGCGACGGGCGCAGCAAAAGAGGCAGCAGCGGGCGCAGCAGCCGAGGCGGTGGGCGTGCGCAAAGAGACGTTCACGGGAGGCAGCCAGGGATTTCTGAGCCTGGAGCTGGAGAGCGTGGAGACGCTGAACCACAACACAAAGCAGTTCCGGTTCAAGCTGCCGGAGGAGGACAGCGTGTCGGGGATGCACACAGCATCAGCGTTGCTGACCAAGTTCAAGGCGGAGGGTGCAGAGAAGCCAGTGGTGCGGCCGTATACTGCGGTCAGCGACGACGACGCGGTCGGCCACCTGGACCTGCTCGTCAAGAAGTACGAGGGCGGGCCAATGTCGACACACATCCACTCGCTGGTGCCGGGCCAGAAGCTGGAGATCAAGGGCCCCATCACCAAGTACGCGTGGGCACCCAACAAGCACGAGCACATTGCACTGCTGGCGGGCGGCACTGGCATCACGCCCATGTACCAGCTGTTGCAGGCCATCTTCAAGAACCCGGGCGTCGACAAGACCAAGGTCACGCTGGTGTTTGGCAACATCGCCGAGGAGGACATTTTGCTGCGCAAGCAGCTGAACGAGCTCGAGAACACGTACCCGCAGCAGTTCCGCGCCTTTTACGTCCTGGAGAAGCCGCCCTCCGACAGCTGGACCGGTGGCTCCAAGGGCTACATCACCAAGGAGCTGCTGAAGGAGGTGCTGCCTGAGCCGACGTCGGGCGACATCAAGCTGTTTGTCTGCGGTCCCCCGGGCCTGATGAAGGCGGTCTCCGGCCCCAAGAAGAGCCCGAGCAACCAGGGCGAGCTGACGGGCGCCCTCAAGGAGCTTGGCTACACGGCCGAGCAGGTCGTCAAGCTGTAGATCGAAACGGCTTGTCAGACGCTCCCAACTCTGCTCCCCGCTTGCCAGACGGACACGACGTCCTCCATAGATCGTAGAGCAAAGCTCCAGGGCTCCGCCCTTTTTAACCTGTAAAGCTGCTACTGTTGCCTGCCTGCCTTCGTACGATATTCATACACGTCCTGAAGATACCAACTGTCGGTCCACCTGATCTATGCAGTTAGCCCCTCTTTGGCCACGTTTTGCTGTGTTGGTGTTGGGCTGCACCTGCCAATCATACGCTGCTGGCGCTTGTCGGCGGCGCCTTCCCCTTGGGGGGGGGGCGGTGAGACGAACTGTTTTAGTCAATTTCGCCCGCGATTGGGCGGTTGGGCAGGTACGCAGAAGCCTCCTGCTTCTGTCTCTCCTCTGTCCTCTTCGTTCTCTTTCTTTTCGAGAGGCGGAAACGTCGGAAGCTGCATATTTTGTCCCATACATGACCGCCGGTGCCTCGTCATGTCGGACACTCGCAAGCGATCCCGGCACTCGTCGACATCGGCGTCCACATCCGGGTCCCACCGGACATCGTCGCGCCACCAGAGCTCGCGCCACCTTTCGGCGACGTCATCGTCGTCTGCCAACCGGTCCTCGTCGTCTGTGGACCGGGCTCCCCCGCCTTCTGGCGGTGGCAGTGCCAATGACGGCGGCAAGTATGGCGGCTCGGACGAAACGCCGCCCGCTTCTGGAGGAGGCAGCCGACCAGATGCCGGCCAGATCTACGGAGGCATGGCGACACGGGATGGCGAGTCCCGCTTCTCGCTGACGGACCAGTTTGCGGCCACGAGGAGCGTGATTGGCTTTGACTTTGACGACGGGGCGTCGTCCATCTTTGACTCGGCATCTGTCTTTTCCATGGGGACATCCAGGACGCCTTCCATCCGGGCACCGTCCACCCGGGCGCCGTCTATTGCACCCAGCTCGGTCTGGAGCTCGGGCTTTGGCGAGGATAGCTTTTTTGGCAGCGAAGGCGAGGACACGATCATGGGCGGGTACGACACGCTGGTGGAGGGGGATGAAGATGAAGACGACGACGATGATGACGATGATGACGATGATGATGATGATGATGACGAGGACGACGATGACTATGAAGGTGGACGACATACGCCAAAGCTGCGTGCTAAAGGGGACGCTGGCGTCGGTGGAGACAAGAAGCGGACGGAGCAGCTCCAGGACCAGCTGCTGCAGCTGCAGCAGGATCAGCTTCTGCTTCGCTCGCCTGTGCTGCAGGCCACGCTTCCTGGCCAGCCCCAGCCAATGCGCCGTACCTACTACGAAGTGCTCTGCCTTGCACGGCACCCAGCGCCGCACTCTGGCGAGATCCGAGCGGCCTATTTCCGGCTGTTCCGGCTGCTGAACAACAACCACAGCAGCGGCGGCCGCTACGGCATAGCAAAGGCGCTGCAGCCGACGGCAGCGTTTTACTTTGCACAGGCGCAGGCAGCGTTCGAAACGCTGATCGACTCGGCACGAAGACTGGAGTATGACCGATACTTGGACGACCAGGAGGAGGAGGGCAACGACGGAGAAGAGGACGAGAGCAGCAGCAGCGAAGTCGACGGCGACTACGGACTGACAGCAGAGGAAGAGGCCCGAGACGAGGAAGAGATCCGTCGCCTGAGGGCTCTGGCCGGCCGACAGAGCTTTCAAGCCACCACCGACATGGGCATCCGATACGATGCCAGCCGCGTGCTACTGCCCCAGCACCTGCAGCACGAGGACGCGCATGCCGACAGCAGCGTGCTCAGCTCAGTCGACTACTCTCTCACACAGGCTGTCCGCATCGGATTGCCCGGGCTGGGCCGTTCTACGGAGGCGGGGATTTTGCAGCTGCAACGCCGTCTGTACAGAACACAGAATGCACTGAATCAGCTACGTGTACGATTTGGTGCCAACCGAGACACAATAGCCGCCAGCATGCAGCGGATGCAGCCTTGGCCGGTGTTCTGCAGCACGCCAATCGTTGGCGTGTCTGCCTCGACCTACGCCGTGACGTCGACCTCTGCCAACTGGAGGAGCAGCCGCGACGCTCCTCTGTCGACAGACCGCCACCAGCCGCTCCTGTCCGAGGTGTTGGCACCCACACGGGCCGTCCAACTGGCCGATACCCGGTCGACAGGCCGCGTTGTGCTCTCCTACCGACAAGAGTTTGCTTGGGGTCCGATGCCGAGCCATTTACCGCCTACCGTGGCGGAGGTCGAGGCGGAAGTGCTGCCGCATCTGAGCGTGACAACGCGTGTGGCGCAGCCTGTTCCGATCACGATACCGCGAGTCGACGAGGCAATTGGTGTACCCGACCAGGAACCGTTGTATGTCGAGGTCATGGTGCACGATGGCAAAAGATCCTCGCTAGTCGGCTCAGCCCCCCGTCTCGGTCTCGGTCTGTCGCGACGCATGGGCGAGGGCACTGCCTTTTTGTGTGTAGACAGCGGCAGCAGCAGTGGCTGCTCGCAGTGGTGGCCGTTCTCCATAGCCGCCGATGCCGCAAGTGCAGTCATTGCGCCGAGCATTGCGCCCATGGTCGAGGTCGGCTACAGCCTGAGCGCAGAGGAGCTGGGGCTGCATGCGGGGCGACCACTGACGGGACCTGCGGATCGGGGTCTCAAGGGCATTGACGGAGACTTGGATGCCCTGGAAGCCAGTAGTAGCAGAGGCCACGGCAGAAGCACATGGACTGCGTCGGCGGCGATCACGGGGCAGATGACGCTGGCGGGCTACCTGCGATACGGCCACACTTTGTTTCTGACGCCATGGCGGCATCTGGGCAAGAAGACGCAGAAGGGACGGAGGACAGACGGCAGCCGACGGGCGGTGCGAGTGGAGGCGGAGCTGTGTGCCAGCCGCTTCTCTGCGGACGGATACGTGGCCATCCGGGGTCTGGCGCCGATTCGATGGTGGGGGATTCGGAACGGCTGGACATCTGGGCCCAGTGCCAGCAGCACGCCTCCGAAGTTGGGGCTGGAGGTTGCTCTGAGCGCCGGTAGTGGCAGCGTGCACGTGTCTCTGTACTGGTCGCGCGTGGGCCAGCGGATCAAGCTGCCGTTCCTGCTACTGCCGGCATCGGGGGGCCTGGGCGTGACGTCGAGACTCTTTCTCTGGGCAGCCGGGCTGCCGGTGGCCATTGTGGCACTACGGGAGCTGGTGCAGGCGTATATGCGGGTTCGGCGGAGGCGGAAGCGAAGAGAGCAGCAGAAGCAGGACAAGGCCGAAGTCGCGACAGGCGTGCTCGAAGACTTTGAGGAGCAGGCCATTGGCCGTCACCGGGCCGAGGCGGACGAGCTGACAATGGTGCTGTCATCGGCCGTGGATGCTCTGCGAGCGGTGGCAGCAGGCAGCAACAGCAGCAACAGCAACAGCGATGGTGACAGAGACAAGGACGCGGGCGGGCTGATCATCCTGAGCGCCAAGTATGGCGTGGCCCTAGGCGACGACGCCAACTCCGATGACGTGGCCGAGGCTCGAAAGCAGAAGCAAACGCACAGAAGCGTCAACAGCAGCGCGGCGACATCGACAGCCATGGCCACGCGCAACGGCTGGTCGCCCGACTACGAGGTGGCCGACGTGACGGCAGCCCTGGCAGCGTTGGTGGTGTCGACGGGCAGCAAAGACAGTGGCAGTGTTCCTGCTGTCAATGTCGGCTCAGACGCGGACTGCCTGCTGATTCCCCGTGGTGTCCGCAAGGGCCGTCTGCTGGGCTTCTGGGATCCGGCGCCGCACTTTAACAGGAAGCAGCAACAGCAG
This sequence comes from Grosmannia huntii, assembly GCA_019925595.1. Taxonomy (NCBI): domain Eukaryota; kingdom Fungi; phylum Ascomycota; class Sordariomycetes; order Ophiostomatales; family Ophiostomataceae; genus Grosmannia; species Grosmannia huntii. The sequence continues at coordinate 326,903 of JADHKJ010000001.1, forward strand.
CAGCAGCATGCCAGAAAGGTCCTGCACGTGAGGTACCTGTGGCATGGCCAGGAGCGGATCGCTGAGGTCGGAGACCGGGACGGCTTGCGGCTGCCGTGAAGAGATCGACATGAAGACATACGACACACGACATGGTCACGTGGTGATGGAAAAGTAGATCGAGACGAACAGCACCCACTTTTCTATGAAACAGCAAATAAGAATATAGCCAAACAATGCAGTCTATCCTGACAGGGAGAGCAAAAACGTGACTCTATGCCTCGCCCAGCACAACCTTCTCCAGCTTGTCGCGTTCGCCGCTCTCCTCGCACATGGCACGGAAAACGCCGTGGTCAGGACCCTTGGCCCAGAGATCGCATGGCGAACCGTACTCGGCCACAGTGCCGTCCTGAAGGACCAGGATGCGGTCAAAGTCGGCAATGGTGCTCAGACGGTGGGCAATGACCAGCAGCGTGGCGCCGGTGAACTCCTCACGGATGCTGCGCTGGATCAGACCGTCAGTGTGCATGTCAACCGCCGACGTGGCCTCGTCCAGCACCATGACACGAGGCCGCCGCACAATGGCGCGGGCCAGACACAGCAGCTGCCGCTGACCCTGCGATAGATTCAGGCCGCCTTCGGACACGGACGACTGCAGGTCGTCAAAGATGTTGCTGTTGCGGACAGACCCCGTCGCCGAGGCCGCAGACACGGCAGAATCAGACACTGGCGTCGTCAGGTGCACGCGGGCGAGGCAGTCCTGCAGCTCGGCGTCGGTATAGGCATCAAAGGGATCCAGATTCGTGCGAATGGTGCCCGAGAACAGTACGGGGTCCTGGGGAATGATGGCCAGACGCGAACGGAGATCGTGCAGCTTGATCTTGCTAATGTCGAGCCCGTCGACGTGGATGCTGCCGGACTGCGCCTCCAGGAAGCGGAAGAGAGCCAGGGTTAGGGACGATTTGCCAGCACCGGTGCGACCAACGACGCCGACACGTTGGCAGCGATCCACGCTAAAGGACACGCCTTTGAGCACTGGCGGCAGGTCGGCCGCATAGCTGACCACCAGGTTGTCGACCTCGATGCGACCCTCTGTTGGCCAGGCTGCTGGCGGACTGGTGCCCTCGAGCGACTCGGTCGACAGCTCCGTGTACTCAATGATCCGCTCGGCCGCGTTCATCTGCAGCTCCACGTTGGCATACAGCCGCACAGCCCACATGATGCTCGCGGCAAACTCCATCGCATACGCCAGCGCAAAGCCAGCCAAGGCCGAGTCCATTTGCGGCGACGACAACACAATGGCCGCCACCATGACCGAGAAGAAGGATCCCACGAGACTCATCCGCCAGCCGACCCAGCGGTTGAAGAGCATCATGTGCCACGTCGTCGTCGACCAGTCGTCCAGCCGTCGGTACATGCGCTCAATGTACACGCTTGGCTTGTCGAAGCCGCGGATCGTTGCCACGCCCGAAAGCGCCGTGCCGAACTGCTCAAACACCGGCGACTTGGCCGTGCTCTCCAGCCGCTTGACCGGTCGCACCGCCGCAATGTACAGAAAGGCAAAGTACGTGCAGGCCACCAGCAGCAGCACCGACAGCAGCACCACAAAATACGATACCATCAGGCCCGCAATGATCACGCCGAGAACCCGGATCACGGCCGCCCCACCAAAGCTGATCGAGTTGGCCATCTGCGAGTCGATCGTGTTGAAGTCTGCCGTAAACCGGTTGAGAATCCGACCCACCGGCACCGTGTCGAGCCAGCGGAGAGGCGACCGCAGGATGATAAAGTTGAGCTTGGCAAACAGCGTCTTGCTGGCCCGGATTGAGCCGCAATAGACATAGTAGCAGCGCAGAGAGCCGAACAGAGCGGAGAGACCCGCAAGCACCACATAGATGGTCATATAGTACTGCGATGAGTGCGAGCCCGACTCGGACGCAGTCACGTCGGCCAGCAACGGGTGGTCGAACCCGTACGAATACGGCTGGCCGACCGACTGCTGCGCCGCAGACTGCTGGCTGAATGCGTGATGGCCCATGGCAGATAGGTTCAGAGACGTCTCTTCTCCGCCGCCTTGGTAGTGGCCCGTCCAGATACGAAGCCACCATGAGCGGCCTGCAAAAGTTAGCGAGAGGAGGGAAGAAGAGAGAAGAGGGAAGAAGAGGGAAGAAGAAAAAGAAGAAAGAGAAGAGAGAGAAGAGAGAGAAGAGAGAGAAGAGAGAGAAGAGGGAGAAGAGAGAGAAGAGAGAAGAAGAGAAAAGAAGAGAACCACCACTTACTGATCGCGTTCAGCTCCAACAGCACAAAAAACACCAGAGCCCCGATCCAGAACGCCCAGCCACCACTGGCATTGAGATAGGCCACATACACATGCTTGCGCACAGCACCCTCCTCCCGCTTCTCGTCCTCGACAAACTTGCGCGCCTGGCGCTCCGGCTCCGGCTGCGTTGCCCTGGACGCCACCTTGTCGAGGGCACTGCCATCGTCGACTTCGCCACTGTCCGTGCTGTTGTCCGAGTTCACGGCCGTCGCGTCGACCGTCTCGTCCTCGGCCGCCTCCTCGGCCGTCTCCACGTGGCTCTTGATCTGGTCCAGCGTGCCATCCTTGGCCAGCTCCGACAAAAGGCCCGCGTGGACAATCCGTCCGTCGCCCAGCTCCACCAAGAAGTTGGTCCGCGGCGCACACAGCGCAACGTGATGCGTCACCAGAATGCGTGTCCGTCCAGCACAGAGCTCACCGGTGAGGCACTTTTCAAAAATGTGGCGGCCCACGTGCGCATCGACCGCGCTGAAGATGTCGTCCATGACGAGAATGCCGGCCCGCGAGTAAATCGCCCGCGCCAGCGTGATCCGCCATTTCTGGCCGCCGCTCAGGTTGATGCCGTTCGCGCCAATCTCCGTGTTCTCGCCGTCCGATAGCATTTCCAGATCCTTGCTCAGTGCACACACGTCGACCGTCTTGCGGTACCGGTCCTCGTCCAACGGAAGGCCAAAGACAATGTTCTCCTTGATCGTTGCGTTCTCGATCCACGGAATCTGCGCGATAAAGGCCATCGACTTGGGAAGGATCCAGTTGGCCTTGGTCGCCTTGTCGTCGTGACGCTCGGCAATGGGCAGACAGTGCGGCACCTGGACGGAGCCGGCCAAAAGGTCAACCTCGCCCAGAATGGCAGCCAACAGCAGACTCTTGCCAGAGCCCGTCTTGCCAGAGATGATGGACAGTTCGCCTGCCGGGAACGTGATGTTGAGGTCGCGCAGGATAAAGTGCTCACTGTCCTCCAGCTTCTCGTCCGACGGCCAGGCAATGGTCGCGTTCTCAAACGCAACGACATCACCGTCCTTGGCCACCTTGTCGATGTCGGGCGAGGAGAGGTAGTTTTCGATCCGCTTGATGGACACCCACGCGTCAAGAAGATCAGTCGTCAGCTCCGGCACGACAGACAACGTCGTCTCTAGCGACCGGAAGATGCCCAGGCTGACAAATGCAACTGACGGAGTCAGTTCGCCGTGCATGTATGCGTACACAATCAGACAGATCGCAGACAGCGCGATCGGACTGGTGATCCAGCACGCCATGAGCGCCGTGTCGAACATGAACACGTTCCAGACGCTCTTGAGTTCGCGGTCGCGCACCTCGCCCACCTTGTCCTCCCACTGCGGCTCGAGAGCAGAGAACTTGATCTGGCGGATGCCCTGCAGCGCCTCGGTCACAACAGCAAGCTTCTCGTCCCGGAGCTTCATCAACGTGTCCTGCGCATCAGAGTACTTCTTTGAAAACTTAATGTTCAGGGGCATGATGATGGCCATGGCCGAAAATCCGGACAGAAGGGGAATCCAGCCGAGAAGCTGGACCAGGAACGCCAGCGACACGCAGAGCTTGAAAAAGCTGGACGGGAAGAGGAACTGGAACGAGCAAAAATCGGAAACCCGCTTTCCGTCGACGCCAATCAGGTTGACCGTGCCCTGCTTGGTTTTCTTTGCCGACTCGAGCTCATCGTCTTCAGCCTGACCCTCGTCTTCCGCGGAGGCTTCGGTAGGGTTGGCTGCAATGCTGGAATCCGCCACCACAGCCGTTGCCGCCTTTTTGTTCGACTTGACGTCCTTTCTCCGCATGGCCTTCTCAAAGATCAGGGCAGACAGCTGAGCACGAATCGGAATGGCGAGCTCGGCCCACGACAGCCAGAAGACGTACGACTCCACCAACTGTTTCACAAGAGTGTCAGTGTACGAAACGTGTGACGAACGAACGAGGAGTGGGGACGCATACAGATTGTGCAATGATGGACACTCCGAGCCACAGGACCCAGATCCAAACGTCTATGCCTCTCGCTTCGTCGCTGCTCTGCGTCTCGAGGATACGAAGAAGCTGGAGGATAACCCACTGAGGAGCAAAGTTGAGAAAGGCGCCGGTGATGGTGAGAACCCATTGCATGGCAAAATCGAAGGCGTGTGCCTGGACAATGGAAAGCCAGAGCCGCTCGGACGAATAGCCGTTCTCCTTCCAGACACGCGCAACGTCCTCGGAACGGGTGTTGTGGTCGGGGCGAGGCAGATCGTCGAGATCCAGCGTCAGCTTCTTGGTCGACAGCCCGAGAAGGTCGTTGGACCATGAAAAGGTAAAGCGGCCGTAGGCGCTGGTGGCGTACATACGGTCCACCATCTCGTCCTGAAAGTAGACATCCGGGCGACGGGGCAGCAGAATGCCAGCCATACAAACGCCAACGATAGCGACGATCTCAGCGATGCGGAGGCCAAAGAGCACCGGATACGCATTCAGCACTTCATCCAAAGCCTGGGAGTCCTGGGTGAGGACGACAAAAGACAGCAACAGGCCGGACGTAAATGTATAGAGGCCATAGCTATATGCTCGGGTCGAGTCTCGAGTGAAAACGATGGCGATGGCTTGGAGGAGGATGAGGTTCTAGCATCGTTAGCAACACAATTTGACATCTCCTGACTGGACAGGGAGCGACTTACCCAGGCAGCAGTGGCCAGCCAGTCCTCGACGAGGAAGCCGTCGTGGGCAAGGTGGAGGGTGACGAGAATCGAGGCCGACAGCGAGACGACAGAGCCAAGGACGGCCGACAGAAGGATGGCGGCCTTGGGAAGCTTCGCAGTGAAGGCCTTTACCGAGGCGGTCGTAGCCTTGCCGTCAGCATCCTCATACAGGGCGTCATCGCGCGGTTGGCGACTTAAAACCTGCAGGACCAGACCGGACACTGCGGGATAGGTGGAAAGGGCAATGGCAGCCAAAGCGGTGCCAACTCCAACAATCATGGAATCATCGTGCATGATTGGCGAGAGGACAGTAAAAATGACCCCTGCTATGGGTATTGGTGGTCCGACCGTGTGGTTCGCCTCCGAGTGACAGGCCTCGTTGTCTCACCCGATTTATATCGTCTCTTGATCTTCCTTTTGCTATGCTGCTATGCTGCTATTCGCAGATTCGATGCAGCCAAGCTGCTTCGGCGAAGAACGGGCGGAAATGCCCGGACTAGAACCGTTCTACAAATGAGAGAAGAGAACGGAACTGAAGAGGAAGAGGCAGATGCAGATGCAGATGCACAATAGTGAAGGAGTGCCGGGCAGGAGCATGCACGAGCCAGTAATATGGGAGAAGGACAAGAATGCGAAGGCAGCCGAAGAAAAATATAGGCCAAGCAGCATCAAGCGCGACGCACATTGGGTTACTTATTCAATCGGGCGAGCTCCACTGCGAGCTGGAGTGGATAGATCGTCCAGTATGTATGGGGGGGGGGGTGCTGATAGATTTAGACGAGAGCTAGATGCTGCTTGAGTGCCACGAGAGGCAAAAGGAAGAGCAAAGAGGCAGGAGACTAGGCTCACGCTGTCGATCGAAAAAGTCCACGATACAACCGCAATTGACTCATCGGCGAGACTGGAAGGGGCGACCAGCAGTCCTTTCAAATCAAACAGACTGGACGGCGGCTTTGCATCACGTACTCTCGGGCAGGGAAACCACGGCAGCTCATCTGCATGTGTCGTAGCTGCCCCGCTAAGTAAGGGGGGGGTGTTGAGCTTCCCATCACGGCAAGAGCGCCCCGCCCCATCACCATACGACGTAGTCTTTAAAACACTGCCAGACCCGTTGCAGAGGAGGAAAGTTTGTACGGTCTTACGAATAGAGCCTGCGACGGTCCAAGAGCCGGTGGACGAACAAGCTACTATCTGGCAAGTTATTCAATACGACAAAGACGGGATCTTAGCCCGGCGATAAGACCCGAAAGTCGGTCAGGATAGCTTAGTGCCCTTGCCTGACTAGGAAGGAGCAGTTGAATTGAGCACTACGCCATCAACCGGGATTTAAGTTTTTTTTTTTTTTGCCGTCCATCCCTCCGCCTTTTCGATTCCTCTCGTAAGGACATCAGGCAGCAGACGCGTCGGGATCGCGTCAGTGGCGGCTGCTCGATCCGACGCTGGCTCTGTGAGAAAGTATGCGAATCGCAATATTCAGACAATCGGGGTTGCGGGCCAATCTGTCGTGAGAACAGGGGTGTTGGTCTTGCCGTGGTGTGGCCCACAGTCGGCACGGAGCAGTGGTGACTTGCTTCCGCGTTGGAGCGAAAGAGAAGGTGTCCGCGCGTTCTCCGTACGCCTACTGTGAACTCGTATCTCCTCGATCTGACGGCAGTAAGCACGGATGGTTCGCCCACCCGGCACGAGAAATGGTTGCATGCGACTCCTGCTTGTAAGATACGTGTGCACAATGACTCACCATGTGTCATGCTGTGAATCATCTCGTGACATTTTGTGGTCGCGTCTGGCGGGCGAGCCGCGAATGGTCGAGTGTCATGCATGTGCAAGATGTGCATGATCGGGAGATGGAAGGAGGAGGGAGAAGAAGGTGAACGAGAACGAGAACGAGAATGAGAAGAGCGAGGAGGACACGAGAAGAGTAACGAGAGAGGAACGAGAGATATCCAAGAAAGAAAGACGAGTATGGAAACCCGAAAGCACGAGAATAAAAGACAAGGCCCTGTAGTCTTCTGGCCTTGCGCCAGCTCGAACGAGGCTGCAGAGACGCGCCGTCAGACCAGAGAGGAATCCGTGCTCTGTTGCCGTGTTGTCTTGCCGTAGGCAACTGTTGCCGTGCAGACGGGGCGCTGGCTGCAGCGCTTCAGCTGCCTGTGGGCGCTCGTTGACCACTATCATTACAGCGTGAAGGGGTACGGAGTACAGGGTAGGACGGGGTGAAACACGCAATTTTTTGGCCAATCACGACGTCTGCAGTCGGTCCTGCCAGAATGGCTTTACACGACCCTGACGCGACGCCCAGCTGCTGGGGCAGGAGCGAGCCAGCGCTAAAGACGCAGAGCCAGCTTCATGTTTTTTGTCCCATCCACTTGACGGCATCTCCACAACACCAAGAAGCGTCTGGCGGTCGCTCAGCTCGATTCTGCATCTCAACCAGCATCACACGTCTGGGCAATCAATTCCGTCGGCCTCGTCGCCGTTCCTCGACCGCATCGACAACGAGAAGCGAGCACGCAAACTAGCAAACAAGCAAGCAAGCACACAAACAAGCCAGCCTCAAGTTCGACTTCCCCCGTCCGACAGCCTTCTCGTCCGGCCATCGATCGTCACGCTCACGACGAGCCGCGCTGCTGCCGCACCCGATGCCGCCATGAAGAGCACGCCTCTGATCATCAATTGGCACGACCAGAATGCCCCGATCTATTCGGCCCACTTTGAGCCGCACGGCAAGAATCGTCTGGCCACAGCTGGCGGCGACAACAATGTTCGGGTAGGTGGACGTGTCGGCAGCCCCAGCAGCAGCTGGCAGCGCCGGCGTCTGTCAGATCGGGCTCAGAACGGCCAGCTGACCGGGTCGTCCCACAATGTAGCTCTGGAAAGTCGAGTCCGACGGCGAGAACAGAAAGGTCGAGTACCTGTCGACACTGGCAAAGCACACGCAAGCTGTGAATGTTGTTCGCTGGAGCCCCAAAGGTGTGTCCGTTGTGCTTCCTCTTTCCCTCTCTCCTCTCCTCTCTCCTCTCCCTCCTCTTCTCCCTCCTCTCCTATCTCCTCCCTCCTGTCCTCCCCCGGCTGACACCTCAGGCGAGCTCCTGGCTTCTGGTGGCGATGACGGCAACGTCATCCTCTGGGTGCCGTCGGACAGCTACCACCCGACCTTTGGCAACGACGGGTACGAGGACAGGGAGACATGGCGGACAAAACACATGTGCCGGTCGTCGGGAGCCGAGATCTACGACCTCGCCTGGTCGCCAGACGGGTCGTACTTTATCATCGGCAGCATGGACAACATTGCCCGCATCTACAATGCGGCCAGCGGCGTCCTCGTCCGTCAGATCGCCGAGCACAGTCACTACGTGCAGGGCGTGGCCTGGGACCCGCTCAACGAGTACATTGCCACGCAGTCGTCAGATCGGTCGGTCCACGTCTACTCGCTCAAGGCCAAGGACGGCCAGTATATCCTGACGACCGGCCTCGACGACAAGGCTCCCAAGCTGGCCAGCCATTTCAAGGCTGACCTGCCGCCGCGTCGTCTCGCGTCCCAGAGCCCAGCGCCACCGGAGCCGATCTTGCTGGCGCCGTCAAGCAGCCACCGGGTCCAGCTGTCGGTCATGGACGCCGGTTCGCCCGTTCCCTCAGCCCCCGGAACCCCGACGTCTGTGGCCCTGCCAATGAATCCGCCCAGTGTCGTGAGCCACAGCCGTCGCTCGTCCTTCTCCTCGCGACGGTCTGTCTCGCCAGCACCCTCGACCATGCCGCTGCCAGCCGTCATGCCCATGGAGGCGTCGCCAAAGTTGCACCTCTCCAGCTCCAACATTGGCCTTGGCTCGTCTGCCGTCGGCATGAAGAACGCCCACCTCTACGCCAACGAGACCCTGACCTCCTTCTTCCGTCGCCTCGCCTTCACGCCCGACGGCAGTCTGCTGCTGACGCCCGCCGGCCAGTACCAGACCCAGCACCACCACGAGGGCGCCAAGCCGTCGTACGAGATTATTAACACCGTCTACATCTACTCGCGCGGTGGCATCAGCAAGGCGCCCATTGCCCATCTGCCCGGCCACAAGAAGCCGTCCGTGGCGGTGCGCTGCTCGCCCATCATCTACACGTTGCGTCTGTCGGCCGCGTCGACAAAGCACATTACCATCGACACTTCCTCGGCCGAGGAGCCCATCATCCCCTCGCTTCCCGACCCCATCTCCAATCCGACCTCAGTCCCAGCCTCGACTGCCTCCGTCATGGATCCGCCGCCACCGCCGCCGCCGCCGCCACAATCCCACGCATCTGCCGTTGATCCTGCCGCGGAGACGCCCGTCACAGCGGCTACGCCCGGTCCCAAGTCCGCCTTTGCCCTGTCCCATCGCATGATCTATGCCGTGGCCACCCAGGATTCCATCCTGCTGTATGACACCCAGCAGCAGACGCCGCTTTGTGTCGTGAGCAACCTGCACTGTGCCACGTTTACAGATTTGACATGGTACGTGTTTGTCTTATACATGACACGCGATACGTTGATGCTAACCCAAACAGGTCGAGTGACGGCCTGACACTGCTCGTCTCCTCGTCGGACGGCTTCTGCTCCACGCTCTCCTTCACACCCGGCGAACTGGGCCAACAACACGTGGGCGAGACAGCGCTGGTGCGCGAGCGGAGCCGCCAGGCCCAGGCTACCGCCGGTACGTTTGGCGACATGACTCTGATAGGCACACCTGCTTCGGCTGCAGCCACGGCGGCGGCAAATGCGGCAACGATGGCGGCTGCAGCTGCAACCTCGTCCGCCCAGAATACGCCCATCCCCACGCCCACGTCCATCTTTGCACCGCCGTCACCCTTTCCCAGCGGCGGTGGTCACCAGCATCGCCACTCGGCCAGCTCGTTCACGGCGCCGTCGCCGCCGGCCACCGCGTCCTTTGCCAGCATGGGAGGGAGCAGCAACAGCAGCAGCAATGGTGGAAACGGCAATGCTGCTGTCTCAACCGCAACGATGCGTCCCTCGTCGCCGACCCGGTCGAACTCGGCGTCGTCCGTCCTGACACAGGCGTCGCTGGCCGCACTGAACAACCCGCCGCTGGTAGTGGGCAGCATGCCAAGCCTGGCTGCCACGGCTGCTGGTGGTGTCGGTGGTGCTGGCAAGACGAGCTTGGCCCTCGCGGCTGCCGCTGCCGCCGCCGCCACGCCGCCCGGAACACCGCGCAACCGTGCTAGCAGCGTGACCAGCAGCGTGGCCGGGAGCGTGACGGCTGCAGCGACAGCATCGTCGTTGTCGGTGCCCGTGATGACAGGCACGAAGCGGGAGGCCGGCGCCGAGAGCGACAGAGAGGACCCGCCAGCCGTGACAGGAGAGCCGGAGCCGAAGAAGCGGCGAATCGCACCGACGCCTATAATCAGCGGCAGTGACGGAGGCAGTGCGTGACGAGGGCAGTGCGTGACGGCGAAGGCAGGATGCAGGATGCAGGAGGCAGGATCGGCAAGGTGGCAGAGAGATCTCTATTTCAAAGCAGGGAGTTTTTTTGGGAAGGGGAGGCGCTATTAGTTTCATTCGGATTTTGCTCGTCTTTGCTGCCCTCTTTCTCAGTCTTTCCCTCCTCTTTCTTTCTCGGTATTGCTTTCTTTCGGGCAAAAGAGGCCATGGCCAGGGAGCCTACAGTGTCTGCGTGTTTCCATGTACGTTTTATTTCCACATAGTTCAAGGATAGCATATCACCGTCTCGATGCCATGAACAGGGCCAACATGGTTTTATTTTGCCTATGCCATACTGTAGCAGTGGCAGGCCGCTCGCAGGCGGCCTTGCTGACCAAGATTGAACAAAATCCACCAACTGGTGTGCACGTGACCTCCGACTTTGGCATCCTAGCACTACTTCTGCTGTTGCCAGATGACATAGATCAAGACACTCGGCCAGAGCACAAACTGCAGCACCATTGTCGCCAGGATGGCCCGTCGCTGTCGCTGGTTCAGCCGGGCCACCTCGCCGCGTGTGTACCACGAAAGCCCGCAGTCAAAGCGGCCCAGGTGTACCATGATGGACAGAAAAGGGAGCAGCAGGCTGATGGTCATCATGTAGGCGAACCAGATTCGTCGCCGCCGTCGGCCCTCCTCGGAGATGAATGCCTCTGGGTCTGTCGGCACGCCCGTGCGCTCCAGATAGTCCGTGTTGACGGCCGCGTGCGCGACAATGTCCCGCAGCTCGGGATCTGTCCCCTGCTTCTTTGGTGTCGGCTGGCCGTTCCACTGGCGAGAGGACATGCGAGAGGACATTCGCTGCTGCTGGTAGTCCCACGGGTACAGTCGAGGCGTGCTGTTGCGTCTCTCCGGCGCCGGACATGGCTTCCGCTGCAGTTGTATTTGCTGCTGTTGCTGCTGCTGCTGCTTCTGCCTCTGCTCGAAGCGATACACGATGTTGTCCAGCCGGAGTCTTGTTGCTGCCGACTTCAGAACCTGAGAAGCACTCCGCGTGCTGCCAAACGGCGTCACCGTCTCCCACGACGTGTCGTGTGCCGAGGAGTCCATGTTCGATGTATGGGTGGAGCCGCGGGGGAGAACAGGACGTTGGCTCGATGCGTGCTGCTTCCGTCGATGGGCAGGAGTCGGGGTGAGCATGGGCGGAAAGCGTGATGTCGGCATTCTCAGAAGCGAAGGCTTCAGGCCGGGAACACGGCCATTGGCATTGGCGGCGCCGTATGCCGGCTGCTCCTGCGTTCTCTTGATGGCCTGAAGTCGTGCAGCTTCAGGAAGCGGAATCAGGCTGAAGGGAAAACTATGAGTGGTGCCGCTCGAACTCTGAGACGAGCCGGATTCCCTCAGGCCATTGTCAGCAGTCCCGTTGTTCAATGTGCCCTTCAGAGTGCCACACGTGGACCTGTCTTCCGGCACGCATAGTCCTGCGCAGTCCGATGCCTGCGAGACGCGAAAATCAAACCGAGACCGGGACCTGTCGGACTTTGCTTGCATGGGCTGCAACGGAATGGAAGAGAAGCCATGGGTCCGTCGCGTGCTCAGACGGCGGAAAGGGTTGGGCATCGCTCTTGCGAGAGACAGATCCTGGGAAAGCCCGTTCACCCGGTGCACCCGTTGCTTGGGCACAATGACGGGGATCTTGGCGCCGTTCAGGTCGCGGATCCGCAGGCTCTCCTCCGACTGCTCTTCGTGTCCGCTTGACGGCTGCACAATCCGGTCCGTAGACGCGTACTCGTCAAACGGAATGTCCTCGAAGCTGCTCACGTCCGAAACATCAGCCAGGCTGCTTCCGGTTATCTTGAACCCGTGAAGGATGGCTGGAACGCGGGGCCGACCAAAGGACTGGCCAACGCTCCCAAAACCGACTGCGCTGGTTGCCACCGTTTCCCACTCGTCTCTTTCCCCGGCCGTATTCGCTCTGCCCACGTCATAGAAGACGTCAGCCTTCCCAGCGTGCTTTCCCTTTCGGCTCTCGTCTGGCACATGGCCTGCGCTCATCGGACTGTGTTTGCCCGGCAGCTGAGGCGAGTCCTCGTCTTTCAGAACCACCCTCACTTCGTATGTGCCCCGTTCGACCTCCCAGTTCGGCTGAATGATGGACGTGTCGTAGAACTCATCGACGTCCTCTGGCGTCAGTGCCCGACCACACTGCTCATCAAGTGTAGAGTTGGGCCGGCTCTGCCTCTCGCGGTATTCTTTCGGGATTGGAGGCGGTCGAAGCGAGATCTGACAGGCGCCTGATGTTGTACCGTCGTCATTGCTGTACAGCGTGGCTCTGCTGTGCGAGTCCAGGCTTCCTATGTGCTTCAATGCCGCGCTCACCTCTCGCTCCTTTGATGGCTGTAGGAAGATTTTGTAGGGGTTCTTGTCATACCGGAAAGGATCATCGTCCGAATCTTCCGTCATCCCGTCCGCAGACACAATCGTTCCGCTTTTGTAGCTCGTCGGCCTGGTTTCACCTCGGATGGATTGCACACGCAGAGGCATGGGAAACAAGACATTTTCACGGGGGGTCGGGGCGAGATGTCGGGGCTGGTATCCGTCGCTGAGGTCGCCGTGGTCTTCCACAATCTTGGGCTCAGAGGCGAAGCCATCTCCTTTCATATTTCCAGAGATCGACCGTCCAGTATCATAGGTATGAAAGCCGAGACGGGTGGTGGCCCCATCACGATCAGGAACAGCTTGTGGTGTATGAAGCGATAGCTTCTCTTGGTATTCTTGAGTCATTGTCTCGACTTTGTCGTCTTCGGTAGGTGACAGGTCCATTTGCGACTGGTAGAGCTTGTAGATTCTCTCCACCATGCTGTCAGGCGTCTCTGGCTGTCCCAACGACACATCGTCAGAGGAGTGGCCGTGAGGACCAGAAGTCGAAGTGCCGTCCTGACCACAGCCAAAATCAACTTCTCCATCATCGCTGACCAATGACCAGGACGAATCGAAGATTTTATGCGAAGCAACCTCGTCTGAATAGGCAACGCTTCCGGCATCAACACTTTCGGCCTTTGACGATGCATGGTCTTGCGATTCGCTGCTGTTGGAACAGCTTTGCGAAAGGCTGCCTGAGCAGCTGTTCGGAATGTTGCGTCCTGTTATATTTCGGTGTGCCTCGTTGAGGTCTTGGAAACGGCAGCCACGCATCATTTTGCCTTGCATGTGGGAACTTTCATGCTGTTTGTTCTCAGGTAAAGTTTCAAAAAGAGAGCCCGTGGCATTTCCCTCTTTCTCGTCACCCAGGTCGCCTTGTGTATTTTTCACACTCTCCATCGTTTTTATTTTCTGTTCTTTCTTAGGCCATCAAAGTAAAGATTAAATATTGGGTAAAAGACAGAGTGGAAGGGTGCAGATTGATTGTATGCTCTTTTAGAAGGTGCAAGAAAAGGCAAGAACTTTTGGGGCAAACAAAATAAATAACCCGAAAACAAAATCTGAGATTTGAAAAAATACATAGGTCCCTACAGCTACGAGAATGGAAACGGGCGGGCACAAAATATCAGAGATGTAAACAAAGGGACCTCAACGGCCCGTTTAGAAAATCGGGCGTGTGCGAATACAAAAATCAATGATGGAAATCATAAATCATACCGCCGGCAATTATTTTTGGAAACCCCCCGAACTCATATAAGCAATCCTGGTACTCGACTTTGGCTTTCTACGTGTTGTTGTCGAGTAAATTATAATAAAAATTGGCCGCTTTTAGAAATACCTGCGAGAATTCGTGGGGAAATTGTAAGATCACGATCATTATTTTAGCAGCTTAAACTGGTGTATATTAGAATAGTTGGTAGTATATTCGCTGCTACTTCTACTTCGCAGTATAAAAAGAGTATAGCAAGATTTATGTAACTAAACATTGAATCGTTACTATACGGTATTTTAAGAATTTTAGCAGCGTTTATAAAAATGCAAATCTGCTGCTCGCCGCATTGGCATCGAAACAAATAAATAGACAAAAAACATATTATACCGTAAAAGATTTTGTGGACAAGAAATTCGGCTAGCATACATATTACATACCTACAAATTACATTAACGAATAAATACATCCAAGTCCTACAAAGATTTACACGTAACAATATGACGGTAAAATCCCAGACGTCGGATTGATAAATGGGAAACGCTTGAGGTATCCCACACTAAGGCTACCTATCGAACGCAGCATCAAGTGATTCATCCAAGACTCGCGTAAAACACTATATTTCATCTACTTCATCTCAATCCAATCCTCCCTCATTTGCTGGAGATGGCTTTTATCTTCCCCTGCTCTACTCGTCGTGAGACCGACCCAGGAGCTGCTGCCTCCAGCTTCTGCTCCAAAGTCGATATCTGCTGACCGAGGGCCATGTGCCACGCTTGGAGATGCCGCTCGAGAGACTCCTCGCTAATGTCGTTCCATCTCGACTGGGCTTGCGGCTTCAGGGCCTGCCGTTTCAGCTCCTTCAGGGCCACCCTGATCCCGTCGGTCTTGTCCTTCACCTCGATGACGAATGCGACAGCTTTGTCTCGGTGTACATCGACACTATCTAGCAGCCGAAGCTGGTCCTGGAACTCTTTCAATACGCGTGCCTTCTTGAGCCACTTTCGCTTCTCCTCTCCCCTGGCCTGGTTGATCTGTTTCTCGTCGGCTCTCGTAAGAGTGTAGATTCGCTTCGTGTCCTGTCGAAGAATCTCCAACTCCGCCAGTGTCCTCTCCGTGATCTCCAGGACCTCGTCAATTCGCTCGATGGAGATGCTAAGAAGCTGTAGGTACTCGTCGAAGAGTGTCCGCAGTGCTTCTGCTGTCGGCGTGTGATATCCGCTGAAGATATTCAAGAAATCAACAGTCTCCGTCCAGATGGATGGATTCAGGTTTAGAGATGTAAGGCGCCGCATCATCGAGTTGTCGACATTGACGAGAGCCTGGCCGCTGGACTGCACCTGGGCAATGAACTCGCGAAACGTCGCAGCAGCGCTGTTCACGTTACGGTCGAAGATGCCAAACTCGGTGCTGAGCTCGTCACGAGACGGCAGGTTGCTCTGGGCCACCTCGACCTGCAGATCGGCGGCCTTGTTGGCTGAGCGCAAAAGGTCCAACGGGATCGTCCGGCGATCGCCGACAAACTGTAGGATTTCACCGTAGTCGCTCTGCGGTTTCATGATCGCCTTGACTTTGGATGCCCCGACCTTGGAGGCTTCGGCCTTCAAGGAGACTTGGCAGACATGCAGCATCGGCATAAGGGGCAGACGACAACCGAAGATCAACGCCTGCTCGACAGCAGGGAAGATGAAGTGTTGTACAGTAGCTATTAAGAGCCACACAGCAACCAAAGCCGTGAGAAACGGTTTGGCAAGGCGCAGCGCATTGCGGACCAGGTCGCTCGTGTATGAGGCCATATTGTAGCTGACGACGAGTACATCCTTCAGGCCCACCTTGAATATTTCCGGCTCGCTAGATGTCGGGCCCTCTGTCTTTGGTCCTCTGCTCTTGTTTTTCCTGACAAGGGCCGTGATGGGTCCATCGCTATCGGTAGTTGGAGCGCCTTCAAAGGACGAGGTCCCCTCGTTTGGCTTTCCTGCCTTTGGTGTGTTCGCAGCAGGCCCATATTCGTCGACGATCAGTATGCTTTCTGCGGATGACATTCCATTTTCAGAGAAGGCGACTTTGTCGGGTACGTCTTCTGTTGGCCTGGACAGCCTCCTCTTTGAAGAACGGGCTGGCCTGGTTTGTTTCGCCTTTCTAGGTCGCAATCGGGGCTGGGCCATAGTAGGCGACCGGCTTTTGGGCGTGCCATAGAGGTCGCGGGAAGACGATTCAGAATCCATATTGGGACCTTGTATGCTGTTAGTGCAAGCCAGCTTACACGCCAACGTGCACGCTTGACACCAGCTTACTAGGAGATGACCTTCATTCGGGGACGATCAGGCACACGCAGCAGTGTGCGAAGAAGATGTGGGATGTGTGAAGATATAGAGTGTCAGCTCCAACGACTCATCTGGTTGAAAGGAGCATATGTCCGTTTAGGTCGAAATCAGGGAGAAATCGACCTTTGTAGTATTTATTACGGCGAGCCATATTTTTACCAGTATGCAAATAATGAGCTTGCATAGTTGCGCCACCTGCTAGCCGCTTTGCCGCTGTTGGCAGTCCACAGGTAGGGTCATCCTATGATTGCGCATATTGCCAGTTCCAGACGAGCAGAACTCAGCTTTGGGCTGATGCTATCAATTCTCAGATCGTTTGCTGTGCGAATATTGGTGTGTCATGTGACAGGAAAGCTGTGCGTACACAGTGCGTATACAGTTCTAGTATAGAATATATATGGGTCTTCTATATCGATATCGTACTGCCCCACTCAGCATACAGCAGTGCCAGTTGACACCGCTGGACGATTGGCTATTCCAGTTCGCTCCTCTATTACCTCTCTGCCTCTCTCGCAAGATCACCAGCACAAGATCTCAGTATTATCACCAATGTGCGTCGCGCTGCCTGTCCTCGCCCAGGTGTAGTTCTGGCCTCGGCATCCTCACTCGTCTTAGCGGTGGATTCTGTTAGTTGTAATGAGACCGACGTCTCGGCTATAACAGTGGTGTTTGCCACAGCTCTGCTTACTGTCCGGTATCGACATGGCTTCCAGCTTGGAGACTCTCCCTGTGGAGATGTTCCTCCAGATTATGTCGTGTGAGTGCTCCCCAGAGGCACGCGCAAGCATAGCTCTAACAGAGTCCAGACCTGGAACCATTGGATATCGTGAGGTTGCAGCTTGTGTCCAGACAACTGCTCCGTACTGGCCGAGACGACGGCTTCTGGCGCCTGCGATGCTTCGACGACAGCACGTACCTGGAGACACTCACGCGGCGTCGCATGTTGTTTGGGCAGCACAGCGTCGGTGTTGACAAGCCGCCAAGAGCCTCTGCATCGCCGACGTCTGACAACGATACGCCTTCCGCGGACGTGGAACAGGACCGCGCTCGCGAGAGGTTCCGTCTCTTGGCCAACTGGGACCCGGTCTATCCGGGAGAAAAGGCATCGTGGTACGACGAATACGTCCAGCGGAACGCACCCATCGTGACGAACTGGTTCCAGCTGCCACGGCACAACGAGGAAGTGGCCGTGGAGGCCCGTGGCGTCGCGCTGTATCGACCAGACGGCACGGACGGCAGCCTGCTGGCCGTCTCACCCCTCGACGACGGGTCTGTCTGTCTCTGGGACGTCAAGGGGACCAGGAACCAGGCCGGGGCCATCATCGCCCAGAGTGCTCCGGACATGCTGTTTGGCGGGCTGCTGTCCGACCCAACCAGGACGACGACGAGGCGGAGGCCACAGTTCACGACAGAATGTGTCAGCGTCGACAGCCAGCGCCACCTGGCCTTCTTCTCTGTCCAAAACCGTTCGTCGACCCGGTCCGTCTCCTCCTCTCGGATGTGGCTAACGCTGGATGGCAGGTCTGGTCGAAGTGGATCTACAGAGGCTCGTCGTAACGGGCGACGAGAAGTTTCCTTGGGCTATCACTGCCCTCTCCACATCGCACCCTACCGTGCCTCTGTCGATCGGCATGCACCTGGGCGTGCACATGCACGACACAAGAGCGAGAGCAGGATATGGGACGCCAACGGGCACTAGCAGGCTGTACGGCGACGACGACGACGAGCGTTGCCAGGCCCGATGTGCCCCAGCCCCCCATCCGGAACCAGGACCGATATCGATTCTCCACCTGCAGCGCCCAGGGTCAGAGGAGGACATGTCCGACGACATCTACACTGCCGGGCGGCTGCCCATCATCCTGCACTATGACCGGCGCCAGCTCTCGTCCATCAAGGGCACGATCTATTCGGGGGCCAGCCTATGCGGCCTGACGTCCTTTCCGTACCCTTTTTCCGCCCTGGACTCGGATCTCCGCCACGAGGGGATCCTGACGCCGAGCCAGGTCGAGAGGGCCAAAGCGGTGCCGGGCGGACGGACGATCGTGGCATGCGGTGAGTACAAGTCCAAGGGCTCGCTGGAGATGTATGGCATCGGCATGGTGCCCATGGCCGCCACAGCGATGGCGCCAGAAGGGGTGCAGTACCGGGCGAACTCGACGCTGAAGAACCGCCAGACAGCGTCCTTGTCCAAGATCCTGGCCGTGACCACGCACGGCACGCGGCTGGCCTTGGCCGACGGGGCCGGACAGATCAAGTGGTTTGAGCGGGACGGCGTCACGGAGGTGCGGCGTTGCGCCATCGGTGGGGGAGAGCACGAGGACATGGCGTCGTCTCTGTTTGGTCCAGCAGAGGACGCGGGCGACATAGCCAGGAAGCTGCTGCCCACGCGAGCAGGCGGTGGTGGCGGGCACGACGACCTGCTGTTCTGGACGGGCGACAGGCTCGGGCTCGTCAGCTTCTCGTCCCAGCCCGGCTTCGAGACAGACGACTTTGTCGACTTGGCCAAGACAGCCCAAGAGCTGGCAGCGGAGACGCAAGAGCGGGCCTACAGCGCTAGGATGCGCCACCTGCTGGAGAAGCAGGCTAGCGATGTCTGGTTCGTGCGCAACCTTGGCTTGGGGAGCGGCCGGAGAGACCGGTGACGCAGGCTCGCGCGCATATGGAGCGGCAGCATCCGTCTGGCGCCGCTGCAGACTGACACGTAACGCTTTGCTGTACATTCGGGGGCCGACAACAAGGCGCGCCGATGCTACGCTACCACATCGCGGCTACTGACTGGATGTGTCAGGCAGCACTCGATCCCGACCATGGGTACGATGGAGACGGCGGGCAAAATGGATGACAGGTCGTTTGGCGACGTCGCTCTTATGGTGGAAACAGGTGGCAGCTCGTGCAATTTGCCCTCTTCCTGTTTGCCTCTTGGACGACGTTCTCTCCAGTTTTAGCTCAACAAAAAAAAGACCTCACAGGTAATGCGTTTGGGCTGTCAGCAGCTTGAGGGTGTGCACGGCAAACATGGAAAGACTGGGTCATTGTCGAGATACACCAGATCCTTGGAAGGCCTCTCGACGAGTTGTCGCCAATCAATGTCAATTGTCTAGATATGTAGATGTATTTTACTATGTACTCCGTACATAGCATGTCTTATCTTTTCAATAGAACGTTGATAGAGCTTTTTTTTTTTTTTTTTTTTTTTTTCTCTTTTCCGAAAACGGGGCTCAACACTTCCCTACCATTCGCTGCCCTATCTGCTGATGGCTGGTGCCACCAATCAGCTGGCTACACACTTCCGGCGCAATGCAGGGCCAACTGTGCTGGAAAGCCAGAGGCCAGTTTGGTGATGGGTGATCAAAGCCCCGCTGACGCCCAGCTCACCGTCGTTCTTGTGCGGACTGACCGCCACGCATTTGGAGAGGTCGTATGTTGGGAGGTAAAGAGGAAATGAGGAAAACAAAAACAAAAACAAAAAAGAAGAAGAAAAAGTAAAGAAACGAAAGAGCAGGAAAAGAACTACCATAGCCCAAGAAGGCAAGAACCCCCGCGGCCACACCGCCACGCAGTTAGCTGTCGCTGTTGCCCGAAGGAGAAGACGGGGCGCTGCAGCTGCTCGCTCGATCAATGTGCCCTTTCTGCGGCAATTCGCCTGTAACCTCGAACCACTGCAACCAGTTAATCACCTTTCCAACCAAGCCAGCCCCCCTTTTCCCATGCACGTCCCAGCATCATCATTTGTTTTGCATACACGAAAACAGGTGGCAGCAATGCGCCTTGCCACACCCTCGGCGTCCTATTTGCTGGCCTGCACAGAAAATATGGAGCAGTCCAGGAATGGACCGGACAGGCCCTTTCCACCAGAATAGGGGGCCTCTTGTGGCCTTTGTTGAATGGAAGCCGGGCTGACAGCAAACACTCGACCACCCGAAACATATCGAGCATGCATCACATGCGGCTCACGAGTCCAGGCTGCCACTCGCACACTCTTCCTCGCTGCTCCGTCGGCTGGTGCTGATCATGAGGGCTCTGGCTATGGAGACGTGAAGCCGACGGCCGGAAAGACAGTAGACCACGCGGAAGCCATCGTGGCTACATTGGCTACATTGCCATACTGCCATACTGCCGTGCTGCGGCCACATTTTGTTTGGCCTCTTTTTTTATTACCAGACGGTGGCTATCTCTATTATGTAATACTACTGTCTGCCCTCTCCCGATTTTTACCCTCATCCTCCCTTTCTTAAGTCCTTGCCACACCCGCGCACCAGTTTGGCCTCTCCCAGCATCGCTGCCCAACGTCTGCCCCGATGTCTTTCTGGGTTCGAGGGGGAGGAGGCGAGCCTCAGGCTCCGGCCCACGACGGCTACGGCGGCTATCATGACCGAGACAAGAGGCCAAGGGAGCTGGCCCCATTCGACAGCCGCCAGCCAGACAGCTACAGCTCCTGGCGCGAGGCCCAAGGCAGCAACCACCCCTTTACACGACCGCCGAGCGCTTCTCAGGACTTCCGGCACTCAGTCAGTTGCGCGGACCCGCCGAATTTCGGAGCAAGAGCTGTACTGCTGACACTGATCTCCATAAGGATCCCTACCCCCTGCCACCACCGTCTCCGTTCCGCATCTCAGCCACGCCGTCGCCACGCCCCGTCGCCCGCCGATGGAGGGATGGCTCGGACTTCAAGGCCTCGTTTGCGGACCAGCAGCTGCTGGCCGAGTCTGGCTACGGCTCTACACCGGCAGACACGACCTATGCCGGACTGTATCGAAACGAGATGGAAAGCCAGGGCAGGGCGACTCCCGACTTTGTCGACTTTCGACATCGTGCGTCCGCGAACCCGCCGCATTCGCGACCGTCGTCCCACGTCCAGCCGGTTTCGCTGCCACGGCCGACACAGAGCTATGCCGACTGGCAGAAGCAGAGGGAGGACCTGCAGTTTGCAAACGCTGCAGCCCGCAACAGCCCACAACCGGAACAGCTGCACCTCCCGTACCGGCCGCACCTTCACAACACGGACACGCCAGAGGGCAGCGACATTGGCAGTGACGCCGGGCGAGACCTGGACGGCCGGGCAGAGCGACTCTTGTCGGACGACGAGGCCGTGAGCAGTGTGACCCGGTGTCTGTTTGGGTTCAACTGTCGGAACCCCGCGTCTCGACACGCCCGCATCCTGCTGGCGCTCATACACCCCAAGACGGCCGGGGCCGAGTTCGAGCTGGACAACTGCGCGCTGGAAAGCATCTTCCTGGCGGCCAACGAGATCTTCTTCAACGGGCGGCTGACACACCGCGTGCGATGGGGCTGGTCGAAGCCCGGATCGAATGCTGGGTACGACGGCAACATTATCGGGCACACGGCCCTGCGCAAGGCAAAGATCGGCGGGTTCGAGACGTTTATCCTGCTATCGACACCGATCCTTCGAAACCCGGAATACAACCGCCGGCTGCTCATCTCGGCTTTCCTGCACGAGCTCATCCACTGCTATCTCTTCATCTGCTGTGGCTGGAGTGCCAGGAAGTCCGGCGGCCACACGGACGGCTTCCGGGCCATTGCCAACATGATTGACGAGTGGGCTGGCCGAGAACACCTCCATCTCTGCCAGATAGAGGCGGACCTGGAGCGGTTCCGCCAAGTCCCGGATCCGGTCGTGGATCAGGACGGCCACCCGGTCAAGGCCGGGGGGTCGTTTTGTGATCGACTCACTGATTATTTTATCCGACAGAGCTGCCCGCAAAAACTACGTTGATTTCGTCCACCCAGTGACCATCCCTGCTTGGAGTCTTCTCTCCTGTCTTTATAGTGTTTGCGGCATTGCTCTTGCATCATTGTGGCATTGAATAGTTTCTTATAGTTCTGGCATCGGAAAGCGTGTGTTTTTTGGTTTAGCATATGACGTACTTGTATACCCAGATATATGATCAATGTAACTGTATACTATTAAAGAGAGACTTGTTCCATGTCATCATCACTATCTAAGAAGGTTCCCTGCTCCGGCACATGCTATGGGCCGACAGCTGGGCCGTCGTCGGGGGAGTAGATGGCGTCACGGCAGAGCTGGGCCATTTTCTTGAAGAAGCGGCGCCACTCGAGCGGATCGCCCTTGTACTTGATAAAGCAGACCTCGAGCAGCTGAGATGGCTGCAACTCGGTGCCGTCGTCGCCGTAGCCAGGCAGCTCGAGCTGGCACCAGTCGACGATGATTTCGCCGTGGAGAGTCTGTCTGCGGCCATCGACGACACGGACGTGAATGCGGGCGACGGTCTCGCTGCCGGCAGCAGCAGCGGCCATGGCGGCTTCGGGCGCGGGCGCGGAGACGTTGAGCTGGTGGAGGGCGGCACAGAGCATCTGGACGAGCAGCGCAGGCGGCACGTGCGAGAAGAAGCGGGTGAGCGAGTAGGCCGGCACGATGTCCTGGAAGCGGCGAGCGTGTTGGGTGAGAGAGAGGGGAAGGCCGCGAGCCTGGGAAAACTGGCTCATGGAGGGCTCCTCGGCTAGGGCTTCGCGCAGGCTGTAGTTTGTGGGTTTGGGTTTGGGTTTGGGTTTGGTGGAGTCCCTGTTTTTGCTGCCAACAGCACCGATCCAGTCGGTTCGCGTGACGTCTGCATGGGAAACGGGCTGGGTGGACGAGACGGCAAAGCGGCCGGCCGCCCGGAGGCCTGGCCGTTCCCAGTCGTAGGCAGCGTCGTGGATGGGCACCTCGGGCTGGGTGGAGGCCAGGGTTGGGCTCCGGGGATCGCTGGAAGTGCGTTCGCTGTCGGCAGTAGCTGCAGCCGTGGCGATGGCCTGGGTCAGGTCGATGTGCAGGTTGCTGAGCATCTGGGTGGCCAGCTCGAGCGGGTCAGCAACGCGGCCATCGGCAGTCAGCAGACGGTTCGGACGTGTGAACCAGGGGTGCTGGCGGATCTGGTGGAAGCTGAAACGACGGGCCGTGTCGATGCTCATCATGCCGCGTAGCAGTGAGACGGCAGACGGGGGGAGACGCTGCCAGAGCGGATCAATGCTGTGGCCGCCGGAGCGGGCGTACTCGTAAAACTCCCAGCTGGTCGTCACGGGTTCGTCCCAGGGCGTGTTGCCGACGAGGAGGACGAAGAGGATGACGCCGCAGGACCAGATGTCGACGAGGTCGGGAGCGTATTTTTTGGGTTGCTGCTGCTGCTGCTCGCCACCCGAGGCCAACACCTCGGGCGCAATGTACGGTGGGCTGCCACACGTCGTCGTGCTCAGCTTGCGGTTGCCCTTGTACTCGAACATGGTGGCCATGCCAAAGTCGGCCAGTTTCAGGTCGCCGCTGCCGTTGAGCAAAATGTTCTCGGGCTTGAGATCGCGATGGGCCACGCCCTTGGAATGGATGAAGCTGATGCCACCGACGAGCTGCCGGAAGTAGAGGTGGGCCACATCCTCGGGCACGCCAACGTCCGCCTCAATCTTGTCAAACAGGTCGCCGCCCTCGGCGTACTCCATGGCGATCCAGCGCCAGACCGCATCCTCGCCCGTGGCGAACCACTCGATCACGTTGGGATGCTGGCCAATGTGCGAGTGCAGCGCCACCTCGGTTGTGATCTGCTTGAGCGAGATCCGGCCCTTTTTGACCGCATACGCCTTGTGGATCAGCTTGACCGCAAAGACCGGCTGGCTGTCTGTCAACGGCACCGCCTTCTTGATCCTGTGTGTGTTAGCATACGAGTTGACGAGGGCATCGACATCGGACCTACGAAGCAAAAGCCCCCCGGCCGATCGTGTTGGACACGATGCGAAACGGCAGGTCGCTCGGCAGCGGGTCGAGTTGGGATGGTTGTGTCTGCACGTCAGCCTCGTCGAGAAAGACACAAGGATGCAGGGATGCAATGACCTAGCTCACCATCTTCGTTATCGAATCAACTCTCTTGTTCTTTTCGGCTGCCCTTTTGCCACATCGGGTACGAGACAAAGACCCGGGTAATCAACGCGCTCGCGTGCTTCGCCTGTGTCTGGTCGGCCTTGTCCTTGTCTCGTTTTTACCTCGTGCATTCATACGCCGTCATCACGCCGTCATTGGCCCAGAGGGGCTGCCAGGCCCTATCGCCCAGGCCCTGGTCCTTATCGTGGTTGCTGGGAGAGCCCTGTAGCGGTGGAATGTAAACACTGGCAGGCAGCCCTCAGGCACCGCTCCACTAAAAGTGCAGGTGCAAACCGCCCCTCTTGCAAAAAGGCATCAACAAAATGTGTCTTTAGCGCTTCACCTCTGCTTTCCCTTCTGTCTCGGCCTTGGATCCCTGTTCCTTACCGGCCTGTCGACTATTGACACCAACAAGCAGCTTGTCCCCTCCCACCACCCGGCACCAGCGTTGCTTGCTTCTTTCTGTCTGTCCGTGTCTGCCACCGGCACATCCGTCTCTTGGTCCATCCATCTTGCACTGGCAGCATGAGCTTCAGCATGGACGACACACAGAACACGACATCGGGCGGCCTGTCAGGTGCCAAGTTGGGCGCCAAGAAAGGCCCCGACTCGCAGAGCGTCAAGAGGTACAAGCAACAAGAGAGAGAGAGAGAGAGAGAGAGCTCCCCCGTTAACGGAGTGCAGGTTGCAAACAGAGCTTATGCAGCTCATGACTTCACCCGCACCTGGCGTCTCGGCCTTTCCGTCTGCTGACGGCAACCTGCTCTCGTGGCGGGCCACCATCGAGGGCCCCGACGACACCCCCTACGCCGGCCTCACCTTCAAGCTGACCTTTGCCTTCCCGGCCAACTACCCGTACTCGCCGCCGACGGTGCTCTTCAAGACGCCCATCTACCACCCCAACGTCGACTTCTCCGGCCGTATCTGCCTCGACATCCTCAAGGACAAGTGGACGCCGGCCTACAACATCCAGACCGTGCTGCTGAGCCTCCAGAGCCTTCTCGGCGAGCCCAACAAGTAAGGCCTGATGTCCTTGTTGGTTTGGGCGTCTCTGCTAACCGCTACGCTCGCAGTGCCTCCCCTCTCAACGGCGAAGCGGCCGAGCTCTGGGACAACGACCACGACGAGTTCAAGCGCAAGGTGGTGGGCCGCCACCGCGACGTCGACGACGAGTAGCCTCCACGGCCAGAGGCCATGTCGGCGGGGCGGCATTGGATACTGGAGGGAAATGGCAAGCGGGGCATCATTTTCTTTTTTATCCATTATCTTTATTTAGCACAGCGGCTGGCAAATGGGGCCCATTGGCCAGAGACGGAGTATCAGTTATGATTTATTTCATCCGGACAGCATCCGTGTTGGAGAGAAGAACGGGTTTCGTGCTTGGGGCTTGCATATGCTGCACACGCAATTCCATTATTGTGCCTTACTTTCCTGGACTGTCTGGGTAACAAGACGGAAACGAAATTGGGTCTCCGAAAGGAAAGCATCTGTGGCAGCTCCGAGAGCGTGCGGCCGTTCGAATGTCGTATATTGGGTACGGGGAAGCTACCATGCCATGCCGTATGCCATGCAAACTCCAGGTTTGAAAACACCCTTTCCTCCCGCGAAAAGACCGGTGAACTTTTCTCCATTTTTTTGCTCCGTTTCTGTTTAATTTGTTGTCCCAATCGTTCCGCACACCAAAACAGAATATCGCCCTGTTCCAGTCCCAGCCCTCTTTACTCCTCGACCACAACGGTCTGGAGACCCTTGGGGTTCTTGACGTTCACGGCCTGCACGAAGCTGTACAGCTTCTCTTTGGCATCTTCCTCGTCATTTCGTCTCCGGGAGATGCGCACGCGCAGTCTGAAGGGAACGCCCTTGACGCCAGCCTCCCAGACCTTCTTGTTGAGCTGGGGGTCTAGGCGGACATCGGTGGTGCCCTGAAAAGAAAATGTTGTCAGCACCCCCCCACTAATACAAAAAAACGACAAGCAGAACAAGAGTCCATTGCAGCGTCGGGAGGGAGTGTGCGGTCGTACCATGGCCTGGTAGGCAAACTTCTTAATCTCCTTGATGGCCCGCGGCGCCCGCTTCTTGAAGGTAACGCCGTGTAACTAAAAAATGCCCCAGGTCAGCGGTCGCGTCCATCTCCAGCCGGCGTTTCCTTGTCCGGGAGCAATTGGCATCGTCCGCCCGTCGCAGCCGCCCTCGGCAGTCGCATCGAAAAGGGCGCATCATCAACATACTCTCTTGTGGAGGTGGATCGTGTACTCGCGGGCGACAACGTCGGCGATGGCCGAACGGCCAGTGGGCTTCTTCGAGGACATTTTGCTGGCGTAAGAGCTGTGGACCTGGTTAGATGGCTGATGGAAGCGGGACAGAACGATTCGATTGCAGTGTATCGACGAGCAACAGCATACCTCGGATCCCGTCGAAATTTTTGGTTCGGGGTTCGGCGTCGATGTGAGGTATTGGAGGGGAGGAAAGGGAAAATAGATTTTCAAAAAAGTCGAGGAATTTCGACTAGCCCTCAGAAATTTGTTGTGTGTGCCCTGCGAAATCCAAAATAAGGGCTTCGAGCACCAATCAGGAAGATGTGGACCCACTATTGTGCCCGATGACTGAGCTATTTCCCGTGACCGCGAGTCACATGACACTTCACCAGCACTATGCATGAATAGTAGTAAGCATTCATTATTTACTTTCACAACTTATATTAATGTCTTGGCATAAAACGGGTGGCTCCCCTGGAGGAAGATACGAGACTACCGCGTAACGCGGCCCAACACGGCGCTGTAACATTGCTCGCATCAGTCGTAATTTCCTAACCAGCGAGGATTCACAGCATTTGTGTACTCGATCCCTTCCTTTTGTCCATTTTTTCCCCATCGCATTCACTGTTCGTCTGTTCGTTTCGAGCTTCACGTCGCCCACGAATCCGCAATAGCCTTTGTTTCTCTTTCTCTCGTGGAGACTTTTATTTACGACCTTTGCGTGAACTGCGCCCGATCCTCGTGGTGGTCTTTTAATTGACCCCCCGTCCAATTTCAACGTCGGTTCCCAGCCACTCCGACACCTTTCTGTCAATGTGACCGGCAGACGAAGACGAAGCCAGTACTCCGTACAACGACATCGAAGGCGAATAGGAGAATCCACCTCGGACTCGTCGCGGTTTTGCGCTGAGGAAGCGACTGCCCATTTTAAACGAACCCCGTTCACAACCCGTCGGTCGTTTCAAAACCCAGACATCGCAGCCAGCCACGCCAACAAACAACGCTCAGCGCGTCGACCGCCACCATGGCAGATCTTTCCGACCACAGCGCCCATTCGCCGTCCCCGCAGCCCGATCTCAATCGGCACCGGCTCCCATCCCTCTTCGAGGTGCTTAGCCGCCGAACGCTTCCTCCGGTCGACCTCTACTCCTTCTACATCTACATGCGAGACCAGCAGCGATCGGTAGACTACCTCGATTTCTGGTATGCTGTATCTGGTCTAGTCATGTTCTCTGCTCTTTCTGACGTATGATCCACTCCACAGGCTCGATGTCGCCCAACACATGACATTATGTCGTCACTACGTACGAGAGCTGCGTCGGTCTGTCCTGATCAGCACGCCGGACGCATCCAAGCGGTCTTCGGCCATCCTTGACAGTCTTGGCGACATGAGCCATCCTGTGGCCGGCCCGTCCAAGTACCAGACCAACAAGGAAAAGGACCAGGATGCGCAGATGTCTGCCTTTCTGCGCGAGGACATGCAGCGACCCGTGGAATCGCCTCGCAGCGCCGGCACAGCTGCCATCCTTCAGAGTCCTGACGTCAGTATGTCCCGCGACGTTACCGACTCCAACTCGCCCGCCCACTCGGTGGCTCGCCAGGACATCCGCAAGTCTGCCGAGAAGATCCTGTACACGTTCTTGCTTCCCGGCGCGGAGCGTGAGATCGTGCTACCAGGACCCATTGTCCAAGAAATTACGGCAGCTATCGAAGAGTACGGCCGCGACGACCCGGAGGTGTTCGACATGGCCAAGGACTACGTCTTCCAGGCCATGGAGCGCGATGCTTTCCCCGGCTTCCTGCGCATGAAGGCGCTCGGCAACCTCATCCCCCCCACACTCATTCTGCGTCTGATCATCGGCATGGTGTCCATGTTCGGCGCCTTCTGGACTGCCTTTGTACTCATTTTCCTCGACAAATCGCGGCTCACGCGGCTCTATGTGTGTACTTTCCCGACACTACTTTAACGAAGCATGTACTGACAAGTCCGAAGCTCATCATACCATTCACATTCGGAGTGTACTTCCTGGCCTCGTTCCAGTACTCTCTCGATCCAGTACTTGCTCTGCTGGGGTTCAGTGAATACACCCCCTTCAACTTCTCGCGCGTGCGAGAGCCATTTGTGCGCAAAATCCTGGCCAAGCGGGCATTAGTCGTTCTTGCCGTGACGGTTTTCGTTGATGCCGCTCTTCTGGTGCTGTTCATTTTCGTTCCGGGGAAGATGCTCTAAATGCAGACGGGTGATGCATCCTCTTGCAAGTTTCGATTTCATTTCGCTTCTATCTCTTTTTTTTCTGTCCTCCCTCGAAGCTTCGGCCATGATATTCACGAGGCGTCTGGAAACGGCTTGCATTGCTATTTTTTTATTTTGTTTCTAGGATACCAGGAGTTCCAAGATATCCCATATTGGAGGGATATGGATCGGAAGAAGGCGAAAAGGGAGGCACTAGCTACCAGCAGAGATGGATCTAGCCAGCTTCACATATGGAGACAATATAAACACGAACAAGGCCAGGGCCGTGATCCGGGTAACCGCCTTGTTTTTAATTCAAACAGAGATGTCATTTGTATGCGTGGAAGCGCCGGATACGACTGCTTTGGAGACTGTGCCCGCTCTGTTACGCTCCAAATAGAGCAGTGTGCTTCCCCGAAGTCGCTATCATGCATATCATTCTGCCATAATTCGTACATAACAGCATGCAAGACACAAGACTGCTGGACTCCCCAGGGCAAACAACCTCTGGCCTTTATAGTTTTCGCCGACTGGCCCTCTTGTTTGCTTCTGTATTGCCGTCCTCATCATCAAGGTCCATGCCTTCATCATCTGCGGCAGCGCTGCTACTCGGTGCAACTGCAGTGCTGTTGCTGCTGGCGGCTGCACCAGTGCTTCCGTTGTCCGTCATCAGATTGCTGCCCCTCTTCATGAAACGCGGCTTGCCACGCGTCCCGCTGGAGTTGGACATGTTCAGCGTCATTGCCTTCTTTCCACAGGTGGACGCAGAGGAAGACGCACCGGAGAGAAACGAGCTGGCGCCACCAACACCACCGCCCGGCTGTGACGATCCCATCAGATCGGGCGGCTTCAGATTACCCCGCTCGTCATCCAGGGCATTGTTGAACCGGGCATCCCAACGGCGCTCTTCCTCAGCCTTGGCCACGGCGGTGCGGCGAATGGCCAAGATCTGGGCATCAAGATCAGCCAGAGTTGACTCGCAGCGTCCGGACCAGGTCTGGAGGGCGGCCCGGAGCTTCGGCACGGCACCTGGGGCCAGGTCACGCAGCGGAGAGACGGAGCTGATGCGCACGACCTCACGGGCCGGATCCAGCGTGGCGGACACGAGGCCTGCATAGACAGCTGTCATGACGAGACTCTCGAGCTCACGGGCGTTGGCCAGCCGCAGTTCGCTCACGAGGTGGGCATAGGCCAGGCTGGCCCGGTCGGTAGCCAGTGAGATTAGCGACAGCTGACGAAGCTTGCTGGCCTGGGCTTCGTTGAGCGGCGGCAGCGGGGTGGACGGCGTCGTTGCTGCAGCGTCGAAAGCCGGGGAGGAGGAGATGGGTGGCGATCCACGCTCGTAGTCGGCGTAGGTGCCGTAGCTGAAGATCTGGAGGAGGCTGAGATAGACAGCATGTTCGGCGTTGGCGTTGGCTAGAGCCTGCACCTCGGGCGTCTTCAGTAGCTCGGCGAAGAAGTAGGTGCCTGGATGGGACGTGGCGCGCACGACCAGGTCTACGGCCGCGCGGCTGGACGTGGCCCATTTGGCGAGGGCCACAAAAGGCTGTCAAAAGAACAAGAGAAGGTCAGATTTGGTGGATGACGGGCTTTTCGGCTGGAAGAGCCAGACGAACCTCCAAGGCGTCTAGGGCCTTGACCTGCGCCATGGTGATGCAGAGCTGGATCTTTGATGAACTTTGTGGTATGCTCTCTGTTTGGCGCCGACTGCTTGTTGGCCCTCCTTTGGGTTGTCGTCAGAAGCGCCTCTACTCCATATCGTGATAGCTTCTTGCGGGGTGAGGCTGGTCAGCTGTGGCTTAGCAGAATGCTTACTAAGCTTATGTAGCCTTGTGGTCTAATAAGCTGAAATGGGTACTACAGCGGGAAAAGAAATTTGCTCATTCAATAGTATGGAATTTCATTGCCTCGACCCGATTTCTTCTCCGTATGTCGTCCCTTGTCTTTCGGGCACAGACGACGTTGCGATCGGTTTGGGAGCGGTGTCAGGAGTGTTTGAAACTACCCACTTGAAAAGCGCCCGTCTAATCTCGAGGATTTGCAGGCGCAACGCTTGAAACAAATCCTTGTTCTTACGGACAACTGGAGAAAGTACAGCTTTCGTTAAAGCGGGGCAGTACATGTACAGTGTCAGATTGTACAACCCAATAATATCAACAGAGGATATCATCATACGAGTCCTTGGCTATAATCTGATCAAATATTTATCTAGTGTCCGAAATAGAAACGTCCGAGAGCTAGCGGACTGCGTGCATAGGCGGAACTGCTTTTGGAAGGAAGATGTGTGAGAATCCTGGTCCGGAGCGGCTGACAAATTAGGCCGGAAATAATAGAGCGGTTTGGGCGGGAGAATTGCCGTGAGAAGCCTGGAAAAAACAAAGCAGAAAGACTCCGTACGGAGTACAGATTACAAGGATTTGCCTCTTTGCCTCTTTGCCTTACGTGAGATTGAGATTGAGTGAGATTCGCCCTTACAAAGGCTTGTCCCGCAAAAAGACCCTGCTTGTCTGTCACAATCAGTTCGACACGGGCCTCTTGGAAAGCGAAACGGTAGGTGGTGGAGTCACGGAAAAGGCCCCTAGTCCGTCATGAAAAGCAGATGCGCGTCGGCGTCGTCGGATTCTCAGTGCGGATGGATGGAGTCTTACTTCGGCGGTTCCCCATAAGCTGACCCAAGCGCCTGCAGCCACGGCTGGGCTTTTTATTCCACGACGGCTGCACGAGAAAGCCAAATGCTTGTCGTGACACCTGTTTTTCCTTTTACCGACAGCCAATACATCCTCCTTCAGAAGCCGGCTTCTGCTCCTTCGACGGAGAATAATACCACCCATCCCCGACATCTCCCACACTGCATCCCGTCCTTTTTGTCCTTTTCCCCCTTTCTTTTCTACGATCCGATCTGTGATGTGGTCGCAGCCGTTGGCCTTTCATTGACTCCTCTATCCCGCGACGACAATCAGGAGGACGGAGGCGAAAAACGTTGCGCTGAATACGCGGAGCCCCGGTCTTGCGCAAACATTTTTCGACGAATTGGCATTGATCAGACCACAATCGATCCCGGACGACGGCAGCGATGGCTCCTTCATACATCAAAGTCCCTCCAAGGGACGCAACCCTGCTGAGTGCGACAAATGGTGCTGCGACACCACACATGGCGACTACTACACTCAGAGTTGACGGCATGACGTGAGCTTTGAATCCCACCCGCATTCCTCTCCTGAGACAGGCTGGACTAACCGATGGCCTTACAGCTGCGGTGCGTGCACTTCCGCTATTGAAGCCGGCTTCAAGGGCGTAGACGGTGTAGGCAGCGTGTCTGTCAGCCTCGTGATGGAACGTGCGGTCATCATGCACGACCCGCAACGCATAGCCACCGACCAGATCCGTGATATCATTGAAGATCGCGGCTTCGACGCCGAAGTCCTGTCGACCGACCTTCCGTCACCCGCCATCGACCGATCCTACGACGAAGACAACGATGTCGAGGCCGCTGCGGGCAGCTGCATCACCACGGTGGCTGTCGAAGGCATGACCTGCGGCGCGTGTACCTCGGCGGTGGAGCGTGGCTTCGACGGCGTTTCCGGCATCAAGCACTTTAGCATATCGCTGCTCGCCGAGCGGGCTGTGATCGAGCACGACCCGGCCCTGCTGAGTGCAGAGAAGATTGTCGAAACGATTGAGGACTGCGGGTTCGGCGCCAACGTGGTGGAGACGAAGGCGATGCGGCCTGAGAAAGGCGGCGGGCTGGGCGCACAAAAGGCGATTGCAGCCCATGTGACGACGACCGTTGCCATCGAGGGCATGACGTGCGGTGCCTGCACGTCTTCGGTGGACGGGCTCTTCAAGGGGATGGACGGCGTGTTGCGCTTCAACATCAGCTTGCTGGCGGAGCGGGCGGTGATTACACACGACCCGGCCAAACTGTCGACGGAGACGATTGCAGAGAAGATCGAGGACGGCGGGTTTGGCGCCACGATTGTGTCTTCGGTGCCGGATGACGCCACCAGTGGCGGCCAGGCCAAAGGATTGGCCACAGCGCAGTTCAAGGTGTATGGAATGCCCGACGCCGCTGCGGCCAAGAAGCTGGAAGAAGCCCTGCTCGGGCTCGCCGGGGTGCAGTCGGCAACGCTGAGCCTGGCGTCATCGCGTCTGATAGTGGCACACGTGCCGAGCGTGACAGGCCTGCGGGCTATCGTCGAGGTGGTCGAAGCAACGGGATACAATGCGCTGGTGGCGGACAACGAGGACAACAACGCGCAGCTCGACAGTCTGGCGAAGACGCGCGAGATCAACGAGTGGCGGCGGGCGTTCAAGATCTCGCTCAGCTTTGCGGTGCCGGTCTTCCTGCTGGGCATGGTGCTTCCGATGCTGCTGCCGATGCTGGACTTTGGCTGCTTCACGGTGATTCCGGGTCTGTACGTTGGCGACATCATCTGCCTGGTTCTGACGGTTCCGGTGCAGTTTGGCATCGGCAAGCGGTTCTACATCTCGGCCTGGAAGTCGGTCAAGCACGGCTCGCCGACGATGGACGTTCTCGTCGTTCTCGGGACGTCGTGTGCGTTCTTCTTCAGTATCGTGGCGATGCTGATCTCCATCTGTATCGCGCCGCACAGCCGGCCGAGCACGATCTTCGACACCAGCACGATGCTGATCACGTTCATCACCCTGGGGCGCTTCCTGGAGAACCGTGCCAAGGGCCAGACGTCCAAGGCGCTGTCGCGGCTGATGTCTCTGGCCCCGTCGATGGCCACGATCTACGTCGACCCGATCGCGGCGGAGAAGGCAGCCGAAGGCTGGGACACGGTGGCGGGCAGCGGCGGGCCAAAGACGCCGCTGGTGGACGGCAACGCGGCGGAGGAAAAGGTGATTCCAACGGAGCTGATCGAGGTGGGCGACATTGTGATTTTGCGGCCGGGCGACAAGATCCCAGCAGACGGTGTGCTGGTGCGCGGCGAGACGTATGTGGACGAGAGCATGGTGACGGGCGAGGCGATGCCGGTGCAGAAGAAGACGGGCAGCTTCCTGATCGGCGGCACGGTCAACGGCCACGGCCGTGTGGACTTCCGGGTGACGCGGGCAGGCCGCGACACGCAGCTCAGCCAGATTGTCAAGCTCGTGCAGGACGCGCAGACGACACGGGCGCCAATCCAACGGCTCGCCGACAGACTCGCAGGCTACTTTGTGCCAACGATTCTGACGCTCGGATTCATGACGTTTGTGGTGTGGATGGTGCTCAGTCACGTGCTTTCGAACCCGCCGAAGATTTTCCTGCAGAACGCGAGCGGCGGCAAGATCTTTGTGTGCGTGAAGCTGTGCATCTCGGTGATTGTGTTTGCGTGTCCCTGTGCGCTGGGCCTGGCGACACCGACGGCCGTGATGGTGGGCACGGGCGTGGGCGCAGAGAACGGGATTCTGGTCAAGGGCGGTGCCGCGTTGGAGACGGCCACCAAGGTGACGCGGGTGATCCTAGACAAGACAGGCACGATCACGTACGGCAAGATGAGTGTGGCCAGCGTGAAGCTGGCGGCAGCGTGGCAGGAGAGCGAGCAGCAGCGACGGCTGTGGTGGACGGTGGTCGGACTGGCTGAGATGGGCAGCGAGCACCCGATCGGACGAGCCGTTCTGGGAGCAGCGAAGACGGAGCTGGGGATGGACCAGGAGGGCACGATCGACGGCAGCGTGGGGACATTTGACGCCGCGGTAGGCCGTGGGATCAGCGCGACGATCGAGCCGGCGTCGAGCGAACGGAAGCGATACAACGTGCTGATCGGCAACACCAAGTTCCTTCGCGAGAGCAAGGTGGACGTGCCGGAGACGGCGATCGCGGCGTCGGAGGAGAGCAACACGCGGGCAGCAGCAGCCTTCAAGCGGTCGGCGGCACAGTCAGCGGGAACGACCAACATCTTCATCGCGATCGACGGGCAGTTTGGCGGACACCTGTGTCTGGCGGACACGATCAAAGAGGGAGCAGCAGCCGCGATCTCGGTGCTGCACCACATGGGCATCAAGACAGCCATCGTGACGGGCGACCAGCGATCGACAGCGGTGGCCGTGGCGGCAGCCGTGGGCATTGCAGCAGAGAACGTGTTTGCGGGCGCGTCGCCGGACCAGAAGCAGGCGATCGTGGCCGAGCTGCAGGCAAAGGGCGACGTGGTGGCGATGGTGGGCGACGGGATCAACGACTCGCCCGCGCTGGCGACGGCCGACATTGGGATCGCCATGGCATCGGGCACCGACGTGGCGATGGAGGCGGCCGACGTGGTGCTGATGCGGCCACACAACCTGATGGACATTCCGGCGTCGTTGGACCTGGCACGATCGATCTTTGGGCGAATCCGACTGAATCTGGCGTGGGCGTGTGCATACAACATTGTGGGCCTGCCGTTTGCCATGGGCCTCTTTTTGCCGTTGGGGCTGCATCTGCACCCGATGGCGGCCGGTGCGGCCATGGCGGCGTCGAGTGTGAGCGTCGTGGTTAGCAGTCTGCTGCTCAAATTCTGGCGGCGACCTGGCTACATGAATGCGGATCGGTACGACGAGCACGGCGTGCCCAAGGCCGGTCTGGGCTGGCGCTGGCAGGCGCGCCATGTCGTGACCTGGGTGCGTGGCGGACTCGAGGACGTCTATCTGGCCGTGCGAGGCAGGCGGTGGGCGGGTAAAGAAGACGGCGGATACGTGCCGTTGGCGAACCTGGATGTAGAGGTATAGGGGTGAGGTGTGAGGTGGTCTGTGAGGTGGAGGGTTTGAGAATGAGAGGTGAATCTGAGGTGTGAGGTGTGCTGGGTGCAGGTGCAGGTATCTCTGCCTTTTCAGGCTCTCTCCAGGCTTATATGCTCTCTTTACTTTTCTTTCGTGGCGTCTTGGATTTTGGGATTTCCGCTGAGGATTTGGAGCGATACCTACTATGTACTCTATATAAGGATATGCTGTTATTCTAATAGGCAGTGTTGCACATTAGCGTATTGTCAGAGCGATGACGTCGCTTACATTCGGCACGTGGAACAACGTCCATAATATTTTGCATTTGAGTCTCGAACAGTCCATTCAACATTCAGAAGACGGTCAGGGCCGCAAAGCATTTCGTTTTCCTCCTTCTGTTCTTACACTTTACATTGCATTGCAAGCTTTTGCCCGACTCTGGGATGCCGCCAAAACGAGGTCCATCGGTCCTGGTGCGTCGATCCGATCCTTGAGTCTGTTTTTGTCCTAATGTATTCATTCACAGGTGACCGATGCACGCGAGCGGCCGCCATCGAGCCAGGGCAGATCCGGTGCTCAGCGGCCCGGCTCTTCACAGGGTCCATCGTACGGCGTTTCCTCGTCCTCGTCCGCCAGCCAGCGACACTCGATGCGACACGTGTCTGTCGACAGCATCCTCCAGAACGCGACGGCCATTCCATCTGGCCAGCCACGTGGACCACCGGGGACGCAGCGTCTGGTGCCGGCGTCTGGTCTGCCAGCAGCCGCGGCCGCCGCTCGACGACGCGGCCTCACGCGACGGGGCAGTGGTTACGGTGGTGCAGCCGGTGTTGGCGGCGCAGCCGGACTGCTGGCCGGTGGCATCGACGGATCCGGTGGCATCGGTGGTGGGCCGTTGTTGTCGAGAGCCGTGCTGCCCAACATGCCATCCCGCACGACCAAGATCTCGGAGAAGCTGGTACTGCTGCCGGAAACGGGGGACGGACCTGGCTTCGATGATGATGAGGACGAGGAGGAGGAGGACATCAACACAAATGGAGGAGACAGGACCGACGCGGCCGAGAGAGCGCTGGTGGCAGCACTGGCCAGCGAGAACGCCGAGGCAGCACAACGGGCGCTGCATCGGGCACGCATCGAAGAGGGCGGCGGGCTATACGACGGGGCACGGCCACCACGCGACGAGGAGCTGGACGTGTTGCGCAAGCGTGGCGGCATCCGGGGCAAAAGCTACGCCGAGCGGCTGCCCAAGGGCCAGCGGACAGAAAAGGTGGCCCGGCTGACGGCCTACTGCACGGCACAGGCCTTCAAGATGCGGGCCACGGCCGAGTTCTTGCGCACACGCCACGCCGCCAAGGCCAAGCTGTACGACGACTGCCTCTACACCGTCTACCACCTGCCGCTGCTGCCTGGCCACGACGGATTCCGCGTGCGCAGCCGGCCGATCCTCAAGACGCCCGGCACCGGCAAGACGGTGCTGGACCTGGAGATTGAGCGCAGCGAGCGGCGCGACGAGCACATGGGGTACGACTACGGGTTCGGGCACGGGCACGAGGGGCACGACGAGAGCCATGACGGCGAGGAGGAAAGGCAGCAACACGCGGATGGGCCTGTCGGTGGCCAGACGACGTCTGGTGAGGGCGAGGACCAGCAGCAGCAACAGCCGCAGCCACAACGCATGTACCCCGTCTCCTCGACAGCGATCTATCTGGAGAGCCCACGGCCACCGATCAACGGGCTGGCGCCCGAGGCGAAGCACTTTGCCGAGATGTTTGTCTTCTCGTACGGCGTGGTGGTGTTTTGGAACTTTTCCGAGCACCAGGAGAAGGCCATCCTGGCTGACCTGGCGTTCGCCGAGAGCGAGACGACAGGGACGGGCACGAGCAGCGAGGTGGGCGGCGGCGTGGCGCTGGCAGTGCGGCCGCTCGACCAGGCCGACTTTGAGACGGAGGAGTTCCACTTTGAGTACAGCAGCAGCGTACAGAGGCCGCGGGTGTTCAACGACATGATCACGCTGCTGCCACGATCCGACCACATGGTGAAGCTGACGATCAGCCACGCGATCGCGCAGAGCACGAAGCTGTGCTTCTTCGAGGAGAATATGTCGCAGACGATGCAGAACGCACAGCACGTGCCGAAGCAGCTGGCGTTGACGGGCGAGCTGAACATGTCGCGGACAGAGATTGTGAAGATTCTTGGGCTGCTATTCAAGAGTCGGGTGGACATTAATTTGTGTAAGTGTGTGG
Source organism: Grosmannia huntii (assembly GCA_019925595.1). Lineage (NCBI taxonomy): Eukaryota > Fungi > Ascomycota > Sordariomycetes > Ophiostomatales > Ophiostomataceae > Grosmannia > Grosmannia huntii. Next base: position 364,524 of record JADHKJ010000001.1, read on the forward strand.
GGGCAGGGAGAGAGGGAGAGAGGGGGAGAGGAGAGGAGGGGAGAGAAAGGAGAGGAGAAAAGAAGAAAGGAGAGAGGAGAGGAGAGAAAGGAGAGGAGAAACGAAAAGAACGAGAGACAGAAGCTAACAATCACAGCATCCAACATCCTGGACGTCCCTAACTTCTTCTGGGACGCCGAACCGACACTACATCCACTCTACGTGGCCATCCGCGAATATCTCGAGATCGACCCACGCATCCAAGTGCTCAATGAGCGCTGCCGCGTCTTCCTCGACCTGGCCGAGATCCTGGCCGACTCTGTGGCCGACGCCAAGATGAGCTACATCACCTGGATCATCATTATTCTGATCGTCATCAGCATCTGTGTCACCGTCGCCGAGGTGCTCCTGCGATTCGCCATTCTGGAAAGGGGAAAAGAGCGCAATCGCACCTGGGCGCCCAACAGCAGCAGCAGCTTTGTATCCGTACCTCCGACACTTCAGATCCAGCGAATCCGAATCGACGAACTCGACCCCAGCAAGAGGCCAACACTCGACGAGCTGCGGGCTTGGGGCGCCCTTCTGGGCTCACAGGAGCGGACAGTCGTGTGTGGAAGCGACTTTGTCGGACAGACGTTTGCCGGTGTCTGAGAGACGGCCGGCTTTGCATGTTGGCGTTTGGTGCATTTTCAACATTTTCAGCCTTTTCAGCTTTTCAGCTTTTCAGCTCTTCAACTTTCGCCTGTCTTCCCTCACTTTCCAGCTGGAGTCTCGGGGCCAAAAGGCCTACAAACAACAGCCTTGGCCGGAAGCATCTGCACATACACGCTGCTGTGTATATAATCATTGGAAATTTTATAGAATATTTTTACAAGGCTTTTGTCTATGGTCCGCTCTACTGCGGCGCGGCTTCCTTACTCTCCTTGGCCTCCTCCTTGGGACGCACGGGATAGTGTGAGCCCTTGTCCTTTGTCTTCTTCTCCTTCTTCTTGAGCGGCGGGTAGGCCTTGAGGGCCACCTCCTGCCACTCCTTGGACTCAGCAAAGGCCGTCCGGATGGGCGCCAGAAGCTCGACAATGCCCTTGGCCACAGCTGGCTTAATAAGCTGAGGGGTGAGCTACAGAAATCGTGTTGTTAGCATCGACTACAAACGATGAATCGAACACAACGCAAACTGACCACATCGTTCTGGTAGTCCTCGTGGATCTTCTTGATGTCAGAGTAGTCGAGAGGCTCGAGGCCGTCCCGCTCGCGCTCAACGCGGAACAGACGTGCGCCTCGCAGCTCTGACGCGGGCAGAAGCACAAACTCGATAAAGGCCAGGATGCCGTTGCCCTCGACGATCTTTGGTACGGCCTCGGCCTTGCGGATCTTCTTGGTGATGACTTCGGGGGTGTCCAGCAGGTCGATCTTGCTGTCTGCTGGCTGTTAGCGAGGTATGTCTGGCTGAACGAGAGAGAGAGACATGCCTTCTTCACTGGAACTCATCTTGCCGCCATGCAATCCAGGAATCATGGGGTTCATAATGTGGGCACGCTAAAAAGTCAGCGGGGGGGAAGAGGACGAAAGAGAGAGGAGCATCTACCTGACGGTAGCCCAACTTTGGAAGCCACTCTTTGGCGGCCGTGAACAGTTTCCGCTGGTCGACGCCTGGACAGGAGATGAGTCAGCAGACAGAACCGTCGAAGCCAGGGGCTGAAGCAAAACAAACCTCCAAACTGGACGTCGACGCCGAGGTGCTCTTCATCGAGGATCTGCAGGATGGGGTACAGCAGGCCGCTGAGGGGCGCATTGCTGGTCTGCTTGACGACCTCGGCGCCGGCCTTTTTGGCGTCGTGTTCGGACGTGACGGAGCAGAGGCGGTAGACATCCATGACATAGTCGGCCGACTTCTGGTACGACGAGCCCTTGACGAAGCGCAGCTGCTCGGTGCGGACACCCACGGCCTGCAGCATGGCCCGGATGGTCCACTGGTAGTAATCGGTGCGGTGTTCGACCAGCTCGAGCGGCGCCTTGAGGTTGTCGAGGAAGCCGTGGATGTCGGCCAGTAGCACCGTCACGTCACAGCCGGCGTGCAGCAGCTGCGCGATCTTGATGGCTGGCACGAGATAGCCAGTGTGTGGCCGTCCGGTCGTGGCCGTTCCTGGGGACGGTCAGCGATCTGCTTGCATGGATGCAGTCATGCTTTCTGCCCGGCGAACCCACCCCAGTACACCTTGACGTTGCGGCCCTCGTCCAGGACCTTTTCGATAATCTCCGGGTTGATGATTTCGGCCAGGTTCTCGTACATGAGATCCAGCTTCTCCTGCTTGGTCTCGGGTGCTTTGCGACTCGCCATCGTGGCCGTTGTCGAGGGCTGTGTCGGTCGGGTGAGGAGCGGACGAGAGTAGGTACCAGCTCAGCGCTGCTGTCGGAAAAGAACACGGCCGTCGGAAAGTGTCAATCGTTTCTGTGTAGAGAATGCTCGATACACAGTGACTCAACTCGATTTGGCGGGGGCCTCAAAAACGGATACTGGAATATGCTATAATGCGGGGAGCAGCGGAGGGGCCGTGGTGCCTGAGGCCGCAATCGATAAGAGATAGCAACAGCTCCCCGCGCGATCCTGCTTTGGGCCTAATGGCCGTGAAGATCGCCAAGACGTTTTGCTGCCTGTGCGACTTGTCGGCAGCCACACTCTCTTTTGGCCTCCCTTCCTCCTGCTCCCACCTACACTCTCATCCAGGCTCCACCATCACGGCCGAGCTGCGACTCGCCCCTTGCACGATCTACCGAAAGCTTTGGTCAGCCGCGTGATTTCGCCATCATGTGCATCGTCTTCACCTGCGGTGAGCACACCTTCCGCCGTGAGATCGAGGGCTACGAGGGCATCATCTGCCGCTGCCACAACTGTGGCAACTACAGCGGCCATGTCATCAAGACCCACCCGTGGTTCACGTTTTGCTTTGTCGTAAGTTTTGTTCTGTCTCTGGTCTCCGCTGCTTCCGCTGACCGGAGCCAACACCAGCCCGTCATTCCGCTCTCCTTCCACGGCTACGAAGACATCAACTGCCACATCTGCAACTTCTCCCAGCCCCTCGAGAGCCGCCAGGATGTGCAGGCCATGCGCAACGGCGGCGCTGGCGGACGGCCAGGCGTCCCTCTCGAGCCGCATCCAGAAGCACAGCAGCCAGCGCCGGACGGAAACATGCGGTATGGATGACCATGGCGCACGGCGTCAGTTGAGGCGCAAAAAGACCGGACCGTTGCGAGGGCAGTTCAGTTTGTTACATCTTGTATTCTTATAGTTCTCTGGCTTCTTTCTTTGTTGGCGCAACGGAGTTCAGCGACAGGATCCTGCCGAGGGCAGACGGCGTGGTTCTTGGACTGGATATCATAGGATATTGTACTAGGCAATGGTTATTGGGGTTGTTAAAAAGGATTCTTATGCATACCTATTGTAAAGATACGAGTATTCCGTACTCGATGTGCTGAACAGAGCGCCATTGTTTAGCGGCGGCTGCTTCTGGAGCTAATCCGAATTAGCGCTCGCACCGCCCCCACAGGCTCAATTCATGGGGTCCTTAGCGCATCGAATTTTTTGATCCGACAGCCTGCATTTCTGCGTCGACTGCTATTCCTCGCAACACGACCGACAGCCAGCAGACCGACGACCGAAAGCAGACCACCGACGACGGAAGAGGCGCCGCCGTTCCTTGTCATCCGAAGCTCGTGTAGAGCCGGACGCACGCGCGCGCGTTCTCTCGCCCTGCCTGCAGGCGAACAAGACCATGCTCTACGACCTGAGCCTTGCCTGGACGCCGTCCACGACGACTGCCGAGCTGGAGGACACGCTCGCGATGAGCGCCGAGCTGGGCTACGATGTCGTGGCGCTGGACCATGTCTACGCCGGCCCGGTGCCGTCGACTGTGACCAACCGGCTTCCAGCGCTGCCCTCGACGACAACGACGACAACAGCGAACCGACCGGCGAACCGACGGCTGCCACACATTCTGCACCGTGCCACCGTCGTCGTGTCCGACATGACGGTCAACCACCGGCTGGCCGCCGTGGCGGCCGCCTACGACATCGTCGCCGTGCGGCCCACCACTGAAAAGGCCTTCCAGGCCGCCTGTCTCAGCATGACCGAGCCAGCCCTCATCAGCCTCGACCTGACGACGTACTTTCCCTTTTTTTTCAAGCACCGCGCCGCCATGGCTGCTGTCCGTCGCGGCGTCCACTTTGAGGTCTGTTACGCCCAGGTGCTGCGGGCTGACAGCAGCAACAGCGGCAACAACAGCAGCTCGGCCAATCGAGCACGCGCCCTCTTCATCGCCAACCTGGCCGGCCTCATCCGTGCCACACGGGGCCGCGGCATCGTCGTCAGCTCAGGCGCCCTCATGGGCCGCAACAACGGGGCCGCACAGCTCGAGCTGCGCGGCCCGGCGGACGTCGTCAACCTGCTCGCCGTCTGGGGACTGCCGCCCGATCGCGGAACAGACGCCCTCAGCGGACTGCCGCGCAGCATCGTCGCTAACGAGGGCCTCCGCCGGCGCGGCTTCCGCGGCATCGTCGACATTGTGCAGACCGCCGAGAGCAGCAGTGTCGCCGCAGGACAGCAGAAACAAAAGCAGAAACAGGGACAGGAAAACGGTACAGCTGGCCACAAACGGAGGGCCAGCGGAAACGGCTGTGGAAACAGTAACACAAACGGAGATGCGACGGAAATGGACCAGCGGAAGCAGAAGCAGACGGCGACCGGTCGACAGCCAAAGAAACAAAAGACAGGCTCTGGCCGGTAGCAGCAGGAATATACCCAGGAGAAGAAAGGATACAAAGAGTCTGGCTCTGTATTTCACATGTACGCCTCTTTAGGCAGATTATAATATCTTACAAGACTCGGTATAAATGACACACAACAAAAACACTGAAGAAACGGGGGAATGAGGCCGGACAGAACGCCAGTCTTCTTTTATATACACTTGTCCTGGCTTTCTTGCTTTATTATCGTCTTGGCTGGTCCTTTCGCCGTCTCTCATAACCCATATCTTCGCCCTCCCTCTCTTGCTCACACACCCGTCTGCTGTGCCAGGCTGCCCAGCGTCAGCACATCCGTGAGCGACAGCCCGGAAAAGTCGATCGACACTGCTTGTGCGCCATTGGCGACACCGATTGTTGCTGCTGCTCCTGCCGCTGCCGTCGTGGTCGCGCCCTCTATTCCGAGGACGAGTGTTGTTTGGAGGCCTGTGCTGTTAGCAAACTACTTGAGGGGTTGTCTTGTGCTTTTGTGTATCACTTACCGGTAGCAGCAGCAACGGCGGTGGTAGACGAAACAAGGGCAGCGCCCACGGCTGCTGTCGTCGTGGAGGTTGCAAAGGTGGTGCTAGGTGTGGTGCTGGTTGTGGCGTCCAGGGTCGAGAAGGTCGAGGGAACCGTGGCGATTGAGATGACCAGGGAGGATGAGGAGATCGAGGTGGTCGTGGACGAGGAGGTCGTGGACAAGGAAGTTGAGGTCGAGAAGGTAGACGTCGAGAAGGTGGACGTCGAAAAAGTCGAGACAATCGACGTTGAGGTTGTAGCCACTGGAGCGACTGAAGCAATGGACGTTGGGGTTGTAGCGACTGAAGCGACTGAAGCAATCGACGTTGAGGTTGTAGCGACTGAAGCAATCGACGTTGAAGAAGTTGTGGCAACCGGAGCGACTGAGGCAATCGCGGTGGTCGAGGTAGTCGAGGCAGATGTCGATGTCACCGTCGAAGAAGCAACCGGAGCAATTGAAGCAATCGAAGTCGTCGGAGCTACACTCGATGCTGTTGCCACAGCCGCTGTCGTTGACACTGCCTCTGTTGTAGAAGCTGCCGCCGATGTTGCCACGGCTGTTGAGATTGCTTCTGTCGTAGCTGCCGTCGATGTCGTTGATGTCGACGTCGTCGACGTCGTCGCCAGTGTCGACACCACTGCCAATGTTGATGTCGTTGCCACAGTTGATTCCGTGGTGGAGGATTCTGTTGTCGACGTCACTGCTACTGCCGTTGTCGCTGCCACTGCATCCGTTGTCGACGTTGTCGATGTTGTCGATGCTGACGTCACAGCCGTGGTCTCTGTTATCGACACTACCGACACACCCACGCCACCATGAGGTCCAGTGGTGTCGGCGGTCGTCGCTGTCGTCGCGGTGGTAGCCGCAGTAGCCACAGAAGCACTTGTCGTTGTCGCCGCTGTCGCCGCAGAAGCCGTGTTGTTGGCAGCGCCGTCTGCGATAACTGCGCTCGTCGAGGTAGTAGCCGTGGTAGAAACAGAAGAAGTAGAATCCGTAGTGGCAGCAGTAGCGGAAGAAGAAGTAGTAGCAGCAGCAGCGGTCGTAGAAACAGAAGAAGTAGAAGCCGTAGAAACGGTAGAAGCACTGGTAGTAGCAGACGTCGACTTGGTCTTGGTCGTCTTCGAATCAGCCGTTGCAGCAGCTGTGCCGCCAGTCACCGTCACGCTGATGAAATCGGTCACTGTTGTCGTACTGTCTTTTGCTGTCTCCGTATTGCTCTTGCCCTTGGACGTTGTGCCCTCGATGACGATGGTGGTGAACGCCGTACGTCCTGCTGCTCCTGCTGCCCCCACCGCCGACAGTGCTGCTGCTACCTCTGATGCCAGTGCTGCTGCTGCTGCTGCTGCCGCTGCTGCAGCGCCATTGCTGTTCTGACCATTGTTGTTCTGGCCGTTGTTGCCTTTCAGCTCGTTCCCTGCGGACGACAGGTCTCTTCTCTGCCATTGTCCGGCCCGGCCAACGGCGGCAGCCTGACCGAGAGATAGGTAGCTGAGCAGAAGCAGCGGTGTGTTGATTACGGATGCCCTCATCTTGAACTAGGCCAAACAGACGGAAACGAACGGAAGAAAAGAAGTCGAGTCGAACAGAAAGCCAAAGGCTGTGCACACCACAGACCAGCCGTGCGAGCGAAAGAAGAGAAGAAGAAACAAAAATAATATGGGTAAAAGGGAAGAGAAGAGAAGGAAAATAAGAGGCTCCCAAAAACCAGCTGGGTTGCGCGAAACCGATGTAGATCGGGAAAGAGAAAGAAAGATGGAGATCGCGGCGAGAGTTAAAGGAATGTGGCTCGTACAGAGAAAACGTCCAGCAGACCTAGTGCCAGATCCAAAACGAGAGAGGGTCCAAACTGGAGATGGAACACAATGGGAGAAGAGAAAAAAGGTCGAGAAACAAAACAGAAACGGAATAACGGAATATGTGGGCGCAAGACGCACTTCCATTCTGCGCAGCTGCTGCCGGCCTTCTCTCTCCTGGTCTCTCCACCACAGCCCCTCCCTCTTCTCCGTCGCTACGACACAGGTGACAACGCTGTATTTATTGTCTGCGTGCTCCGTATTCTCGCCCTCTTCTCTTCTCGGCTCAGCCCCGTCTTCGACTAGCACGCAGTCACATTGGGCGGGAGAAGAGCACAGGCATTCAGGGACGAGTGGACCGCCGATTCTGAGGTGATGCAATTGCTCCGTATTGCCGCTGTTGCTGTGATTCCTGCAGCAATGGATGGCCTCCAGCCCTGCCGTCCTGGACCGCAAGCTGTGCGTCACAGGACGCGTCCAGCATCGATGGAGGCTCTGCTCCGTGTCGCACCACATTGTCGGCGGCCTGGCCGAGAGACGCGGAAGAAAAGGGGGGCAGCCGTTGCTTTCATAGGTCGATGTGTGGATACGAAAGGACATCTGAGACGGTGGTCGTGACCGGATGCGTTTTGGGGACGCAGGGGCCTCTTGACAGCGCCGACCAACTGGATAGCAGTGGGGGAAGGAACCAGGGGGTCGCTTCCCGTTTTGGTCAAGACTGCCAGCACGTGCATGAGAGACGTGTTTCGCTCTGGGATGCGAGACAAAAGATGTAAGATGGGAAAGCGTCGAGGCCGATGAGATAGCCTGCCTGAGACTCTGCCTTGTGGCATGGCGCTTGCATTCTTAGTCCAGGTGTCAGGGGATGTCTGATATGCTTGAAAGTGGCCCGTATTTTAGCAGTGCTTAGCAGCCAATGACTGCTGAAATACAGGGGAGCGGCCAGCTCGCTAAGACGGCCAAGCCTTTGCACTGTTGAGGCTCTGGCCTGAGACCCGTCCTTCAATTTACCAGGTCCAGCATTAGCAGTAGCGGTGTACGGAGTAAAAGCTTATTGTGTCTTACTCCGTAAAAGGGATTGTTCATACGACTAATGTACAAAGGCAATAGATCCCATCTCAGTCAACTCGTTCTATACATAGTGAACCGAGTGTAACCTAAGCGCAAAACTCGAGCAGTCCGTCTGCCGACGCAGATCTGTCGATCTCGTTCTTTCTCCGCGGCTCTGGCCGACAGACTTCAGTTCACTTCTTGGTCACTGCTACTATCACTTTCGTTGTTTGTAACCAGCTTACGCGTAATTAAGTCACGTGATCACGCGACTTGGACACTTCCACATCCCGCTGCAAGCGGGTCCTGATAATACTCCGATCGCCAGCCCGGCATGCAGAAAGTTCAATTTCAGGTGAGTCACGAATGCTTTATGTTCTACTTTTTTATTCCTTTTCCCAAGGCCAATTTATTCATTAAAAGGGCGTTGTCGCTTTCTGGAGAATTTGCGGCCAAATTCCTCTTTCTTACCTCTTTTCCCGAAATCGGCACCTGATCTAGACGTCATTTTCGCAACTTACAAAGCTGCCCTTGTTCTCGCCACGATGAACGCCCGGTGTCAGTGCGGTGCCGTCACCTTCAAGACACCCCTTGAACAGCCATTGGCTCTGTACATATGCCACTGCCATACCTGTCGTCGCCAGACCAGCTCGGCTTTTGGCACGAGCGCCATCTTCCCACGGTTTCCGTTGCCAGACGCGAAGCTGCTAAGTTGCTATACGTGCGTGTGGCGGGAATAATCCCCAGACTGCTTCCCATGTGTGTCTGTTCGTTTCCCTTTACACCTCAGCTCACAGTGCCCTGTTACAGCCGCCCGACTGCGTCAGGTCAGATGCTATACTGGTAGGTACAAAGCAGAATTGTTCCGGAAAAGGCGTGCAACGCTGATTTCCGATTTCAGCTACTTTTGCACAAATTGTGGAACGCGGCTCATCCACACCACTCCTGTGCGTTCATTCCCACCTCTTCCTACGCCACTGATACAGGCTCTAAACACAGCACCCTCTCGCCGTAGGGCAAAAACGTCGTCTCGGTCAAGGGCGGCTGCCTCGACGGTCTCGACTGGGAGAAGGCCGTCCACATCTGGACCAAGTCGGCGATGGTGCCCATCCCTGAGGGCAACGAGAGCCACTGTGGAGAGAGTGCTTTCACCAGCTACAGTTATGGGTCGAGCCAGGAGGAGCTAGACCAACCGGGTGAGCTGGAGGGCAGTGGCGGTCAGCCAAGTGAAGAGGAAATGCATTTGGTGTAACAACCTCTGCCTGGAACAGTGCTATTACGGTTCTTGCATCTGAAGTGAGAAAGAAAAGGATGTTTGGAACAAGAATATCGCCTCTGCTCATGAGCCATTTTCTTTGACGGTCTAGATTGCAAAATTTGCGATACAACAGTATGCAGAGGTTGATCAGATACCCATAATGATATAATTGATATGCTTTGTAGACGAGATCCGTCAGACAGGGACGTATTTATCCCACTTCTGCTCCTTGATCTCAGATGGCCCGTCGTCAGTGACGGCACGTTCTAGCATCCTACCAAAATGCACAATTGGCGCATCGACGAATCTCCAGAACAGGTCGGATATCCAGATGATGATAGACCCAAGTATCATCAACCCCAGAAACCAGGTCACAACTCGCTGCGTTGAGGTCTGGACGCCAAATGTGCCCTTGATGCCCGAACCCTTAAAGGCGGGCACAAAATCGGAGGCGCCAGGGTTATCGCGGGCCGGTTGGAAAGGCTGACCCAAGACACGGTCCTGGAAGTAGTCCAGGCCAGGGCCATGTACGAGGTAGATAGCGTAGCTGATCCGGCCGCAATACTGCGCAAATGAGCCCTCTAGGAACCGCCGCACGGCCTTGGCCTCGCCGCATGACCACACAGTGAAGACTGCGGCCACTCCGAACCAGAATTTTTGCGGCATGTTGATATCCACCAGGAAAGGTGTTGGTGTCTTGGCCAGAAGGTTGCGAATTCCTGGTGTTTTGTCGGCACCAACGTTGGGCCAGCCAGCAATATAAAGCGTGACCAGCAGTATGGCAGCATGGAAACCTGTTTTCAGCGTCCGGTCGCGGGAATAGCTGATTTGGGCGTCACCACCGCCGAGATAGCTGGAAGAGGTGCCGCCGAACAGATTCGCGGACTTGAGGACGTGCAGTTCTGCCAGAAACATACCGGACAAAAACTCAAAGGCAGCCCATTTGCCAGAGCACACGCAGTATATTATCAGTAGCACGTTAGAGACCTGACGTAACCGCGTGCGCAAGCGTGATAGAGCGAGCAACACCAGGAAGAGCAGCATGGAGTGAGAAAACTCGATCGGGATCGTCCATAGGTGGATATCGTAGCCAGGACGCAGGTCGTGGTCCCAGGCCCACGGCCAGGATATGGAGTGGAAGAAGACGCCTGCCCAGCTCTGCAGCTGCTCGGCCACTGTCGGCGCCGCTGCATACAAGAAGCCACCCTGGCACAGGGCCGCGATACCGAGAGTGGAAACGGCGCATGGCAGAAGCAGCCGTATCGGGCGGCGGAAGACGGACGACGCGAGCGCAGTGTAGCAACGCTCTGTGTCGCGGGCGTGCAGCAGCTTGAGCGGCTTAGCTGAGAGGACAAAGCCCGAGATGACGAAAAATATGTGGACCATAGGGCGTCCGGAGTAGATGAGACGGACATATGGCAGTTGGATAAGCGCAGACGGCCCATCCTTGTTGAAGCCGTATGTTGGTACAAAGTACGGATGGCGCGACTCGGTGTAGTGGCAGATGAAGACGATCACGGATGCAAGGCCACGGAGGCCGTCGAGGTAGGATGTCGCATGAAGCCTCCATGTCGGACGTCGCTCGGGCCAGATAGTGTCCGCCACGAAGCTCGGCAGCAGTCCTTGAAACATGACTGTAGTGCTTGTGCTGGCCTAGGACTGGCGGTAGATAGAAAACATGTTTCTTGGCGTGTGGAAGGGTATTATCTGGGTACAGTCGCTAGGCGGATAAAGCGACAACGAGATTCGGTACCGTAGAGGTGGAGTTGCTTCTTGCATCTGATTAATGTGCTCCTGACCCTCAGTGCAAAGTGCTATCCTTCGAGGATGAGCAGCTGCAGAGGAAGTGGAAAGTGACTGGCGACGCAGACAACAACACACTTCCATGCGAACAGCAGCAGAGAGGTATCCGCACAGCTGGAATGATTCAGGAGAACTAGGTCGTGAGCTCCACGACCGTGTTAAAATAGATAGCGGCGTGTTGACGATGGGGGAAAGCAGTGCGAAGGAGCCTGGAAATTAACATTGGTGGGGCAGTTATGAAATAAGATGCGACGGCACAGTTTCTGCTCTGCTGAACAGGGAAGTGCAGCGAGCCGAATTGCTCTTTCCCCAGCAAGACAATGTTTATTTCTGCATCCCAGCCTGATCCCTTACTTTCCCCTGTGCTTGATTGCCGTTTGGTCAGAACCCAGATGCCCCTGCCGGCTAACTCATTGAGGAAACATGGCTGCGGGAACTAATAGCAAGTCGACAACTGCCACGGCTGTAGATCTGCATCCTGCAGAAACTCAGCGAAAAGAAAAGAGCTTACTTTAACATCTGCAGGACACGTGCTACGTTTCACAAAATGCAGCCGCAAGACAACTTGAGCTTAAGAGGTGCATCAAGTCTCACTACGGAGTATAATCATTAGTTTTAGAACCGCAACTGTTCCTTGCTGCTACGACGTACGAGTAAAGAGTACATACACCTACATCCCGATGGCACGTGATCTCTCACGTGATCTCATTCTGAATAACTCGACCCACCTTCCCCATTCGTCACGACACCTGTCCACACCTCTGTTAGCTGTGCCAACGAGACGACAAAAAGCAGGCGCAACCGGCAAACTTGATCTCCACAGAGCCGCAAGTGTTTCATACAAGCAACAATCGAAAAGACAGAGGCCATCCACTCGACACCACACCCCCCCAACGCAGCCATGGACGCCCTCCGCTCTCTCCTCCAGCCGATCACGCACAACCTGCCGGGCCCGATCCGGGACATTGGCGTGGGCCTGATCGGCGAGGCGTGCTACCAGGCGGTGGTGTTGGACGTGGACGAGACCAACACGGAGTGCATCAAGCTGGGCGTGTCCAAGGGCCTGGGCGTGGGGATCGTCGCGGCGTCAGCCGTGGTCAAGGTGCCGCAGATTGTCAACCTGGTGCGGTCGCGCTCGGCGGCCGGCGTGAGCTTCCTGTCGTACCTGCTCGAGACGACGGCCTATCTTGTCTCGCTGGCCTACAACGTGCGCAATGGCTTTCCCTTTAGCACGTACGGCGAGACCGGCTTCATTCTGGTCCAGAACGTGGCCATCACGCTGCTGGTGCTGCACTACAGCGGCCGGTCGGCGCAGGCGGCCGTGCTGGCGGCTGTGCTGGCCACCGGCACAGCTGCACTCTTCTCCGAGGCGGCCGTCAGCACGGAGCTGCTGGGCTATCTGCAGGCCGGCGCCGGCACTCTGGGCGTGGCCAGCAAGATCCCGCAGATCCTGGCCATCTGGCAGGAGGGCAGCACCGGACAACTGAGCGCCTTCACGGTAGGTTCTTTTCGTCTTTCGTCTTTCGTCTTTCGTCTTTCGTCTTTGTGCATTTGCTGACTAATCAGGTGTTCAATTATCTCCTAGGCTCGCTGTCGCGCATCTTCACAACGCTGCAGGAGGTCGACGATAAGCTGATCCTGTACGGCTTCGTTGCCGGCTTCGCCCTCAACGCGGTTCTGACGGCCCAGATGATCTACTACTGGAACGCATCCGCCAAGAAGGCCGCAAAGGTGGGCAAGAAGTCCGCCAGCAAGAAGTCTGGTGGCAAGAAGTCTGGCGGCAAGAAGCAATGAGGCACCAGAAAAGAGGGGTTGGCACCACGGTCGTCATCCACAACGGCAGGTTCGAGTTCCCGTGCCCACCAGTGTGCCCTGCTTTGTTCGTTCTGCGTTTAGAAATCAAATACGCCATTTTAATGCCTACGAACTAGAAGATAGATTAGGGATATACCGTACCCGCTTCTGCTGTTTCCATTACTCGCATTTTGCCCGGATTAGACCATTCGTCTCTTGGACGCTAGGCTGCTACATGTGTATGCCTCTTATCTTCTGATGCCCGTACATATATACCCAGATAAAAGCCGCCCGGCGGCTTCTTCTGCCTATCTCGGCATGATTTTACGGTTGAAGCTGTCCTACGCCACATTAGGCAAGAGCACGAGGACAAACACCAAAGCGTGTCTGACCAATCATTGGATGCGCGACATGTCCAGCGGGACTCTTGCTATTTATAAGAGCCGCCTCTTTCCCCCAGATTCCAGCGCGTTTGGCCTAGTAAATATTGCATCATCGGGACGGTGCTTTTCTGTATTGCGAATTGCCCCTCTGCCTGAGACGGCTCTTGTATTGCGTGCTCGATCGCTTGCGTGATCAGATCTGTTTCTGGTGCAAGATTCTCTACTCCGTATTCACTTCACTTGCTACTGTATTGGGTCATCAGGCTTGGAGAAGGGCCTCTTTTCTGTATTTCCTGGTTCTCGTTTCGTATTCTCTTCGCTTATCTTGTCGTGTCATCTCTTCTAGACGGTTGGAATCTCTCTTTTCAGGCCTTTTCTTGACTCATCGCAGTCTCACGATCCTGTCTTCCTTCTTGTCACGCGACTGCTTCTCTCTCGTCTCCTTTCTCTGTCTCATACTCACTCAAAAAGAAACTATTTACTTTCTGTCGTCGTGACAGCGTGCTCTCGTCTCGGATAGTAGCCAGACATACGTTTTCAGACTCACGTTACAGCAGACCACCGCGGACATGGCTCCCGATCTGAACTCGCTGCCGACATCGCAGTCTGGGCCCAGTGCCTCCCGGACGCGGAAGCAGCCCAACATCCTCTACGTGATGGCGGACCAGCTGGCGGCGCCGCAGCTCAAGATCTACAACGAGGAGTCGCAGATCCTGACGCCCAACCTGGACGCGCTGGCCGCCAAGTCGGTGCAGTTCGACTCGGCCTACTGCCCGTCACCGCTGTGCGCACCTTCGCGCATGAGCATGATCACCGGGCGGCTGCCCATGGCCATTGGCGCATACGACAACGGCGCACAGATCCCCAGCGACATCCCGACGTACGCACACTATCTGCGGCTAAAGGGCTACGAGACGGTGCTGGCGGGGAAGATGCACTTTGTGGGCGACCAGCTGCACGGATACGAGAAGCGACTGACCAGCGACATCTACCCGGGCGACTTTGGCTGGGTGGTCAACTGGGACGAGCCGGAGACGAGGCTGGAGTGGTACCATAATGCCAGCTCTGTGGAGCAGGCCGGCGTGTGTGTGCGCAGCAACCAGCTGGACTATGACAACGAGGTCATGTACCGATCGGAACAGTTTCTTTACAACCATGTGCGGGCCGATCCAGAGAGCCGCCGGCCTTTCTGCTTGACGGTGAGAAGCCTCTTCGTTGCTGTTTGCCAATGTGGCTAACGCGGTCTGACAGGTTTCACTCACACATCCACACGACCCGTACACGATCCAGCGCAAGTACTGGGACCTGTACGAAGGCGTGGACATTGCGCTGCCCAAGGTGCAGATCCCCAAGGAAGAGCAGGACCCGCACAGCAAGCGGCTACTCAAGGTGTGCGACCTGTGGGACAAGGAGTTCACACCGGAACAGGTCAAGCGGGCGCGGCGCGCCTACTATGGCGCCGTCAGCTATGTAGACGACTGTCTGGGGCGGCTGTTGAGCATCTTGCGCGACTGCGACCTGGAGGACAACACGATTGTCATCTTCAGCGGCGACCACGGCGACATGTTGGGCGAGCGAGGCCTGTGGTACAAGATGTCATACTTTGAGTCGTCGGTGCGTGTGCCCTTTCTCATCCACCACCCCCACGACTTTGTGCCGCACCGCGTGAGCGAGAACGTGTCGACGCTGGACATGCTGCCGACCATGTGCGATCTGGTGGGTGCCCGCGTGCATGCGGACCTGCCCATGGACGGCACGTCGCTGCTACCGCACCTGCAGGGCCTTGCAGGCGGCCCCGACACCGCCATTGCCGAGTACACCGGCGAGGGCACCGTGGCTCCGCTCATGATGATCCGACGAGGTCCCTGGAAGTTCATCACCTGTCCGTCCGACGGGGTGCAGCTGTTCAACCTCACAAACGACCCGCTCGAGCTGCACGACTTGGCCAAGAGTCTGCACAAGAAGCGCTCCGCCGAGGGTGGTGCCGTGCTCTCGGCTGCCGACGCTGACGCGCTCAAGGTGCTCGTCGCCTTTGAGACCGAGGCGGCTGTTCGCTGGGACTTGGTCCACATCACCGCTCAGGTCCGTCTGTCGCAGCGCCAGCGCATGTTCGTCTGGCCGGCCCTCAAGATCGGAAAGTTCACCAGCTGGGACCACGATCCGCATGACGACGGGCGTGAAAAGTGAGTTTCCATAGGCAGAGAAGATGAGGCAGCAAAGGAGAGGAAATGCTAACAGAAACAGGTATATTCGCTCGCACATGCATCTCGACGATCTCGAGCGCATGGCCCGATACCCTCCTGTGGACCGTTGGGGTCGTGTAGACGCGGCCAAGTGAGAGGCGGGAAGGGAGAAGACTGAGCGTTGCAACAGTTTATCCACGAGATATGAGGGCGGTTGATCTGAATTTGGTACATGGGCAACCTCACATAGATATCTTTTAATACCACACATGCATCTACCCGTGTTCCTTGTAAGACAAAACAGGCATAGCGCGTTCGTGCAAGACCCCACATAGACAACGGCCTAATCCCCGCCTCGGAGAAGCTGTCGGTTCTCTCTTTCGACATCTAGATCGCACGACCACGGCAGCCCTGACAGCATGGCCCCACCGGTGGCGTCCGACGACACGGCCCTCGGGCTGACCCAGGAGGACCTGAAGGCAATCGACTCGGTGCGGGCGCGGCTGTATCAGTTGACCAATAGTATTGACAGCCTAAAGGGCAGTGTGTTGATGAGCAACCCGATGCCAACGCCGTAAGCGGGAGGACGGCGGGACGGGGTACGGGCGAAGAGGCGGACGTGGAAGCTGACGTCGTGGCAGGGAGTCGATCCAGGCGTCTGCATTTGTGCTGCAGCGGAACCTGTCGTCGCTCAACGAGATCATGGCCCAGCACGCGGAGCTCTTCCGCCGCATCGTCGTGCACCCGGACCCCATGTTTCCGGGCCGGACGGCCGAGCAAGTGCTGACGTCGCTGCTGCGCAAGAAGCTGGAGCCGGACGTTGAGCAGGTGGCCGAGACGGCGCGCGAGACGGCGGCCGCCCGCGGCATCGGGCCCACGAGCTTTCTGGGTACCAACAAGCCGGTCCGCGAGGACGAGGACGAGGACGATGACGACGACGATGACGAGGACGATGATGACGACGACGACGACAGCGACAACAGCGACGGCGATGAAGGCCACGGCAACCGCAACGGCGACCCACGCGAGCCGCTCGGCCTCGGCGACATCTGGGCGGACGCCCGCGCCTGGTGCATCGATCGCATCGGCGACTTCATCCGCGAAGAGGCCTCGGACCTGTACACGAAGCAGGAGCGCGAGGTCATCGGGATCGAGAACGTGCGGACTGGCCTGCGACGGTCGCTGGAGGACGAGGACGAGGACGAGGATGACGACGAGGATGAGGATGAGGATGACGACGATGACAACGGGAACAAGAGCAATATCCAAAAGGCCGCTGCTCAGAAGGACCAGGACCAGGATGTCATCATGCTCGACGGCGTCGGCACTTCCACAGCGGCAGCAGAAAAGGAAGAACCACCCAAAGGCCCTCCTGCCGAGCCAGAAGTGCTGCTCTGGCTGGCTGCTCGAGGCGACGCGGAGCTGCCGCGATACGTGGACATTGAGTCGCACAGGGCGGCCGCAGCAAAAGCGGCGGCTTCGCAGAGACGGTAGCCGTCGGAAGAGGCGAGCGGGAAACAAAAGGAGACGCAACGAAGAACACGGGGCTTTGCTGGTGTCTGGGAAATTGATAGACAATGGGGCGTTTGGAGGTACACGGCTTCCTTTTCTAAATGATTACTAATCACAATGCAAACCTGTTTGCAAATGCCTACCCTCGACCTGATCTGATATACGATGCAAGCTGCAGATACTGCGACAGCTCGAGGTCGAGCTCGTCTTTTCCAACGACAGCGGCTGGCAGCGGCCTGGAAGCGGAAGAGGGAGGAAATGCACGAGAAAGAGAGAAGGGAACAGACAGGCCAAGAAGGCGTATACGGTCTCAAGACACTGCCACACACCGGACCCTGGCTTGGGGTGCCGCATTGGAGACGGGTCTCATCAGACAGTCGTCGTGCAGAAATACAGATATCGACGCCCGGTGCGCGTGGTCTGCGTGGAGAGAATAGTGGATGTGAACGAGGATGAAGAGAAAACAAAAGGCAATGCGTGAGAATAAATAAATGCGTGAGAACGGCTGCACGGAAGGCGCGACCGAGGGAAGCCTGTTCAAGCAGCAGCAACGCCATTCTCTCGTCAGCCAAGTCATGGTACAGCTTTGATATATACGCTACGCCTTCTTCCTGTCTCGTGAAGCACATGCAATGCCGTTCTCTGCCTCCAATGGCCAAACGCCCTCTACCTGGGGCATCCGGGACGCACATCAATGCCGAACCAGGCGTGAACTGGAATACCCAATAACAACGAGATCGAAGAGAAAACCATGGCAGAATACAAGAGCCAAGCAGCGAGTATAAAGTTTTTTTTCTTGTTCTTAAAAAAAGGGAATGGGGGGAGTATGAGAAAAAAGCAGAGCAGACAGACCCCTCGTCATTTCGTCATCATAGTCGTCATTTGTGTAGTGTTTAGCCAAGGCTGCCCAGAAGAGAGGATATTGAAAAAGGGAAGCGGCAAAAACACAATCCACGCGCAAAGGTAAGAGCTGAGGAGACGAAGAGGAGCTCGGCTGCGTTTCTTGGCGGCATGGTCTATATTAGTGTTCCAGCAGATCTCGAGAGAAGGGCAGGGGCTCCTGTGCATTGTCGCTGTCGCCGCTGTCTCGCCATCGCCGTCACCATGCTCAGAGCTCCTCGTCCTCTTCCTTGACTTCTGGTGCTAATGATGTTTGGCTCTGCTGCTTCTGCGCAGCCTCTGCCTTTGCGAGTATGTCGCCCAATGCCGGTGGAAAGGAAGAACCGAGCCCAGACCGCTGGTCGCCCTCGAGTCCCTCGGCCATGCTGGCCCGGTGCCTCTTCAGCGGACTGCCAATAATCGAGTCGTCTGGCAGGCTCTTGCCGAACATCGACGACGTCCCTAATGCACCCGACGCTGTGGCAGGCGCACCCGATGCTGCGCCTGGCGTGGCCATCGAAACGCCGGTGATGCCGGCTGCTGCTGCCAAGGCGGCGCCCAGTCCTGACACTCCTTGTGCTGCTCCGACTGTGCCGGCTGCATTCAGATCGGGCGTCTGGTCGCCGGTGCTGGGCGAATTGCGGAAGTCGCTTGGTGATGCGTCCGGCTCGGCGGAGTGCTGTCGCTTGAGCTGTTGCCTGTTAGAAAGTGCAGCGAGACAAGACGCACACACATGAGACACGTACCCGAATGCGGTTGACACCGTCTGCAAGTTCGCCCGTGAACTTGGCGTCGTCGGGCCCCAGCCGGTCTGATGCCCTGATAATGTCCTTGTCGTCTTTTTCGTCCTTGTCGTCCGCACCCGAGATCTTTATGATCCTGTCGTCGTCATCGTCGTCGTCGTCGCTGTCTTCGTCCATCGTCATGGCCCCGATGCTGCTCCTGTTCTTCTTGTGTGTGATCTTCCGCCGGACCGTATCCGCTTCCTGGTCCCGGAAGGCTGAAAAGCCTACGGTGCCGCTGGTCTTGAGGGTTCCGATGCTGGAGAAGTCGAGCTGCGCAGACCGGCGCTTGACATTGGTTGTCGACGATGCCTGTTGGCCCTTGGCTGATGGTATGACGCCCATTTTTTGTAGTTGGCCTATCCTTGTTAGGGGAGGAGGAAGAAGGAGAGAAAAGAGAGAAGAGTGAAGGGAAGAGTAAGAAACTCACGCTCGCCGCGGTAGAAAAAGGTAAAGGTGGCATAGGGCCGGTCTGGTCCGTCGATGCCGGTGACAGTCTGGGTCGAGATAGTCTTAGGGTCAAGGCTCTTAGGCTTGGCAAAGCTAGTGGTATGTTCTACATCGGACTCGACGGCGGCACCGCCCGATTTGGCGGCGCCCTCGGCGTCGTCGTCGTCGTCGTGGGCATCGAACTGGGGCGAGTATTCGCCCTTTTTGATCTCGCCCGAGGCGAGCACACGAAACATGGCGACCTTGATCTGGCCGGTGGCCTCGGGCTGCTCGTCGTCCGACGAGAGCGAGTCGTCCGAGGCGTGGTCCGAAAGGTCGACGGGGTCCAAGGCGTCGGCGCCGCCGTAGCGAAAGGTCGACTGGTGGTGGCCGGTGCCGCTGCTCTTGCGACGGGTGCCGGTCATGTCGGCGGTGCCGTTGCGCTGGTCCTCCTGGCGCTTGCGGCGCCGCTCAAAGCGCTGCCTCCGCTTCTCCAGCTTCTTGGCCGCGTCGTGGCCCTCGAGGTCGAGCCCGTTGAGCCAGCGCTCCAGGCCGACCTCGCGGAAGAGAAACTCGCGCTCAGCCAGGCCGCCGCCTTCGGACTCGGGCACCTGCACCCACCGGCTGTTCACCCAGGTCTCCTCGCCCGGGCGCAGCAGCGTGGCCACCTCCTCCTTGGCGCGGCCGTCAAAGTAGATGTAGGCCGCGATCGTCTCGTTCTCCGAGTTCGTCATCGGGATGTAGGGCGTGACGATGCCATTGAAGCGGCCCTCCTCCTGGACCGGCGGCAGTTCGCCGACCAGCTGCGGCCGTGGATAGGGATTTGCCTCGGTCGGCTTGGGCGTCGAGTATGGTATGGGCAGGCTTGGCGTGAGGAGGGTGATGGAGATGGCAAACTTGGCTGCCTCCGGCTTGTTCGAGTCGGGCGAGAGCTGCGGCTGCGGCACGGGGATGTAGCTGTTGATACGCGAGACCCGGGACTGTTTCTGGATGCCGTGTTCGGGGAGCGGAGCCCCGTTAGCATGGATGCTAACAGCGATGCCTTTGAAGCAAGGCATCGTCAGGAGGGCGGCGGTGTGATCGTCGTGTGATGCACAGCACACGACCCGGCAGAGGGGATTGTGTCTGGTGGCCGATTGGCAGGACGCAGAGCAGCAGCAGCAGGAAGCCGCAGCAGGAGAACCCAAGAGGGGTAAAGAAAGAGGGAGAGCGAGCAGAAGAGAGGCAGAGTCGGTATCCGCTACACGGAAAATTCACCGCAGCGTTTCCAGGTCCGATATGGCTGCTGTCCAGAGCGGCCCCAGTCAGAGAGGGAGAGGGACAGGAGCGGTGGCTGGCTTGATACGGCTGGACTGAAAGAGGCGTCTCTGTGCTGTTTCTGGCTGGAAGGTGGCAGCAACTGCAGCTTCGGCTCGCCGTTTGGGGAAGGGGGCAGGGACAGGACGGAGAGAGACTCGAAGGAGGGGGTGGTGTCAGAGAGAAGCACGGCCTGGGGTAGGAAAAAAGACCAGCAGGAAAAAAAAAAGAGATGTGCAGGGAAGAGAGAAATCGAAGCTGAAGGGGTTGGGTGAATAGCGGAGCTGGTCCGCCAGGCGGGGCGGGAAAGAGAGCGAGAGAGGAGAGCCAACCCGGAAAGGAACAATGTTTAGCCTCGGCGCTTTCCAACGGCGACGATTGTTGATGCCGGCTTTGGGGGGGTTTCTGGGGTCTGGGATTCTGCTGTCCGTTCTGCCGTGTCTGTCCTTATCGCTCTTTTTCCCCTTTCTTCCTCGGGCCCGGCGAACGTGTCGATAATGCCTACCTGCACCTTGTCCTGGGGAGGGCTCGGATTGGACCGCCGGCGGGCATAAAGGCGCTGTTTGTTCTCGCTTCTGCAGAGCTGTCCCGCTTGCCCGCTGCTGCTTCCAGTCGTTTGCGGCACGGCCACGGCGTCGGATAAGCACTCGAGCACCGCTCAACCTGCCTTGTGGCTGTTCCTGATGCACTTGGCAATGGGCACTTTCTGACCCTCTGGGGCTACACCCTCTTTGCCTTTTTTATTCGTCTTTCCCTTACTGAGAACCCCCAAGGAGCTTCAAGAGAGCTGGTAACGATACTGTAGAAAGGTAGTAGGAGAAATAAGAATAGAGCTGCAGACGTGCGAGCAGACCAGACGGCCGGAAAGGCAGACAGAAACAGGCTGGCAAGATAGGCTTCCTCTTTGCTCTTTCCTGTCTCTATATTTGCGTGTCCTCAGCCAGCTCCTTCCCCCGAAAAAGAGGGTGGGGGTCCTACCCTTCAGTTCTGGCGGTGAGTAACACGCGCTGGCAGCCGACGCGGTCAGAGGGGCAGGCTACGACGCAAGAGGCGGTCCATGAGCCAGTTGGCGGGGAAGCTGTTCCGTGACTGGCCTATGCTTCAAAGTAAGACATTACAGCGTGTTTTATTGCTACTAGGCCGCCCCGCCCCAGTGTTCTCGTGGCGCGGGGCATCGCCCAGGCGTCTCAGCACCACTGAAAAAGGCGAGATCCCGTTTGCCAGCGGGCGAGGCTGGACTTGGATTGTCTGCTACGTTATTGCTGCGGAGTTCTCCGTACAATGCTTTGTCTGTCTTGTCTGTCTGTCCCCTTCCAATCTGCCCATTCTCTGATGGTCTGTTTGTTGTCCGATGACGGAAGCCTTATGCATCTATCAGAACACTATTGCTGTTTATTTGCATACATACCCGTCGCCCTTGTCTGCCGCCTCGCCGGCTGTCCACTGCGTCTTCCACCAGGTGACCATCTTGTCCAGCAGCCCACTGCCGATGATGTCGAAGCCGTCCTCCATCGTCTTGCTGGCCTGCTCCGTGCAGCCTGTCTCAAAGACCAGCCCGGCGCGTCCCGGTCGGTCGTTGTCGTACTTCTCCGAGAAGAAGTCCATCAGCTTGATCGTCGGGTTGCGCGTTGGGTCCGCGTCCGAAGCCCGCAGCAGTGCCACCCACTCCCTCTGTGGCACCGTCCTGAACGGAAGGCCGGCCGCGCGCAGCGCTGGAAGCAGCTCCTCGGTCCACCTGAAGAGCTGCCGGTTCTGCACTTGGTAGACGAGAGACTTGTCTGGCTCCGGACCGTGTGGACCTGACAGGCCTGACAGCTCCATTACAGCGCGGGCCATCCTGTCCACTGGCATCCATGAAGGTGTCTGCAGCATGCTGAGTCAGCATTGAAAGAGAAAAGAAAAGAAAAGAAAACGGCCTCTTACCTCACTCAGGGCCGGCAAGGCTCCTATCGTCAGGGCGCTTCGCAGCATCAGTGGAATTGCTTCGGTCGTGTTCCAGATTCCCTCGTCGGCGTCGCCCACTATCTGGCCGAGCCGCAGCACCCGCGCGGTCATGCCCGTCTGCGTGGCTGCCGCCTTGATGACGTGCTCTGTCACTACCTTTGACCGGGCGTAGCCCATGGGCTGTGCGTGTGCCATATTCTCAATGTACGTTTCTGCCACTGTGCCTGGAATCGGTGTGCCAGCGCCAGCCGAGATGGATGAACAGAAAAACAGACGTGCAGGGACATCCCCGACTCGGAGACACGTGTTGAGCAGGTTGTATGTGCCGCGAATGTGGTGTCCCTCGAAGCTGCGTACGCCCAGATTGAAGTTGACGGCCCAGGCTGCGTGCACCACTGTCGTCAGCCGACGCTGCAGCTGCGCAAGTATGTCGGCGTCCAGTCCCAGTGTCTCTTGGCTCAGGTCTGCCGGCAGACACACCACCTTGTCCTGGACGTCCTGTTCCAAGGATGGCAGACCCCTGGCTTTCAGCGTGGCATACACGCGCTCCTTGGCCGCCAGCTGTGACGATGCTCGCACGAGACAGAAGATTCGCGTCACGTGCGGCTTGTCAATGAGCTGCCGCAGAATGTGCACGCCCAGTGAGCCAGTTGCTCCCGTAAGCAGAATGGTTTCACCTTCTGGACGCACGTGAGCGTTTGTTGGCAAGGACGAAAAGGAAGAGAAGTCGCTGTACTTGGCAATGAGGTCTTGCATGGCCTGGATCTCCCCCGCGGCGACGTCTGCTTCCTTGCCATCGGCAGCCCCAGTGCGCAGAGATACCAGGTGCTGGGCCAGTAGCCGCACCGTCGGAAATTCAAACACCACGTTCTGGGCCGGCCGCTTGCTGCTGAGGTCGATCTCGCGCACGATCTGGGCCCGCGCTGTGATCGCCTGAAGGCTGTCCACGCCGGCCTCAAACAGATCCGTCTCGGCCTGCAAGCCCGCAACGCCCAGCTTGTTGACGAAAATGTCGAGGAGATATGTCTCGAGCTCCTTCTCCCCGAGCACGCGCAGGCTGTCTCCCCCTTCGCCATCTGGTAGCACTGCCTCGAACCGTGCATACACGGCATCAATGACAGAGGAAAACCGGCTGTAGAAGGCTGCACGAATCACTGTTCCCTTGTCGGTTGCCGGATATACCGTGTCGCTGTCCAGGATCTCGATCATCTCCCGCGAGATGCGACCAAAGGCCTCTGTGTGCGCATTGGTGGCATCCACGACCGGCATCAGGGCGTCGAGCAGCGCGCTCTGGGACAGGCCCTTGGCCTTATCGCTGGGAATGATGGCCAGGCCCGGCACCACCCGGTCGACGCCAAAGACTACGCACTCGCGCACGAGGTCGTGCTGGCGGATCTGGTGCTCAAACGGAATGGGCAGTACCTTCTCGCCATTAATCAGCGTCACCCGGTCGTCGATGCGGCCGAGGTACTTCCAGGCCTCCGGCAGCGTCGGGTGCGGCTGGAAGAGATCGCGGGTGTAGAACGAGTTGGGCGGGTCTTCCGAGTTGGACAGCACCTTGGATGGCAGGCCGTCGAGAACGACGCATTCAAACGTCTTGTCGCCGCGTGGAACCATGCGCAAGAATGGCTTTGCCGACGGCACTGGACGCATGTAGGCCCACTCCTTGTCGACAACAGGATCCCGGAAGGACGTCATCAGCTGGCCCATCTCCGTTGCCCCGTAGTGGCCGGCCAGATAGACGCCGGCATCCACCAGGCGGTTGCCCAGCTCGTCAGGGCAGCTGCTACCGCCGTAGAGGACCAGCTTCAGTCGCCTGACTGTGTCGATGCCGCGCGGGTCCTCGGCCATCAGCTTGAGTGCATATGGCACGCAGTGTAGGCTCTCGGGGTCCACAGCTCGGATGGACTCCACCAGCGTGCTGCCAGACAGAGGAAGGCTGGCGTTGTATAGAGCGGCCTTCTTGCCGGCGCAGAGGGCGCGGAAGAGCGTCGAGATTCCGTGGTTGTGGTACAACGGCAGCGTGATGAAGGCGCGGAAGGGGATGCCCCCGGCATAGTTGGCCAGACAAGCGCCGTGTGTCTGGGAGATGGGCTTCGGCAGGCCGGTAGAGCCAGACGAGTGGATGATGAAGGCTATCCGCCGGGACGGGTTGGAAACAGTAATGTCAGGCAGACTCTTCTGCAATGCATGCGAGGCGTAATCTGCGTGCCCCACGATCGGAAAGACGGAGACAGAGTACTGCTGTTCATCTCGTAGTCGGTCAGCCATAGGCGCCTGATTCGCCGACACGATCAGCTTGCTGCACGCCGTCTTCCGAAGCAGGCTGGCAATAGCATCAGGTGCCAGGCGGTTCGACAGAAACAGGATGGCGAAGCCCAGCCGTGACAGCGCGAAGATGGAGACGACATAGTCGAGGTTGGATGGCGCCAAGATGGCCACCACCTCGGCTTTGCTGGGATTGGGATGTTCAGGAATCAACCCTGACTGCAGATATCGCCATGCAGCACTGGTGGCATAGCGGTCAACGTCCTGAACTGTGTGGTAGACGTAGTCGGCCCTGCCTTTGAGCGTGGCTGGGTATCCCAGAAATTGTGTTTCCGGGGCGTCACGAACGCGGCTGAGCAGGAGGTCGTTGACCATTTTGGGCGGGCTGCTGTCATCATCCAAAGACGTGGTGTATGCCTCGACGACATTCTTAGCATCTATGCCGGCAGAAAAGTGCCCAAGGGGGGCGAGGGCCTGCGCAGTAGCTGTCATGGTAAAGTCGGCAAATCCAGGTCTTCTGGATGGTGTGTTGCTGTGTGCTCTATGTATTCCCGAGAGTGGGAATTTATAGGATGCTGCAACGGGCCACAACTGAGTAAGCTTGGTGGGAGCCGCCACAATAGTAGCCATAATAAGAGCCAGCCGGACACCTTCTTCGGCGGCATTTCTGCAACTCGTCTTCTCCGCGTGGCGTACAGCTGTGCCGAGGAGAGTCTCTGTCGGATAGGTGGTCATCCACAAGTGGAGATCTTGTTAGTGCGTCGGAAAAGCACATCGGATAAAGCGCAGCGCCAACGACCCATTGTTCTTTGTAGACAAGTTGCGGGGTGACAAACTATACACATAAAAGCATTTGTGCACATCCTAGTTGCTGAAAACTGTCACATGCGCAATGTGCGGTCTTCGTTGGCTATGGAATCAAAAGGCCAGAAGCCGGACGAGACCATGGAATCGAATTGACCCCAGCTAGTAAAGTCGGCCAGCGAGCTGCTGGGGCTCTCGTTCCAGTCGACCATTCTTTCGTCCAAGGCTGTGCCAGACAGATCAAACGGCTCATTGATAATGCCTGCAATGCCCATGGGACGAAAACTGGCCTCGGCACTGGTAGCATACGGAATGCTGCTGCTACGACCGCCATCTGCAGACACGTTCTCGTTCCCGCCGGCATGGGGAGTCTGGGTGGGCAGCACAGAGGTCTGTCGCTGCAGTTCGACCTGTTTGAGTGTCACAAGGCGCAGCTCCTCGAGGACGAGCGTGTAACGTTGCGCCAACGATCCGGTCTCGGCGTGCTGAGCAATTTGGCGCTGGCATTCGATCGCCGCGGAAAGATACTGTCCGTATGTCTCTGGGGGAGACGACCGGTGCTGAATGACATAGACATAAACGACGACGACGGCAGAAAAGGCAAAATACATGGTGAACTATTTTGTCCGTTAGGATCTGACGGAAGTGAACCGGAACAAGGCAGAAACATACCCAGAACGCTCTAAAGAGTTGGCCACCCTGGGATATATTGTCGACAATCTCAATGATGCTCATGGCGGCGTCGAGACACCGGTTTGTACTCTCCTGAGCGTCAGAAGCAATTCGCGAGTCGGCGCCTTGGCGCTGGAGGTAGGCAAAATTGCTGAGCAGTAGCGGCCGGTGCGTGAGCAGCAGGGCATGCCAGTAGGCCAGGTTCAGCACGTTGATCTGCCGCTGGAAGACGGGCATCAGCAGGGAGGCGCCATCGCGGTCGGTGTCGAGAAATCGAGATATTTCCCTTCGCCAGGCGGCCAGGGCCTCCGAGTGCTTGCTCGTCAACGACGCGCGCGTAGATGTGGATATGGGGTGGATGGAGTACAGATCGCGAAGAATGACGCTCACTATTCGCGCAAGCCTGGGAAGAAGACAAAGTCCAGTGTCAGCACAGACGATTCATGCGGGGGACATCAGGGCCGCTCACCGCACATGTGCCACGGGTGCCAGCATGGTGGACTGGCCGCGGGGCTGACTGGGCCGGATCTCGTCGTGGAGGATCTCGCCGTCTTCCAGGATCGAGGGCAGCTCCTGGTCAATGTCCTCGTCGTGGAACGTCCTCGGGCGACCGAGAGCGGCACTCAGGTAGTTGTCCAGGTTGTATGTGCACCAAAACGTGCGGCGACGGCACTCGACATCGATGTGGCCAAGGCTGGAGGCAGGGTCAGCACGCCGGTTGCGGTTGAGGCCGATGGCGAGGGCCAGATGAGCGGTGGTGCCGAACAGGCTCCAGCAGTGGTTGATGCGTGACTGGGCCAGGAGGTAGAAGCACTGGCAGAGTCGAGCCTGAACGCTGGCTAGACGTACAGAGCCACGCTCCTTGGACAGCTGCTGCTCGGCAGCGAGAAAATACTGGGCGCTAGAGACCATTCCTGGCGCGGCCGCGTCCGGCGACATGTACTCGGTGGCCATGGCAAAGACCATGAACAGCACAGCGATGCGGGCGCGGGTGTCCTCGCGGCTGGCCATGCTGCCCTTGGTGTCGTAGAACTCGGCCAGCCAGGCCTCGACGGTGGGTCGGTGCAAGAAGCGGTGAGTGGGGACGGCAAAGTCGAAATAGCGTTCCAGAAGAGAGTTGGCCTCGGATCGGGTCAGCAACAGGGGGAAGGAAGCGTCGTACTCTGGCAGCGGTGCATCGCCAAACGTGAAGATGGACGAAGACGCGGCCTGGGAGAAGGACACGGTCTGGTGCAAGCGTTTCTGCACGCGAAGCAAAAAGGAGACACCAGAGGAAGGACCGACGTAGTGGCCCTGCAGATCTGTCTGCGACGGCTCGGGCGAGACGCGGGACGAGGCGGCAATGGTGGTTTGGGCTGGAGCTGGAGCCGGGGCAGAGGTCGAGATGACGCCGGTCTTACCAGAGCTGGGTGGATTGATTGTACTCGATCCCGACGGCTGTTTCTTCTGCTGCCGGTCCATCCTGGCTGTCGCGGCCGCCTCAGACAGAAAGGACAGCCGCTCGCCCAGGCCAACCGGTGCAGCCGCTATAGGCCTGCCTGTGGAAAAGGAGAAGCTCTGTGTGTGTAGTGGAACAGAGGAGGAGTCGGTGAGGGACAGTCCCGTTGGAGAGACGTCCTGGGCCAATGGGATCAGCGGCAGACGGCCGCGTCCATAGGTCAGGTCGTAGGTGCAATTGGATTTGGCCTCGGTGCAGTGCAGGCATGGCTTGTCGCCTGTGCAGCGGACCTTTCGTCTAGTCGGTCCTGTTAGAGGCCTTTGATCTGCTCGAAGATAGTGCAAGGCACTCGCTTACCTCTTGCACCGGTCACAGGCACGTGTGACGCGTCGTCGTAGCTCGGGCGGCACCCGCTTTCGCTTCCTGGAAGGCCCATCGACTGGCGTTTCGGAAGGAGAGGACGGGTCCGGGAGCTGTCGTTGTGGTTGCTGATCTTGCTGCTGCTGTTGGTGTGTTTCGGACGGCTGAGGCTGGCGGAACAGCTGGTGTGGAGAAGGGTCGCGAGAAGGCAGCGGCGGAAACTCGGCAGCAGGCTCTGACTGGTGCTCCATCTTGGCTGACACGGGTCGTTGGAGTGGAAGATTGGTGACGGAGCTTTGCAGACGGAAGACGGAAACTTGGCCAGCAGAAAGAGGAAGACGGGAGAAAGACAGGAAAAAGACAGGCGGAAGAGCAAGTCTGGGGGTGAGCGGGTCAGGAAAAGTGGACTGGGCGTTGGTTCCAGACGGGAAGGCACGTTCCCCGCAGTTTCCTTTTCCGTGGCTGTGGGGCCTGACCAGCGCGGTTTCGGAGTTGTCAGCAGATTTAGTTGGTCCGAGACCGCTTCTACGACTTTGCAACACAGCAGACTGCATCTGGAACCGGTTCTCCGTCACAGCCATGTCGTCTACGCCGGTGCCCGACCGTCCGCCGTTTGCCAGCCTACCACTAGACCCGGCAGGTCCTCCTGGCAATGCCTGGGGTTTGTACGGCCGCGACGATGCGCTGGGGGCTCTGAATATGCTCACGCCAGCCCATGTGGCAGCATCAGCAGCCCAGGAGATCCGGACGGGCGAGCGGGTGTCGCTAGACTGGACGCTAGACAAGCCGTCACACCCCAGCTTTGGCCGGCCGGCGTTTCGGTGGCAGCGCAAGGTGCTGCTGGACGTGCACGGCCAACCTCGGACGGTCAATGACGACACGGTCGAGTTCAACACGCAGTGCTCAAGCCAGTGGGACGGCTTCCGCCACTACGGCTACCAGAAGGCGAAGCGGTTCTACGGCAACGTCACGGCCGAGCAGCTGGACGGGTCCAACGTGCTGGGACTGGATGGTGGGTGACGTGGCCGAGACCGAGACAGGCCAAAGACCATCGACTGACTCCTCGCAGCCTGGGTCGAGCGTGGCGGGATTGTCGGCCGTGGCGTGCTGCTGGACTACGCCGGCTTCTGCCGGAAGCACGGCCAGACGATCACGCCCTTTGCGTCGACCGCGATCACCGTGGCCGAGCTCGAGGCTGTAGCTCAGTCCCAGCATCTGACACTGCAAAAAGGCGACATTCTGCTGGTGCGCAGCGGTTGCACTGAGGCGTACGAGCGTCTGTCGGCCGCCGAGCAAAAGGCCCTGGCTGACCGGCCGGCACCTGACTTTATCGGAATCGCCCCAACCGTCGACACGCTGCGATGGATGTGGGATCGTGGCTTTGCTGCTGTGGCCGGCGATGCGCCCAGCTTTGAGCGCGCGCCCATCGGCGGCCTCCATACGCGGATCGGTGGCGTTTGGGCCGGCGAACCTTGGGAGGCCGAGATGCAGGGCGGCGGACTGCTGCACCAGTGGATGCTGGCCGGCTGGGGCGTGCCCATCGGCGAGCTATTCGATCTTGAGGCCCTCGCCCGCAAGTGCGCTGAGCTGCAGCGCTGGTCTTTCTTTGTCAGCAGCGTGCCGCTCAAAGTTCCCGGCGGTGTCGCCAGTCCGCCCAATGCCATTGCCATTTTCTGAGATATGTTGGCTATAAATCGATGTCTATATGATTCCTGCTTGAAATCACGCACGCTAAATTGGACCTTGGACTAATCAGGGCAAGGGCGTTTCGTTAAGGTAGTGTAGTCCTCTGTGAAATGACTCATCTAGGGCAGACCAATATAAAAACTCTCAGACTACCATCTATGCTTCGACCTGCCAGTGGTCTTATAGCCTCTCTGCTTGCCTGCCATGACATCTGTCAAATCACAGCTTCGGGACCGTTCGTGGAAGAAAGACGGCTTCCTAGTGTCTACCAATCCCGATCTGGTGCCAATAGCAACACTCGTCGATGTTTTCGCATCCGGGGCTCTGTACTGGGCGAAGCCGCTACCACTTCAAGCGATGCAAGAAACACTGGACAACTCGCTCGTATTTGTCCTGTATGAGCAGCTCGCGCTTGACCAATCAACCTCTTCCTCGCAGCTAAGGTTCATCGGCTTGGCTCGATGCATAACCGACTACACGACTTTCTCTTATCTCACAGACGTCTGGGTCAACCCAGAATACCAAGGGAAAGGCCTCGGCCGTTGGCTCGTTGGATGCGTCCGGGAGACCTTTGAGAACCTGCCCCATATGAGACGCAAAATTTTGTTCACCGGAGATTGGGAGAGATCGGTTCCGTTCTACGAGAAGTTCCTCGATATGACCCTCGTGGAGACGAAGCACGGCGAAGGGCTAGCACTTATGGAAAGCAAGGGGAAGGGTCATCCTGCTTATGGTCATAAAGGAAACGGCTATAATTGATGTATTGGTATTCCCGATCATATTAGCATACACACGAGTAGTTTGAGCAATCGCCTTCAGACTGCAGTACTCCGTACATATATGTACAACTCCTACAAGAGATAAGGGGAAATCGGCCCCGCTTTTTGTTCTGGGCTTTGTTCTAAGCTTTCTCCGAGATAACAAGTCGAACAGCAACAATGCGAAGAACCAATCTACCCTACCCGTATTGGAAGGGGACTATCGTACTCATGGCTACACGGCGGATACAGGTGGGCCAACGATGCCGCACTGGTTGCTGGACGTGTAAAGGCATGTGCGATCTGATTGCAATCCGATACAGAGGCTTGTGGACTCACAACTTTACAGGGCGGAGGGTTAAATGCAGCGGTATGATGTTGAATGCTGACTCACAAAGTTCACCTTTCTGACATGAGAATGAAGAGGAGCGACCGACCTGTAGCACGTGTGGACGACTGGGATTGTCCTGTCAGTATGGCATAAAACTGCTCTGGCAGGAGGATGCCCTCTCGAGAGGGATTGCCCTTGGGCGGTCGGGTATGATGGGTCGTTTAACA
Organism: Grosmannia huntii; assembly: GCA_019925595.1. Lineage (NCBI taxonomy): Eukaryota > Fungi > Ascomycota > Sordariomycetes > Ophiostomatales > Ophiostomataceae > Grosmannia > Grosmannia huntii. The sequence goes on from JADHKJ010000001.1 coordinate 395,452, forward strand.
TCTATTCTATAGTGATAACTACGCTTACTAACCACAGGTGCCTGGTCTGAAGCGCCAGGAAAAGTGAAGGCAGACTGCGAGTATCGGAACATGTCAGGGACCAGGATACAAGACTGGATGTTTCTGAACACGACATACGGAGACTTCCAAGATCCAGCCGATAAGGTCCAAGTCTCTGACATGTCTTTGATAGACTTGGAGTCACTCAATTGTCCCCCGCAACCTGATCCTCAGACCTCACTCATCGGGCACACTTTATCACCATTTGTAATAGGCCGCAACGAACTCTACCTGCTTGATTACTTCACCAACGGTCTGAGTCCCAGGTGCATTCTCTGGCCCACAGATAACCCCTTCAACAATACCATTATTCCCATTTGCCTATCCGCCCCGACGAGGCCTCTTTTCTACACCATCATGGCAGTCGCCTCACACCAGCTTTTCCTCCTGAAAGATGACCGGTTTGAGAGAGATATCTGGCTTTACCGAGCAAAGGCTCTTGAGGGATTCCAACAAGATATACGTCATTTTGAAAACCACCGAGACTCCCCAGGAAGCTGGGAGCAGGTCGTCTCGACCCTTATTATGCTCACATTCTTTGACGTATGCCGACTTCTCCTTGGCCCGTTGTACCTGAATTTAGTCATTTTCTAAGTACCGTTTCTTAGATCTCCCACAGCGGGTCCTCAACGTGGTTGGTTCACCTCCGCTGCGCGCGAAGTCTTCTGGCTTTGCTTCCGTCACCATTGCAGCTGTCAGCAGAGCAGGCCAGCATACGCAGGTTCTTCTCCTCCTACTTTATCGAGCACGAGGCTCTCGCTCGAACGGCATCAAACCTGGACGAGCCATTAAGAGGCGTCGCAGCATGGCTTTCTCCCGAGCTGAATATTGACATGACCGTAATCGATTCAGTCCTGGGATGCTCACATGAACTGATGTCTCTCATCTCCACGATCTCCGACATCGCGGAGGAACAGGAATTTCTTCAGTGCATGCCAGATCTCGAGCAAGGCAATACTCAGGCTATACAGGAAAAGCTTCAAAACGTCCGGATCCGCCGTAACGATACCGAGAGGGCTCTTTATACCCTCCGACAGATTCTGCCTCACACTCCGTCCCATATAGCCCTCCACGACAGAGAGGTCGCAGCTTCTATGGAGGAGTTGGGCATGATTGCTGAGACGCGACGGCTCTCCGCGCTCATTTATCTCTATTACAGGTTGGACGGCATTCGGCCGACTGACATGCGAATTGCTCGCCTCACGAGTGAAATTCTCTTACTAATTCCCAAGATCTCCCTCCGCTCGCATGCGGTGCTTTGGGAGCTCTATGTCGTGGGGACAATGGGACTCGGGGTCCCTGCTGGCGAAGCGGGTGACGCAGACAGGAAGTTTGTGCTCGAGAGACTCGTCAGCTTAGAAGGCACTCGCCATCTGAGAAATGTTGGACAGGCGAGGGAGGTAGTAGAGGCGATCTGGAAGGCGAGGGACCTAAAGGGTCCGGACAAAAAGGAAGGACGGTGGAGTCATTTGGTCGCTGCAAGGGGTCGAGGAGTTAGCCTTTGTTGAGGTATAATTGGCTTGATTTTACGGGAAAAGAGCTGACGTCAAGGAAAGGTTCTTTAGTCTACTTGGAGAATTGTTCGATTGCACTGCTAACCTTTACCAAAAAGCCAATTCTCAATGGACATAGGAGTTTTAAAGTAAAATATTTGCATGCTTTAAACAGTAAAGCATCATTCCATAGTTACCAAACCTCGGGTGCTCTCGCACAAGGATTACTGCATGGCCAAACCCCCTCTAAGACTAGAACAAAAGGCACTGTCGTTGGCCGTCCACCAGCCCCTTCAATGCTCTTCGGTGCTCTTAAGTAGTATATCTAAAGGCGGGCTGCTTCTTGTCTGAGAGATCCTGATAGTCATCCACAAGAGAGTTCACATCGACCTCGTTAATCTCAGACGGCCTTCCGTACTTGCGATCCTTCTTCCGATTCTCCCAGGTGCAAACGACAAAGTACAAGCCCATCAGCAGCATTGCCGTACAGTAGCAGGCCATCATGGCGATCACACCGCCGGTGTATTCGGGCGCCTGGCTGGCCCGGAAGGTCTGGGGACCGATGAGGTTTCCCGTCCCATACCCGAGGAGAAGGATGCCAAAGGTGACGACCTTTTTGGTGTTTCCGGCAGTATTGGCTTGAGGGAGAGAAATAGCCGTCACGTAGGGTGCTGTTTTGGGTTCGTCAGTTTCGGCTGTCAACAATCCACTGGCAAGTCGAAATAGAGGGCTTCTTACCCCAGTAGCAATACATCATGTACAACCCAAACATCTGGCCGCCGAGGTTTGACCTCGGCAGTCCGTATACAAGTGCCGTACCCATCAACGGGAAGCAGACTGAGATCATGATACAGACCACACGGCGATTTTGATATCTCGCAGCAAAGTACGAGGTGAGGAAGCCGGAGAGTGTGGAGATGACGCCGTTGGGCATCGAGAGCAGAGCGGATTTTTGAGCATTAAAGCCAAGATTGTTGATGATCAAAGCACCAAAAGTAATCAAGCCACCATTCGGAATATTGAGCGCGATATTGAAGAAGAAGATGATCCATATCTTGACATCGAGGATGGCTTCTAGTGCCTGATCCCACTTCCACTGGTTATTGACTATGCCCGTACGGTTCTCGGCCAAGCGTTGCACGGCGTGCCATTTCTGCTCAAGTGTGAGCCATTGGGCGTTTATGGGTGAGTCCGGAAGGACGGCCATAATGAAGATGGAGTAGAGCATGTTGATCGAACCCGTAAGTAGGTACAGATACCTCCAACGGGCCAGAGCTGCCGACTCTGGTATTCGTCCGATAATCCACGACAGAAAGCCGTTGATGACAGACGAGAACACAGACAGGATTACTACCAGATAGATCAGCACAAGTTGATCCTAGAGGATGGTCGATGGGTAACTGACTTCCGTTTCTGATGGGCTGCTCCGACTTCTTCCAAAATCTCGAGATCAGGAGAGTTGCACCGGGGCTGATAATGGCCTCGAACATGCCCATCAAGAACCGCAATGCCATCAAGCCGGCCCAGTTATGACTGGCCGCTATGCACATAGTCATGGCGGACCACAGAATGGAGCAGAAACTAATGTATTTTCCGGCAGGAAATCGATGAATCAGGTACGTGGATGGAAAGATGCCAACGAGCATCTGGCCATATCAGCAGGCAATTCTCAAACGTGGATGCTTGATATACGTACACCAATCGACAAAATGGTACCCAGCCAGCTGTACTGCTGGCCGTGAAGGTGATTGTCCTCTCTAAACCCATACAGAGCTCCAGTGGCAAGCTGAACTTTGTCAACGGCAGAGAAAAGGCACATGAAAAAGAGCTAGAGGGGGAAAAGTAAGCCTTTGCTTTATTTGGCTTTCCCGATTTTGGAAGGAGGTATCACCAGAGGGATCATCCGGGAGTCAATCCTCCGGACCAGTTTCTTTTCCTCGTCTGGAGTCATTGGATGGAAAGGTCCGACAGTTGCCAGAAACTGAGCAGCCTCGTCATACTTCTCGGCGACTAACTTCCCTCCAGCTTCCTCAACAATGCCAGTGGCATAATCGCTTGGAGCCTTCTGGACCTGTTCATTTACAGCCACGGCGTCTTTTATATCCGTAGACATGGCGGATTAGGGGTGTAATCACGTTTTGCAAGAGAGAAGTTGGTGGATTCGCGACTGAGCTCGTTCCTTGTTGGCCATTGGCACTGGGATCTGAGTCCTATTGTATAGAGAATAGCCCCGAAGCGATACCAATGATTGCGGCTGCCCTCCGACCTTGGCACCCCTGTTGCTGATAACGGATATCAACATGCATATTCGAGAATACGGGGTAAGACTGAAGCTCCAGCGTGGCGTTGCGTAAGCACTTCGGAGTTTCGCTACCTTGATAACGAATCTTGATAGATTTACGAAGAGGAGGAAGGTCGACACGAGAATCCACTCGCCATTGCGACCTTAGGTCGTCTCCACATGATCCACATATTCCAAAGAGTTGAATCCTGATGCAGTCTATGAACTCGTTGGCATTCAAGATAAGACATCCGTCGCAACGACCTTAATCCCTGGACAGATATCCGGGGGATGGTTTACTAATACGGGATCGCCAGCCGGCTCGCGTAGCATCTCCCTTTCTGTCTGCGGCTATCTCTCCTACCGCAGGGATGTTCATGTCATATATACCGGGAACGGAATAGTATATAGGCAAGGGGGTTTATCTGTTCTCAGTCAAAGCTATCGATCAGTTTTTTATTCTTTAAACCTCACATTGGTTTAAAATTATTGCCTATCGTCTTGCAATGGGATCCATCGGGCCATCTTTGCCTAAGCGCATCCGATTTGCTATCGGTAATATATTTCATTATGATCACCACCTTGAGATGCTGGCCACTGACGATTCTTGCAGATCGAGGAGGCACCTTCACCGATGTATGGGCAGCTGTCGATGGTCAATCTGATATTGTGCTCAAATTGCTGTCGGTCGACCCAGAGAATTACCGAGATGCACCTTCAGAAGGTGACAGTTCTGCACCTAATCTCCAGCGCCACATCTTAACCGTAGCAAACAGGAATCCGTCGGGTACTGGAGCAGGTCGGCAATGTTCCCATTCCGCGTTCTGAGCCGCTCCCAAAGGCGTTGATCGAGTCGATCAGAATGGGCACTACGGTGGCAACCAACGGTATAGAATCCGTTCTATCAAGTCCTTTTTCTGGTGACAACAAAAGACTGACACTGTATATCCCAGCCCTTCTGGAACGGAAAGGCACCCGGCACGCTTTTGTCGTCACGGCGGGATTCCGGGATCTTTTAGACATCGGCCACCAGTCCCGTCCCAAACTCTTTGATCTCGACCATCGGAAGCCAGAGACCCTCTACGATGAGGTCGTTGAAATCAATGAGAGGATCACGATCGAGGATTTCGAAGAGCGGCCTGCGGAGCTGAACTTGGCCCATGAAGAGGGAACTCTTGTCAAAGGCTCTACCGGTGATATTCTACGCATCGTCAAGCCTCTCGATGTAGACGAAGTTCGGGAGAAATTGCTCGAGATCAAGAACAAGGGAATCGATGCCTTGGCCATTTGTTTCGCCCATTCCTATCTATATCCTCAGCACGAAGAGGCTGTTGCTCAAATTGCATCCGAGTTGGGGTTCAGCCACATTTCATCGTCTTCTACAGTCGGCGCAAAGATGATCAAAATGGTCCCTAGAGGGAGTTCGGCTTCCGCAGACGCGTATCTGACCCCCGAGATTCAGCGATATGTGAGCACGTTCGCCAAGGGTTTTGAAGACGGAAACTTGACTGGCGTACAGTGTGAATTCATGCAGAGCGACGGTGGATTAGTCAGCTACAAATCTTTCACAGGTCTCAAGGGCATTCTAAGTGGTCCTGCAGGTAAGCCATTCAACCTCTGTGTCTGGCTGAAGAATATTCTAACATGGACAGGCGGTGTTGTAGGCTATGCAAAAACCTCGTACGAGGGAAAAACCCCTGTTGTTGGCTTCGACATGGGAGGCACCTCTACTGATGTGTCTCGCTTTGGAGGTTCTCTGGAGCATGTGTTTGAAACTACCACAGCAGGCGTTGCGATCCAGAGTCCTCAACTAGACATCAACACGGTGGCAGCAGGTGGTGGCAGCATATTATTCTGGGAAAACGGACTTTTCAAAGTCGGGCCAGAGGTTAGAGGATTTGTCCACATACAAGCACGATTGAAACTAACCAGAGCTCAGAGTGCTGGAGCACACCCGGGCCCTGCCTCATACCGCAAGGGTGGTCCTCTGACCGTGACAGATGCCAATCTCATGCTGGGCCGCCTCATTCCCCAATACTTCCCGTCGATCTTTGGTGCCTCTGAAAATATGCCGCTAGATGATGAAATTGTTAGGGAGAAATTTGCACAGTTGGCAAAGTCCATCAACGCCGAGACGGGACGTTCAATGACGGCCGAAGAAGTAGCCAACGGTTTCATTGACGTGGCTAATGAGGCCATGGGGCGGCCCATCCGGGCAATCACCGAGGCTAGAGGTCATGACACGTCTGCTCATAATCTGGCAGTCTTTGGTGGAGCAGGCGGCCAACATGCTTGCGAACTGGCGAAGAAGCTCGATATCAAACGGGTCATTATTCACAAGTTCTCGAGCATTCTCTCTGCCTACGGAATGGCTCTCGCCGAGGTCATACAAGAAGTGCAGGAGCCAAGCAGCGAGGCCCTGTCAGATGAGTCTGTACCAAGAATCGCCAGAAGGGTACAGGAACTCCAGAAACAGGCAGCAAAGGATCTGTTGGACCAAGGAGTGGATCCTGCTGCTATTCGTTATGACAATTATCTACACCTGAGGTACGAGGGAACCGAGACTCAGTTGATGATCGCTCAGCCAGAAGATCTGGACTACAGAGCTACTTTCGAGAAGGAACATTTAAGGGAGCTTGCTTTTCTATTCCCGCCGTCTCGGAAGGTTCTTGTGGACAATATTCGTGTCCGGGGAATTGGAGCAAGCAGTGAAACCAATCAGGACAACGACAGGCTCACATTCGAGTTGCGGGATACTACTTTCACCAGTATTGCAACGCAAGAGGCCTCACACAAGGTTGGATTTGCCCCTGCGATCTTAAACGCCAGCTCGGACTAATACAGAACCAGTCAAAGGTGTACTTCAGCCCGATTGGCTACCAAATGGCTCCCGTTTTCCTTCTCGAGAACCTGCATAGGGGTGATGCAGTCGAGGGTCCGGCCATCATAATCGATAGCACCCAGACTATAGTGGTCACCCCCGGTGCAAAGGCGCTGATCTTGACATCCCATGTCATAATCGACCTGCCAGAGGACACGGAGGTGGCCAAGGCTGCCACAGTCGAATTGGTAGCCGATCCCATTCAGTTGTCTGTCTATGGCCACCGGTTCATGGGAATCGCAGAGCAGATGGGTCGCACGCTGCAGAGAACCAGTCTCTCTCTCAACATTAAAGAAAGACTAGACTTCTCCTGTGCGATATTCGGCCCGGACGCTGAGCTTGTCGCCAATGCTCCCCACGTCCCTGTCCATCTGGGCAGTATGAGCTACGCTGTGAAGTACCAGGCAGAACTCCATAAAGGCGTTCTGAGGCCCGGCGACGTCTTGGTCAGCAACCATCCAGAGTCTGGAGGCACGCATCTGCCGGATATCACTGTGATCACACCAGTATTTGAACCAGATGGGAAGACAATCTGTTTCTTCACCGCTTCACGGTTAGTCGTCCCAGCCGAGCTTCTTGGAAGAAGTGCTAACCGAAGGTCGAAGTGGACACCACATGGACATTGGCGGGTTGAACGGGACATCCATGTCGCCAGACTCGACTACCCTGTACCATGAGGGTGCTGCGATCCGGTCATTCTTCCTTGTGCACAATGGAGAGTTCGATGAGAAAGGTATCCGAGACATCCTCCTCGAGCCCGGCACACACAAGGACTGTACAGGATCCCGGAGACTGGAAGACAACATCTCCGATCTAAAGGCCCAGATTGCCGCAAACAACAAGGGTGTGGCTCTGATACAGGCCCTGATAGCGGAAAATGGAAAATCATCTGTACACTTCTATATGAAGAAGATCCAGGAGAACGCCGAAACGGCCGTCAGGAATTACTTGAAGGCGACACGGAAGAGATTCAATGGCCAAGTCCTGACGGCAGAGGACTACATGGATAACGGCTCGACGATGCGTGTGGCAATTACCATTACCGAGGATGGAAGCGGAACATTTGACTTCCAGGGGACCTCGTCGGAGATGCTGGCGAATATGAACGCCCCCCTCGCAATCACGTACTCTGCACTCATCTACACCTTGCGGGTTCTCATCGGCAGCGACATCCCGCTGAACCAGGGCTGCCTGATCCCGGCCAAAGTCGTCATTCCGAAGAACACATTTCTCAACCCCTCTGCAAACCGTGCAGTGTGCTGTGGAAATACGCTGACATCACAACGGGTGACGGATCTCCTGCTGAAAGCATTCCGGGCTGCAGCCGCCTCGCAAGGATGCATGAACTGTATGGGATTCTTCGGCCGTGGAGGAGTCGGCCCTGACGGCAAGCCTCTCCCGGGCTTCGCGTACAATTACGGCGAGACTATTGCTGGAGGTGCCGGGGCCGGTCCAACATGGCATGGTGCCAGTGGCCTGCATACGCACATGACCAACACTCGCACGACGGATGCCGAGGTGCTGGAGAAACGGTACCCCGTTTTGGTGCGGGAGTTTTCCATCCGCAAGGGGAGCGGCGGTAAAGGCAAGTTTCGTGGAGGAGATGGTGTTGTTCGGGACTTTGAGTGCCGCACACCCCTGACTTTCAGTATGATCTCGGAGAGACGAGTGCATAGGCCATACGGGATGGAAGGTGGAGAGCCGGGCCAGTCTGGCGTGAATTACTGGGCGCAGAGGAATAAGGACGGCACGTACACCTGGCTGAATTTCGGGCCAAGAGGCCAGCTCGACATGAACACTGGAGACCGATTCGTCATCCACACGCCTGGCGGCGGTGCTTGGGGGAGTGTCGATGATGACGGGGTTGTTGAGGCTCGTAGCAAGGTGAACAATTTTGCACCGAGGGCCAATGGAAGCCTCATCTCATTCTTAACAGCTCAAGTTGAAGGCTGAGATGTCAGGACACAAGGCAGCATATTTGTAATCAGTGTTCTGGACTGCAAATAGATCAAGAAATTATAATCTGCTGAAATCAGCCGTTTAAGCGTTTATTCGGCCGTCCTTTTTTACCAGTCAACTGTTTACTTCTACTCCAAGAAGAAACCGTATTATAACGGTTATATAAAACGCAATATTATTTTACCAGAGATTAGGAGAGATAAGTTTCTTTCTACAAACTTTCCTCGATATAACAATTGTCAAGGCAAAGCACAGCGAAGGGCTAGCTATAAATAATGTATTGGTATTCCCGTTGTTATGCATATACTCTGTACACGTATATGTTTAGCTTACGTAGTCGAGAGGCAGGCTGACTTAGAGAAAAGGCAGGAGAGGTTGAAGAGAATTTGTAGGCTTGTGTATTGGACCAAAGAAACTGCTTTTATACTCCGTAAGATTAGTAACTTGTTTTCTGCCAGCATAAAAATCCCATTATTGAGATTGCTACTCCCGTGCTATATTCGGCACACGCAGCGTGTGTATAGCGATGGCCCATTTTCTGCCAACGTTAGTCACTATAAAAAGGTGATCATATAAGATAATGTTATTCCCATGTTATCTACGGTAGATAGCGGCCATTCTTTACAAAACCGGCATGATGACAAAGAAACCACCGGCTCACCACAATTCTTCCACATTTCAATCACACCATTTTGCACTTCTCTGAACAATTATTCGACCACCTAAGTCGATGGATACCTCGCCCAAGGGAAAATCGTCCAACATGGCCCACCTGCCCCCCAGCCTGGCTATCGCGAAAACTAAGCACGAGACAGCCTGACATATCTTGAACAAATTGCGGGAGACAATTTGAAGCCCTGTCGCGTGATGTGGAGCCGGACGTGGAGCCAGGCGAGGAGCAGGTGGGTTGGGCTGGCTTCGAAGGAAAAGGAAGCTATTCAATTGGAACGAGATATTGTTGCAGAGGAGCAGAACGCTGGTATACTGCAAAACAGAGTGGCTAACAAACGTCTCCGAGACATAAACCAGCGCTATCTGTCTGTCGGAGACGAGCTACGGAAAACAGCAAAAGAAGAAAATACGTTTCGCCGATGCTGGAGTCGTACGCTTGTTAGAGCCACGTGAAAATTTCTTATCTGAAAGCCTTTTAGCTCTTTACAAGAGGTCCGATGGGCTCTCATGGGTGGAAAGACAGCCTTTACGTTGGCGCCACGATGCTCTTACCTGCTACGCAGGCACTGGCGAACAGGGAGGGCATCAAGCATGCAAAGCCGGTTGGTGCAACATAAGCGGAATGTGGCATCCAGACGTCTGTGTAAAAGCGGCGCCTATTGTACCCTTCTTACCCGATGCTGCGGATATGGGCGAAGTACTATTCGGCCGTCGGGCGGAATCACTTCATCAAGCAGGGAACGCACTGCTTATGTTGGACCTTATCAAGAGCTGGGTTCGACAATTATCAACTAGTGGTTGTTCCATTTAACTTAAACGAATCAATCACCTATTACACGGTGGCGGACAGACATCCTTTCCTCCGACATTAACAATATATATATTGGCAGCGACAGCTTTACTTCTACAGACTTGAATGGAAGGGAGCTACAGTTCCTCAATAAGAAGCGTCCAGCCTCACGCTTCCTTTACTTCCATTTCATCATGGCGCTTGTCCGCATCAAGGACACTCAACGTCGCGGATGGAAAGATATATGGGCCCGATACTACGAGCAGCGCCCTTTCCCAACACCAGGGAACTACATGCAAAAAAACATGTTACTCGCCCTTGCCACCCATTTCGAAACTGTTGGCATGAATGTGGTGGATTCCTGGATAAGGGACAATGGCTTTGACACACCTTTGAAGCTGACCGATGAGGAGGCCACAGAAGCGGCCCGCCGAGTGCATTTAGCCGTAAAAGATGCTATTTCTTCCGCCAAGAAGCCGAAAATATTAAAAGAAGAGTGCTCGGAGGAGAGTGAGGAGGACAGTTCAGAAGGACAGCTCAGAGGAGGAGTTCGAAGACGAAGAGGAAGAGGAAGATATAGCGAGGACAAGGGGGCCAGATTAGGGCCGCTGTCTACGCCATAGAGAGTGGAGCAGCGCCGATTCTAGGTACCACATCGTTTTGGTAGGCAAGGACTGGTTTACCGTTTATTTGCGGACAAAATTCTAGGCTGTGTAGTTCTCTATCCGAAAGGGCGGCTCTTATTGTCCAAGAAGCCTAGGCGCTAATCTACAGATTTGGTGTGGAAGGTGCATGTATTCGCCTGCACCAGAAACTAGTGCAGGCTGCACTGCGTCAGTGAAAACTGACCCACAGGGTCACGTGCAACAATTGGCTTCCTTTAAGGAGTAAGTCCGATTCCTACATAAAACTGGTTACTTAGTTCTTCATATTTAAACGAAGGAGTTTTAAGTAAAGGTATTTCCTACACGTACCGTATACACCGGTTTAGCGATCTACCGCCTACGAAGCATTATATAAGGATTTAGCCAAAGAAAGTGGTTACAGTGAGGTAAATGAAAACCCTAAGCTAAATATTTGGTTAAAGATAGGGAAGAAAAAAGGGCATATATATTTCTTACTTCCTCTTACAAGTGCCGAAATATACTATGCTAAAGCTTCCTTTCCTCTAAAGACTAAGTAGACTCAACGGGCTAACCTTTAAGCCGGCTAAGGTCGTATGCGGTAATAGCTAAGCTAATAGGCATCCTTACTACAGTAGTTAACGAGCGGACGATGAAATATATTATTCTGTGACGGGCTATAGCCCGGTGTAAGTCCTCGGCTCCGCCCTCGGCTCGGAACAACCAGTCGGCCGTGTCACGCGACCCACCACGTGACACATCCCGCGAGAGCCTATGACGCAACACCCTGATTAACGCAGAAACCCAAAGACTCCTATCCCCCCCTAGACCCCTACCTCTTGGCTACGGACTACCCCACCCTATGCCCGCCGGTAACTTATACGGGCAAGAGGCAGGGGCTAGTAGATAGGACCTAGTGGATTACGAAGGGAGGGAGGGAGTTATTTAAGAAAGAAGGAAGCAGGCCTGTTTGCGTAGATATCTTTCTTCTTCTTTAGTTTAGTTTTCAACCAGTTTGATTCACCCAACAGTGATTTCTCCCATTGGGCTGGATCTTCACATATTCTAACAATTCGTATAGAAACGGTTTATCTCGGCATGCCTCCTTCTTTAGATTTATTAATGCGCGGGAATAGTCCATCCATCTAGCCGAAGCTGAATTAAAGCTGGCAAATCCGTAGAACCATCCCCCCTAACTCCATTACGGTCATAGTCGTGTAATATGTGGTCGATGCACTCTCCCGCAGCGGAGAGATGGAGAATGCGAGCTATAGCAGTATGGATTGCGAGATATCGTGGCGACGGGGGCTCAATACTGTGGTTTTCACTCGGGTAAAGCGTTCGGGTGACTGGTAACTTGCCACTATAAAGTCCCGGTTCAAAGGTATTGATACGGTAGGTATGATCATCGCCAGTCGGCTCAAAAAAAACCGCAAACTTCCTAAATGCGGAGTGAATGTCGTGCGTGAGTGTTATGGCGTTTGCTGGTCGGTCGATATTGGGCCCGTCGAGTTCGTAAACAACATTACTGTCGAAGATATTCAGTAGAGACAGTGCCAATTTTTTTGCAGGTGCCTAATTAAAGGAAGTAAGCATAAAGGTCACTTGATCCTATTGTGAAGAAAAATTACCAATGTCCCATCTGCCTCTAATTGGGTAAGCGAGTGAGGTAATATGTGTGCTACCTCGAGGCATGAAAATCCGTGCATTCGGCCTTCTAAGGCAATGCCTTCGTCATCGACAGCTAGCTTGCCCTCTGAACGAGCTTTTTGGAGGCGGTCCTTAGCGACATCTACATCAAAACTGAGAGTTGCAATGCAACAGTGTTTGTCGCGTTGTAAGCATAAGCCTCGCAACTCTGAAATTCGCTCCGTTGTACCCAGGGCACTCATGTCGCCCTGGTGTTGCTGCAGCCTTTGAAGTGCCGACATTGATGCAGGTGTTGGCTGAGGAGTACCCCAAGACGCCTTCACTATAATAATATTAGATAGAACCGACTAATGTGTGGCCGGTACAGATGAAACGTACGAGGGAAAAAAAAGTTCTGAAAGAGAAACTCTGCAAATTCGAATAAAGACGCGCCCAGAACAGCTTCTTCGGTGATATTATCGAGGTTCAGCAGGCTGTCGTCAATCGGTATCCGTGTAAAGTCAAAAAACTCCTTGAGAAACAGAGTTTTAGACGTGTCGGAACGTGCAAACTCGTAGGTCAGCCCCACAAGCTTCGTGCGGTTGTATCTGCCCGCAGCATTGTGCAAGACAGTGTCGAAGTGGCTGATCAGCTTGTTGAAGCATCGAGCTGCTGAAAGCGACTCAGCCACAGACCAGGAAATTTCTTGGGGGGCCGCCACGAACACGCTCTCCAAAGAGGCCCGGTGCCTATGGTGCGGTTGAGCTTGTTGCCGATCGACTGACCGGATTTTATTGTCGCGATCCATGGTATCTAGTTTTAGGTGCAGGAAGAAAGGACGATACGATTTGTCTAGAACTAAAAGAAGCGGGGTCTTACGAGCAGCACAGTATTATATACAGTATTTCTATACTTACGCACGGCCATATATTTTGTCTTGGACCTAAAAGCGGGCCTGTACTCCGTACTCCGTACTTCGCACAGCATTACTATCTCGTAGACACGCTTTATTTCAGATCTCGTCGATTGTCTTGTCTTGGTCGTCTAGTCTGGTTTGACAAACTACGCTATTTAGCACGGGAAAGTGGTGGACAATAGCTGTGCAATGTACACGCTGACTGTATTCGCGGGCCTCCTTTTTCCCAACTCGCTGCGCATACCATTCTGTGGAAAAGTGCATGTATTCTCATGCACTAAAATTAGTGCAGGATGCACTGCGGCAGTAAGAAACTCTGCGCAGTGATCGTTCAGACGGTCACGTGCAACACATTCACTAGGGCATAGGCACTCTCTCGTCCCTGGCCCTCCCCTCCCATAAGAGGAAGATTTCCCGAGCCTCATTTGCATTTGGTATGTGATGCTTGGACCCGCTCTCCCTGTCTCAAAATCTAGCAGGGGTACGCATCTCGAGGCTTATTAACGAAATGCTATAACCATGTTCCTTCCATTAACTAATAACATAAAACCGGACTATATTAGAATATATCGTTAAATCGGCAAATCCCAGCGTCATTTATACCGTAACACGTAAACGAAAACCGTAGCTAGGTCTTTAGAGCAGAAAGCGGAATCCGTCATTCCCAGCAGCTCCATTAGAGCCAACGTCACGGACGTGCTCGCCGCGATCGAGCTTCTTGTTCAGACGGGCGAGATAAAACCGCAAGCCGGTGGCTGCAATAACAGTCATGGCAGACATGGCAATGTTGACACCAAAAGCAGTGGCATAGCGAGGAGCAGCCGATTCTGGGGATATTGTCAGCCTGAGGGCAGTGGGAGCGTCGTATGTATGGAATCAGTCGTTGCTTACTTGGATAGAGGTATGGCGAGTAAATCTGGCAGACGTTGCTCAGACTATTGATCATTGCCAGGGCAGCAGCTCGCTTCGCCGCAGGCCGGGGAAGAACTGGACGGTCAGCAGGGAGGGGTAATCAGGAGAGTGGTGGAGGAGGCCTACTGTTGGAGATGTAGCCAAGGGCGACAACATAGCCCGAGTACGTCGATCCTACCATGATACACATGGCGCTGTGCTGTCAGTCACTGCAGACGAAACAGGAGGGATGGAGGAAGCGGGTGAACATACAAGTAGCGAGGTGCAAAATTGGTAGTGGAGATGGCAATGATGTACATAACCATAGCCAACAGGGGAGGAAGAGCAATGTGCAGGTATCGCTCGCCGGTGCGGTCAGCATGCCAGGCATTGGTTAAGCAGGCGATGACGGCGATCAGGTACGGAGGGGTGGTGAGGAACAGGGTCGTGATGTTTCCTTTGCCCAGGGTTTTGACGACACTGGTTTGTTAGTATTTCTTTCTTTCTTTCTTTCTTTCTTTCTCTCCCCCACTCACGTCGGAAAAAAGGTCGTCATGGAGCCGCTCGCGGTCGAGCCGTAAATGACGGCCAGGATGAGCCACGTCTTGACGTCGGAGGCGGCCAGGCGGAAGCCGTGCAGCGGCGACTGGTGCTGGCTGTCGATCCAGTCGTCCTCGCCAATGTCGGCCTGCAGCCGCCAGCTGGCCAGTTCGCGCTCCTCGGCCGACAGCCAGCGCGTGGTGCGCGGCAGGTTCGGCAGCAGGAAGAAGGCGCCCAGGGCGACGCCCACGGTGATGCTGGCCTCCAGGATGAAGAGCCATCGCCAGGCGCTGAGACCGTGCAGGCCGTCCATGCCGTTGAGGATGCCGGCGGCGATGAGCCCGCCAAAGGCGCCCGACAGCAGCGAGCCGCTGTACAGGATGCCGGTGCGCAGGGCCAGCTCCCGGCGCGTGTACCAGCAGGAGAGGTAGTAGAGGCAGCCGGGGAAGTAGGCGGCCTCGACGAAGCCGAGCACGAAGCGGGCCGCCAGGATCCCGCCGTACGACTGCGACGCCGCCGTCGCGCCCGAGACCAGACCCCAGACGAGCATGCAGCCGGGCAGGTACAGCGCCGGCCGGCCGAGCTTGTTGAGCAACATGTTGGAGGGAACTTGGGGTGATTAGTAAGCATAAACGTTTCATGCTACACCACGCGCACCTTGCATCAGCAGATAGCCGACAAAGAGAATGCTGACGGCCGTGTTGAACTGGTAGCCCTGGAGGTGGAGGTCGCGCTGCAGATGCGACAGGCCGGCCGCGGCAATGTTGTTGCGGTCGAGATAGTTCAGGATATAGATCAGCACGATCATGGGCATCCTGTCGGTCAGCACAAGCAGCAGAAGCAGCACAAGCAGCACAACCTACAGCCGGATGTCAATCTTGCGCCGCAGACGCGTCTCCTTGGCCGCCAGCTCCTCGGGCGAGGCATCGCGGATCCACTGCGGACACTCGCTTTCGGGACTCTTGGCGACAACGGTCTCGAGCGCCTGAATCTCAACGGCGAGGTCGTCCTTCTTGTCGTTGCCACTGTCCAGGGCGATGTTGTTCTGTGTATTGGCTGCCATAATGCCTCGTTGCAAGAAGATCAAGAGAATGGCAAGGACATGTCGACACAATCTCGGACAGAAAAACAAACGAAACTGGCCGCTCTTATGCGTCTGGATCAGACTTCCAAAGAGCCTTCTCTCTTCTCATGTGGCGATACAACCTCAACTGCCCATGTCTCCCCCTCTTCTCTAGCCGTCTCCGCATCTCCATATTCGGATAAGCAAGACCTGGGGTTACGATGGGGAACAGCATGGGGCCACAATTTGCGGGGAAGACACAAGGGGGTGACCTACGGCGACAAAGCGAGACGTCAACGACGGATAGCAGTAGGCGGACATTCGGATGAGGAGATCGGAAAAGGTGTGCCGTCAATCGGGAGTAGGAATGTGACGAGTTGGGATAGTCGTGGTCAATGTCAAACGACGATTCCTCGTGATTGTACGCTGATGAATAGCCTTGAACGTGCCGATGGGACTTTGGGCCCCAGCAATCTGCTACAGCACATTTCTGAGCCCTCGGAGCACAGTGAGATCACGTCGTTTCAGCTATTGTATAGAATCTATCTTGTCTTTATTGAACTCTATGGGTAAAAAAAAAAAAAAAACCCCGGGGGCACTTAGTAAACATAGCGAAAGTTCATATTCTCCTTGTCCGTCAGGTCCTCGAAAGCGGTGGCGTCCAAGTCTCTGCTCTCCGGGCCCTGCAGCCTGTCGCGCCGCCTGTTCTCGGCGGCCAGGGCGAAGCGTAGGACCAAGATCATGGCCGTCTCTAGCAGCAGGACGACGATCATGCTCCAGATGCCCAAAGAGTAGACGGGAGCCTGCTCGGCCTTGTAGAAGAAGGGACCGGCGATGTTGCCGGTGCAGTATCCTGGTCGAGTTAGACAGCGGAGGGGAGGTGGCGGGGGACAGACGCAGACGCACCCAAGAACAGACAGGCCGACGTGATCATCTTCTTCGAGTGGCCGGCCACGTTGGCCGTCTGCATGGAAAGCAGCAGGACCCAGGTCGCGGTGACGGAACCGGTGAGCTGTTTGTGAGCGGTGATGACTAAGCAAACAAGTGGGACAGAATGTATCTTACATAGTAGCAGATGAGGCGGCCGATGCGCTGGTCACTGGGCACGTAGTGCAGGCCAAAAGCGCCGGCGATGCTGGGAAGGAGAAAGGCGACCATGACGAGACAGCGGCTGTTGGGCGGCAGACGGTCGTTGATAAAGACGCTGCTGAGGATGAAGAGGAAGATGCAGGCGCCGTAGGGAATCTGCAGCAGGGTGGTGACCACTGGGGCGGGTGGGTTAGAACGAGAAGCCAGACAGACGACGGACAGTGTGCGCACAGGTAGAGAAGCCAAAGCCTTTGGTGATGATGGTGCCAAAGTTGGTCGTCCCGCCGTTGGTGGTGGAGTGGAAGAGGGCGATGAGGAAGAAGAGGACGGTCTTGACGTCGGTGAGGGCCTCGAAGACGTGGTGCGGCTTAAAGGTGGGACTGGCGATACCGGTCTGGTTGTCGCGGAGCCGATGGACGGCCAGACGGCGTTCGCGGGCGGTCAGGGGGAGGAGGATATGGCTGATGCTGAGGGAAGCCAAGGTGAGCTTGTTTTTAGCCGTTTCGGGGCCATTGTTGGTCTCTTTGGGCCCCCCATCAACGGGACTGTCGGGCAGGGCGACGGCCATGAACAGGCCCCAGAGCGAGCAGCAGGCGCCGATGAGGAGGAACTCGTAGCGCCAGGACGCCAAGGCGCCGTGGATCTGGCCGATGGCATAGCCCAAAAGGCCGCCACCAGCGACGCCGAGGCCGTTGGCACAGTACCAGAGGCCGATCTTGACGGGCTGTTCGCGGCGGGTGTACCACATGCTGGTGACGAGGATAAAGGCCGGGTCCGCCACGGCCTCGGCCGCACCACCGACGACACGCAGGGCGGCCAGACCGGCAAAGTCGTGGCAGGCGGCCTGAGCCATTAGCAGGACGCCCCAGAGGAAAATGGTGGTGCCGAGATAACGGCCGACGTGCAGCCGCTGCAGCAACAGGCTCGCTGGCACGGCCCAGGCGAGGAAGCCGAGGTAGAAGAGCGCCGACAGCCAGCTGTAGTCGGTCTTGCGCAGGTGCAGGTCTTCCTGGATACCAAAGACGGCCGCGTAGGAAAGGGTGGTTTTGTCCACATAGAAAAACACAAACGACACCGCAAACAGTGGCAGCAACACCCGGTCGATCTTGCGCACCAGCCGACGCTCCTCGGCCGCGTCCATCTCCATCTCGTCGGCCTCGTCCAACATGGCCAGGGCAATGTCGCCTCCGTGGCCTGGCTTTCGCTTCGCTTCATCCTCGGCCAGCCAGCCGTCGTCACACCGCTCGACCTGGTCCACCGTCGCCTTGTCACCAACATCGCCCGTCTGTACAGTCTGTAGCTCTTTCATCGTGAAAGTACAACGCAATGAGCACGTCCTCTTTTCCCTTTCGTTCCCTCTTTCCCTCTATCCCCTCTCCCCTCCCCCTCTCTCCGCCTTATATACATCTACACGCTCTCCAACTGCTATCCGGCCACCTGGACCTCCACCCCAGAGTCCTCGTCGAATACCCCGTGGGGTAGGTACACTACCTCGTAAGCTGCAGCACTAGCGGACTTGTTTCCGGAGGATGTCCGACGGCTCGGAAAAGCGACTAGCTGCAGCATCGGCTAGCAGGACCTCGGAAATTGTGGGGCCACACCTCTTCCGCCGAAGACGCAGCTACAAAAGATGTCTGCTGAAGAGGGTGCCGTCTCTGGCCGCGATCTTCCACGACCAGGAACCAGAACGATGACGGTGCCCACGTCCTTCCAGCTGAGCTCAGGATATGCCATTCCGGCCGTCGGCTTGGGCACATGGGTAGGTCATCGCCCTGTCGTCCTGTCGTCCTCTGCTCACCAGATGTAGCAATCCAAGCCGAACGAGGTCAAGACTGCGGTCGAGACGGCCCTGCGGCTGGGCTACCGCCACATTGATGCGGCCGCCTGCTACGACAACGAGAAGGAGGTTGGCGATGGGATCAAGGCTTCGGGCGTCGACCGAAAGGACATCTTTGTAAGTCGTCGTTGCTATCGCCCGAATCCCCGATGCTGACACCTGTCTTTGTCCTCTCCCAGCTCACCGGAAAGCTCTGGAATACGCACCACAAGCCAGAGGACGTCGAGCGCCACCTCGACACCACCCTGGCCGACCTGCAGACCGACTACCTCGACCTCTATCTGGTCCATTGGCCCGTGGCCTTTGAGCCGGCTGGTGAGGCTGTCCGCTTCCCCGTCGACCCAACGACGGAACAGATCGCCGTCATCGATGTGCCCATGGCCGACACCTGGAGGGCCATGGAGGCTGCCGTGCGCAAAGGCAAGGTCCGCACCATTGGCGTGTCCAACTTTACGCGCCAGCACATCGAGGACCTCTGGCAGACCGCCTCCATCCGCCCGGCCGTCAACCAGATCGAGGCACATCCGTATCTGCAGCAGCCCGACCTGCTCGAGTGGTGCAGACAAAACGTGCGGCCCCTGAATAGCGTTTTGCTCTTTCTCTGCTCACATCACCTAGAACATTGTCGTTGCCGCCTACAGCCCCATGGCCAACAACATCTACAACCTGCCACGGTAAGAACAGTGTCTGGCACAACTCCGCACAGCTCCTAACAGCGTCCACAGAGCCATCGACGATCCGGTCGTCATTGAACTGGCAAAATCCCTCGGCAGAGAGCCGGCACAGGTGCTCCTCAGTTGGGCAGTCCAGCGAGGCACCGTCGTGCTGACTAAGTCCGTCACACCCGCACGCATCCAGCAAAATCTGCAAGGTGAGTGTGAGGTCAGAACTGAGAGAGACAGAGTCTACAGCTGATATGACCGCAGTCTCGGAACTTCCCAATAATGTCTTTGACAAGCTGAACGCGCTCGACCGTCATAGCCGTTATAACTTCCCCAAGCGTCTCGGCGTGAATATCTTTGGCGAGTGGACCGAGACCGCGCTTAAGGCAGCCGTCGAGGAGTGGAAGGAGGCCCAGCGAGAACTGAAGGCGGCGGCGTCATGATAGAATCGTAGGTAGCAGGCACCACAAGTAGTTAGAGCACGGTCAATTCGAAAGCGTTCGGTCTGACAAAAGAAGAGGGGTTGGTGGTATCTGTCGAAGAAGTCGGTGAGTCGATCCGTTCGAATGGACGTTGAGTAGATCACGGGAGCAGCTTACAGGCGGGTCGCGCTTGCCTCCACGATGTCGGAAAAGCGTCACGCTAGCAGCTCTTCCGATAGTGATGTAGCAGTGCAGCCGTTCCTGCCGTGTTCGGAAACTGGACCGAGTCTCCACTATGTGTTGGGCTCCGACCCCGCAGCCGGCACCGGTGGTTGTGTATGTATATGGGATTGGGTAGCAGCTTCCTTTACTCGTATGATCCCATCTGGCTTACCTCATCCAACCTCTTGAATCCCGCCTTTCCTTCTCACCTCTCCTCCCTCTCACCTCGCCTCCCTCTTTCCTCTCAACTTCAATCGTCGCCGCCATGGGCAAAATTGCAACGATGGAGTGGTTCCGGGTGCCGCCCCGCTGGCTCTTTGTCAAGATCACGGACGAGGCCGGCAATGTTGGCTGGGGCGAAGCGTCTCTGGAGGGACATTCACAGGCCGTCGAGGGCTGTCTGGACGCCTGGTTTGCGCGGTACAAGGGCATGGAAGCCGAGTCAGTAGACGATGGAGCCACAGCCCGAGAGGACACTGAGAGTGCTGACTGCGACACAGCGACATTGAGCACATCTGGCAGCTGTCATGGCGCCACAGCTTCTACCGAGGAGGTCCAGTGTTTATGAGTGCGTTGTCGGGCATTGACATTGCCTTGTGGGATTTGAAGGGTGAGTGAGTGTGTGTGTATTGTCTCTTCTTTTCTCTTTTCTCTTTTCTCTTTTCTCTTTTCTCTTTTCTCTTCTTTCTTCTCTCTTCTCTCTTCTCTCTTCTCTCTTCTCTCTTCTCTCTTCTCTCTTCTCTCTTCTCTCTGCTCTCTTCTCTCTTCTCTCTTCTCTCTTCTCTCTTCTCTCTTCTCTCTTCTCTTCTTCTCTTCTTCTCTTCTTCTCTTCTCCATCATTCTCCTCCCTAACAAGACAGCTCGAAAACTGGGCGTGCCCATCTACCAGCTGCTGGGCGGCAAGCTGCGGACAAAACTGCGCGTGTATGCGTGGATCGGCGGTGATCGTCCGGGCGATGTGGTGAACCAGGCGTGAGTGTCCAGGACCGTCACGACGAACAGCCACCGACTGACCCCCTTCCAGGATGGCTCGCTGCAAACAGGGCTTCCAGGCCGTCAAGATGAACGCGACCGAGGATCTGGGCTGGCTGGACCGGCCGGCGGCCCTGGACGACTGTGTCGAGCGGGTCAAAGCAGTGCGGGCACTCGGCATGGACGTCGGGGTGGACTTCCACGGACGGGTGCACAAGCCAATGGCCAAGCAGCTGGCCCGGCTGCTGGAGCCGCACCGGCCGCTCTTCATCGAGGAGCCGCTGCTATCAGAGCACGGGGCCGGGATCGAGCAGCTGGCCGGCCTCACGACGCTGCCCATTGCCCTAGGCGAACGTCTGCACAGCCGGTGGGATGTCAAGGCGCTGTTGCCGCACGTCGACGTGCTGCAGCCGGACGTGGCCCATGTCGGCGGCATCTCGGAGCTGCGGCGTATCGCGGCCATGGCCGAGGCCTACGACGTGGCCCTGGCTCCGCACTGCCCGCTCGGGCCCATTGCGCTCGCGGCCTGCATCCAGGTCGATGCCGTGTCGCCCAACTTTGCCATCCAGGAGATGAGCGTCGGGATCCACTACAACAGCCAGCTCGGCCACCAGGACCTCACCAGCTACACGACCAACCCCGAGGTCTGGGACGTCCACGACGGCTACATCCAGCTGCTCGCCGGTCCTGGCCTCGGCATCAACATCGACGAGGACATGGTCCGCCGTCTGGCCAAGGACACCGAACCCTGGGTCTCGCCGGGCTTTCTTGGGCCTGGCGGTGAGGTGAGGGAGTGGTAGGGGGGACGGGAGCGAGAAGAGGTGAGAGGTAGGGGGTGAGAAATAAGAGGATGAGAAAGAGAAGAGGATGGGAGGGATACAACAAAGAGGAGAGAAGAGAAAAGGTAGTCAAAGACAGAGACACATGACAAAACGCCAGCAAATTCATGCTAAATCCACTAGCCTCTAAAACCTACACTGCAAACAAAACCATGTCACCACTCCATCACGTCGGACTCTGCTGCTGCTGTCGCTGTCGAAGCGAGCTCTCTGTCGCCTCTGCTGCCACCACGGCCGAGCTGCCCGTAGTGATGGCAGTAGGCCTATCGGGGTTATGGCCACTCTCTTCCTCGTGTGCACTCTCTGAACGTGCAGGAATCGAAGCCAGACGGCCGCCCTCGTCGTCGTCCTCGCGCTTCTCCTTCTTGACAGACACGGCGTCATCAGTCTCCGTCTTGCCGGCTGGTGGCAGCGCGAGTCCCGACTGGGAATTGTTGCCATCCGGACCGTTGGCGCTGCCGGATAGAAGGGTGCCGAGGAGGACGCAGGCGCCGGCCATGCAGAGGACCTCGACGAGCCAAAAGGCCGCGGTCAGGACGATGAACGAAGCGACCGCGTGGTGGTACATGAACCAGCGCAGACCGCGCAGCCGGGCCTCGAATACGACATGCGCGTCGTACGTCTGCAGCTGGTGGCCGCCCGTCGCGGCGGCTGCTGTTGCGCGCAGCTCCACGTACAGCGCGGCCGGCAGGACGTCGACGGAAAACGAGAGCGACTCGGCCATGGCGACAACCAGTCGCACGGTCTCGGGCGCGGCAGCCGGCGCCAACAGGTGGTAGGGCAGAAAGACGAGCCGGCCAGCCGCGGCCACAAAGGGGTCCCGGTAGGCCAGCAGGGCCGGACGAGCGGCCGCGTAGACGACGCGACGGCCGTCCGCCGCGAGAAAGGCGTGCGGGCTGGCCGGTGGCAGACGAGCGGCCAGCGTGATCGCGTCGGGCGTCAAAGTCGATGACACACCCTCCGTCACCAACACCAGCTCCAGCATACAGTTGCCGGCAGCCTGGTTCTCTGGCGATCGCGGCAGCCGCAGGCTCACCGACACGTCGTAGGCCTGGTCCGTCTTCAGGCCGAGACCGCGCAGATCTGCCATGGCAAATGGAGGGCCCGGTGCGAACGTCGTCGCGCTGCTTGCACACAAGTCAGTCGGCCGTCCGTCGATGCCCATCCTCGCCCACTCACCCGTATTGCAGATACAGCGGTGCCGTCCGCACACGATGCGGCACGTAGTCGTGGTAGAAGCCCAGGTAGCCCACAACGGCCACGCCGTACAGCAGGCCCGAGGCTGCCGCCAGCAGAGCCCCGTACACGAGCGTGCGGCCGACCGCTTTGGACGTCATCGTCCGGTAGGCGTCTTCGAGCATGGCGCAGAGACGACCGCAATCCAGCTCGATCCGACAAGAGTGATGCTGGAAGGTAGTTACAGCTCTAGGCCAGAATCGCAGGGCCGTCAATTGGCTGGATCGACAATAACCACACGTTGTTGTTCGTGGATGGAATAAGATTGAAGCTGCCATGACGATTGGAGATGCACTAGCTGTTGGCCAATCACAGCTGGGACCCACTCTTACACATTCTGCAGGCAGGTACATACAGGCGGTCCTGCCTTGCAAAACGATACAGAGCATCTTTCTTTCTCTTTTAAACGTTTAACACCTTCACACCTTTCACACCTTTCACCTTTCACCTTTCACTTTCTCTTTCTCTTAAACGTTTGACATTGTCAATCTCATATCGGTCCGTTACATACAGAGCGATACGCCCTCCAAAATGGCAGGGAAGAAAAACAGGGAATCAAAAAGGGTAATAAGAAGCAAATGTAAACAGAAAATAACAAAAACAAAAATAACAAAAATAACAAAAATAACA
Organism: Grosmannia huntii; assembly: GCA_019925595.1. Lineage (NCBI taxonomy): Eukaryota > Fungi > Ascomycota > Sordariomycetes > Ophiostomatales > Ophiostomataceae > Grosmannia > Grosmannia huntii. Next base: position 419,159 of record JADHKJ010000001.1, read on the forward strand.
AAAATAACAAAAATAACAAAAAAGAAGCTCAAAATGCTCAAATAAGATCAAAACCGGTCAGAACAATGCCGGCCAAACAACATATACACAAATCCGCCGCTGGCATGCATCATCTCCTTCGTCAGTCATGCCCATCCTCGTCCATCATTACTCAACACGGCTGCAGATAGTTGCTCGGCACCAGACCAACCTGTCCGCTGCCGCCATGCACCGTCGCCTCCCACCAGCCGTCATCCTGGTGCCGCAGCACCGCCAAGACGTCGCCCTTGCTGAAGCCCAGCTCCTCGGGGATCGCAGCCTGGTACACATACAGCGCCCGTGCTGTTCTGTTAGTGACTTGCAGACAGGCCAGAGAACCAGAAAGACGACTCACCAAAATGCATAATCGGTCGTCCGTCCCGCGTGTACTGCCGGCTCTCAGCCAGGCTCTTGCTGCGCTGCCGCAGTGTTCCTGCACCCTCATACAGGCCCATCGCCCGCGAATTGGAGCTGCTGGTCCCCGGCCGACTGCCACGACCACGTTGAGACCCATAGCCATCGTCTGCCAGCTGCACCGCCATGTCGCCGTTATGGCTGCCACCCATGCTGCTGCCAGGACGTCCGCCATAGCTGCCACCACCATAGCCGCCACCACCACCACTGCCCACACTGCTGCCGGGCCGGAAGTCACCGCGATACGGTGTCGGAGACACAGCCCGTGACGGCATGCTGTTGGACGACTGGTGGCCGTAGAAGCCCTGTTCAGACCCTCTCGGCTGCTGCTGCTGAGCTTGGTACGACGATTGCCGTCGTTGCCGTTCGGCATATGGATTGGGCGATGTCGACCGGTGGTAGTCCTGCTGGTGCTGTTGGGGTGACTGCTGGTACTGTCGAGCTGCCGTAGTGCCGGGTCGTGGAGACAGGCTGCGACGGGCTGCCGGCGACGTGTCTCGCGGCATGTCGTAGCTGTTGCGACCGCTACTGCGACCGCTGACGCTTCCGGCACCCATCCCTCCATTGCGCGACTGCGGCGATGCATACGCGTTGCTCGACATCGACGCCGACGCTCCGTGGCGATTGCCGCCCGCCGGCTGGCTAAACAGGTTGCGCGTCTGGTCCACAAACTTCTGCGATGTCTGCTTCATCGCCTTGGACGTCACAGCCGCCGCCGGAACGCCGAGTCGCTGCACTTGCTGGTCGTACGACGGCGGCGGCGTCCCGCGCATCGCTGCTGCCACTGCACCGTTGCCGCTGCTGGCTCCCAGAGTCGAGCTGCGGGCTCCTGGCACCGGTGTCGAGATGCCGTGGTAGTGGTCGGCCGACATCCGTACCGACGACTGCTTGCCAACCGTCACGCCCTTGAGTTCTGCCAGTGCCAGCGCGATTGGGTCTTCCTCTGCAGCTTCAGCTGGAACTGACGGCCCATTGTTGCCTCCGCCACCCCGACGCGCCGGTGTCGCCACCGGGAACACGTTCTGGCCCACGTTCAGAGCCAGGCTGGCATTCGCATCAATCGGATCTGGGCTGGCCGTCCGGTCTGTCAACAGGTTCCGTGGCTGTTCCATCGAACCCACTCCTATACTGCTGCCAAATCGGCTGCTGCTGCTTCCGCCATACACCGAGCCGCGATGCGATCCGGCACCGCCGCTCTGCTGTTGCTGTAGCAGAGCCTGTGACTGTTGCTGTTGTTGCTGCTGCTGCTGCTGCTGTTGCGACTGCTGTTGCTGAGGGCCACCTTGGGCCATGGATGCGTGCCACGTGTTGCGATGCGTCGCTGCCGTCGCGCCCGCCGAAATGTCCTTCGTGCTCTTGCGCCGGAACGGGCTGTGGTTCTGGAAGAAGCCGCTCTTCTTCTTCGGCACCTTCGTGTCGTCCGCCTGCACCATCATGCCTGGGTCGCCTCCCATTGCTGCGAGTTCGTTGCCTCCACCTGGGCTCTTGACTGGCGACGCCGAGCCGCTCGGCAGCTCCTGGCTCGAGAAGTCGCTGTGCGAGTCACGGCTGGATGGCCGCGCCGACGAGTTCGAGCTGACCTGCGAGCTGATCTGTGAGCTCAGCTGCGAGCCCAGGTCCGACTGGGGCTGCCCTCCGCCACCGACGCCTGTGCGGCATAGCATCGTCATGCCTTCCGTCGGGTACGGATCGTGTGGCACTGTTGTGAATTCGTTTTGCTGTTTCTGCCGTTGCTGTTGAAGCTGTTGTTGTTGTTGTTGTTGGAGCTGGAGCTGCTGTTGCTTCTGTTGCTGCTGCTGTTGGAGCTGCTGCTGCTGCTGGAGCTGCTGCTGCTGCTGTTTCTGTTGCTGTTGCTGCTGCTGTTGCTGCTGCTGCTGCTGTTGCTGCTGCTGCTGCTGAAGCTGGAGCTGCTGCGCGTGCCCCCCTCCGCCGTACGGATCCTGTCCTCCCATCAGCGCCCGTGGCTTCTCGGCTGGTGCTGGCAGTGCTGCCTGTACGGGCGGCTGCTGCTTCAGCTGCTTTGGCTGCATTGGCTGCATTGGCTGCATTGGCTGCTGTAGCAGCTTCTGTTGTGGCACGGCCGCCTCTCGTCCAGCGGGCGGCACCCCGGGCTCGCGGTCCGTCTGCAGACCCATGTCACGGGCCACAGCCATGTTGTTGGGGTCGTGGTGAGACTCGTACGTCGACGGCTGCGGCGACGAAGTGCGGTAGGCCGGATTGATGCTGCGCGGAAACTGGGCCACAGAGTAATTGTCGTCCTCCGACGTCTCCGACTGCGAGTCCAGGTCGCCCCGGCAGAAGTTAATGTACTTGGGCGGGTCGGGAATCTCCTGGCCCGTGCCTCTCTCGCTGATGAAGAGGGCAATGTCCTTTTCCACCTCCATCTTCTCCAGCGACAGCCGGATCTTCTCGCACGAGGAGTCGTCGCTCACGCACACCGTCGACGCAATGTTGGCAAACGACCACAGGCTGCTCTTGGTAAAGTCCAACCGCTCCTCCTCCAGGTCCTGGAACTTGTCTGCCGCCGCCTTCCACTCGCGGTTCCACCGTGCCGTCGTCTCCTCCAGCACCTTGACTGCGCTCTCGTACTCTGTGTTTGTCGTCGCCACGTTGATCTGTGTCTTCTCCAGCTTCGCCTTGTTCTTCCGCTCCTCCTGGCCCATCACCATGTGGCCCTGGGCCAGGTAGCCTTTGATCTTGAGGCACTCTTGCTCGTATCGGTCTCGTGACTGTGTGCGGAGTGCTCGTTAGCCGACGGACAGAATGAAGGAATCAGTAAACACACCTTGTTCATGTGCTGTGTCTGCTGCGTCTTCACCTTGTGCAGCTTCTCAATGCTGTTCTGCACAATTTTTCGCCGCTCCTTCATGGCCCCGGCAAAAGCCGCCAGCGGCTCTTCCAGCTCCGTCTTCATCTGCGCAGCGATCGACTGATGTTGCTTAGACATCGACTCGACCTCGCCGCGCAGCACGTCCAGCGATGACTTGAGGGCGCCTGTCTCCTGCGATCCCAACGGCTTGCGACACAGCGACAGCAGCTTGCGGGCGTAATCATCCTCGATCGATGCTCGGGCTAGACGAGTGTTAGTTCCACGTCAAGATCAACAGATCACAGCAAGGACAGATCACTCGAGGCGTACTGTTGTAAAACGACTTCAGCTCGTCCGACGTCTGCTTGGCCGCGTGCATCCGCTCCAGAAGCGGACCGACACCGGCATCATCCTTGCCCCAAAAGTTGTTGGCAACTAATCAGGCATACGCAGTCAGTCAATCAGCTCGATGGAGTCCCTCCCACCAGAACAGAAGACGTACACGACAGGGTCACAGTCGGCCCTTCGGCCATGGCTGTCAGCATTGTCCCCGGCTACCAGCAGCGGCGGTGAAGACGATGGTGTGTAAAGAATGTGAGGGCAGTCTGCCAAATGTATGTGTGTATGTGTGTGTTTGCTGAAGGAAGCTCGAACCGGTCTGTTCAAGCTCAATCAGGTCAGTTGGATACTATTGCGATGTTTTCGTGGAATGCGCGGCAGGAACAGAAAGAGCAGGACCACAATATTAAGGACGTGAGCGGAGCGGGAAGGCGCCGTCGTTGTGCAGCCAGCTAACTGGCCTGGAGCCATTATTCTGTTGACTGGTTCGTCGCCCGGCAACGGCTTCCAGCTGGGCCCCATAGTAGCACTGGGCTGGCCGCTAGACCAGAGTGGGCGTGCGGACCCGCCATTCCCTCCTAGGGCGCCCATTGGCTCAAGCCCAAGGCCCGACGTCATCGGTCTCGGCCTGCCTCAAGGAAGAAGTCACCACCCAGGAGGGTCACGCCAGTGCCTGCCAGCTCGACTCCAAATCTATCCCATATGCTGCTGTCTTCTCCCATACCATTCATCCTCTCCATTCCACCATCTTTCCGCCTGTTGTCGACCTCTCAGACGCCCAACTGCCCACAGCGAGCCACTGCTTCCCATTTTTCAGCACCATATTATCGAAAAACCCAATGAGCACAAGTACGTTCCTTATCTTCGGCACTGTCTCGGCAATGCCCACATGCAGCTTTTCCCCTCCCCCCCTCTTCGCTCTGTGGACATCTCCAGATCGTCTGTTAGTGGGGAGGAGGGGCCTCACACTTGCTCTTTCTGGTGTCGGTAGCTAACACTGCGTCTCTGTAGTGTCATATGCAGAGATCGCTGCCAAGGGGCCCAAGCAGTCGCCTGAAGAGGTATGGTACATTCTGCATGACGTTTTGGCAGACCCTCTACTTTATCCTCACCTATGCTGCCCCTACTCGCGACTTACTGACGCCATGTTTCCTCTCACAGGCTGCCGCTCCCGCTATGCCGGAGATTGAGCCGTCCGAGTCGGCCTCGACTGTGTCCCTGATCGATGTCGATACACCTTCTGTCCGGACGGTCCCCTCCGACTTTGGGGAGCAGTCCGTGACGACGGAGACACAGGCAGAGCGTCTCGAGCACGAGGCCATCGCCGCTGCCGCCGAGGCCAAGGTCCGTGCCAGCAGGGCTGCCGCCCGGGCCCGATCCAAGACCGAGAGCACGGCCAAGAGAGCTGCCTCACAAGCACGCCGCGCAGACCGCTGGATCACGGCCCAGTTCGCCGCCGTGCAGGAGGGCCACCCAGCCGTTGCCCAGGCTGCTGTCGTCGGCAACCTCGCAGCCGTCATCGGGCTCGGCGCCCTGCTGGGATTTCGTGCGTGGGGCCTCTATGACCAAGGCCGCTTCAGCTGGAAGGCCGGCGCCGCAGGACTCGGCCTTTTCGGCGCCGTCAGCCTGTTCGAAGGTGTCCTAGCAAAGTGCGTCTTGTTTCCGTCGAAAGAGAATCCCCTCTACCCTTCTGCTCGTGCTAATCTCTTTTACAGCTACTTCTACAAGGGCAAGCCCAAGCAACAGTGAACTGGACTCGACTGATGCCAACTTCTCTCCTCTTCCCTCTTTTCTGCCACTCCCAGCTCTCTGTATCCATCTCTTCCATCTACCGTACTGTCTATCTACCCTTCTGGCTTCCCTCTCTGCTCCCACATATACATATATCCTTGCCTCCATTGGGGCTGGTGCAGTTAAAGGGAACATGCCAGTTGAAGTTGTTCGATTGCTAGCTGTTTTCATATCAAGTATTCGTCGCTGGAATAAATGTGCGCTTCGATCATATATTCGTTATCACGTTCCCTTTCATTCGTGTGAAATACTATACAACATGTCCCGGTAGCTGTCGTTTATACGACCCGTACCCGTAATAATCCATCTTCACCCAACCCATAAGACAACGGCGTCGTTAAGATACATTTCATGAGTGACAACACTGACGCGTGGAAAGTGGCGGCGCAAAAGCTCAAAAGAAAAAAGAAACACCCAACTCCTGTTGCCAAGCTTTGCTGTCCCGACTAAAACGTGAAAATGACAGGAAAAGAACAAAAGGCATTGTAGCATAGGCTGGTATGTCAGAAATATGAAGGTAAGAAAGGTAGACAAGGGAAAAAAAGAAGAAGAAAGAAAAAGAAACCGGAAAAACCAAGAGGGTGCTAAAAAGGGGGGAAGAAAGCACCCTGCTTCATCTGACTGCTGTTTTTAGTCTCTTTCCTCCCGCCCGTACATGGTAACCAATGTTTGCGCGTGTCTCCGTGGCCGTGGCCGGTCCGTATGCTTCCGTAGTTGTACACCGTCCAATAATACACGTCCATCAGCTGCCGATCCGGTTGCTGACCTCGCGGAGACGCTTGACCCAATGCTTGCGCAGAACCGACGGCATCTTGCAAAACATGACGGCCTTGCTGGTGTCGGTCAGAATCTTCTCGGCTATCCGCAGCTGCAGATCCATGTCCTCGTCGGCAAATTCTTGGAAGAAGATCTCCAGCGCCTGCTCGGGCCACCGCGTCGTTGATGCCAGCGAAGTGGCTGAGGCGTACTTTGTCAGCACATCCGACAACAGGCCGGCGATGCCGTCGACGCGAGACGCCGCCGTCGACAAGCCCCCGGGCTGCCCCGGACGCATGCCGGCAAGGGTCGCATCCTGAGCGCCGGTAGCTCTACCCATGGCGCCGGCTGCGCCAGCTGCAACAGACAGTGTTCCAGCGCTGCCAGCACCGCCACCGGCACCGCCACCAACGGCGCTGGCATACGACTCGCTCCGGTTCCGGTGGGCGGCGCCGTTGTTGTTGCCCGCAGCATTGATGCTGCCCTCGGTGCGGCGCCGCTTGGATAAGGTCTGGGCTCCGTCGGCGCCTGGGGCAAATCGTTTCTGTTGGCCCACTGTTGTGACCTCTTCCGGTGGTGTTAGAGCCGAGGCTGACACCACATTGCCGGCGCGGTTCGTGCCACCGACACCACCAACACCACCAACACCGCTGATACCGCTGCCACCGACAGAAAGCTGGCGCGCTGCTCCCGGCGGCGGTGGTGGTTGAATCGTCGTGGAGGCAGGGCCAGGCACACCGCCGCCGACAGAATTCTGCACCGATCGCATCTGTACAGTGGCTCCTGTAGACGCGGCGACCTGTTGGCGGACCTGGACGTTGGCCGGGACGGGGATGGGAGTCGAGCCGACAGTCGGCGTGAGGATGGTCTGGTTCATGTGCACGCCGCCAGAACCATTCGGCAGTCGCATGATGCCAGTGCCAGGTGCGGCCTCGCCGTCGGGCAGGCTGTCTGGACCCTTCCTCCGTGGGCGGGTGACCCGCTTAGGATGTCCGCGGGAACCGACGACGTCGGGAAACAGGATCTCGAGGTACTCTGCGTTGTCAAAGGGCCGCTCTCGGAATGCGCGCGCCAGGGGTTCTTTCTGTGATCCGGGAAAGCTGAGTCAGCAGACGTCGCAACAAGCGGCGGTGAATGGCGCCTGCCTACTCACCTCGAGATGGGCTTGCCAGGCTTCCTCGCTGCCAGTGATGGTCTTGGTCACGGGGTTGTAGGTGAACTGGGGGTTCTCGACGAGCCCGCGCCAGAGGCGGAACTTCTTGCGCGCATTGTCGGTCTTGTTGATGAGATGGGGCTTGGTGGGATAGGCTCCCTGCTCGCGCAAGGCCACCAGAGCGCGGTTCCAGGCCTCCTGCTTGAAGCTCTGGTTCTCGCGCAGGCCGAGCTGGACGGACTGGCAGAGGGACTGGAAGAAGGTGGTCTCGTATGCCGGCGTCCAACTAAACCGGGGCTTCTTCTGCCATGGCAGAAGTGCAGCAGGAACGCTGGAGTGCGGGTCGCTCCTCGGCGACTCGTCCTCCGACATGGGTGGAGAGGAGAGGACGGTTCCGATAGCAGAAGCAGAATGGGTGAAGGGGGAAATCGGATGGACCGACCCTTCTCCACGGGCGTCTTGGCAGAGATAAAAACAAATTAAAATAAGAGACAGCCAGAGCTAGCCGGTGGCGACGGGGGATGGGGTGAAGAGAGGGGGGAGAAGACAGCCGGCAATGGGAGAAGAACGAGAGAACGGGACGGAGTACGGGACGGAGTGGCCGGTGGCAGCAGTTAGCAGACAGTGCCGTTCAACAGTCAGCGTCGCACTCCGTAACGCAGAGGTGGAGCGATGTGGAAGTGGGAAGTGGAAGAAAGGGGAGCAGACGCGCCGTTGGCCGTCGTCAGCAGAGCTGCTGCTGTTGTCTGCTTGACGGTGGGGAATCGCTGTCTTTCGCGTCTTCCTGTCGACGGCCGGCAGAGAGAAAAAGGCGGATTAAAACTAAAAGCTAAAAAGAGGAGAAGGGGGGCGTCGTAAGATAGGGTGGTGCAGGGTGGTGGGAGAGTGTGTTTTGCGAGGGACGAGAAATGGGAAGCGAGGGGAAACGGAGGCGTTTGGGGGTGAGAAGAGGGAAAAAGTCGACAGGAATTAGGACGGCCGTTTACGAGAAGGGCAGTGCGGCTGTTAATATGAGAAAGGGGGGAGGCAGGATAATAGCTCAAACGGTTTTGGGTTGGGAAATGTGAGTGGCTGGTTTGGCAAACCCATCAGGCAGGAGCAGGCCACGAGAACGGTCGGGTGGTGTCAGAATGCTGCGTGGGTTGATCTGATTGGTCTGCCTTTTTATAAATAGCACCTTCTGGTTTCCATTTTTCTGCTGGGGGTTTTCCTTGAAACGGAAGAGGCGCGTTTTGGCGTATACTTGCAAATTGGTGACGGGTGCGCGAAACTGCCGGTATCTTATCTGTATAGCTTATCTGTGTGCGGTGCGTCGTATTTGTCCGACTCTGTCTAGACGTCCGGCCAATCTAGAATTTGGAATCTGGAATCTTGATCTTGCCATGTTGCCTGCACCTTTCGGCCGACGTCTCACGAGGCTGTGACAGTGTGTCGGCGCCATCGCAGCAGCCAGTGCCCGGGACTGCATGCGCGATCGGGGCGTGATGGGTACTCGGTAGATCAGGCCGAGGGGGTGGGTATCGCGGGGAGCACTGTGATGGGCTGTGATGGGGAATGCTGACGGGTGCACTACGAACTCGTGTCGAGTCGTTGTGCCGCGTATTCCGTCTTCCGTAATCCGCACACAAGGCCGCCTCGTAATCGCACATGCGCGTGTCGACGCCGTCTGGACCTCGAGCGTTTGTCATGGCCGCGCGTCCGCTGTGCAAAAGTCTGCGACGTTCTAGCGCCCGCAGGCGAGCTTGTTCGGGCTGCGCGTTTCAAAATCCTAGCCTGGTTTCAGCATCGCCTGGCTGCGGCTCGAGCACGCCAACGCCGCCAGAGCAGAGATATTTCGCAGCCAATCGGCACGGGATCGAGCGTGGCGTGTCTCTGTCTTATGTGCACAGGTATGTAAATAGTCGTCGTACGCATGTCCAGATACGATCCATGGAGAAGGCGCCTGTCGGAACATTCGCCGTCTCCATGGCTGAGACAGAGAGGTGCATAGAGTATGGAGTACGTCGTATAGTCTTCCGGTTCGGTACGGGTCTGCAACACTGGTGAATCTGTTCTGCATCTGGCTCGTATAGGCTGAGAATGAGGCTCGGTATGGACTCTGGAATGGACCAGGGTGGATGTGCTATACGGGCAAATAGAAGTGACAACCGACATGCACGTCTTCAGTGCAGCGCTCCTTCCTGGTACGTAAGCCCCTTTCCTCTTTTCCTGTCCCAGAAGAGCCCCGCAAGGTGCTGCGGCAGCAGTAACAGTGGGGCTGATTGGACGGCCTGTGGATCACAGCCAGTCGTCCAGGCCAAACGTCGATTGTTCAAACCCCTTTGTCCAAAGCGGACGGACATCTTTCAGGCTCTCTCCCGGAGCATGGACGATACGAGCAAGGAGACGACCAAGCGGTTCTGGTTCACACCCCACCTGGGCCCGCCCGTCCCAAACAGGAGCCGCTTCGTCGAACCAGACCCATGTCGGCTTCTGCTCTTCTTGGTCCAAGTGGATCGCTCGTCTCCTGGACCTGTGCCTGTGCCTGGACCTGGACCCGAACTTGTCGATCCTGGCTGGAGGCCAAGGCGGGGGTGTTCTCCGGTGGATGTGGATATGCGGATATTGCGCACACAAGCTTCGCCATCTTGTCTTTGACGACGGTCCCCCAGGTTTATAAAACCTTGGCGGTGCTCCCGTCCATGCCTCTGTTTCCCTCTCCTCCTCTCTATCCCTTTCTCTCTTTTCACACCTGTTCCTTTCTCTTCACTCTTCCCGCCTGTGGCGCTTCTCTTCTTGTCTATCCTATCTTTTGTCAACCACCTGGCGTGGTTGCTGTTTCTGTTCTCTCCGTCTCTCATTCACAACCCATATCTCCTTTTTCCCCTCTCGACAAGAAGAATTCACCATGCGTTCCACCCTCAGCATCATCTGCCTGCTGGCACTCGTCGTCTCGTTTGTGATGGCGGCACCGGCACCGATCCGGAAGCGGTCGTACAAGATCGAGCGGGTGCGCAATCTCAACTTCAAGGGCTACAACGGCGCGGCACAGCGGATGAAGGCGCTACGCAAGTTCCGCGTCCGGCCACCACAGGATCTGGTCGATGCTCTGGCCGCCCAGCGGAGCGGGGCCGAGGGCAAGAAGGCACACCGGAAGGGCACAGCCACGGCGACGGCCACGGGCGCCAAGGCGACGGCCAGCTCGAGCAGCGTGCTCGTCGGCAGCGATGCAACCAACACGTCGAGCGCCAACGAGGGCCTCGTGACCAACACGCCCACGACGGACGACACCGAGTACCTCTCACCGGTCACGATTGGCGGCCAGACGCTCAACCTGGACTTTGACACCGGCTCGTCCGATCTCTGGGTCTTCAACACGCAGCTTTCGGCCAAGGAGTCTGACGGCCAGACGCTGTTCGACTCGACCAAGTCGTCGACCTTTTCGTCCATCAAGGGTGCCACCTTTGCCGTCTCGTACGGCGACGGCTCCGAGGTGGCCGGCAACGTGGGCACCGACACCGTCGTCGTCGGCGGTGCCACGGCGACCAAGCAGGCCGTCGAGCTCGCCACAGCCGTCTCTTCCTCCTTCATCGCCGACACGGCCAGTGACGGCCTGCTGGGCCTCGCCTACAGCGTGCTCAACCAGGTCAAGCCGACGCAGCAAAAGACCTTTTTCGACAACGTCAAGGCTGACCTGGCCGAGCCGCTGTTCGCGGCCGACCTGCGCCACAATGCGACCGGCTCGTACGAGTTCGGTGCCATCGACACGTCCAAGTTTGCCGGCTCGCTCAGCAACGTCGCCATCAATACCACCCAGGGCTTCTGGCAGTTCAGCAGCGCGTCGTTTGCCGTCGGCGACGGCGAGACCCAGACCATGGCCACCTCGCAGGCCATTGCCGACACCGGCACCACCCTGATGCTGGTCAATGCCGCCGTCATCGACGGCTACTTTGCCAACATCACCGGCGCCGTGTACAACCAGCAGGTCGGTGGCGTGACCATTCCCTGCGATGCCGACCTGCCCGACCTGAAGATTGACGTTGGCGGCTCCATGGCCACCGTCAGCGGATCCAACTTTATCTTTGAGAACCTGGGCGACAACACTTGCTTCTCCGGGCTGCAGCCAATCGACTCGGACCTCATGATCTTTGGCGACGTCTTCTTCAAGTCCAACTACGTTGTCTTCAACGGAAACAACACCCTGTCGTTTGCGGCGCATGCGTAGACATTACGTGCATGTCGGGGACAGAAGTGTCCACCCGCGCTTTATGTTTTCTTTGTCTTTTTGTATATAATAGATACATAGCAATAGATGATGGCCTGCTTCCGGAACGGAAGGGACTGTGTTTTATGGGACTTTGACTTTTGCCTTGCATATTCACGTGATTCGGACTTAACATCGCTTTAGTCCTCATCGAGGCGGATCACATACTTTCCCTCGACCTTGCTCTGGCCGACCTCGCGGACGAGCCGGTCGATGTCCTCGAGCCGGCCATTCTGGATGAGTGGGACGACGAGGCGACGGCGGGTGAACTCGAGGGCCTCGAGAATGTCGCCGCGCGTGCCAACGGCCGAGCCGAGGAGGCGCCAGCCCTGGGCGATGAGCGCAGTCGGGTGGAAGGCGACGGTCTTGTCGAGCGGCATGAGGCCGACGCTCATGAGGGTGCCAAAGGGCGCGAGCATGCCAAAGGCAGCTTGGTAGGCAGCAGGTGCGCCAGACGTGACGATGACAGCGGCAACGCCGAGACCGCCGGGCGTCAGTTTCTTGACAGCATCGCCAGCAGCGGAAGAAAAAGGAGTCGAGGGGGAAGACGAAGCCGGTGGCAGCTGCGAGAGGTCGACGTAGTGGTCGGCACCGCCATGGGGACCGCGGGCGAGCAGGCCCTTGTTGGGACTGACGTCGATGCCAATGGTGCGATAGCCCATGGCGTGGGCATAGGCGAGGGCCAACAGACCGACACCGCCAACACCGGAGACGGCAATGAACTGACCAGGTGTGACACCACAGGCCTTGACAGCCTTGTAGGCAGTGAGGCCGCCGCAGAGGATGGGCGCAATCTCCTCGTCCGACACGACATCCAGGCTGGCCGGCAAACGGATCAGATAGCGTGCCGGGGCCACGGCGAACTGAGCAAAGGTGCCGTCGGCCACGACACCTGAAAAGAGACGGGCACCACAGCGTGCCTCGCCATCGTGCGCCAGGTCCACGCAAAAGGCACAGCGGCCACACACGTCGCGGTTCCAGGCGAGGCCGACGCGCTGTCCCGGCTCGATGCTGCTGTCCAGCGACCGTACCTGGCTGCCCAGTGCCTCGATCCGACCCACGCCCTCGTGTCCCAACACCGTCCGCGTTGGGCCCATGCTGCCTGTGGCCAGCCCAAAGTCGGATCCGCACACGCTCGTCACGGAGAGCCGGATCAGCACCTCGTTTGGGCCCGGCTCTGGGCGTGGCAGCCGCCGCACCGCAAACTTGGGGTCTGGGCCCTGCTCCTGCTCCATCCCCCGTGTCAGCCCCGTTCGTGGTCCGTCGTGGAAGTGCCTCTTACCGTGAGCACGGCCGCCTTGTAGGTAGGAGCCTCGGCTGCCATGTTGCTTGCTTCTTGCTGTCGGATGTCTGTCTGTGCCTGTTCTGTCGCGTCTCGCTAGGTTTCACGCAAGTGTAATACAGTAACAACTGGGCGAAATCGAACCATTCACAGACAAAGGCATCTCCTCGCTTTTATTCTCGCTTTCTCGTAGAACCATGTTCCCCGCACGAATAACGAGTCTAGACCGGTCGGTATGATGAGTCCGAAATAACAAGGTCGAGATGGGGAAACTGCATTGCTCCGCATCACAAGCCCACATTGCCGAAAAAGGAAAGCATGGGGAATGACCCAAAAAAGTACCAAACTTGTGCCGAGCAATGGAAGACACAGAAACGTAGAACAGCAGATGGGTGCCATGGTTTTTCTTACAGCAAACAAATTATACGTTCTTTATTTCCATCATTTTACAGTCCTCAAGCTCTATTGTCATAAGCCCGCATAGCGGTAGAGGAAGTAGGAGGGCTACAACATATTAAATTCGAAAAAAAATTGTTCTTGTGTAGTTAGCACATGTTGATCACTGTGAGAGAGGTTCATAACTTACTGCTATGTCTAGTGTGTTGACCAATGTCCAGTCCAGTGTCCAGTGTCCAGTAACCAGTAACCAGTAACCAGTAACCACATTACCCTAGGTCCAGTCTAGTGTCTAGTATATAGGCTCTATCTAGCTTCTCTCCAGTGTCTCTAGGCTGTCTCCTCTCCCTAGTCTCTCGGGCCCTGTGCTAGGGTCTTATTCGCGGTTTACAGTATGTTACAGGGGTTAGTAGATGTGCTAAGAATGCTACAGTGTGCATATTACAGTGTGCATCTTACCATTATATCAGTGAAGCGATTGGTAAGTGGACAGTATATTACAATGTTTAGTACGTTGAGTTGCTACTGTAAGAGGGAGTTTGCAACTTACCATTTTGTATAGTGAGGCGATTTGTAAGTGGACAGTAGTTTACAGTGTTCAGTAACTTAAGTTACTACTGTGAGAGGGACTTGTAACTTACTCTTGTGAGTAAGCACTTTGATTGTCATGTACAGTGGGCTTTAAGGGCATTTCGTACGGATAGAAGATTGTCACAGTGTGTGAATGGCATTTGTTCGAGGTAAGGACAGCGTTATTTGATTTTGTTTGACTTATTTTGGTTTAGGTAACTATCTTGGTAATACAGAGGGTTTGTGCCTGACTCAGTTCAGTGCAAGACTGCACAAAGCTCGAGTGATCAGTGCAGTGATTCGATTTGAACCCGAACACTCGCAGTGTGTGAGTAAGCGAGTGTCGAAATCCCTACCTTTAACCACTCGGCCATCTGTAACCTACTGTCAGTACAAAAGGTGTAGGCTTATTCTCCCTTATAAAGCTTCGATTGAGCAACATTGACGTGCCAGTCCAGATACTCACGATATCATGCAAGGCTGCATTAGTCAGAATCCACTTGTATTCGCGCCTATGGATTCGGGTATATTTCACTAGAACAAGCCTTCCCCACAAAGGACTGGCCGTGTTCGTCGACACATATCCAAAAGCCTGCAAACTCCTATCTGTAAAATCAGATAAACGCCAAACCTACAATGCGGCCTGACCGGGTGGCCGACGGCCAAATGAATCCCAACATCGCCATCTAACCAGTCGGTTGTTATGCAAATGCCATCATAGCCTTTTTGTCTCGTACCCGAACACGACAGACTGGGAGAGACACGATGCCGACAAAATGCGTAAGGAAAAACGTGACAGGAAAAAGCAATACAAAACGCCATGTGCAACGCGTTGATTGCAACCCCAAAATGCCCGATCAGTAAGCGGAAGTACAATGCGTCATCGATATGCCAAAAAAATGGGTGACCTTAGGCCCTGAGATCATGGGCCAGACCATCCGGCTAGGCCTACTCATTTGCAAGGACGGAGTGGTCCATCACATTCCCACCTGACCAGCCCGCCGAACAGGAATGAGAATCTCGCTGTCGGAATCGGACGAGTCGTCAGCAGAGGCCGCCGCAGCACGGTCTAGCATCTTTTCAATGTCATCTTCGCCCAGGACGGGTCTGGGCTTGGCTGTACCGCTCAGTCCTGACGGCATGGACAGAGGCATCTTGAGTCGAGGGGTCGGCGCATCCGTCATTGGGTAGCCGCTGTCACGGCGCCTTGGCGTGCCTCGAACTGTGCTCCCGATACTGGACTGTGGCGTGCCAAACGGCTCATCAATATCCATATCACTGGGGCTGCGGTTGTGGCCGCGTCGGCTGGATAGCGATTGCGAGTGTCGGTGGCCTGTGGGCCGCGATGTCGGCAAGCTTTTGCGTGGCGCCGATGGCAGAGCGTGTCGTTGTGGACTGCTCATGGGCGGCAGCTGATGGTGTAGCGGGTGAGACTCGTGGTGCCCAATAGGAAGCGGCTGCGAAGACATGGAGGGAAAGTGCTTCATATTCGCCGAGTTGCCCGGGCTGCTCATAAATAGCAAGGTTTCGATAGCATCCTGCTCTCGCACATTCTGGTGAGGAGAGAATAGGATAGGGTCCATATTCGGTGTACGCTTCACCGGGGACGGAGGGCTGGCGTAGTGGGAGAAGGAGGCCAAGGCAGAAAGGCCGAACCCGGGATTGGAGTTTCGGCGTGCTGCCAGACTCGGACGGGCTGGCTGGATAGAGACGGGAGGAGCGAGAGATCGTGGGACACCAGAGTCGTTGGATCGAGACACAGCCAGCGGCGAAGCCAGCAGCGCCGACGCGTTGTTGTAAGATCGACCGATGCTCTGTGGCAGCCACCCGGACGTGTCGATGGCGGCTGGAGTTCGGCCTGTTGGGCCCATCGCGGTGCTGGCAGTAGATCCGCTGATTTGGCTTACATGGCTAGCCTGGCTGAGTCGGCGTTTATGTGATGGCATGCCGGCGAGACGCGGACTGGCCGATGATCCCAGCCGGCCATGGATGGTCGATGTGCTAGACGCAGGCGACGTGGCCTGGGATGCAAAGTTCTCGACCTGGTCGATCGAGTGGGCTTGCCAGCCGTTGTTCACCTTGACCATGGCATACGACAGCTTCGCTTTCAGCTCGGCCGAGAGCTATTGGCGGGCATTAGACACTGTACAACAAGCAGGATGCCGAAGCATTGGCTCACCTCGCCGATACGGCCGCCAGCTGTCGAGGCGATGCTCACGGTGCTCGTGCTGCGTGAGTGGCCGCCAGTAAAGATGGGGGATGCGTTGGACGGGTTACGAATGTGTTTGACGCCGCCGTCGGCAGTCCGCTTTCGGGACAGGGCAGACGTGTCGTTCAGATCGGCCATTCGTGCGCTGGCTGCTGCGAGCTCGGACAGCTGGAGCAGCTGTGAGTCCTGGCCGGCGAAGTCGTGCTCAAACCCGTACGAGTGGCTGTTGCTGTTGCTGTTGCTGTTGCTGTTCACACTGCCGCTACCACCACCGCCCCCGCTGAGCCCGCCTTCGCTAATGGGTGGGGTGAATAGACGGTCGGTGTCCGTGTCCGTGCTGCTGGTCGTGTCCTGCGAGTCGCTGTTGCTGGCTGCCGGGTTGTACTGAGGCTGGTACAGGGGCCGGTCGTCCTGGTGCTGCTGGTACTGCTGAAAGTAGTGTCTGCTGCTGCTCTGAAAGGATGCAGACGCAGAGAGAGGAGGTTGCAGCGGATGCAGTTGTTGCAAGTCCTGCAACTGCAACTGCTGCTGTGGATGTTGGCTGTGTGGTGGCAGCAATGAATGCGCCGCGTCGACGGCGTCAAAAGCGCGATTGACGCGAGAAGCAGTCGCGTCCGACCGGTCAGAAAGACGCGACAGCACATCCCGGACGTCTCGGGCGCCTTGGCCGTCCTGGGCGTCGCGAGCGGTTCTGTCCATTTTGAAGACAACGGATAGGCAGACAAGAGAGGTAGAGAACAGCCAATCAATTCAGACAAGGGCAAGCTGAGACGACAAAACGGATGAGGACTGTCGTCGGCCTGGTGCAGAGGCCGTCTAGCTGGGATGCTGCCGGTCTGTCTTCGTGTCCACGGCTCGAGATATCAATCGGATGTACTGTGACGGGCTATGGTTCATGGCGGAAGCAGAGACAAGAGAAGGTGGCAAGAGGACAGGGAGAAAACAGCACGCTGATAGCGGTGGCCGCGATTTGTCACTAGCAATTGCGCGTTCTGACGGGCCAGGCAACACGAAAACAATGGTGCTCCGTAAACGAGAGGCGGGAGGACTGAGGAAGCGGGGGGGATGGATAGGACGTGGAATAAAAAAGATCGAGGAAAACAAAAGAGAGCCCACAACTGCTAGCGCAAGACGGAATCGGCCTTCGTTTTGTCAACCTATTTATTTTCTCTGGAGTGTGACTTTTTTTTTTGCGAGAATTTGCGGAAACAGCGGCCAGGGACACTGTGGCCCAGCCACCGCCCAAAATCACAACGCGGTTCGCGACAAGACGCCACCATGACTGGACTAGTCAGGTAGTCCGCCACTAGATCAGTCAGCGGGAAGGCGCCGCTCACTGGGGACAGTCCCCGTACGAGCTACGATTTAGTCCCTGTACGACAGCTCTGACAGCCTGGTATGGAAGTCGCGGATGTGATCTGAAAGGCCACAGCGAACAGCTACGGCATGTGAGCTCGGCGAGCATTTAGGCCAGGGATGTCGCAGAAAACACCTGGAAAGCACAGGTAATCTCGGCAAAAAGCAAGCGCCTCTCTGTTTCCTTTGGGGATTACCGACACAAGACAGAAAAAGAAACGACAGGGCGGATAGGACAGAAACAGGGAAAGGGAACAAAGAGTCGATACTCAAAGCGCAAAGGAGAGACCGCTGACTGACAGGTCTAGCCCGACCTGGAGGTCGACCCGCTGGTCTAACGCGACATCACGTGATTTGTGTGCGATTACATAACCAGGTTTCCATCTTATACAGAAGAGTGACAATGAAGATCCAGATGACGACCAGGTGATGATTGGTGACGAGCTGGCGAGCGCTGTCGAGTAAGCCCAGAACTCGGAAAGCTTTGGCCTAGTTATCTTTCCTATTAGACATAAAGCGTATAAGATGGATTAATCGAAAGGGACTACGTCGTACCTTATGCACATCAATTCAGGTTTCTCTTCGACAATTAGCTAACCTGCTCCTTCTTACACCATGCATTCAGCCTATGCCTCGTCCTGCTCACATACTTATCTGATTAGATTTCGCAGCGACATCCTCTAAACAAGCACCGTTTGTGTACGGCCATGGGCTTCATTATCTTGTTAAAGTGTATCCATACTGTACAAAGTATTCCGTACAGCATTACCGTCTAAATTGTACAGCCTGTGCAGGATTCAAAGCTTCTTGGGCTTCGCCTGTGGATGCGCTATTTTTGTTCAATTGGTGTTAGAGGGATTTTGCTCGGTTCAAACTTCGGCTTGAGGATACGGGTGGCATTTTTCGTCTTTACCGCCTTCGTCTACTAAAGTCAACGCAATCCCCCCAAAGAGACTGCCTCCGGGAAGCCATACGCCGTTGTTTTAGCTGCGTTCAATGGTAGCAGAGGCCTGGCTTGCTGTGGCAGCTTCTGCAGACCAATTATGAATTTGTTTTTTGCCGTACCCAATGTATCTTCTTATTTTTAGCGTGTCTCAGTCCAATTGGCAACTCTCCTTTCTCTTCCATACAGTGTCTGAAGAACATTCTCCCTAAAGGGTACCAATTTCCCCTCACTAGAAGCCGTTACCCCGACAAAATCAGCAGTCAGGTCGGCAGTCATGCTTCGATCAGTGCGAGGCGCGGCACCAGCCGCCCAAGGCCTGCTACGTAATGGGCCGAGGACAGCGAATGCATGTGCGATTGTATTCCAAGGCAGAAGCACTGGCGCATCAGCGCTGCGAGCCACGCAATCCCAATTCCAGACGCAACAGCGCCAAAACTTCCACGCGAGCGCCAGCAAAATGACGGCAGCCACACGAGCAGAGAGCGACGCCTTTGGCACGGTCCAGGTGCCGGCGGACAAGTACTGGGGCGCGCAAACGGAGCGGTCGCTGGAGAACTTCCGCATCAACCAGCCGCAGGACCGCATGCCGCCGCCCATTGTGCGGGCCTTTGGCATCCTAAAGGGTGCAGCAGCGGCCGTGAACGTGCAGTATGGCCTGGGTGAGTGGGGAGCCGGAGAGACGGGCGGAGACGGACAGAGACGAAACGAAAGTGGAAGCTGACCAGACAGATCCCAAGATTGCCGCGGCGATCCAGCAGGCGGCGGCCGAGGTGGCCGACCTCAAGCTGCTCGACCACTTCCCGCTTGTCGTGTGGCAGACGGGCTCGGGCACGCAGTCCAACATGAACGCCAACGAGGTGATCTCGAACCGGGCGATTGAGATCCTGGGCGGCACGATGGGCAGCAAGAAGCCGGTGCACCCCAACGACCACGTCAACCGCAGCGCGTCATCCAACGACACGTTCCCGACGGTGATGCACATTGCGGCCGTGCTGGAGATTGAGGGTGAGCTGCTGCCTGCGCTGCACAGCCTCCGGGCGGCCCTGCAGGCCAAGGTCGACCACTTTGCCGAGCGCAAGATTATCAAGATCGGCCGCACGCACCTGCAGGACGCCACGCCGCTCACGCTGGCCCAGGAGTTCTCCGGCTACGTCGCCCAGCTGGACTATGGCGTGCAGCGCGTCGAGTCTGTCCTGCCGGCCCTCCGCCAGCTCGCCCAAGGCGGCACGGCTGTCGGCACCGGCATCAACACGTACAAGGGCTTCGCCGAGGCCGTCGCCGCCGAGGTCAGCGCCATGACCGGCATCCACTTTGAGACGGCCCCGAACAAGTTCGAGGCCCTCGCCGCGCACGACGCCCTCGTCCACGCGTCTGGCAGCCTCAACACCCTCGCCACCTCGCTCAACAAGATCGCCCAGGACATCCGCTACCTCGGCAGTGGCCCGCGCTGTGGCCTCGGCGAGCTCAACCTGCCCGAGAACGAGCCCGGCAGCAGCATCATGCCCGGCAAGGTCAACCCCACCCAGTGCGAGGCCCTCACCATGGTCTGCGCCCAGGTCATGGGCAACCATGTAGCCACCACCATCGGCGGCATGAATGGCCAGTTCGAGCTCAACGTCTACAAGCCGCTCATCATCCGCAACGTCCTGCACAGCGTCCGCCTCCTGGCTGACGGCATGCGCTCGTTCGAGAAGAACCTCGTCGTCGGCCTGCAGGCCAACGAGGCCAAGATCTCCAGCATCATGAAAGAGTCGTATGTCCCTCCCGTTCTCTTTGTCTCTTTGTATTATTTGTCGGCTTACTAATCGTCCAGGCTCATGCTCGTCACCTGCCTCAACCCCAAGATCGGCTACGACATGGCCAGCAAGGTGGCCAAGAACGCCCACAAGAAAGGCCTGACGCTGAAAGAGAGCGCTCTGGAGCTCAACGCCCTCAGCGAGGAGGAGTTCGACGCCCTTGTGCGGCCGGAGCTGATGGTTGGCCCCGCCGAATACAAGGTTTAGATAACCCTTCAACCGAGCTGTCCCTAACTTTCCGATGTCTTCCGAGCAAGATGCACACGTGACCATTCTTTCAGAGTGGGGCGTATATGTAAGCTTTGCCGACGACTTGCCGTCGGTCCAACACGACATCGCTATGATTGATGCGGCTTCGTTATGTAATGGCAGCCCAAACACAGTACGACACTCGCTACATCCTTAGACTGATAGATAGAGAGACTGATTATACAAGGGCAAGCTCAAAATTTCCGATAGCATAGCTCACTGAACAATCCCATCTCAGGTTCATTCCACAAATTGTGATCTTCATAGACAGTTTGGAAGCAAAGACAAGACTCTGATGAGCCGCTCCGTGTCACCAGTAGTTAGCCCGCGTATATGATTGTTCTGTTTTATTTCTCAATTCTGACTCGATGGCGTGAGAACATATACCGGATTGCTCTCTACTTCGTGCGTGCTATGCTATGTGCCAAACTACTTTGATACTCTCATTTTAGCCTGCAGATTGGGCTTGGTTGGCTGACAGAATGAATATACCAGAATAGTCTGATTGTTTCGAGACAGCTCAGTCAATCCTCATGCTCGATTGAACCTGCACTTGCCACTTTGCTTTGACTTCAACCACTCGCTAACCAATAATCCACCGAGTGCTATAGCTCTTTCCTTTTCAAGATTTATAAAGAACTGTTGATAAATCCTAATACAAGTGCAATGTGCTTTGGGTTCAATTTCGAGCGAGGATCGCCTGCATCTATTCTTAGACGCACTTTATCATTTTTACTGTCCTTCAGCTACTCCTTCGTTTCTTCTTTGAACACTCTTCTCCGTATTTTGCTCGAAATGGCAGACCAATGCCGTGGTGGCAGCAGATATAACTTGCGGCCACGAGCCAATATCCGTCCGGAAAACACAACCTATGGATATGGCCAGCCGTTCCATCCACAACACATTCCATTTCAGAGATCAGCTTCCCAACAACCAGCTACGACGAATTTCGAGTCGACCGCATCATCGTGTGCTGACAACCCGCGATATGGCAAACCTCCAGTGTTCTCTGCGCCAAAAATAAAAGTAAAAGGGCGGCCCAATCCTTTAGCTGCACCAGAAGCCCAAGCATGTGCCAAGATATACCAACAGGACCCTGACGATCTCTTTTACCCCCATCATTGGACGGGGTGTACGCCTGCCGGCTTCGATTACAGCTATTGCCGGACCAGAGAGGCATTGTCCATACGCAAATGGTCCGAAGCACATGCTGCCGAGCTTCACACCGCCTTGGAAGACTTATTGTCGGTTCGGAGGTCGAAAACATGGCAACGTCGCCTGCGGCGACTGCGCGAGAAGAAGTTACAATTACTCGAGCAGGAGCTGCGTCAAGAACAAGCACGATACGGGCTGGACTAGGAGTCATCACAGAACTGGCAATACAATTGGCATCTACAGCACTGCCTCAACGAGGGCATTCACCAGCCCCTGTATTTTCACGGGCCGTATTATTATACGCATCAGGAGCAACTGCAGAATATGCAGCTTGACCTTAGCCAGCCACATGGGTTCCCGATTGCAGCACAACAGCCTCGATCCGTTGCAAGAAGGCGACGAAGAAGCATGTGGGCCTCTCAGAAGAGCACATAGGTCTATTGGAGATAGAGAGAGGCTACATTCGGTTCATTACTCGAAGAAGGGAAGAGATGAGATTTCTTGGGATCATGAAGCTGAAATGGTTCTTGCATACTCTGGTAGCATACTGTAATCGGTGTCGCTCTCCGTCCGTGTGGTTGCTGTAAATCCATTCGCAGTACTAGACAACAGTACACACCGCACATCGAGGCTAATACTTATATATCTTGTGGAAGTTTGCAAGCTTTTCGTAGGAAGAAATTGGACATTATTCATATATGGAGTAGCAGAAGAATGTTCCCACGTCAATCTAACAGGAGCTGGTCAACATTCTCCTTTTAGGCAATTGAGGGTAACCGTCCGTGAGAGTCCAAAGCGATTCTAGTAGTCCTTGGAAGAGCCTACCGTGTTGAAAGTCTTGGCCAGGATCACCATATTCTTGCGCAGAATGCCGTACATTCAGACCTCGGTCAAAGACCGCTTTTGAGTAGCGGCAGTGCCCGTGAGCTGCTCTCAGCTTCGTAGTCTCTGGCAGAGGGAGTATAAAAAGCACAGGCTTCTTTTGTTTCATACGGCTCGGGGGCAAAGGCAGAAGATGGGGTGTATATGCCTTTCCCGATGTCAATCATTCCTCAAAGGTATTTTTTCTGGTAAGTCGGGCCACTACTGACCGTTTCCGCAAACGGGCGCGGATCTACAACTCAGCGTTTATATTGCCTTGGTGATGGCTATGATCCACGAGATGGCGTATGGCACTGCCACACCCCTGAGGACTGTGCTTTAATAAAGAAGGCCCGCAAAGCATTTCCCGTGTATCAGAAGAAAAACGACGGAATATGCCAATACAAAGGAAGTAAGTATGGAGTCAAAGCTTTTGTGGGGTTAAAGGGTGGCCCAAGCTCCTGCAAGAAATTAGAGGGACTGACTCAACGTCATACTTTTTCAGCGGCTCGACTCGGAACAGAAGAGCAGTTATATCAATCGGCCCTGAGCACTATCGTCTTTCACACACAAGACCAGCAGTAGAAATCGACACGAATCCATACAAGATGTTTCGTTTTGTGAGTAACGCCGTGTTGCTGTCGTTGTAGGACTGGAGAGTGACGACCCCAAACTATAGAGCATAAGCTAACCCGTTCCAACAGCCGAAAACCCTCGACATTGTGACGCTCTTTCACAAGGCGAGTTCGCCTGCGTCGATCCGCGTGTCCACCCTGCTCAAACAGGCGTCTGCCCATGCCGCGCAGACGGCCACGGAGGACCAGGCCAGCGACACGACTGCGCAGACTTCTGCGCCGACTGCGAGTCGCGAGACATTCGACCTAGAGATCACCGAGGAGCTGCCGACAACAGACCAGCTGCGCACGATCCTCGAGTATGTGGGCACCCCTGCCATCCCGACGGTGATGAAGGGGGCCAGCACGACGGCCGAGGCGCTCAGGAAGTTCAAGGAGAGCGCAGACAACTTTCAGCGCCCCGTGGTAAGTGGGGGGAGGGGGAGAATAGACAGACAGCCCTCAGATCGCCATCCGCTGACGCTCTACCCCTTTTCTTCTCTGCAGGTTGTCGATTGGAACAATGGCAAGGCAATTGCGGGTGAGAACGAGTCGGAGATTCTCAAGGTGCTGAACTCGACCAAGTCGTAGCCAGACTCTGTTTCGATAAACGATGTTATGTATATGCAGGACAAACTCTCCCGCCTTTTGCTTGTATCTTATTCTTGTGTACGTTGTCTGAGTTAGCAAGTCTGGGAGATGAACACGTTGCATGCTGTCGCTCTTTGCTGCCTTTGAACATATAATGGCGTGAGAAAGAACAAGCCAGAAACCCGAATCAGCACGTATTAATGTCTTCACCGTGATAATACGAGTAGTCCTTGAACCTTTGGACTCTGCGACCCTTTGCGAGGTGGCTTTCCACTTATGTGGCCAAACGACTACCACAAACTTGCACAAACTCATTCTCATTATGAACCCCGCGAACCAATAGTTGCTTTGGAGTTTTCTTTTGTCATTTTGCGTTCACAGCTTGCATGTCTCCGGATCTGCGTCCCACATACGCCTGTTTGCGCCCCGGACTGTTCGTTCTATATACAAAAAGGGTCTGCATCCGTCATTTGCTGTTTAGAGTGTGTGTGTGTGTCTGTACGTGTGTGCGCGCCGTCTTGTATTGTCTGGTGTCGTTTCTCGTTCCGCTTGGCTCTTGAGATGCACGGTTGTTCACTTCGCCTCGCTCTTGACCAGGCCAGTCACCAGTTCCTCGATCTGCTTGTCGGACAGTCCTGCACCCCGTTAGCAGGCGGACTCGGGCTAGGCTGGGCAACAGCAGCATCTTCAGTCCGGAACGCATTGCTCACCCTCGAGAGACTTGCTCGTCTCGCGGCCGAGCTCGTAGCGGGCAAACACCTTGGGCAGGGTGCCGGAGGCGTCGCGCAGCAGAATCGGCGTGTGTGGGTTGTTCTTCTTCATCGTCGGATAGGTGCGGGTGAGGAAGGACCTGGAGCCGGCAGCCGAGTTAGCGAGGGAAAAAGGGCGGAAGGGAACTCCAGCGGTGGTGCAGGCCGCAAAACCGAGCCAGAGGGAAAAGATATCGACAAGGAGGGACAGGAGACACGTACCGCGTGGCGGCGCTGTGCTCGCCGGTCTGGCAGAAGAGGAAGCGAACCTCCTTGAGGGACTTTGTAAAGGCGTACTTGGCCGACATTGTGGGCAATTGGCGGTGGCGGACGGGCGGACGGTGGGCGAGGACTGGACGAGTTGGCGATCGAGTCTTCCTGACGGATGCCGGGTTGCTGGAAAATCAGAATTGGCCCGGACCAATCGTGATGGGGCTGAAATGGAGTGGGTCTGATTGGCTGGAGCTGGTAGCCTTCCGTTTGGATCACGTGTGTGCCAAGAGTCACGTGTCATGGCATTTCCCCGCTGCAGCTTCCCCTCCGGCTTCCCCAACAGCCCGAGCTTGAACGGCGTTCCCACGGTGACGGTGCCAGAAAAGCCATTGCATCTTGCCATTTTTGCTAAAACCCCACTCTTTTTTATCGCCCCGACTCGTGTCAACGCTGGCCGAACCTGTCTCTCGCCTGGATCGGTCACATCCTCTCTGCACGATCTCCCCTCTCTGAGCAATTGAAGTCCCTCTGCGACGGCCGTGTAGCTCGATACCAAGACCGTCTTTGGCCCCTTTTCGTTTGTGCCCTTTGCACCGTCGATCCTGCCAACCCGGATTTTCCCTCAAGTGTCATCAGAGGCGTCATTTGCATACAGCCGTCGAGTCATGTCTCCGTCCGCCATGTTTGCGCGCGCCGCTCTGCGGCCTCTGTCGAGCGCGTCCGCGTCTGCGTCGTCGTCCTTTTTTCTCGCCTCGTCCGTCACCCGCCACATGGCCACAGCTCGTCCGGTGGCCGCGGCCGCTGCTCGCACAATGCCCAAGTTCTCGACGGCCTCGTTTCTGGCAGCTGCCTTTCGCCGGACATCCAACCGCAGCGGCAGCCATGGCGGCCGTCGCTACCAGAGCAGCACCGCTGGCGCCGGCGCCGATGCCAGCGCACACCCCAGCATCTTCAAGCGGCTGTGGGACAGCCCCGTCGGCGTGAAGACGGTGCACTTCTGGTAAGCCTCGACCGCTTTGTCTGGTCGGTCGCGCACCATTGCTAACGCTTCACTTCTAGGGCCCCTGTGCTCAAGTGGGTTCTCGTCCTTGCCGGCATCTCTGATCTGGCTCGTCCGGCTGAGAAGCTGTCGGTCACGCAGAACATTGCCCTCACGGCCACCGGCGTCATCTGGACGCGCTGGTGCCTCATCATCAAGCCGAAGAACTACATGCTCGCGGCCGTCAACTTCTTTCTTGGCATCGTCGGCATCATCCAGTGCTCACGCATCTTCTTGCACAACCAGGAAATCAAGAAGGCTGGAAACGTCGAGGCTCCCGCAGCTGTGGAGCAGTAGAGCAGACGCTGCACTGAAGGCGGCCTGGAACAGTGGATGCTTTTGTCTGTATACATCTTATTTTACCATACGTTACACTGAATCATTTCTTTTTCTCGTGTCCTATTTGTGCTGCTTGCTGGCTTTCAAATCGTAGCAATAACAGTAGATATAAACTGTTGTTTCAAGCAATTCATCGTCTGTATTGACTCAATACTTTGCTCTTATTCTACTCCGTGCCTTGTCTTCTTTCGGCCCGCTGAACAAAGAAATTACACAAAATATTAATGACCTGGTTATAGTATACAATGCAAATAAAGGAAGGGCTTCCTAGAGTGCACGGAAAAGTGCATAACATACGAAAAACACATGTCCAAAAGAGCAGGCAGGCATATCCACTCTTGCTTTTAGAACGAACATTCCACCCCCTTCGTGAAGAAGCGGTAGGAACAAGAAACCAAGGACAAAAGAAGCGGGAAGAGAGGAAACGAAAGAACAAAGGAAAGACATCAATATGGTGGCCGGGATACGTTCCCGAAACTGTGCTCTCCTGCTCGGCTATCAATGCCCTTCAGCAGCGAATCGAGGTCGCCTGCTGAAGCCGGAAGCTCGTCGTTGATCAGGCTCGACAACACACTCTCCCCTCCACGGCTCTTGACGTTGCGCCGTGACCCTCCCCCCGAGGTGGACGCCCTGCCCGGAGACGCAGTGGACGGACGGCCGTCAGATGATGCAAACGTGACAGGAGGATAGCCAAAGGTGCCACCGCTGCCACCATTGGCCTGCTGGTTCTGTTGCCCTCGCAACAGAGGAGATGGCAACCGCGGCACCGGTGGCACGGCCTCCACGTCTGCGTCGCCGTTGCTTCCAGAGGCCAGTGGCCCCAGCCGACTCTCGCTGACTGTCGAGTTCTTCCGACCTGCTGTCGACAAGCTTCGCTTCACGCTTGTTGGCGAGCTGGATGGCTCTCGCTCCGACTGCTGTGTCTGTTGCGTCTGGCCGGCAGCAATGCCCAGCGGAGGATTGAAGGAAACCTCCGATGCCGACAGGTCACAGCTCGCCATGCTGTCGCTGCTTGCGTCGTCGTCATTTCTCTCGCCGTTGCGCTCGCGCCCGAGATTTGGCGAAACCATGCCACCAGTGAGCGCCTGCTTCAGCTGGCTCACCGACGTGACAAATCCGCCGCCGCTTCGAGTCGAGGTGCTTCCCATCGGCGACGGCGACAGGCCGCTGCGAACGCTGGTTTTGCGAAGCTTCGCCACCGGTGCCGCCAGCATGTCGTTGCCCGTCGAGCCGTTGGCTGCCCGGACCGGCTGCGAAATCGGCCGTGAATTCTGCTGGACAGCTGGGGACGCCGGCCCATTACCGTTGAAGTGGAACTGCCCGTTCGACAGTCCGTTCAGAGTGTTGATGGCCAGACGGCTTCGTGCTACCGTGTTGCTGGCAGTGGCCATGGTCCCCGAGCGCGATCCGCTCAGCGATACCGACTTGCTGCCGTTGTGCTGTTGCATCTGCTGCAGCACGCCATCGCGCGACCAGTCCGACAGCATGTCCTCCCGGACGGCTGCTGGAACCTCCTGCTGCACGTTGGCCGACATCGTCGCGCCACCGAGACTGAATCCGGGAAAGAGGCCACCGCTGCTGCCACCCCGACCAGGGCTCGTCGACGGGCTCTGTGGCGGGGAGCCTGCCAAGGCCTCATAGTAGGCCGTGCTGATGCACTCGACCAGCGAAAGGCGATCGTCAAAAGGCAGCAGCGCCTCCGACTCGATCTCGTGCAGCGGCATTCTCGGCTGCGGCCGCGACATGCCTGGTGTACCTGCCAGCTCCATAAAGGTCGCCGGCACTTGTATGCCCTCCAGCCAGAAGTGCTTGGAGCGTCGCCGTGTGATCTCGTTCCGGATAGCCCGGCCCACGACAGACGACTCAAAGTGGAATTTCTCCGTCAGCGTCCAGAAGTAGCCGTGCACTACACTGCCGAGGCGCACTTTCGCCTGTGGCGTCTCCACGTCCTGGATGGATTCCTGGAGCTGGAAGATCATTGGCAGGCCATATCGCACCGCGTTCACGCCCAGTCGATCGGCGAGCTTGTTCAAAAGGACATGCAGCAGCACCAGGTCGGTCTCATAGTCCACAAACTGCAGCGCATTGTCGTATATGGCGAGGTGCAGAAGCGACAGGAAGAAACTCCGCCGGGGCCTCGTCTTACCGTTGCTACTGTTGGAGCCGCCATTGGAGACGATGACCCCATTGCCGTTGCCGTTGCCGCCATTTTCCCGTTGCGATGTGCTCACAGCTCGCTTTGCAAAGGTCGACGATCCTGCTGGACCCATCGCCGCTTCGCGGCCACTCCTCGTTACCGGTCGGTTGCCGCTGGAGGCCATACCAGTACCAGGCGCGACAGTACCGTTGTCAAGGACCTCCTGGTCTGCCGCAGCCGTCTCCCGGTCAAGCCACGTCAGGAGAGCGTCAACATACGCCTTCCGCACCCCGCCGTCAGGGTCACGCAGCAGCCAGTGCGTGCCCTCCCACACCATGATCGGCACCCGGTTCCGCGTGAGCGTCTGGCTGCCGCCGTGGGTCGTGCGCGGATTGGCCACCAACAGGATGGCCTTGACAGCCTTCAGTATGGCTGTCTTGGTTACGGTGAGCGAGAACAAGGACTCAACCGCGTGCTGTCTTGTCCTGTCCTTTAACTGCTGCGGCGATTGCTGTGGCGAGTCCAGTCCGTCGTCCGACTTCTCACCGGGTGGCGTCGAGCTGACCGCGCTGCCTGCGCGAGCTGGCTTCAGGCGGAACAGGATGGCTGAGACCATGTCGGATATCTGGTCGGCATAGTACACGTGGGTGGCCAGATCGCCAATGCACTGCTGCAGGCGAAGTAGAAGCTCCTTACGCTTCGACGACACCGTCACCGCCGAATTGGCCGCTTCGAGTGTGGTGGGAGAGCGCAGGTCTTGCTGACCCGGCAGCGGGCCTTCGGACGTGGCCAAGGCAGCGGCAGCAGCAGGGTCGCCTGGCATCTGCACCAGCTTCTTGATGTGATGGATGAAGCCAAGCAGCACGTCCATGACGCTTAGGCCGATCAAGCTTGCATCCGACCGCAGCAGGGAAGCAATCATTGCCGCCAGGGCGATATGCTGATCAAGCGTCTCGTCGGTGAGCGGGGAGCGTGCCAAGGTGTCCATGGAGGTGACGAGGATAATGTATCGCTCTTGGACCGGAGCCCAGCGCAGAAGAAGGCTGCAGATCTTGACGGCCCAGCCATTGTCCCTGCCGCTGTTGAAGTTGCCACACACGACAGACTCGCCCTGGCTGATCCGGTCATTCACAAACTCCAGCAAGGACGTGGTAGCCGAGTGGATCAGCGAGCGGCTTGGGGCAATGAAAATCTGCTTCAAGCACTGCATGGCAAGAACACCAATGTCCTCCTCGGCCAGCTTGTCCACATCCATCGCCGTGCCAGACAGGGCAATCGGATTCGTGTCGCCAGTAGTGTCTGCAGTGCGGACGGTAGCTACACTATTTCGGCGCTTGAGCAGCCGATCTGTGTCGACCTGTTCCTCGACCTCGACGCGCTGCAACAGCACATCGAGAAAGTCTTCGTTGTCAGTCCACAGGTTCTCCAGAACCATGGGCACCATCATGTCGTACTGGCGGCCGGCAATGGATGCGAGTGCATCAGACGACGCCACGGCGCGGATCGCTTCGAGACCCGAGTTGCGCCATCGCATAGTCACCGGCTTGCTGGGCTGCGTCTTCCCCGGAGCAAGTCGCGTGGAGGCAAAAGAGGCATAATGGCGCACGACGGCCTCGAACTGGGCCAGGTAGACCTGATCAGCTAGCAGGATAGACGCGTCGTGGTGCGTGCAGAAAGCCTCGAATGTGGGAATCGAGGATTCGACCATGGTGATGTCATTGGACCGTAGGATGAGATCAAGGATCTTTAGGACGTTGGGGGCGAACAGCGGGAGATCTTTCGGATTCTTCTCGATCAGAGCTTCCAGTATCTGAAGGGTGACCTGGACATTTCTGTTGGATGCGGGGGAATGTTAGTTTGAACACGGACTTCTCTGGAGACTGCCGATCTCTCCATATCGGGCCCCGTCGAGAAAGAAAGGACGAGAAACGTACCCGATACGCAGGCGCCAGACATCGCTTGCCGTCTTCCGCTCGAGGAAACTGCCGACCTTTTGGATCTTGGTTCGCCGTGAGGTGGCATAGTACAGCAGGTAGCTCAGCTCGCTCGAGTTGGGCTTCACATCGACCGCGCCCTTGGTGGTTCGCGGGTAGCACTTGAGAATCAAGACCTGGTGCTTTGGCCGGCATCGCTGCTGGATGGCCTGCATAGTGACGGTAGCACACGGAAGGTGGCAGGAAGAACTCGGGACAATGGCGCGAAGACGGATGCAGCGGGTGCAACGTGCCCACCGATGCAGAGCCTTCCGTGGGGGTGGTGAGGCGTCTCGGCTATTGGAGAGGCCCGGGAAACACTTGTTCGAGGTCACAACGTCCCATGCACAAAAGAGGGCAGACACACGGAAGCTCGGTATGGAATGGGGATGAGCAGAAAATCGAGGGCGTTTGCACGCAGGGCGCGTCTAATTTGGCGAATCGAGGACCCGCTGGGTGTTCGTTCCGATTACCAGGTGTGGCAGAGTCCGGTCACGCTCATGGTCGGAGCACAAGACGGGTTGAGCTTTGATGGGTAGAAAGGGGACGGCAGAGCAGACCGAGGCGCGTCCCGTGATAATTTCGTGGCCGGCGATGGCAAGCTGTCTCGACCGCGGAACCGTACTTATAAGACTGGAAATGAAACGGGGCAACACGACAAACAAGAGAGTAGATATGGAGCAATGCAGTGGCGAGTCAATACTCGGGAAAAGGGGCGATGAACAAGGTGAACAGTAAGTTGGCCAAGAAAATAAAAGGCGAAGTAGAGTCGAAATTAGTCTAGACAATGACGGACAAAATTGGCGGAGCTGACTTTGTCGTCAGCCGTTTGCTCTGTTGGCATCCTGCCGGGCAGCATTACAGCGTTAGCAGCGGCGCCAATAGGGGGCAAACATTAGCGTGGCAGGAGCCACTTGCAGAGTCCAACTCCGTCCAATCATTTATGGGACGCCGCTTAGAAACCAACAGTAAAGCCGTTGCTTCTTTTTTCATTGTATGCTGCTCGTGCCTTCCTTCGTTCTGCGTGTGCCCCTGCCCTCCAGTCCAGAGAGTCGATGCTCGGCCAGCAAACTGGGAAATATGAGCTATCTCTCTACGTTCCTTGTGACATTAACCAACGCCAATATCTATAAGCGGATAATTGGCTCACC
Source organism: Grosmannia huntii (assembly GCA_019925595.1). Classification (NCBI taxonomy): domain Eukaryota; kingdom Fungi; phylum Ascomycota; class Sordariomycetes; order Ophiostomatales; family Ophiostomataceae; genus Grosmannia; species Grosmannia huntii. The sequence goes on from JADHKJ010000001.1 coordinate 450,308, forward strand.
GACTCACCGATACGACACCCCGTATCACAGCACAACAACGGGTAATTAGCTCTCTTTGGCTGTAGAGGTCTAGAAAACGGCCAGAGGCAGCACATCAGAGAAACCTTCAGCCAGATGACCGGGATAGCCAAATGACCGGGATGACCAAGATTTGTACTAAGGAAGCAGGTCATAATGCACGCATCTGACTATTTCGTCAAGAAAGGCGGCTGGTAGGTATACCGCACACGCGATCGTCTGCACAAAGTGCCACCTCACACTCAATACCGTAAGATATACCTCTGGCACGGCTGCACGTCATGGGTCGTCCCACAAGAAGATGAGACGCCCAACCTATCGTGAAGGCTCAATCGACCTGTCTCTTTACGGCCTTATCGGACTCCTGTAATGCCAAAACCCCGATCGGCTTGTCTGACCATACGATCGCAGCGTGCCGACTTCCGAAAGACCGCTATTTGGCAGAGATGGATCGCGGCTGTCGTAGCGTAAGATACATGGTAAGCATCGTTTTCAGACAGTTGTATGGATAGGCCCAGTGCAGAACGGGTGCATATACAAATTCGATTCTCTGTGAGTCTATGATGCACTCGTTCAACCACAATTCTGTAATCAGTAACGATGTTCGGTGCAATTCGGAAATCTGCATCTGCCCGCTCTCGATGAACCTTATGCTCGTCACTACTCAGCAGGAAATTTATAATAGTCTTCTCCCAACTCGGCCGTTTCGCGAACATGTCCAAGAGTCCGCTGCTTCCATACAGGTGACGAACTGGGCTCTTGCAGCTCCAGGCTGTTGTTGATCCATGATCGTAGCTGTTCTGGCGAGACTTCAGTCTCGCTGTGCCTTTGACGAAGAAAGTTGCCATGAGATCTGTTTCTCTCACTGTTGCTTTGATCAAGCTGTTCTTCCCTTACAAAAGCACTCGTATTCTCAATAGGCCCCGACTGGGCATCGACACAGCTCTGCTGTGAGTAGTTGCTGCTCGAAATAACAGAGTCATCGTGCGCGAGACTCGCTTGCTAAGCTTGCACCCGAGACCATTGACTGGCACCACGTGGGTGAAGGAGAGGAGCATCGTCAGCATCATTATTCATGGAAGCGGTCTGGCCTTTCTCATGAGAATCTTGCCAGGACCCGCCCCGGGACGCTGCGTCGGTGATTTCAGACAGTTTCATGCTTTGTCGAAGAGCACGGCGGTAAGGACTACCTCTCCGAAACAGATATTGAGGCGTAAACGGCTCACATCCATCGTCCATCTTTGGTGTCATGGCCAGGCTGTCACCTTGCTCGGCCGCCACTTCCGGGGTTGTTGGCGTTGACGTAAAAGCATAGAGCACGTCTCCCGTCTTTCCACCGTAAAACGGATCATTGCGAGCCCCCGTTTGCCCGTTTGCATGAACGCTCGTATCGGCTTTTTCACAGCCCAGACATGCCTCTTGTAGTCCTAAACTCAATTCTTGAAGACGCCAAAGAGCGCTCGGGGTTATCCCTTGCCTAGGAGTGTCGTCACGACCACTTCCAGCCAAAGAAGGAGAGGAGGTGCCAGAAGAATGGAGGGAAACCTTGGACTTTGGCCCCAGCTGAAAATCTATCGGTGTTGCTAATTTTTTCCGTGACTCAGCGACAGCTTTATATCCTGGTGTGGGGTTTGGGAGGACATTTGAAGTCGCATCTGTCCTGGATTGAGGGCGTGCTGGTGTTGAAAGCTGTCGGTTGTCTTCGGCGATTGCTAGCAGTTCGTGCGCAAAATCGGCAGGATGGACCAGTTGGCTTGTACTAGAAGACGTTTGACGCACTGAGCTGGACCAGCTTGTGAAGCGAGATGTGTTTGTCCCGCTTCCACTCCGCCCTGCACAGCCTTCACCGTCGTCCCGGACTACAGTGATACCATCTTCATTATCAGAGTTCTCAGGAGGAAAGCTCGGCTTTGGAGATGTTTCGCCGTTGCTGAATGAGAACGAGCCATGAGACCTTTGTGCTCGGATGTGCTGTTCTGGAAGCTCGTCCGTGCCATCTTCACTTTTCGAATGGCTCCAGAGCTCCTTCAAGCGTGACCTGACAGCCTTTCCCATCTTGCTTGCCGTTCTCCGCAAGCTTCCGCTGGTGCTAGCAACTTTAGGAATGACGGTTGGATGGGTCACATTAGCCTTCTGAGTTAGAGGACGAGTGTTGCCGGTACTGGTCGTGTTGCATCTCCGCAGAGACTTTCTCAACTGCACCTCGGTATGGGGTTGAAAATGAGATAAGCTAGCCGGGCGGAAAGTTGTTCTTTGTAGAGACGCTTCGTCTCCATATGAAAACGAAAGGCTAGGCCGTAAGTGTGGTTTGTTGGCTGGCTTTGTTGTTGCTGGTATTGAGGATGCGGTCATAGTAACCAACCGATCGTTTACAAAGTCTCCGCCGAATTCCAGGCCGTTGCGGCCTTCTAACGCTGGTTTAGGTGTCAAAAAATAGCTACTAGTGAGGCGGAAAAGACACACATACGGAATGAAGTAGAGTCGCTGCACTCGTCTTGATAGTTTGTTGTGTTTTTTGAGGGATACGGTGCTGAGGCGGTATTGTTGTTAAACGCGGATCGTAGCCCATTATTTAAAAATGATGGCATATCATCTGTCCGCCGAAGACGACCTATGGAGTTTTCTGGTAGCCGTGCTCTAGATCGAAAACTGGTGGAGGCCAGTTGTGATCGTTTGAAGGGTCTCGTAGTGTTTGCGGAACCGGCAGTTTTGGCTTGGCTTCCATCTCCTGGCAGGTTCTCTTTGTTGTGTGGCAAGACATTAGACCAAGTTTTGTTGATATTCGTGTTATGGTCGTCGCCAACGTCAAAAGCGCCGTACTGAGCATGAGCATGATCGGACCAGGACGGTTCGAACTGTGCAAAGTTGTGGGATGTTGATAGAGACGGAGAAACCTGGCGATCGACTCCCACTTTCACATTGCCGTTACCTGGAGATGTGGTGCGGACGAAACGGATGCTACGACGCGGCTGTAGGTCGACTGAGTGAAGACTAGGTCTTTCACCCATCTGCGTTGTGTTGCCAGAGGAGAAGGTCTGGGAAGTTCTGGGGACCAAAGTTGGCATGCTTTCGGGAAATGTCTGTGACATTTCAGAGCTGGACCGTTCCCGACTCAGTACAAAGGCCTTGCTAGCAGCAATCTGGGCGTCACGGTGAACATCGGCTGGATTGATGTGTTGCAGCTGGATACTGCGAGAGGCAGATGGCGCCGACCCGCGGTTGGCGATATCAGAGCGGGACCTGGAGCCTCGAAGATGAGGCATGCTGGCTGACGAGCGCGTGAGATATTTTTAAGCTCCGATTCTCAGGATTATTGCTGTTTCATAGAGGGAAAAAGGCGAGAGCAGCATCCAAATGATGACGAGACAGTAAAGATCGTAGATCAACCAAGAAAGAAAAAGAAGTTAAAAGAGGCACATGGTGCTCCGGCTGCAGTGTATGAATGTCTAGTCGGTGGCATATGTATGTCTGGACGACCTGAAGTGAGATATGCAAAACAACGACGAGAATAAACAAGTCAACAGAGGCAGCTATGAAACGGAAAAGGTAAACGCACGAATGCGATTATGCTACGAGGCAAGAGCTAGCTGCCAGCTGTTAGCGGCAGGAGCATTCACGAACACAACCTAAAAATCAAGAATTGGAGTAGGCAGGAGACGGTAATTGAACTATCACACGTATTATGAAATGTCGCAGTTTGGAAACAGGTTGCCAAACAGTACTAATATAACTCGATCCCTACAATACAAAAACCCTGGAACACAGGCGATCTCCGCCGACTAGCAAGTGCCATATATCGGCCACACTTATAAACGGTGGCAAGACACTGGGTACCAAAAAGAGCAGATGCAACTAGGCAAAAATGCAAATAAACGGGAGAGATAACACCACAAGACCGCGGCGCCATGGCGAGCTGCACAACCGGGTTCATCCCGAGGAGCAAGCCCTGGCGCCCATGGTCTGTTGACAGCTCTTGGCCGACACAGACCATTTAAGCAGAGGCCTCGCCGAGAAACTCCTTCAGCTCCTCGTCGACCAGCTCGTGGATCTTCTTGGAGAACTCCTCAGCCTTGCGGCCGAAAGCAGAGGCACCGCCAAGGGCCTTGCCGGAGACAATCTTCAGGTCAAGCTCAATGGCCTTCTCGAGCTCCGAGACAGCGTTAAGGACATCACCGGTCTCAGGCTCCTCGCTCTTCTTGTCAGCAGCAGCATCATAGCTGCCACGCTCGACAATGGAAGAGTAGTTGCCGCAACCGCCGCCGTTCCAGGCAAGCAGGTTGGGGGTGTTGGCGGGCAGATCGGTGAGGGCACCGGTCGTGGCCACAGCCAGCAGGTTGGACTTGAGCTTCTCGGGGCTGATGGGAGCAACAGAGTACTCGGATTCGGCCGCCGGCTGCAGGGACAGGTAGTAGGCCAGCAGACCGGCGATGTGCGGCGAGGCCATAGAGGTGCCAGAGATGGTGTTGATGGCGGTCTCGCTGCCAATCCAGGTGGACTGAATGTTCAGGCCGGGGGCGAAGACATCAGTGCACTTGCCCCAGTTGGAGAAGTAAGCACGGCTGTCGTCAATGGCCGAGGCGCCAACAGTGAGGGCCTTGTCAGCAGCAGCAGGGGAGTAGTTGCAAGCATCAGCGTTATCATTGCCGGCAGCGACAGCAAAGTGCAGACCGGCAGAGACAGCAGCGTTGACGGCGGCGTCCAGCGGCGTCGTCTTGCCACCGCCCAGAGACATGTTAGCGACAGAGCCCTTGAAGCCCTTGCGCTTGCCCTTCTTGGCGAGCGCGACCTGGTCCATGTGGCGCTTGGCAGCGAACTCGACGCCAGCAATGACATCCGACATGGTGCCGGAGCCGTTGGAGCGCAGAACCTTGACAGCGTAGACGTTGGCCTTCTTCGCGACACCGTACTTCTTGCCGGCGATGGTACCAGAGCAGTGGGTTCCGTGGCCGTTGCCATCAGCATCCTCGTCACCAGAAGGAATGGTCTTGCCCCAGTGAGCACGGCCCTCGAAATCAATGTGCTTGATCGAAGTGCCGGTGTCGATAACGTAGGCATCGACACCCTCGCCACCCTCCTCGGTGAACAGGTACTTGTTAAAGGTACCAAAGTTCAGCGACTTGCGGTGGGAGAGACGGGCCAAGCCCCAGGGGGCACCTTTCTCGGTCTCCGGGCTGCACTTCTCGGTGCCAACCTCCTCATACTTCATCGTGTGGACGACAGTGTCGCGGTGGATGTACTCGACCTATTAGGTAGCATGAGGTTAGCACGGGTGGACTTAATTCGCGAGATAGCCAGCTGCCTTATCGCCGAAAGGCCGCCCTATCCAGAGATAAGGAGAGCTCTAGCTCTGGACGATGATGGCAAAATGACATCGATGGCGGCCGAGGGAAAGTTGGCCAATGACAAAAGGGGGCTCGTCAACTCACATCCGGATGCCGGCGGACCAGTTCGATGATAGAGTCATCGAAATGGCCAGCGTAGCCAAGGAACTCATCCCCAATGTTGTAGGTGTGCTTAAGACCGCGGAAGAGCGAATCTGCCACAGGCAATACGTTGCGCTTGCGCAATTCGAGGTTGCGCTGCTCGTCGTCCTCTGGGAAGGACTTCACCCAGTCAGAGTGGATGGACTGCACCCACGTGTGGTGGTCCGCGGCTTTCTTTCCATTGACATGGTTCTTGAACTTGATGATGTAGGCGCCTGGAATGTCCACGGCTCCTGTCGACGACAGAATCGGGGCAGCATCGCCGTGGATAGTCTCAGTGTTGAGGGCAGGCGCGGCGTAGGCGTACGCCGCCAGAGAGAGGGTGATGAAGCGCTTCATGGTGCAAAGCGAAGCAACCCGATGTCGGAAGCGCCTGCGATTCACGGGTCAAGTAGGAAGGAGGAAGGAGGGTATGGGGACGACTGCAGGCCGTCTTCAAAAAAGAACAAGAGCAGCTAAACTGTGCCCCCAAAAGAAACAGATCGGGTTGAGGCTGGATTGGGGGGAGTGTTGGATGAAAGAGGATGAAAGAGGAAGAAGAATGGGAAGAGAGAGGAAGGGGAGCAGAGGATAGAAGTAGAGTCAGAAGAGCAGGCCGGGATGATGGTTAGATAAAGGAAAAGCGGGCAAAACCCCCCACTGTGAGTGAGTACTATAGGCCAGACAGGTGCGCCTTACCCCTTCCGCCAGCGCCCCAAGCTTGCGGATTCGGCGGCCAGTGTTGCCTCATCATGGGCGACAGAGCTAGGGGTCCAAACCCAAGTCAGAAGGTGGCTGAGGCGCCGAATACGGATTAGCGGAAGTACTGGAACCAATGGGCTGACTCGACGGCGTGATGGATGGTTTCCTCGGCAATGCGATAAGCGTTTCGCACCGTGTGTTTGAGCGGCTGGCCTGCACGCGGTCCATAGGCTCTGGGCGATGATAAGATTCGATCGCAGAGCCGAGAAAACGGGTATGCGAGGCATGTGCGGAATTCCGTTCCATGATGGGCTGTCTTTGCGAGCGTCTTGAGCAGATGGCAGGAGAGGTGATACGGCCATACGGCCACAGTGCATATCCCAGCTACGACGCAATGTGTCTAGGCACCATATGGAAGAACACTTAAGATACTGTATACGGAGTACATAAGATACAGAGGCGAACCAGCCTGTGGGGCGCCGATCCACAGCAGCTCTGGTGAGGTCCTCAGCTCTGGAGACAACACATGACCGCTTGAACGATGCCAATGCGACTGCTTCTTCCGGGCCTCGTATATTGCTTTGTGTAGAGCGCGCGAGATGTGTTGCGGACAACAAGCGGATAGCATTTGAAACAGTCCGGTCGCTCTCAGGTAATAGTGAGATTCGTGGTATCTTACTCTGTACTTTGTACTCCGTACCTACATAGTATCTACTCACTCTATGCCGGAGCTTCCCCACTGAATCACGAGGCCCCTGTGGAGCGTGAGATACAGAGCGATAACAAACTACAAGCAGCACAAGGCGGCATAAATCTGGGGTGGGTGGAGCAGAGGCAGGACACATCACCCGCTTGGCTGCCTGTACAAGATACGAGAACGGAGCAGAGGCAGCCGTCCGGTCAGGGACAGTAGCCTTGCTCCAAGGATGACATCGGCTCCTTCTCTGGTCGGCCTCCTATTCAGAGAGATACGAATAGGCTGCCATCCAGACGTGCCGGCCTAGCTGACGTGGCCACAGTGGCCAACTGCCTTCTCCACCGCCACACCGTCTTTAAGACGCTCACCGGCAGAGTCCCAGATCGGCGGCAGCTCTGCAGTCTTGCCTGTCCGCACGACGAGGCGACTTCTCGTACGTGTAGATGGAGACAGGGCACCCAATGCTGGCATTGCCAGCGTAGCCGTGGCCCGCCGTTGCAGGACCGCGTGACTCGTTTTCACGGCCCTGCACAAGCTGCACAAAACGCGCCGCCATACCCTGCATCGAGGACAAACCGCGTCACCGTGGGATTTAAGGAATGGTCCACGTAATAAGATCCCATCCGCAGTACGGAGTACTCCGTGCTGTACGTCGTACTTGCCATAGGGAGTTCGTATCGTCTGGGTTGGGCCTTCCTCCAGAGTGTGTAGTCATGTGACCGCCAGGTGCCTCTGCGGCGTCCACGGCAGGCTACCACTAAAATCAGGAAAGAGCCCCTCAGCCCGAACGGTGGTGGCCTGGCCCACTGAGGAAATTCTGGTGCACGATTGGCATGTGCGCCATGTTCCAAGGAGTCCCTGAAGCAAACCAGCCTCCGGTACGAAAACGGTGTATCTGCAGCCATCCTGCCGCCTGGACTGCAGTGCTGAATTGACAAGGTACGGACCGGTGCTGTCCCCCATGCAGACAGGGCTGCCCTCGTCTGGCTAACCGGTTTGCCGTTCGCCCTAGCTTGGAACAGACGGCCCCAAAACGAGAGAGGGAAGGGAATGTGTTTGGACTCGTGAATGGGGTGACAGCAGGCCAGCTTTCTCGCGAGCAGGCCGAGGGACCGGTGGCCGGGCGAGCACAACCATCGCCAGCAGAAGGGCAGACGCCCGAGCTCGAGGCAGTCGGGAGACGAGATACGCAGCCAGGCCTCGAGACGAGATCGTGACAACCGCTACATCCATCCTCTTTCCCGGCGAAGCTGCTGTTGCTTGCGGGGAGCTTCTACGGCCGGCCAGGAAGGGAGCTGGGAGCCTGATACGATGGCCACACGCCCGAGCCGCTACCGGTCCTCCACCTCGGCCTCCAGCCCAACGACGACGACCAAGGCAGCCGAAGTGCTCCAGGGCCTTTTGAACGGCACGCTCTCGGTGATATCGACGCCGTCCTCCGCCTCCGGCGGCTACCCCGACATCCACTCCCTCCTCAAGTATGTCCGACAGGTCCATCAACACCTCACCGCCCTTGTCCCACCGAGTTCGGTCCAGGATGACTTCCGCCACCTGCACGGCTTCCAGCTGCTGCTGAGCATGCTGCGGTCGTTCTCGGGATTCTACAACCCGCACAAGCGCAGCGACCTGGAGAAGAAGGCCCTGTTCGAGCTCCTACACGCGACTCTGGCCGTCTTGTCGGTGGCGTTTCGCGGCCATCATGGCAACCGGCGGTACTTCCATCACCGCGTTGAGGGCGGTGGTTGGGAGGCGTTGGAACAGATCATTGCGAGCATCGGTCTGGGCGTGAGCGATTCGGACCTGTGGAGCAACTGCCAGCTGTTTGGCAAGCTGCTCGCCTTTGCCCTGGACGACCAGCGGATGGACGAAGTGGCGCAGTGGATTGCAGTGGAAGAAGGGGGAAAAGAGAAGGGAGAGAAGGAAGAGAAAGGAGAGAAAGAAGAAAATGACGAGAAAAAAGAGAGAAAGGAGAAAGAAAAAGAGGAACAAGCGGAAGATACCGAAGAGAGGGTGGAGGTATACGAGCCCGGGGCCAACAGGACGAATGGGAAAGCCGGACAAGACGACAGCACGGTCGACATCTCGCAGATGAAGGCCAAGCTTGGCGCCATCATCGGACCAAAGACGATGCTGCAAAACGCAGAGGTGATGCGGACGGTCATCGGCTTCTGGGAGTCGATTCCACGGAGCCATGGCGGGACGTCGGACCCGGTGTCTCTGCTCGTTCTCGAGACCGTCGCAGCGGTGCTCGCGATCTCGTTCTCGAACCTATCGGCGCTCCACGAGACGGGCATCCTCTCGAGGTTCATGCATCTCTATTTCGTGGCAGACTCGCCGCTCAGTGCGGACGAGCGCGCGCGCATCCTTCCTATCTGCCGATCGATGATGTGTCTGGGCGTCAACCAGCTGGCCGATGCACAGTTTCTCCTCTCCAGCACCGATCCGGCGGCGTCCGAGTTCTGTCTGGCGATGGCGGCCAAGTACAGCGGCCCGCCGTTTGTGCAGTTCGACCTGTCGCGCCGTGGCTACTCGTCCATCGAGCTTCCCAACCTCGGCCGCTCGTTTCCGCCGGCCAACGCGGGCTACACCTTCACCTGCTGGCTGCGAATCGACACGTTTGATCCGCGCTCGCACACAACCATCTTTGGCGTCTTTGACGCCACACAGACCTGTTTCCTCCTGCTCTACCTGGAGCGAGACACGCGCAACTTCATCCTGCAGACGTCGGTCACGTCGTCTCGTCCCAGCGTCCGGTTCCGGTCGGTGGGCTTTGAAGAGGGCCAGTGGTACCACATTGCCCTGGTGCACCGTCGGGCCAAGGCGCGGGCATCCCTGTATGTCAACGGCGAGTTCGTTGAGCAGGTCAAGTCAGCCTACCCGTTGGCACCACCACCAGCGCCGAGCGGTGGCAGCGAGCCGTTTGTCTCTTTTGGTTCCAGTAGCCGGCTGAAGCTCAACCCGGTGCAGGCGTTTCTGGGCACGCCCAAAGACCTGTCCGTGCAGGTTGGACCGGGGATGGTCTTCTCGAAATGGTCACTGGCATCGGCCCACCTGTTCGAGGACACGCTGAGCGACGACTTTTTGGCCGTACACTTTCGGCTTGGCCCTCGCTATCAAGCCAACTACCAGGACAGCCTCGGCGGCTTCCAAACGTACACAGCATCTGCCCGGCTGGCGCTCCGGAACGAGATCAACGCGGGCAACGACGAGAACTCGGACATTCTACGGGCGATCCGAGACAAGGCCTCGTCGATTGTGCCCGAGTCCAAGATCCTGATGGGCACGCTGCCGCGGTCGACCTTCCGGACGGACGGGGCCTTTCTCGAGTCACTGCTCTTCCGATCTCTATCGCGGCCGTCGGCAGCTAACCTGCTGACACTGACGGCAAAGAGCGGCACAGCCGTGGCGATCAACGGGGCGTTGCCGTGCATCAACGACGCGCTGCTTCGATCACACGGCGTGGCAGTGCTCACGGGCGACCCGGTGCTGGCAACGCCCTTTTTCTTTGACGACAACCTCTGGCGACTCGCCGGATTCACACCACTAGCACTGAAGCTGGTGGAGCGAGCAGCCACGGCCGAAGACTTGATTCGGTCAGCCGAGCTGGTGTTTCTGTGCACAAACAGCAGCTGGCGCAACAGCGACGCTATGGAGCGCGACAACGGCTACGCCATCCTGGGCATGTTGCTGCGAGCCAAGCTGGGGGTCAGCCCGGTGGCGACGGCCGGCCTGACTGCAGACGGCTCCGGCTGGCGGGCGACGGCGGTGACGGGCGATCGACGAGCCACCAGCCTGCGGCTGCTGCAGCTGATCCTGGCGTTTGTGGGCTACAACCACGGAGATCCGCTCGAGTCGCTCATCATCAACCCGCTGGCGTACCGGATCCTGCTGATCGACCTGGACACATGGCGCAAGTCGCCAGCACCGACCCAGCAGCTGTACTACGAGCAGTTCAACACGTTTGCTGTTATGAGCAAGTTTCACCAGTTCAACAGCCGTAGGCTGCTTAGGATGAGTAGGTCAATTGGGGCGTATTGGATATTTGTCGGAAGCTGACCGTATAGGGATTACCAAACGACTGCTGGACGCCATGAAGGTCGAGACGGTCTCGGAGGAGATCATGCCGTACTTTATCAAGTCGTTTGAGAGTCTCATCCGGTGCAACTACAACGCAGAGGTGCACCGGGCCCTGGCCCTCTACATCACGTACGGACTACACACGCCCAGCGCTGCGTCCTTTCTGCGGGCAGCACGACCACCGACGGCAACGGGCAGACCACGGAGCAGCACGACCGGACGTGTGCAGCGAAGCGCAACGATGACGTCGACCCGGAGCACGATCCCGTCCGAGTTCGTGACGGCGGCGCCAGACGGAAACCGGCCACTGCCCAAGCGACGTCTGGGGATCGAGATCCTGCAGCTGTACGAGCAGCTGCTGTGCGAGAACGGCACGGTGGCGAACATCCGCAAGTTTGCCCGCACAGTGACGAACAAGTGGCTGCTCTACCTCCTCTCGGCAGACGACGCGGTGGTGGTGGTGAGCGGCGGACGGATCCTGTCTCGACTGCTGGTGACGCAAGGCGCCAGCTACACGTCCAAGTTCAGCAGCAAGACGGGTGGCTTCTGGATCATGGCCCACCGACTGCGGCCGTGGTGGCACCTTCCGGCGGTCTGGATGAGCGTCTTGGGCGTGCTCTTTGGCAAGGACGTTGTGGGGATCAGCGCGGAAGAACGGGCGTTTGACGAAGAGGCGCTCACGTCGACCTTTGGTCCGGGCGCCAAGGTGGTCTACCCGGACGCGCTCTTCTCCGTCGTGTCGATGCTGCAGCAGGGGCTCAACGACATGCTCAAGTGCGAAGGCACATCGGACAGCGAGACGGACGAGTCGATTCCAGCTGTGGGCGACAAGCGAAAGGCAGCTCCGCTGGAAGCGATCATCCGGTTTCTGGGCAGCTGTCACGAGCAGTCGTCCGAGTTCCGCGACTTTGCCCTGTCATCCGAATACGTGCGGCTGCTGCTGTCGGCGCTCTTCCCATCGGTGGTGGGCATGGAGGCGCTCGCGGCCGAGACGGAGCTGAATGCCAAGGACACACCCCTCCGGTTCGACAGCGGCGACAACACCACCAGTCGGCCGCCGGCGGCGTCATCGGCAGCGATGGTGCGGTCTTCCAGCGCGACATCGAGCCTCGCATCAAGCGTACACTCGAGCATCGGCGGGTCGACGGTGGACTTCACGTCAGACTCGACAGTGCTCGCATCGGTGGAATCGTCGATGCACTCGACCTTGGTACGACCGGCACTCTCGGCGCTCACAGGCGGGACGACACTGCAGAATCGACGGTCGTCGTCGTTCATCCTGCTGACGACACAGGCAGCACCGCCGTCTTGGCACGTGGCACGGCTGGCAGCACACGCATCACCTCGACAACGGCTGGCGGTGCCGTCACAGGCCAGCAACAGCGTGCAGGAGGGGCTGCTGGGGCTGATCGTGGACGTGTTCGTGGACCAGGTGCTTGCGCGGAAGGAGTTTCCAGGGTTCGCGCTGGCGGCACGGATCCCGCCGTCGTTCCAGGAGCACCAGACATTCTTTGAGTCGTATGTGCTGCGGGCGACGACACAGCAGCTGGAGCAGAAACTGCGGGAGGACATGGACGTGGTGTGCGAGCCCAAGGTGCTGACAAACATGGGACGATTCGCGGTCAGCATGGTGGAGGCCGTGCTAGACGGGACATTTGTGGATGGAGTGGACGTGCTGCTGGACTTTACAGGACGGCTGCTGGAGCACCTGCACCGGCCGGATGTGGCGGCACTGAAGAGCGTGCGGCTGTGCAGCCAGGCAGTGGCGACGATCCGGACATCCTTCCTCAAGCTGGTCCTGTTCCGACTGTCGGACGTGGGTGAGAGCGCGGACGAGGGCGAACGGGAGAACGAAGGTGCAGGCGGAGACCTGGACGGGCTGCCGGTGTTGGAGCGGATCTTTTACTGGCAGTCGGTGTTTGTGGACTGTCTGTCGATGGAGTCGGCCGCAGAGGAGTACTACCTGAAGCTGGTACTGTACCAACTGTACGCACGACTGCTGGACGCGGACGAGACAGCACGACTGGCAGCGGCGAGCCTGTGGCGACTGGTACTGATCCAGAAGCCGAACGAGTCGGGAACGGTGCTGCGACAGTGCGCGACGGCAGACCAGCTGCACCTGGCACGATCGTTCCGACACCTGACAGAGGTGGACGACGGGGCCTTTCTGGAATGGGTGGACCAGCACCGGCCATCGCTGGACGCGTTCTTCCTCGGGGGCATGTCGCGGTTCTGGGAGGACTTTGTGGCGGGCGAGAACGGGCGGGCAGGCGAGGCAGCACGACAGCGAGCAGGCCGTCGACGCGAGAAGCTGAAGCAGTGGCACACAGAGTCGCTGGAGCGCGGAAACGTGCTGCTGCGCCACGAGATGGCCAACAGCGCGTGGATGAAGAGCATCTACGGAACGGAGCACTTCAAGCTGCAGCGGCTGCTGCAGGACCAGCAGGACGACCTGACCTACCTGGCGACGACGTTTGGCAAGATGGAACGCGACCTGCGACGGCCAGGCGCCGTGTTTGCCGAGGCCGGAGCGTCGATCAAGTGGAAGCTGGACCGGACAGAGGGCCGGAACCGGATGCGGCTGCGGCTGCTGCCAGACGCGTCCGCACGGACGAAGGAGGAGCTGCAGTCGCGGAAAAAGGTGCTGGACGTGGCAGCCGGAGGCGGTCTGGCAGCACGGCCATCGTCAGCGACCCCGTCCGCGAGTCTATCCGGGCTGTCGCCAGTGGTGGCCAAACAAACAACACGGCCACCATCCGCATCGATTGGGGCAGGATCAGGAGCAGGACTGACAGGGACAGAGGCAGGGACAGAGGCAGGGACAGAGGCAGCAGGACCAGACCTCGCAGTGGCCACGGCAGAAGACGACTTTGAGCTGATCGACGACCCAAACGAGCCCGAGGCCGACGACGGCTTCGAGGACAAGAACCGCAAGGTGATGCGACGACTGGAGCCAAACGATGTTGTGCTGAGCGTGAGCAACGTGTCGCGGATCATCGGACTGGACGCATGCGAGGGCATCCTGATCGTGGGCAAGGAGGCGCTGTACCTGATGGACAACGTCTTCCAGTGCCGGGACGGGGAGATTGTGAACGCATGGCAGGCACCGGCAGACGAGCGAGACCCCTTCTCACAGATCATCACGACGAAGCCGACGGCAGCCAACAGCAGCGATGAAGGCGGAGCCAACCAGCGACAGCAGACGCCTGCACAGAATGCCAACAGCTTGGAGCAGGAGTCGCGCAGCTGGCGGTGGAACGACGTGATCAGCGTGTCGAAGCGACGGTTCCTCTTCCGGGACGTGGCGATGGAGGTGTTCTTCCGTGACGGGCGCAGCTACCTGCTGACAATGATCGACAACGGCAAGCGAGACGAGGTGTTTGGACGGCTGAGCGGCAAGATCCCCCACGCGACCGGGCCTCCGAGCGCGCTGACGAACCCAGACGACGCATGGCGACTGGAAGCGCTGCGTGTCGTCGACGAAGGGCCACAGACGCTGGGCAGCAAGTTTGGCAGCATCTTCAACACGTCGCCATGGAACCCGGCAATGCGACGGTGGCAGCGCGGCGAGATGTCCAACTTCCACTACCTGATGCTGGTCAACACGATGGCCGGCCGGACGTTCAACGACCTGACCCAGTACCCGGTCTTCCCCTGGGTCCTGGCCGACTACACGAGCGAGACGTTGGACCTGAGCGATCCGGCCACATTCCGCGATCTCTCGAAGCCGATGGGCGCGCAGACGGCGCAGCGACAGGCCGACTTTTCAATGCGGTACCAGACGCTGGCCGAGATGGGCCAGCCGCCCTTTCACTACGGCACGCACTACTCGTCGGCCATGGTGGTATCATCGTATCTGATCCGGCTGCCACCGTTTGTCGACTCGTTCCTGCTGCTGCAAGGCGGCCACTTTGACCACGCAGACCGGCTGTTCAGCTCGGTGGCAGCAGCGTGGCGGTCCGCATCGCACGACAACGGCTCAGACGTGCGCGAGCTAATCCCCGAGTTCTTCTGTCTGCCCGAGTTCCTCGTCAACGTCAACGGCTACGACTTTGGGCGGCGACAAGACGGCAGCACGCTGAGTCACGTGGAGCTGCCGCCATGGGCCCAAGGCGACGCTAGCGTCTTTATCGCGCGACACCGCGAGGCGCTGGAAAGTCCGTTTGTGTCGCGCCATCTGCACCGGTGGATCGACCTGGTGTTTGGCTGCAAGCAGCGCGGCGATGCGGCCGTCGAGGCGCTCAACGTCTTCCACCACCTGTCGTACCACGGGGCCATTGACCTGGACAACATCAAGGACCCACAGGAGCGCGCAGTCGTGACGGGCATCATCCACAATTTTGGGCAGACGCCGCGGCAGGTGTTCTCGCGGGCGCATCCGTCACGTGACCCGGCCATAGGACCAGCACGGCGACTTGACGTGGATTCGGTCGCCGCGCTGACCCGGCTGCCGCACGCGATCCTGGAGAGCCATGAGCGTGTGGCATCGCTGACGTACGTGCCACGGCTGGACCGGCTGTTGTGTGCGTCGCCGTTCCGGCTGAACCTGCCGCCGTTCTACGACAAGTACCTGGAATGGGGCTATGCGGACAACAGCATCCGCTTCTACCTGAGCGACAGCCGGCGGCTGGCGGGCCTGTGCGAGAACCTGCACATTGGGCAGATTGCGTGCGTGGCGTTTGCAGACTCGAAGACGCTGATCACGGCGGGCGAGGACTGCGCCGTGTCGGTGTACGCGGTCGAGCAGGGGAGTCTGGGTGGTGGCGAGAAGTCGGTGGAGCTGTTGACACGCAGCTCTCTCTTTGGCCACAAGACGCCGGTGACGACGGTGGCGACGTCGAGCGCGTTCAGCACGCTGCTGACCGTCAGCCAGGACGGCGTGGCCATGCTGTGGGACCTGAACCGGCTCGAGTTTGTGCGCAAGCTCCCGGGCGTGCGGCCGGTCGAGTGTGCACGCATCAACGATGTGACGGGCGAGATTCTGCTGTGTTCGGGGCCGAACGTGGTGCTGTACTCGCTGAACGGGGATGTGTTGGTGGACCAGAATGTGTGTGGGGGAGGGGGAGGAGGAGGACAGACTGGAGGACAGAGTGGACAGACTGGATGGGGACACACTGGACGGAATGCCAGCGTCGATACCAACGATACCAACTTTCACGACGACGACACCAACGACTACGTCCACTCGTGCGCGTTCTACGAGGGCGCGGCCAGCGAGTGGCTCGCCGACTGCCTCATCTTCACGGGTCATCGACGTGGCCGTGTCAACGTTTGGCGCAAGACCGTCGGCCCGCGTGGTCGCTGGCTGCTCGAGCTGGTCCGCCACCTCGACCATGTCGACCCCAAGTCCGAGGTGGGCGCCAACGTGGACGCCGCGATCACGTGTATTGCCCCAATGCCGCAGATGGTCTACACGGGTGACGACAGCGGACGTGTGGTGAGTGTGTGTGTGTGTGTGTGTGGTGTACCTTGCTAACGTTCTAGTACGAATGGAGTTTGGTCCAGAGGGACAGGTGAGGTGGAGGGAGAGGACAAGAGCGGATGATTTTAAAAGTAGCGGCAGATGAATTGGATTGTGGATGCTTCTATGTACACGTGTCTTGCCTGGAGTCATCACTCCGTCTCGTCGTCGTAGCCGGTCAGCTGTTTCCGCGGTGTGGTCGGGACTGGAGGTTAGCTGTGATCTGGATCTGGATCTGGAGATGAATCTGCTTCACCTACTCGGATACGTCATCGGGACCGGCGCCGGGTTCTCATCACCGACCAGCCGGCGCAGCGGCGGCGCCACAATAAAGGTGGTCGGGCAGAGGGCGAAAATGACGACAGACCAGAAGTAGGCCGGCCGTTCACGGGCAGCCCAGCGGCTGTAGCGGAGGGGACCGGCCCAGAAGCGAGGGTTGAGGGCGGACATTGTGGGTGGGGGTGGGGGTGGAGGTGTGGACGGTGGTTGTGATTGTGTGGTGATCGTGGTCGAGAGTGATCGTGTGTGATCGTGGTCGAGGGTGGTGATCGAGCGAGAGATGGTGATCGAGCGAGATTGATCCAACATGGAGATCGTGAATGCTCGAAATCATTTGCTGCATCCTGATTCGCCCGGCGCGGAAGAACGTGGTGCCAGCCAGACACGCCGTCGCCCCGCTTTTTGCCTCTTCGGGCGGGTCCTGTCACACTAACAGCTGTGGCCTACGTATCCCGAAAGCGAGGTTCTGCTACGAGGGCAAGCAGCAAGCAGCAAGAAGCGAGAAGCCGTGCCTGGACATTGTTCAGCGAATTCTGCGCGGCCAAGCGGGTTGATTGTCTCGCACACGTGTCTGCTGTCTGCACTGTCTGCACTGTCTGTGTTTCAGCAATTGCATCCAGCAGAGCTACACCACCACCACCACCCCCATCACCATCTCACCATGCCGTCGCTTCGGTCCTGTCTGTTGTTGCTCGTGGCGGCCGCCGTGTCGACCGTGCAGGCTGTCAGTGTCAGCGGACCACGGCTGCTGGCCATCCTGGACGACGTCGCCGACCGGTCGGCCTACGCGCACTTTCTTGGCGACCTCGAGGGTGAGCTTTGTTCTGTTCTGTTTTGTTCTGTTTTGTTTGTTCTGTTTCCTTCTGCTTCCTTCTGCTTCCACTAACCCACAGGCCGTGGCTTCACAATCACGTACGAGACGCCCAAGAGCGAGTCGGTCGGACTCTTCCGTCTAGGCGAGCGAACCTATGACCACGTCATTCTGTTTCCGACCAAAGCCAAGGGTGAGTTTGATGCTTCTCTCCTCTCCCTCTCCCTCTCTCCCACTCACCACTCACCACTCCCATTCCAGGTCTTGGCCCCCATCTCACCCCCCAGCTGCTCGTTCGCTTCCTCAACGCCGAGGGCAACATCCTCGTCGCCCTCGCCAGCGGCCAGTCTGCCTCCACCTCGGTCGTCTCCCTCCTGAGCGAGCTCGACATCGCCCTGCCAACCGAGCGGACTGGCACTGTCGTCGACCATTTCGCCTACGACAGCCGCTCGGCCCCCGACCTGCACGACGTCCTGCTGCTGCCGGTCCCGACCGCTCGACCGGGCGTCTGGTCTCTCTTTGACGACGCAGATACCCCCATCGTCTTCCCCCACGGCGTTGGCCACGTCCTCGGCGACAGCCCTCTGTTGGCCCCCGTGCTCTCCGCCCCAGCTACGGCCTACAGTTACAACCCCAAGGAACAGGCCGAGACGCTCGACAGCACCGACGATCTCTTCGCTGCCGGCGCCCAGCTCAAGCTCGTCTCCGTCCTGCAGGCACATAACTCGGCCCGCCTCGCCCTCGTGGGCGCGGCCGAGATGCTGTCGGACGCCTGGTTCGATGCCACCGTTGCACTCCCCGGCCCTGACGCCAAGGCCGCCCCCACGTACAACCGCCAGTTCGCCCGCCAGCTCAGCGGCTGGACCTTTCAAGAGACCGGCGTCCTGCGCGTCAGCGGGATCGAGCACGCGCTCGTCGAACAGACCGCCGGTAACGAGACCAACCCGGCCATCTACCGGGTCAAGAATGAAGTGGTGCGTTGTTTTCGTTACTGCCTTGCCTCTTTCTCTCCCTTTTCTCTCTTGTTTCGCTACCTCTCTTCCTCTCTCGCTTTAACTCACGCTCTACCCAGAACTACGTCGTCTCCCTCTCCGAGTACCTCTGGGACAAATGGGTGCCCTTTGTACCGCCAGCCGGCGACGAGGTCCAACTCGAGTTCTCCATGCTGTCACCGTTCCACCGCCTTGGCCTCAAGCCGGCGCCAGCTCTGTCGACCGCTACGGCCGCCGCTTACAGCGTCTCGTTCACGCTGCCGGACCAGCACGGCATCTTCAACTTCATCATCGACTACAAGCGGCCGTTCCTCACGTACCTCAGCGAGAAGATCACCGTGTCCGTCCGCCACATGGCCCACGACGAATGGCCGCGCTCCTTTGTCATCTCGGGCGCCTGGCCGTGGATTGCTGGCATCGCCGCCACCATTACCGGCTGGCTCGGCTTCTGTGCTCTGTGGATGTACTCAGCACCGGTTCGGCCAACGCCACCGGGCAAGAAGACCCAGTAGGCTGTGCTGGAAGGCCAGACAGTCCAGAAGGACCAGGAATGAAAAATGGCACATGGGAAAAGAGTAGGCAAAGTATCTGTGGCGGGTATAGACCGGGGTTTTGTTCTTTTCCATTATAAAGTGAGTATCTGCGTTTCTAGTATCCGCTGTATTCCATGTACTCGTATTACAAACAGACGTGTGTTTTTGAGCTTTGACCTTTGCTTGGTCACTCGCGACGGCAAGGGATCTGCGATGCTTATTCTATGCAAAGTCGCCTGCAAGGCTGCTTCCGGTGTCTTTCTGTGCAGACAACCGGCACAAGCATGCCTCGATCGTGTGGTTGTGTGAACTGGGCAGTACCCACCATGACGTAGTGTGTATGTGATAAATAGGGCAAGTTCCTTTTGTTTCGCCAGTCGTTTCAGGTTGGCCGGCCGCCCTTCTTTGGACGTTTCGCGAGGTTGCTGCTATCACGCCGATCGTTGGTCGAGGAGGCGCCTCCACGCTTGCGGCTGCGCGCGGTGTGCGAGGCCGACGAGGAGCCGGTGCCGCGGCCGGTCCTGGCAGAGGCTGCTGCTGTGGCCTCCTTCTCCAGCTGGCCGAGCTTGGCCCGCACGTCCGGATCGTCCATGTCGGCCTTGACGAAACGGATGGCGGCAGCCTTGTCGAGACGACTGGACGGGCCGTCGTCGGTGGACGTCGACTTTTTCTCGATGGCGTCCATCTTTTGCATGTATTGGCGCACGCGCAGCAGCTCGCGGAAGACGGCGTGGCTGCGGGCATCGACGCCGGCGAGGCCAAGACTGCAGAAGAGCGTCGACTCGAGAGCGTAACCGGCGAGCACCTGCAGTTTGGCGCGGTCCAGCAGCGGCAGTCGCTGGCTGGTCGTCGTCTGGTGGTTGTCGAGTAGCAGCGGCGCGACCGCGGCCTCGAGGCGGTCAATGTCGGCCGACAGCTGGCTCAGACGGGGGGCGAGATCGTCCATGATGGCGATGAGAAGGAAGAAAAAAAAGAGGCAAATCAATTGGAAAGCGTGATGCCTTGGCAAAAAGAGAAGTCTCAGCCGATTGCTCTTTCGCTGCAGGCGATAATTTTTGGACAACGGCAAGAACCAGGGCTGCAGCCAATCACAGGACGGGCATTCGCCCCCAACAGGATGCGCTTGCCGGAATGGAAAAATCGAGAGCGAAAAAAATATACAGCCCCGACTTTCGCACTTTGCCTCTGCTTCTGTTTAGCGAATCTGCCGTCGACGACGACAAGCCCGACGATGCGTCTCTGAGCGAGACCGTGCGATCCTGCGGTTTCTTATTCTCTTCCCGCCCGTGACAACCCCTGGACGCCTCCCTGCCGTTCTGCCATCTCGAGGGCCATGATATGATCTGGCAGTGAGGCCTGCAAGACAGAAAGGGTTGGGCACAACCAGAACGCACAGCGCACAGCTCAGAGGCGTCTGCTTTCGACGCCTCGTTCGCCAAGCTGCTGCCCCTGCTACGCTCCCGCCCGCCGGCCTGGCCGGTGCTGGTGCTGGTGTCCGGACCGTGCGGCTGCTGCTGTGCTCGTCGTGGCCTGTCGACCTGGCCGTTTGTGGCTTCAGCTCGCCAAGGCAGCGCGCCTTGGTCCCAGACAGGCGGCCAGCAGACCGTCCGGACGGCGACGACGTCGGCAGAGTCCCTCGTGACACAGCAGCCGCCGTCTCTGCCACCACTGCCCCCACCGGTCGACTATCACTTTCCCTTTGGCAATCCTTCGCTGCTCATAGCCACGCTGCCGAGCCGGCAACATGCAGCCGCCCTTGAAGGCACAGCCAGCTTCTCCTCTGCGTCAACACCATCCTCGACCGGGGCCGCCATCCCCCCGCGTCCATCACTCTCCGCTCAGCGCCCATCCACAACCACCCACACGCCCAAGAGAGAGCGACCCCGACAGTCCCGTGCAAGCCGGCGTCAGCACAAGGCAGAGGTGCTGGCTTTGGCACTCAAGCTCTCCACACAACAGACGGTGCAGGAGCCAGACAGACGGCCAGACAGCCGACCAGACGTGGTGACGCCGACTGTCACAACGGCTGAGGCAGCAGCCACAGACGAAGACGCCTCGTCTGCAACGGCAGAAGTGGAGGAGCAGTCACAATGGTCGGAGCCGGTATACGTGTTGGGCAGCGATCCACGTGCGACGTATCTGGCTCACATGCTGTCAGGCCTGCCACATAGCCCACCGGTGCGGCTGCTGCTGTCGGGCCAGGCGATGATGAACTGGCTCGAAGAAGGCCGGCGGGTGCGACTGATACGAGCAGGCGTCATGCAGCCGCGGGCTCGTGTGGTGGCCGAACTGCTGGAGTCGCCGACAGACGCGATCCTGCTGGCGGCAGCAGCAGCAGGAGACGCACCAGCCAACACGCAGCGCCGGACCAGATCGCGACACCGGCATATTGAGCACCTAGTGGTGACGCTGCCGTGTGCACGCAGCATCAACGCGATCCGCTGGCTGCGACACCGCATCGACCACCGCACGACCATCTGTCTGCTGCAGTCGGGGCTGGGCGTGGCTGAACGGCTCAACGAGTTGTTCTTTACCGACGAGGCCTCTCGGCCGCGCTATCTCCTTGGCTACATGACGCACGACCTCGGCTACGGCAACCACGAGCGCAACTTCACACTGACAGAGCTGGTGCCCGGCATCCTGCGCCTGACGGCCTACTATCCGGACGCAGGAGCCAACACCACGGGCGGGGCCGACGTGTCTGGCGGCGAGCTGCAGCTGATGCGGCTGCTGGGCCTGACGCCAACGCTGGGTGCAGGAGGCTACGAGGTGGACGAGTTTCTGCGGTGGAAGCTGCCGGAAATGGTGTCCACAGCGGCCGTAGAGCCGATCGCGACAGTGCTGGACTTGGCCCCCAACGTGGTGTGGCAGAATGGCGAGTCACGGGCGCTGGTCGAGGGTCTGATACGCGAGATGGTGGCCGTGGTGGCGCGACTGCCCGAGACGCAGGGGTCGTCGATGCTGGCCGAGTTTGTGCAGAGCGGCATGCTGATGCGACAGGCCCAACAGGGACGGCAAAAGGGGCCGCCACCGGCACACGACGACATGGAAGAACGCGCAGCACAATATGGAGAGGCGAGGATGCGGCCGGTGCGAGCAGTGACACAGTCGACGATCGAGTGCCGGATGGCAAAGCTGGTGCGCGAGGGCCGGGTGACGGACATTCAGTTTCTCAACGGCTGGTTCGTGCGACGTGGCCGCGAAGTCGGCGTGAGCTGTCCGCTAAACGAGATGGTCATGCGGCTGGTACGGGCAAAGCAGAAGATGGGGCGCGCGCAGATCAACAGCTACATCCCGCCGATGGAGGAGGATTCGGCCGCAACAGGGCCTGTGTCACGACCGGTGAGCACAGAGTGGTCGAACCCACAGAGGCAGCGGAGGACGACGTTGGCACCGCAATGGACCGTCGACGAGGATTCGGGGCAGAGACAGCAGTCCTTTGACGATGAAGAGGCTGAGGATATATGGACAGGACAGGGCGAATCGTTGGAGTCCTCAGGTGGGTACTATTATTAATGCGCGGAAACGACGGTGTCTGGTTTAGAGACTTTTTAGAGACGGAGCGCTGCATTGGAGAGTTGTATCAAAAGAACCTGTATAAATTGCATAGGAGTGGTGAGTCAGCTGGGGGACGAGTACTCCACATTTGGCAATAGCATCGCAAGGCTCCCAATTCCGCGCTAAAAAAGCACCACTGGCATTCTTTACCCCGCTGTCGACGATTTGCGCCATCTGCACATCCACCGCTCTCGACGACGGGTAGAATGGAAGACGACGAACTGAAGCAGGTGAGCGGTGTGACCGGGGATGTTGTTGTCGTTGGACTTTCGGGAACCATTGCTGACGTGTCCGTCTTGTCGACCAGATCCGCGAAGCGCGGCTTCGCCAGCTCAAGCAGCAGGGTGTCGGCGGTGGCGGAGGGTCCGATCAACAACAACAACAACAGCAGCAGCAGCAGCAGCGGCAGGAGGCACGCAAAGACATGCTAAACCAGATCCTCGAGCCCGAGGCGGCCGACCGGCTGGCGCGCATCCGGCTGGTCAAGGAAGAACGCGCGGCCGCCGTCGAGGACCGGCTGCTGGGCCTCGCTCAGTCCGGTCAGCTGCGCGCAAAGGTGTCCGAGGCCCAGCTCAAGGACCTGCTGCAGCGCCTGTCGGCCGCCGAGGACGCCAAACACGGCTCCGGTAGCATCGTCGTCGAGCGCCGGCCCAAGGGCTATCTGGACGACGACGACGATCTGGACTTTTGAAGGAGGAGCACTTGTCGAGACGGCTGAAAAGGCAGACAGACTGAAAAGGCGGACAGGACAGACAACAACTCGCAAACATTAATATCACGTGGATGAGTTAAATATATCACGTGAACTCAGATCATCCATTCACGTGATCTCTAGTATTTACATCATCAAACATCTCCATCTGCATCCACCTTTTAGCATCATACCAACCATCCCCAACCCAAGTCACCTCTACGCATTCCGTGCCAACTGCACCAGCCCCTTGACCTTGCGCCCCACCGTCTGCCCGTACCCAAAGTCCACCAGTCCCTGCACAAACGCCCAGGCACGCCGCTGGCTCGGCACCGGGTACTGAACGACGGGCGGCAGGGCAGTGCGCAGGCCAAGCCAGCCGAAGCGGTCCGCACAGATGCTCTTGGGGTTGGAGAGTGCCTGCAGGCCCTCGGCGGCGGCAAAGCGACCGAACCCAGAGCCACCGACGCCACCAAACGGCAGCTGCACGGCGTAGTACGTGGCAAAGTCGTTGATGGCCACCATGCCAGCCTTGACGCCAGCCACGACGGCTGCCAGCTCGCTGTCGCGCCGCTCGTCGCCAAACACCGATGCGCCCAGCCCAAAGTCGGCCGCATTGGCCACGGCCAACACAGCCGCCGCCGTCGAAGCCGACGCCCGCATCAGCACCAGCACCGGCCCAAAACACTCCTCACGCGCCACCGCCATCGATGGCGTCACGTCGGCCAACAGCGTCGGCTGGAAGTAGTGGCCGTGTGGAAAGCGTGGATGGTTGTACCGCCGTCCGCCCGCCAACAGCCGCGCCCCCGATGCCACGGCCTCGTCCACCAGCCGTTCCAGCCGCCCAAAACTCGCGTCCGAGATCATCGCCCCCATGTCGTAGTGGTCGTCTGTCTCATCTGTCTCGTCGCTGTCGTCTCCCTCCCGCGTTCCCAGCCGCAGCGCCCGTACCTTGTCCACCACCAGCGCCAGCAGTGGCTCGTACACGCCGGGCGTCGCAATCACCCGCTCCACCCCAATGCAGTTCTGTCCGCTCGCCTGGAATGTGCCGCGCAGCAGTGTCGCCGCCACCGACGGCAGCCGTCCGGCCCCGACTGAGTCCAGCACAATGAATGGATCCTTGCCTCCCAGCTCGGCGCACAACGGTGTCAGGGCCGCTGCTGCGTCAGCAGCCACGTGACGCGCTACTGTCTGCGATCCAATAAACGTCACGTGAGCAATGTCTGGATGGCCCGTCAGCCGGCCTGCCGTCGCCGGCCAGCAGGCCACCGTCTGGATCAGCCCGGCCTCGAAGCCGTGGGCCACGAGGGCTCCCTGGGCCAGCGATGTAAAGTACTGCGCGCTCCACGCCGTCTGCTCCGACGCCTTGACCACCACGCCGTTGCCCGCAAAGATGGCCGATACCATTGGCGCCACCAGGTTGTGGAACGGGTAGTTCCAGCTGACCAGTGCTGCCACCACGCCCAGCGGTTCGTATATCACCGTGTTGCGCTTGTGTGGCATCAAAAGTCCATGTGTCGGTCGCTGTGATGGCCGTAGCGCTGTCTCGCCATGCAGAATCGTCCATCGCAGCCGCTCTGCCACCACCAGCACCTCGCCCAGCGCTGCATCCACGGCCAGCTTGCCCGAGTCTGCGCATGCAACACGGCAGATCTCCGCCTGGTGGTCCAGCACGTGTTGTAGCAGCGTCCGCAGTACCTGTCGTCGCTGACCAAACGTCGTCTTGGCCCATGTCTGTTGCGCCCTCTTGGCCGTTGCCACCGCCTCGTCAATCGCCTCTGCCGTCGACGGCTTCACCTGCCCCAGAAGCTGGCCTGTTGCCGGGGCGTAGCACTGGATCATCGCTGACCCTGGCTCCCCAATCGTCGGCTTCTCCAGGTACACCTTGTCCTTGGGCACCTGCAGCACTGGCACCGAGTACCGCACCGTCTGCTCGCTCGCCACCCGTCGCTGCCACAGCAGCACGGCGAGGCCTGTCGCCGCGAGCACTGACCACAGCGCCGTCCTCACAAACGGCCAGATCCTGTCCCATGTCAGTTCATGCCTCTGACCCCCAATTCGCTCAATCTTACTGATCCGCGTGCGCATCTGCCCATAGCAGCCATGCTGCAACCGCCTGAAGAGGAGCCATTGCCAATTGTGTCGCCGCTGCCTCCAGAACCTCGTCCTTGTTTGTCTGTTGTCGGTGAAAGCTGGCCTCGACAACTCGACAGGAAAGTTAGCTGTTGGGTGGTGGAGCTCCTGAAATTGACATCGGCTCACTTTTTAGCGCTCCTGCCCACTGTCTCCCAATTCGTCCGGGCTGCTCTTTCCTTTGTCACGTCACAACCTCCGGCATCGCCAACTCCAAGTCAATACTGAATTACGTAAGTTATGCATATGCCATGGCTCAAGACAACATATATACAAACACTCTCCCCTCTCTCCTCTAAACTTTCTACTTGAACGCGGCTGTCCCAGATTCCGACTCCTGCAACGCCAACATAATATTGCTCCATCAACCCAGCAAAAGAGGTTCAGCAGAGTGCTTCCACGGAACCCCCTCAGGCCATCCGCTTCTCGCTTCTGTCTGCTTGCATATTGGCGCCTCTTCTTTTTCCTCCCCACGCAAGACAACGGTTGTAAATTCATCAGTAATCCCCATACCGAAACAGAACAAAAAGAGCAAGAAAACAAGAATCGAACAGAAAACGCCACTGGTAATGGAAGGCACGGCAAACAGACAGAATAACAGGGTAAAAAGTAATATAAGAGTGTAAAACAACAGCAGGAAACAGAAACAAGGGAAAAACCAACGACGGTGGGTGAGATAAGAACATGGATTCGGTTTCCAAAAACGGTTGCGGCATGCCTCTGCCCTTGTCTTCCGTTCGGTCCGGTTCAGTGTCCAGTGTTCATAGATTGATCATGCATATCATGAATGCATAGAAACATTCAAAGGAAGGGGGGAAGACGGCCCAGCAGGCCCGACGGTCAAAAAGTCAAACAGTAATAGAACAGAGAAAAAAGGCGGAAACCTCTCCGCCAAACAACACAAAGTAAAAAGAGATGTGGGACTTTAGACTCAGGTAAATCGAAATTCGAAAGCAGAGAGGGTATGACACGAGTTTTCAAAATCAAATCATGCTTGCTGCCATTCTGCACACCGGAGCCGCCTTTTAGCTCTGCTTGTTCTTGAGGGAGAGCCCGCGGAGACGGCCCTGGATAAAGCGACTCGCCGCCGTGCCGCTGCCGCTGGCCGTGTTGCTGCCGCCCTGCGTCGCCGAGACTGTCCCCTCCAGCATCGACAGCCGCTTTGCCGACGTGAACTCGTTGCTGGCCTCGAAGCTGGGCCGTACCCGGTCCATCGACATCCGCATCCGGTCATACGACGGCCGAGCACGGTCGATCGACGGTCTATGCCGCCCCATCTCGTTGGACGTCACCGGCATCGCCGGGCTCATGTCGTCGATTGATGACAGCCGCCCGTGCCGCCCGCTGTAGTTCGTGTCGTCGCTGCCGTTCTGCGTCCGCGTGTTGTGCGTCGCCACCGACGGCGGGTAGATTGGTCGTCGGTCCTCGTCCACGCTGGCGTATGTCGCGTGCGTTGGCTTCTTAGTCTTGCGCGATCCTTCCGACGAGGAGCCACCGGTCGACGCACTGCCATCGACCGCCTTCTCCGCTGCATCTGTCGCGTCCACGTTGCTGCTGCCGTGCGTCCGCTCCACGTCCTTGAACATGCCCATCTGCACCTGTTCGCGGATAATGTCGACGTCGTACGGGAAGTACACCTTCTGTACCGCCTTCAGAGCGTAGCGCGGGAACAGACACATGACCGGCGTGAGGAAAAACACCGCCCAAAACGATGCCTGGCCGTAAATCTGCGGTGCCGTTTTGTAAAAGAACTCGGCAGACGACGTGGACGAGTACACGCCCGTCCAGAAGAAGACGAAGAGGTCGCTCAGGCTCACAACCAGCAGCATCAGCCAGTCCCAGCGGTACGTGTTGATCAGGATGTACATGTTGATCGTGAACACGGTCGGGTGGGCAATGTAAGCACCCAGTTGCAGACGGGACGACACGTCCATTCCGTTGAACGCGCCAGACGACGTGCGAGACAGCGTCAGATAGGGGATGAAGAAGCAGAGAACCGATTGGTACACGCCGTCGATCATGTAGAGCCTGGGACATGTTAGCACACCATCGAGCCCACAACGCCACGGGAGGGACTACTTACCAGAACTTCTTCTGCGTCCACTCGAGCCGCTCGATGCCTCGTCGGTACAGCTGCGGCACCGCGAGAGAGACCGCATCCGACACGTCCTGGTCCAGCACGCCCATAAGGATGACCGGCACCGACGTGAAGAACAGGTTGAACATCAGAATGTACGTGTAGTCGAAGACGTATGTCATGTCGAAGTTGCAATAGATTTGGAACCAGAAGATGGAGAACACCCAGATGATGTTCTTGTAGAAGAAGTTGGCAATCGTCTCGCCCATCCGCCGGTACGACCAGCGACCGTGAACCAATACCAGCCGCTGCAGGAAGCGGAACTGTCCGATCGCATAGTCCGAGGACATGACGGCCTGACGACCTTCCACACCAGCGATACCCACGCCGACGTCGGCCTCCTGGATCATAGCCACATCGTTGGCTCCGTCACCGATAGACAGCGTCATCACGTCGAGACCGTTTTTGACCAGACCACACACAGCCGCCTTCTGTGCCGGACTGACACGACAGCAGAGCACAGACTTGCACTGCTTGCACAGCAGCAAGAACTTTTGGCTCAAGCTGTCGGACAGCACCCACCGCAAGGTGAAACCGTCAATCACGATCGCGTGGGTCGGTGCTGGCGGCTCGTGGTTGGCTTTTGCCGCCGCCAGATCCTCGGCGCCACCCGTCATGTTGAAGATTTGCAGGTTCCGGTCTAGTTCGGCCTCCACCTGCGTCATGAAATCGACGTCCGGTGTCTTGCCGGACTCGTCCTCGTCCACCTTGAGATGGATCAACTCCATGTCGTTGTTCAGCAGGTTGCACGAGAAGCCAATGTTGATAGCCGTCTCCACCTTGTCGCCAGTCAGAACCCATAGCTTGATACCAGCCTCAGCCAGCAGCGCAATCGTGTCAGGGACACCGTCCTGCAGACGATCCTCGATAGCCGTGCCGCCAATCAGGGACAGGTCCTGCTCAATGAGCTCGGCTGCCTCCTCCATCTTCTCCTCGCGATCGTCGAGGGCAGTGGCTGCAGCGTCGTGTACCTTGCGCCAGGTGTAGTATTCTTCCTCGCTCAGGATCCGTTGTGCAATGCAGAGAGTACGCAGACCCTCGCGCGCAAACATTTCCAGGTGATCGGCCGTGGTCTTCCGCAGCTCCGCCTGCTCGCCGCGCTTGAGTCGGGAGTAGATGATACTGTCGGCGCCTTTGCAGAAAAGTACAATTTGGTTGTCGGGCATCCGCACGATAGCCGTCATCCGCTTCCGCGTCGAGTTGAACTCAATTGTCGTCAATACGGGGTAGTAACGCTCCTCGCCCAAGACGTTCAGCCGGATGCCATCGCCAGTATTGCCTAGGACCGTGAAGCCCATATCGCGAGCCGTAGAAACCAGAGCAGCCTCGTCTGGCGACTGGGCCTTGAACACAATGCGAGGCGGGTCACCCGGCTGCTTCTCGGAGAGGACAGTGTGGCAGAGAGCGAGAGCAAGCATGAAGCGCTCGTTCGCCGCCTGCTGCTCAGGGCCGTGCTTGCCGGAGATATCGTCGACGAAATCGGGAGCAATAAAGGTCACGTCCTCATCGTGTAGGAACGGGTTGTCATGCAGCGACCGGAGACCAGCCAGAGCACGCACCTTGGCATCAGCGATGTCAGCACGGGCACGAGCGGCCTCCGCCACGACGTCGATACCCAGACGCTTTCGCATACCAGCCTGGGCCTCGGTGTAAGCCTCGCCGTACGGCTGGCCGTTGATAGTGGCCTTTTTGAATTCCATAACGTTCTGAGTCAAGGTGCCCGTCTTGTCCGAGAAAATGTACTCGATCTGGCCAACGTCGTCGGAAATGTTCCAAGACTTGGGAATGCAAGGCTGGTCAATCACGTCGTAATACATCTCCACATCGCTGTAGATAAACACCGCTTGCAGGGTTCGCACGATCTCGAGAGAGATGTACAGCGAGATAGGCACCAAGTTCTGGAACAAAATGACAGCAGCCCAGAACGTGACGAATCCAGCCAGAGGTGCAGTACCTCCATACGGACCCATGTCGTAAAAGTTCAGCGAGGCGTTCGTCTTGGCCCATGAGACACCGTTGTCGATGGCGGAAACCAGGCAGATGACAAAAAGCACGACGAAATTGCAGAGGACGTTGAAGTTCAGCTCGCGAGCAACACGGGCGCGCTTACTAGGGGTCTCGCCAGCGTTCATCATGATCTTGGTGTCATGTCCAGTAAACAAGACAACGCCCAAAGCCCACTCGGTGTTTCTCAGATTGCAGCCGCGAAGCAGAACATTGTCAATGGTGATTGGCTCGGACATTGCGCGAGGCTCCCCAAGCGGGTCGTTTTCGAACTTCTGGGACCAGCGGATAGCTCCACTGTACTTGTAGAGGTTGGCATGCGGAGGTTCACTTTCGACGTAAAACTGGGCGCGTTCACAGTCACGCGCGTGCTTGATGTTGCGACCACAGCGGAGAGCCTGGCGGAACTTGAGGTTCGTCTCGCCGTCCAAGTTCTTGGTTTCGATATAGCAGGCACCATCCGGATCAGACGTGGCGAGGATGACAACATCGGCCGGCAGTTCATCGTCGTTGAAAATACGCACAAAGTCGCCCACCTGCAGGTCCTTCCAGGCACTGCGATGAAAGCGGGCTTCGCCAGTCGGAATGAGGTCGTGGTTGATCACATCAGTTGTAACATTGCGCAAG
Source organism: Grosmannia huntii (assembly GCA_019925595.1). Lineage (NCBI taxonomy): Eukaryota > Fungi > Ascomycota > Sordariomycetes > Ophiostomatales > Ophiostomataceae > Grosmannia > Grosmannia huntii. Next base: position 480,490 of record JADHKJ010000001.1, read on the forward strand.
TTGAACGCCTCCTTGCTGTCCTTGCCGGGTATGAACGAGAAGGCAGAGATCGGGCGGTTGTTGTCACCGCCTTGTCCTGGAGATAGCATGCCCTGCATCTGTGCTGGTGGGTGGCGCGGCGACGGAGACGGCACAGGCGTCATCGGGATATCCTCGTGGGCCGATGCGTACGATGAGCGGTCATTATAAGGAGACAGCATGGACTCAGGACGCGTACGGCGAGTCTCAATGGACATGCGCGGATCGTTCTCCATGTCGGTGGAGACATGCTTGTTCTTCTTGGCATCCTTCTTCCACAGGTGATCCACCGAGTGCCACATGGTCGAGACGAGGCGCGAAGTAGCCTTCTTCACCTTGCGCCAGAGCGATACGTTATCCTCACGCACGTTGACATTGTCGTATCCCAAAAGGCGATAGACGGGCGAATTGTTCAGCGTCTTGTCCGAAAGGGTTCGGCGAACATCCTCGATGGCGTCTCGGATAGCAGTGATGACGACGATTGCGATCAAAGGAACGGCGTTCAGTCCCGGGTTCGAGCCACCAAAGATGGGGAAAATCTAGCCAGATTAGAATGCAGCCAAGGAATCAGTAGAACATGCCGGTGCTGCGCTTACAGTAAGAATGACGAGAAAAAGGAAGAACATGTTGGCAATGGCCTGGAATTGCCAGTACAAGTTCTTGGGAACAAAAGACAGGGGTGTGTATTTTGCGGTCCGGATCTTGTTCCGCGCATAGGACTGGACCGGCAGGCCATTCTCGTCCTTCTGGTCCTCGGGCAGCGGCAGATTGAAGTACAGGTTTCTTGGGCCGGGGCCATCGTGATCCTGGGGATCATGAGCGTCTGGGGCATCGTCTTCGTCGTCGTCGACATCACCGTCGTCGTCATCGTGATGGAGCGTCCCGGAACCAGCAGAGATCCGTTTGTCATGAGCGGCCGACTTGTTGTTCGCGCGTCCGATGATGGACATGCGCTTCTTGCTGCTGCTCTTAATCGTCATTTTGCGCGTGGCCCACCGAGACCGTTTCGTCTTGGACGCTGCCTTTTTGGGGGTCGAACCGGTGGGTATCGGCGGCGGCGACGGGGGAATTGGCAGGTTGTCGACAATTGAGACGCCGTTACTGTGCCTGCCAGCAGCGCTGCTGCTGTTGCCGACTTCTGTGGACGCATCGTACACATCTCCGGGAGCACCGCTCACACTGCTCAATCTGTCAGGCTGCGCTCCGGCCGATGCGGCCTCTAGGTCTGTTGCGACCATGCTTGCGAATTGCACCGAGCAGGAGCCAGACGCGGGGACAGACGTATGGACAGTTGTGCTGATGGTGGCACACTCCAGAAGCGGAGTGTTGGTCGAATGCTGCTCTCCACCCACGCTCCGATTTCGTGATGCTGGGAGATGCTAATGCTGGTGTTCCCCTGGACGAAGCCGTGTCATCCCCTCCTCCAGCTGCGGGGAAAAACGTCTACCGGCTGGACGGCTCCAGGGTGGACAGCGGGCGGAATAGCTCGTACTGGAAGTCGTTCTGTGCAGGAGGATGTGTTCCCAGTCCGCGGACGTGGCCGAATATGAGGACGCGAAAACGAGGGGGTCCGGGGTAAGAAAAAAATTAAAAGCCTCGTCTCTTTCGGGTGCGCCGGGTTCCCTCCAGCTGAGAGATAGGAACAGCAAGATGAATGACGACGGTCGACGGCCTTCGCTTCTCGGGGTGGGAGAAAGAAAAGAGTGTGATGGAGTGTTATCGTCGACGGCGAGACAACCCCTTTCTGCCAACGCGAAAGGGCTGGAAAGAATTTGGGGAGGAGGCTAGGTGTCTTGCGATTGCACAGGAATTCCGCACAGGACACGAAAACAGTCCACAAGGGGGTGCTATGAAAAGTGGGCCGCGAAGGAATAAGCGGAAGGGAGGAGCCACCCATAAGCAGGAAAAGGAAGTCGTAGGAAGAAGCGGCGATTGAGTGACCGGGGAACGGAAGGCGAGACAAAAGGAGGGAGGCAAAGTCGCTTTGCTGAGCTGGTTTCAAGGCTAGCCAGAATGCTAGTAATGAACAGTCGTTCGGATCGTCCGGGGGCGCAGAGCAGTATTGGGAAGATACGGAGTACCTCAATTGCGCCCAAAATACGATATGGGGCTGGTGCATGCAACAGTGCGTTACTGTTGTCTTTGCAGGGAAGGTGCCGAGGGGCGGAGTCGCAGGCGCGCTGGGGGAAGGGACGAAGTACTAAGTAGTCTTCTATGCACTCGGTGACGGCAAGTACTCCGTATCTTACGTATCACTCCGTGCTCGTAAAATAAAGAACAGCGAGAGGAGCTTGGCAACGACACTTGGGTGGAGAGGCACTGCATATAGCAACAAGTATACGAGCGATGGCCAACTCAATTCAATGAGCCGACTTGTAAGCAGATGCGATGCCAGCTCATGGTGGGCGTCTACGGGGATGGCACAGCCTTGCTGACCGGGACACTCGCGGTGGAAATCCTGCGAGAACATGTCCGAGTTACATAGTATCAGATTCCGTAAGATATCGCTCTCGTAATACACACATTAAGGATAGGTACTCCGTAATACGGCACAGAAAGGCGATCGGCCAGAGATGGCGACTTGCAAAACGGGGAGCTCGGCTACAAAGTAAGAACGTCCATGGGAGGAGCCCCCTGTAGCCACTGCAGCTCTTGGGCGTCCCAGGGGCCTCGGGACCCTAGTAGCCTGGAAGGTCCCCTGAAAGAACAGACGGAAACTTGCGTTCCTTGGCAATGCCACACTAGCAGAGTAGCATCCAGCGATCCAAAAGTCCACTTTCTCGTCTCGGCGCGTCAAAAAGGGAAAGGAAGACTACATACTCCGTAGTAGAGGGCTGATCTGTGCATACTACGGAGTACTCCGTATGCAGTGGTGTCGGGCTTTGACGTGTCCGATAGCTCCGCCGCCAACAGCACGAAATGGGTTGAAACCCGCCCTATCGAGGAATGCTACTGCTGGCACAACTCGCATCATCCAGCGGTTGTTGGATGCTTACGGAGACTAGGTATCGCCCGCCAGTCGGGCAGGGGCAGGCCGCGTTTGGCAGTGCTGGCAGTCTGGCCCTTTAATCCCCTTTATTCCTGATTACGTGTGCTGGCCCGCACATCTTGAAGGAGTCCGTTCGGCCAAGACAGGAATCCGCAGACGGCGCACGCCCAAAATCGTGCAAGTGGACAACAACAAAACCCGCAGGCTAGACGGTATTACGACGTACGACGTAGTCCTTTGCTGGACGTGCAGAGTACCCGTATCCTATTATTGCCCCCCGTAGCATTGCAGTTGCGGCCGAGCTCTCGTAAATTATATTGCAATGCTAGTCCAAGCAGCCCATGGGGCCTTGATTACGAGCACGCGCTACTATGTATTATTCCCGAGCCCGAATATGCAGATGGCGACGCGCTTTGTCAGCAGTTGCCAGCCGCACTCGGCATTTCAGGGTGCTGCCAAGGCGGGCTTACATATTAGTTCTTGCCGAAACGGCGAGACTGATCTGCCACGAACTGCTCTTCCGCACAATAAGATATCTTACTACGGAGTATGTACGGAGGAAAGAAAGACATACCTGCTTGCCAGAATACGCACAAAACATGCATAAATAGAGCCTGGCTGCGTAACCATCACACAGCAGCAACACGTGGTCACCTGGGCATTGCCATGGGTCCAAAACGTTACGCCAAGTCGGGATTCGTTCTTAACGGAAATTGTCCTGCTCGGCACTTTGAACAGCAATTACAGAGCGCCTTACTCCGTACTCTGTACACTCTTGCTGTTGCTGGACGGCTGTACCCGGAGCCTAACTCTGAAGCCTTCGCTTATGCAGATCGTCAGTCGACGACAAGCAGCCGTTGCACACGGTGATTCCAACCGTCCTCTTTTCCCGTTGATAGAAACGGTTTGTGTAGCATGGACTATGTCGTAGTGGCCCGGAAAGGAAGGACCAGAGGCGGGTTTCGCGAAACGGCACCTGGCTCCATTTTGGGTGTTTTACGGAGCCCTCGTCCAACGCGCTGGAAGACGCGACGCTTATCTTATCGCTGCCGCCCCTTCCATCTGTCGCCCCCACTAAAAAGAGTGTCGCAAGGGTATCGCGACTTTTTGTAACGACAGTCTGGCTTCGACTTCCATCTCCTTTGCAGTATGGGCGCCACAGCACGCCTCCCACACCACTCTGCACGTCCTCCTTTTTGCATGCGAGCGGATGTTCCCCGCAACGAAATATTGTGTGCACCACGATGAGCCTCTCTCTGCAGACGACAGTTTAGCCTTTCACCCCCGGTATTCAGCCTCGTCCTGAAGCCCTGAAGCCCTGAAGCCTCGCTCCAAGGACGGAGCCGCCCCCCGCCCAGAATCGAGAGGTCCAGGTGGAGCCGTTCTGTGCCTGCATAGGGTGCTGCCTGGACTCGCTACTCTTCGCGGCTCCGCCACCCAATCCCAGCCCTCTCTGCTCCTGCGATCCCGGTCAACGAAATACAATGTCGAAGAACAACAGCCTCCTCAACTACTGGTCGGCCGTGCCTGTGCCGGACGCAAGGGCCACAACGAACGGCAAGATCGCCAATCCGGCACGCGCCGCTTCGGCCTCGCTGAACGCCCTTCCTTTACCGCTCCCGCGTGCGGCCACACCTCCCAAGAATGTGCTGACGATCAGCTCGAACTCTCCATCCTCACAGCACAGCTCCGACGACTCCTTCCCTCCCTCGCCCGTCCGTGTTGCTTGGCAAGCCTCGTCGCCGCCTCTACAACCGGCCTTGATCCTCTCCAGCACGGCCGGCGGCTCTTCACATGCACGCCGCTCCGACAGCGTTGTGCGAGATTCAGATGACGACGATGATAGCGACGACAATGACGACGATATTGATATTTCCGAGTCTCTGCAGGCGGCCGTGCGCTTCAGCCAGCCGCTCTCGTCGTCATGCGCGTCCAGCATCTACTCGAGCATCGTCGTGGCAAAATCAGCAGCAAAGTCAGCAGCAAAAACGACAAAAACACAGCCGTCATATCCATCTTCAGACTGCTCGTCTACACCGCCACATAGCAAGCGCCGTGCCAACACGCTCCTCTCGTCTCCGCTCGCCCTGCGCCGGATCAAGCAGGTCCGCGTGGCCAGGCTGCCCGATCCTCCGAAGCACCGGTTCGACATGAAGGCACTGTTGCGCCATGCCGAGCAGGACGATGCTACAGAGGCTGCCGTACAACGTGTCTCTGCCGCCTTTGCCGAACCGGGCGGCCAGCAGGACGGAACACGGATGGACAAGCCGTCAGCAGCAGCGCCATCCGGCAAGCTGTCCACGCTCATGATCGACAGCTTTATCCACCTGGGCGGCGAAGAGGCGGGCCTCGGACTGGAAGGCGGCGATCCGCTGGCATCGATGAACAAGGACCGGCTCCGGAGGGCGTTTGATCGCACCGGTGTGGCCGCCGTATCGGAGCAGTGGTACTTTTTCAAGGAGCATTTTGTCTCGTCGCCGGTCAAGAAACGGCCGTTTCCGCAAAAGGCTGCAAAGGGCCGTTGGACGATGCTGAAAAACGCCACCATGCGATACGACTGCTTCAGTACAGGTCTCGTTCGCTATGCCATGGAGTCGGCCGACGCGCCTCAGCTGCCCGACGAGCTCTTTCTCTGGATCCTCGACGAGGCGAACTCGGAGACGCTGCCGTCTCTCCGGGATGAATACGTCCGGATTCTGTCCCACTGTCCCGAGCAAGTCCGCCGCTTTGTCGACACCGAGCGGCTGCTGCTCCTCTTCCAGAAGCTCGGCCCGCGCTGGGAGAGTATCGATCTCGCAGCCCGGCTGGAGCTCGTGCCGGTTATCAGCCGTCCGTATCCTGGCCGCGACTGGACTCCGCTGCTCTCACTGCTGACTCTGATAGCGACACTGGCCGTGGAGGGCGCTCTGTCCCCCGATGCGGTCCGGTGTGCCAGCAAGATCCTACTCCGACTCGGCATCGACAGGCTCATCGAAGAGAACCTGGAGCTGCTGCAGGCTTATCAGGATGCCATGCGCAAGCTTATATTGCGGGTATCAGCGTCAGACTGGGTGGATTATGTAAGCTGTCTCCTCTCTTCTCTTCTCTCTTCTCTGACACTAATACACATCTCACATCCAGTGCTACGATATCAGTCTATCGCTATCCAACAGCGTCCAGAAACCGTCCCTGCGGTGGCAGGTGTTGGTATGTCTGCCCACGGACCTGCCGGCCTGCCACGAGCTGCGACGCCGACTCACGGCCGTCTTCCTGTTTGACGACGCAGAGCAGGCGCGACAGGATCCTCGGCGGACGGCAGTGGGCGGCCAAGGAGGGCTGGCCCGCCTCGCTGTGCGCGACGACCTGATGGTGACGGCCGACACGAACTACGCGGATCTGGTGGCTCTGATCAACATGCTCGACGTGTATGTGGACGATGCAGGCCGGGAGACCGTGGACGGCCATGCAGCTGCGGTCGAGTTCGACGCCGACGTAAACGAGCTGGCACGGAGGCTCCAATCCATTGGGCGGAGCATCGATGCAACGAGTGGCGGACACATGTCGCGGCTAGAGAGCAAGACGGCGCTGGACCGGGTGCAGATCCGGCTGACGCATGCAGTACAGACGAGGAGACCGGGCCGGAGAAACATCTTTGGCTCTGCAGGCGAGGACAGCGGGGAGGCATCGGCGTCCCGGCAGAAGGACATTCGCAGCTTCTTCCTGCAGCAGCTGGCGAAGAAGAAGACGTGAGGACGGGATGCAGCTTCAGAGCGGGCATCTGTAAATTATAATGATCCAAGCATACTCGACGCAGACAACGGTTCGACGACAAAGAGGGACAGAAAGCGGGCTTTGTAGATTCTATACAACAAAATAATGGGAGCAGGGCATGAAAAGCAAACAAACACCCGACTCGAGCGAGGCAGGGAGCATCGCCATCCATCAGCGACCAGTCCGTCCACGCGAGTTCGTCCGTGATCCGTCCATGCGTAGGAAAAAAGAAAAAAAAAAAAAATAGAGAAAACGGTGGAACGGAAAAACGACGAAAACGACGAAAAAGCTCTCAGTCAAAGAACTTGCGGTTGGCGTTCTTGCCAAAGAGGGCCTCACGCATGGCGGGCAGGGCGTCGTGTTCGAGCAGCTTGAGCCGAGTCTCGAGGGTGTTGTCGATCTCGATCTTGCCGTTGCCGCCGACGATGGAGACGCCGCCAGCACTGCCAGCCGGCAGCGGGTTAGTCTCATCGAGGGTCAGGGTGAGGACGGTGCCGGTCTGCTTCTCGAACTCGGCCGCGACATCGGCAAAGACGCCACGGACGGCCTCGGCGTCGACCTCGCGGGCGCGCACCTGGAGGGTCGGTTCCTGCATGGCGTAGGCACCCTCAAGGACGAGCTGGACGAGCATGGCGCGGTAGCGGGCAGCGTCGGCGGTGGCGTCGGCGGCCAGCTTGGCACGCGCAACCTCAAAGAGGTCGTCGAGCAGCTGCTGACGCGCGGCCAGGACGCGCAGACGGGTCTTGTTGGTCACGGTCGAGCGGGTGATCTGCTGGGACAGGGCGGCCTGCTTGAACTTTTTCTCGTACGTGGCGTCGATGGCGTCAGTCTCCTGGCGCACCAGCTTGGACTTTTCAATGGCAAACTCCTCGTTGGCCTTGATCTCGATCTCGCGTGCCTTCTCGGTGGCCTCCTGCCGGATAAAGGCCGTCATCTTGCGGAGTTCCTGGCCGACCTGCGGGGGGGTTAGAGTAGGGGAAAGGCAGGCCTGTCCAAGAGCAAGAAGCGCAACCTACCTGGTCGTCGGATAGAGCGTGCACCTGCGACATCGTGGCGGATTGAATGAGCTGGGACAAGGTCCAATTGGAGGCTCTCGGTGAGAGGGGAGGCTTGCGTTGACAAATAGCACGACAGGAGCCCAATCAGACAATCAAAGCTTCACGCGATGCTCGGCAGATGACGCAGACAAAACGGACGGTCGACGAGATGGTGGCTCAGGTGGTGGTGATCCGAAAGCTGCGATCAAATGGCGCCTTCTCCATTCTTGCTCCCCGCTCGAAGCTGCCCAGAGGGTCACGTGCTGCACAGCCACAGCGGTGTTCCAGCGGAGCTTAGCGGGTCGCGTATCTGACTTGGCAGTGGTTTCATTCCCCGTGTTCCTGGACGTCTGCCTGCTTGACCGCTCGTTCTGCGATCCAGCCGCCATTCCTGTTGTCACGCAACCCCTGGCAATTCGCCTCTTCCTCTGGATCGTGCCTTCCCGCACAACTCGTCAGCCACGGTTCCCTAGCGTCTCTGCTCTCTCTCGTCACTCTCATCCTTTTGTCTTTTCGCCTCTTGGCCTCTTTGCCTCGTGGCCCATCTCTCTCTCTCTCACACCGAGTCCCGTTCGATCCTTCACTTCGCCGGCAGCCTATAGCAGCCATCCACGCAATCGACGGCCTGCTGCTGGGCCGACTGCTGGCGACTTGTCGACATTGCTGATCGGCGAGCTGCGACCTATACTCTTATACCCTTATACCCTCTTCCGGTTCGATCCAGCGAAGCCATTGCAAGCAGCACAACGGCCGGCACGCGACCAGCGAGCAATTCGACGTCCGACTCGAGCAGCAAGCCGTTCCGAGCGATCGACCGTCCTGCCACGACCTATCCGTCCTCCCTCTTTCCATATCCCCGCTTGTCACCTGTTCTTCTCATTTCTCCCTTTTCTCCCCTCAATCTCCTCAGCCTCTCGACCTCCTCGACCTCCTCGACCTCCGCAACTTCCTGAACCTCCTCGACCTCTCCCCTCCTCCTCCTCTCCCCCCGCTCATGCTGCTGAAGCGAGAGCACTCCTGCCCGACGCTGGCGCCATGACCTTCCCCGGAGGGCTCTCCCCCGGAGGCAGCATCGCGCTCGGCATCGTGGTTGGCGTGCTGTCCACGAGCGTGCAGAGCCTCGGACTGACGCTGCAGCGCAAGTCGCACATCCTCGAAGATGGCAAGGCGCCGCACCTCGCCCGACGTCCACCGCACCGTCGTCGCCGCTGGCAGCTCGGTATGGGCCTTTTTCTGGCTGCCAATCTGATGGGCAGCTCCGTGCAGATCTCGACTTTGCCGCTGCCCGTTCTCTCGACCCTGCAGGCTTCCGGTCTCGTCTTCAACTCCATCTGCGCCACCCTCATCCTCGGCGAGCCCTTTACCCGCTGGTCGCTCTGGGGCACCCTCCTCGTCTGTTCTGGCGCCGTCCTGATCGCCATCTTTGGCGCCATTCCCGAACCCGCCCACAATCTCGCTGAGCTGCTCGCCCTTCTCGTCCGGCCCGCCTTTGTCGCCTGGATGGCCTTTCAGGCTGTCGTCGTGGTCGCCCTCGCTCTCGCCGTCGAGCTTGCCGCTGCCGTCATGCCGCCGCCGCTCGCCCAGGCCGCTCGCTTCCGTCTCGGCCGTGGCCTCACCTACGGCGCCATCAGCGGCATCCTCTCTGCCCACGCCCTTCTCGTTGCCAAGTCCGCCGTCGAGCTCGTCGTTCGCACTGTCGCCGACGGCAACAACCAGTTCCGCCACTGGCAGGCTTGGGCCCTCGTTCTCGTCTTCGTCGCCCTCGCCCTCGTTCAGCTCTACTACCTCCATCGTGGCCTTCGCCTCGTCTCCACCTCCATCCTCTACCCTCTCGTCTTCTGTGTCTACAACATCATCGCCATCCTCGACGGGCTGATCTACTTCCGCCAGACCGATCTCATCGGTCCCCTGCGTGGCTGCCTCATCACCATTGGCACCGCCATCCTTCTTTCCGGTGTCTTTGCACTCTCCTGGCGTCTCGGCGCCGAACAACAGCACCAATCCCAGCATCAGCACCCGTCTGCCGTCGTCGTCCAGACCACCCTTCCCCCCGGCCGGGGCCTTGCCGACGGCGGCGACGACAACGACGATGAGGCCGGCGAGAACGCCCTCCTTCTCAGCTCGTCCGACATTGCCATAATCGAGGCCGAAACCGACGACGACGACGACGAGGCCGGGGAGACACAGGGCTTGCTGCACAAAAAGTACGTCTCATCATACCAGACCTTTGCCTCCACCACGCTCCACCACGTCGTGGGAGACTCTGGCGCCACCGTCGCTGAGACGGCCCCTTTGCTGCCGCCATCGCCATCGCCATCGTCGCCTGCACCAGGCCGCTGGCGACCGGCGCCCTCCTCATTCCCTTCTCTCGGGGCCACCGGCCTGCTAGCCAACAATGCCTCCCCGACATCGCGCTGGATGGAGCGCGCTGAGATATGGGGCGAGCTGGAAGACCAGGCCGGCAGCAAGGCAGCAAATCTACGGAGACATCGCAGCAAGACGCTGCCGGGTTTTTGGGGCGAGCTGCCAGCACACTCGACCATCTACATGGAGCCCGAGGGCGATGTCGATGCGGAAGCGCTCGCCGCATATCGCCGGTCCCATCGGCGAAGGCGGAAGTCAGCAGGGGTCCCTGGCTTCCAGCCACGTCGCACCGGCAGCACCGGCGGCCTCCAGGACGCGCTTGGAACCGTATGGAGGCTCGGCTGGTGGAGCGGCAAGGGAAAGCAGCCCGCAGCCGCCACGCCGCCAGCTGCCCCGTCTAGTCTCAGTCCGCCATCGTCAACACGAGACGCCGGCGATGAGATAGCGCAGGGATGGCGCTATCATCATGATTCGCCTGTATAAACATTGGAGTTTGGAAAGGAGACAGTCTGGTCTGTCGGAGTTGATTATACTTTTTGGATGTTTTATACCGGGTATTACCATGCTAGAACGGATTTCTATGCTACAGCCAACCTTTCTTTTGTTCTTTCCTATAGCTGTCTCATCCCTTCTACCACAGGCAGCAGCAGCAGGTCAGAGTTGTTCAGCTCTGTAGGATATCCCGCCAACCTCGTCGAGAGGCACGAATGCAAAGCTTGGAACCGCTTTGCCAAACCGCACGTGTTCTTTCCGCTTACATAAGCGGATAGATAGACTAGAGTGTATGTATTATAAGAATTTTGTTTTGATTCGTCACGCTTCACCCAGAGTGCAATGTACTATCATGATATTGTTGCAGCTCTTGCGGAGAAGCCTGGCCCGAAGAAAGGAATATGGAGGGTAATATGAAAAATAGTAAACAGGAGTGGGAAAGGCCCTGGTCAAAGGGGGTTGAGCAGCTGCTGCCAATAACAGATAACAAAGACAAAAAAGAAAAAAAAATGATATACGTGAAGAGGATGAACTCATCTGGAGACAAAACAGAGCACAGCTTTGTCTTCTGGCTCCCCGAGTCTGCCAGTCCCGGTCTCCTTCCCGGTCCTAGCACCAGCACCAGCACCAGTGTCATAGTCGTCAGGCCGTCACCCGTCTCGGATCTGTCGTCTCTTTTTCTCGTCCGTAGCTCTCTCGCCTCCGCCTCAAAACGTACGGCCCAGGCCGTTCTTCTCGTCAATGTAGCGGAAGCGCTCGCGCTCCTTGCGGTCCTTGAGCAGGCAGGCGGTGGCCATGACGAGGAGGGCGCAGATGCCGCACATGCCGAAGATGGCGGTGAAGATCTCGTCGACAAAGGTATTGCCGAAGCTGCTGATCTGCGAAGCGCAGCCGCGCACGAGGGCGGCGGCGGCTGGGCTGGTGCAGGTGGCGTCGGTGACAAAGGCGGGCGAGGTGCTGTTGAAGTAGCCGCAGCAGCTGAACTGGGTCTGCATCAGGTCCTGGACGGCGGATGTCTGGGCGTTCCAGAGCGGCGAGAAGGCCTCCTTGGTGTTGAGCGTGGTGATCCAGACGCGCAGGCCAATGCCGAGGCTGAAGAGCGCCGTGAACGTCACCATGTAGCCGGACAGCTTGAGCCAGCCGCGAGTTGGCATCGTGACGGCTGGGATGGTGAAGAGGAAGGTGATGAAGTAGAAGATGCCGTTGACCATGCCGGCTGGGAGGGTTAGATGGGGGGAAAGAAGCAGGGGCAGGACGGCGACCTACCTGTCAGGGGGAAGCGCGTGTACAGCAGGTTCCGGACAGCCTCGGCGCCGTCGGACGGCGTGTTGTGCAGTGTGTTCTTGACGACGACGGAGAAGCCGAGGAGGATGGAGCCCATGATGATGAAGAGGGCATCGGCCACCACGTAGGACACAAAGATCTTGTTCGCCATGACGACTGTTCGGTCGAGTCGGTTGGTCGGTATTCGCGGAAGAGAGCGTGTTGTCAGACGGCCGGCGTCCTTGCAGCAGATGCTGTGCGTTGAGGTAGAGAGCGTGTGAGGCGTAGCCGGTAGAGATTGGATGTCGACCAGCAAGAGTCCAACAGAGACAGGAGAGGAAGGTGGTGAAGGAAAGGCTTGCCCGACAAGGACGGCAGGGAAAAGAAGGGAGACAGGTGCTTAAGTGAAGTGGAAGAGGGGGTGAGCCGAAGAACGGGCTGAGCACAGCTCCAAAGGAAGAATAGAAGGTGATGACGACGACGTCCAAGAATAGAAAAGTCCGCCGGGGACGTGAGGCACACCAGTGTGAAATATAAAAAAAAAATGGTGATAGGAAAGGGGGGGGGTGACGAAAAGAAAGAGGACGAGAATAAGAACCGACAGAGAGGATGGGAAAAAAAAGGCAACGTCCGGTCGAGGACCCCACTTGAAGGAGACGCTGCGAACACGCAGGAGGTGGAGAAGCACATGATATATTGCAGACGATGGTCCAGGGCACGGAACGTTGTTCCGTTTTAGGTGTGAGACGGGGGAGAGGATGGGCGGCCAGAGGCATCGCAATGCGGGTCGCGTGTTGCGGTGCGTGCGAGCGGCCAAAGTGCAAGCTGGGCGTTTCATATGTGGATGGAGATGGGCCGACATGGCGCTGGTAGAGGTGCAGCTCGAGCCTCACAAACCTTAAAAGCAGCTTAGTCCAGGGGAAAGGAGAGTGATGGTGGGCCGTGGTGGTAGAGGTCTGTTGCAATGGATTGGATTGTTTGGATTGTTGTTTGTCTGTTTGTCTGTCTGTTTGTTTGTTTGTTTGTTTGTTGTTTGTCTGTCTGTACTCCGTATGTATTGTCCATGTGGGAAACAGCCGGTCCACAGACGCAGCTCAACGTCAGGAGACAACCGATTGCCGCTCTCTCTCCCAGGTCATCCCGTCAAAAAAAGGAGGCCCAGTCTCGAATCTGCGACGTCAGGAGGCTCAGAAACGGGGGTGTTGTGCAAGACCCGCTTTTCGAGCAGCTCCAGCGAATCAGGTGACAAATGCCGTTTCTGCAAGTTATGCGCTCTGCTGGCGGGCCGCGATGGCATGTCGGAGCTGAGATTGCACACGCAAGGCGTCTTGTGCAATTGTGTCTAAAATAGCAGCCGGGCTAGGACGCCAAGCTAACCGGAAAGACGCAGGAGGCCGCAGATACGACGTCTCTTTCAGTGATCCGCCGAGTGCCAACGACGAAATGAGCTTGCCCGTCGTACGAGCAGGCCGTCTGTGCAAGAGGAAGCCTCTTCGCAGGCAGATCTCAATCGCTACATACATCCCTTTTTCTCGTACCGTCTGCGTATCAGCAAAGACGGAAAAGTGGGGACGTGCTTCCATCCGGCGGCGATCTGGCGTTGGTTGCGGGACGCCGTCCAGCGCCCAAGGTCTTGATCCTCAGCTCTGCTGCATCTGGGCTTCTTTCTTCACTATCGCCCCTCCCCCTCACTTGCGTCCTTTTTTCTCTTTCTGTCTTTTTTTCTTTTTTTCTTTTTTTCTTTTTTTTTCTTTTTTCTTTTGTCCTCTTGCCTTTCCCCTTTTGGCCTTTCTTGGATCGCCCAGCGCTTGTCACGTGAAATGTCTCGGCTCAATGCGAAAGTACCGGATCCTGCCATCCAGCGACACGCTGCACGTGACTGTCAGCGCAGAAGATGACTTATGCACGTATGCCCGCAGCCTCTTGATCTCTATCTCTAGCCTCGTCTCTTCCAGCCGTTTCCCGCTGTCCTTGTCAAATCGCATCGTGTCTGGCTGCAGCAGCAGCAGCGCCCGTGCCTGTTGCCGTCCCCGAGCCGTGCTTCGCTCGCACCGTTTCCCGGGTGTTGTTTGTAGACGGATCTCTTTGATCGGTCTCGATGTCAGCGAATCGACCCCGACGCCTCTTGCGCGTCTCCAAAGCTTGTGAGCACATGTGCCTGGTACTTTGTGCTTTCTGTTTCCTCTCGTCTCTCTGTTGGGAGCCTGACGCGCGAGCAGGCGACTTCTGCCACAAACGGCGCATCAAGTGCCAAGAAAATCCGGCTGGCGGCAATCGATGTCAGAACTGCGCCGAGTTCGACATTCCCTGCACATATGCACGGCCATCTCGCCGGGGCCGGGGCTCGCCGCCGCCGCCGGGACACCACGACGTCGTGCCCCCGAGCCGCAGCCATCGGCCGGACGGACAGTACTTTAGTTCGCAGCACAGCCACCAGGCCGGTCTTGATCACCGGCGCACGGACGAGGGCGACGACACGCCGACGCGCAGTGCTCATGTGTCGGCCCACGGCGACGGCAACACGGGCAGCAGCACGGACGAGGGCGACAGCGCCGTGGCCCCGGAGCCGCTCAGCCCGACCTGGCAGGCCTTTGCCCACACCGTGACGCCGGCACTGAAACGGCTGTTTTCCATCTACCACGAGACCGTCTATCCAATGTGCGTTTGTCTGGGCTTCCGTTTCTCTCGCCTTGTCTGACTGTCTGTCTAGCTTCCCGTTTTTCGATCCTGTCCGCGTCGAACGCCGGCTCGAGATGCTCGAACATGTGCGCAGCCGTGCCTTTTTCTGCTCCGTCATGGCTGCCTGTGCCCTCGCATCCGCTCGTGCTCGCGATGGCGCCCTCTCGACAGACGGAACCTCTGCTTCTACTTCTGCTGCTGCTGCCGCTTCCACAAACACGGCCCCCCCCCCAACCTCGGCCGGATCGACGACAGGCGGCGGCACTCCCGGCAGCCAGGCCAGCAGCAGTCGGTCCGGCTGCACGACCACCAGCGCCGTCGATCTGCCGGCTGCCGTCTTTCTGGCCGCGGCCGAAGAAGCCTTGCCGCGCGACATGCTGCAGTGCCAGGACTTTGACTACCTCCGCGGCTGCGCGCTGCTGGCGATTGCCAGCATCCAGGACGCCAAGATCGCGTCCATGCACAAGTATATTGGGCTCTACTTCACCCTCATGGCCGTCAACCAGTGGCACGACGAGGCCAACTGGCCCGCCCGCCTGCACGCCACCGAAATCGAGGAGCGGCGCCGTCTGTACTGGTCCATCTACACGCTCGACGTCTACTCCTCCATCATCTGGGACGGCTGCATTCACTTCCAGGAGAGTCACGCCCGCGTCGCCTATCCAACCGGCCAGTCCGAGCTGCCGCCGTGGTCGAGCCTCTCGCCAGCCTCGCCGGTCGTCGGTGGCGGTCTTGGCCCTTCTGTGGCCCCAACCGCCCCCACGCCCAACTGGATGGTCGGCTGGAACTTCACCACTGACCTCTATCGCGTCCTGGAGCACAACCTCAGCCGCCTGCGGTCGCGGTCGTCGCTCTTTGCCCTGTGGCAGGATGGCGAGGATGTGGCGCACGGATATGAAGATCACGTGACTGGTGATAGTCCGTTTCCCTCCACCTCCACCTCCCCCAAGAGACGCCCGTTCCGGGCTTCCTCGAGTCAGGACCGGGTGGCCGACATGTACGCGAAGCTGCCAGCCGTGTTCAAGCAGCTGCAGCCGGCCACAGGCGAGCCCGCCCGCGACGTCTACGGCTTCCAGGCGGCCAATATCCAGGCCACCATGGGCCTCCTGCAGATGGTCCATCTCTCGCTCGACGCTGACGCCGCCGGGCTCGAGCAGCGCTGCACCGTTGTGCGCGACGTCCTGCAGATCTTCCACCGCGTGCCCACGTCCTACCTGCGCGCCATCAGCACCCCGTTCATCTACCACATTGGCGGCATCGGCGTCATCCTCGGCTCCGTCATGGAGGGCCTGCTGTCCGAGGCGTCCTATCGCCTCATCCGCGAGCTGCTCCTCTCCATGGCCGGCCTGCTCGAGAGCCTCGAGGCTTTTCTGCACCGCAGCGCCGGCGCCGGCCAGCGGCTACGCAGCCTCGTCGCCCGTCTTGAGGCCTACGTCGTCAGCCAGCGGCTGCCGTCTTTGCCGCCGTCCAATGGAAACGGTCCCGGAAACGGTCTAGTAAACGGTATAGTAAACGTCGAAAACGGTCACCATCCCAGACAGCTCTCCGTCACGTCTGCTGCTTCGACCGGACTCCCGCTCGAACATCGCCAACAGGGCCTCCTGCCCACGCCGCCACCCGTCCAGACGCTGGCGCCGCTCCTTTCTGTCCCCATGGCCGTCAAAACGTCCCCCCGACCGGCCAGTGTCGTCTCCCTCCCCGTCAACAGACCGGCCGCTGTCTACCACCACCAGAACGACACCGGCTCCTGGGTCCCGTCTGCTGACAATACCTCTCTTCCCCCAGACCTCCACCAGCAATTCCAGCTGCCGGACGAGCTTCTCCAGGACTGGACTTGGCCGTTTGCCGTGTCCAACAGCTACCTTTCCTTTTGAGCGTTGTCCTACTGTATCTTCTTCTTTTTGTATAATGTATTTTGGGCCCAAGTTGTATCGTAAGAGAGTACCTTTTTTGGTCGGTTACGGAGGCGTTGGTATCAAAAAGACTGTTGAGGACGAGCTCTCGAAGTGGATCAGCAAACGGATTGGCGCTATTCTATAGTTGTCTGGATGCTCAATACATGCAATACCCGGTTCTCTATCCTCTCCTACTTCCACTTGTTGTCAAACACCCTGTTGTCCACATGGTTGACCATCGATGTGACCGGCTCCAGGCTGTCTAGGCCGCTTCCAAACGCCATCCCCTTGCTCATCACCTTCCGATAATTCTTGCCCGGGCTGACCTTTCCGAGAATGTAGGGCTCCCGCGTCTCCACGCGGTCCGGCACTGGGATGCTGCGGCCGACGATGGCCTCCATGCCCTGCCATGCAAACGTCACGGCCTCCTTGGCCCCGCCCGGGATCCCTGCTGCGTCCAGCATGAACATCCGCACGTTCGGCAGCTGCTCGCGCATGTAGTCGGTGATATTGGGGTTGAGCGCACCGCCGCCGCACAAAAACACCTCATCGACAGGGCGGCCGCCCGTGGCTTCCGGTCCATACCGCCGCCAATGATCGACAATCGCCCACGCCGTGATGCGCGTCACCGTGGCGACGACGTCGTCAGCCGAGAGCCCCCGTGCTGTACCCTCGCGCACCAACTCGTCGGCCATCGTATCGCGGAATACCTCGCGGCCCGTCGTCTTAGGCGGATCCAGCGCAAAGTACGGCACTCCGGCAATAAACCGCTCGACCATGTCCTGGTGCACTGTGCCGCGGCGGCCCATCTCGCCGTCGCGGTCAAACTCCTGTGCGCCGTCCGTGTAGTGGCGCACCACGGCGTCGATCAGCGCGTTGCCCGGGCCCGTGTCAAAGTCGTACGCCTTGTCCGGCCCCTCAGGCGGGATGAAGCACACGTTGGCGATGCCACCAATGTTCTGGCACGCTCGCATCTTGTGTGGGTGGTGCAGCAGTAGTGCGTCGAAAAAGGCAATCAGCGGCGCTCCCTGTCGTCCGGCCGCCTGGTCGCTCACCCGGAAGTCCGTCACCGTCGTCACCCCCGTGCGCGCCGCCAAGATGCTGCCCTCGGCCATCGTCAGTGCCGATCGTGGGATTCCTGACGCCGGCATGCTATCCAGCCAGATCGTCTGTCCGTGCGATCCGATCGCGTCCAGTGCCTCGAGTTGGATGTCCTGCTCGTTGCAGAACGTCGTCGCCGCCGCTGCAAACGCCTCGCCCAGCCGCACGTTGAGCTCCGACAGCGCCGACGCCGACGTCCGGTCGTGCTTGATGATCCCCAGCACCAGTTTCTTCAGCTCACTCTCCATCGGCACCTCACCGTGCTTCAGCAGCGAGAAGTGCATCGGCGAGTTCGGTGTGTCCTGCCGGAAGTGGCATAGCGCACAGTCGATCGCGTCCTGCAAGGAGACCGTTAGCCTAGTTGCTGCGATGCCATCTCGCCGGTGATCTCACCATGGATGTGCCGCTGTTCATCCCCAACACCGTGAGCTCTATCGGCGCCATGCTGGCGGTTGCCTGTCCGTCCTGCTGGCTGAAGGGACGGCTTGGAAGGGAAGCGTTCGTGTCTGTGTAATCCCCGTCACAATACGCTGCTTCTATTGATTTGTTGCTTTTGTTGCTCTCGTTTCTTTTGTTGCTTTTGTTGCTTTTGTTGGCTTTGTTGGCTGCTAGCTTTGGTCTGTCGGCTGTATCGCCAAATGGGGCGAGACGGCAAAAACAAAATGCAACCAAGGAAAGTGCGAGAAAGACGTCCCGTCGCGCCTTCTTGAGGAACGAACCCGTGGACTCTCCATCCCTCCTTCCGCTTCCTTGGGCTTCTAGCCGTCTGCCCGTGGTCTCGTGGGCATCCGACCAAATATGTAGACATGTTTTCACAAGACAGTATCCGCACGAGAGAAACACCCGGGTAAGCGGCTACATGGTCGCAGCGGCAACGCGGGTCTTTTCACACCTCCCGGAGCGCAAGCATATTAGTGGCCGGAAGCCAGGATGAACTCCCTGGCTCCAAACCATGACCACACGTCATAGCCTATGGAGATGTGGTCCTCTCTTCCATGCTCTTGTCCTCCTTTTGCGGGGACGCAGGGCTGGATCTTGTCTCTGCTTCATCCACCATCGCACCCCACCCGGGCCACTTGTGGTACTACGATCCACAGGCCACAGCCTTGTTGGCCTTGTTGCTGCTCACTGTCTCACCACGCCGCGTCCAGCTGGACGGCCAGCCAGACGACTTGGCCTTCCTTCAATCACCGCACATCATATCCATGGCCTTCATCACCGCCTGGAAGCGGCTCTCGGGGCGCCAGCTCAACATCGCCATTCAGATCTTCTCCCTCATCAGCATCTTTTTCGAGGGCTATGACCAAGGCGTCATGGGCGGCGTCAATTCCGCCCCGAAATATGTGACCACCGTCGGCATTGGCCTGCCTGACGGCACTATCACGAGCACCATCCACGAGGGCGGCATCGTTTCTGTCTACTACCTTGGCTGCATCTTTGGGTGTTTTGCTGGTGGCTGGGCTGCCGATCGTATCGGTCGCATCAATGGGTATACCCTCTCCTCTTCTGTTCCGCCACATTTGCTCTGCTGATTACCAGCCTCTTCATTGCTGCCTTCTTTTCTCTCGTCGGAGGCGCCCTGCAGGCCGCTGCTCAGTCCAGCAACTTCATCATCGTGGCTCGTGTCATCACTGGCATCGGCACCGGCGCCCTGACGGGCATCACCCCCGTCCTCATCTCCGAGACATCCACGGCTAAGCACCGTGGCGGCTATCTTGGCTATGTCTTCATTGCGAACTACCTCGGCATCTCCATCGCCTACTGGCTGTCCTTTGGCCTGGCCTTTGTCGACGGCGGCTACTCCTATGTCCGCTGGCGCTTTCTGTTGGCCTTTCAGTGTTTTCCCGCCCTTCTGCTGCTGGTCGGCGTCAAAATGCTGCCCGACAGCCCGCGTTACCTCGCCTCGGTCGGTCGTCTCGACGATGCCCGTGAGGTGCTGCGGCACATCCGCGGCTGCTATGACCATCAAGTGCACCGCGAGTTCCTCGAGATCGTCGCCGTCGCCCAGCAGAGCCAGAAGAGCTCGCCCATCCAGTTTGCCAAGATCTTGGCTGGCCGCGGCGGCAAGCCCAACCACCATCTTGGCCGACGTGCCTGGCTGTGCATCATCTTGCAGATCATGGCCTCGTGGACCGGCATCACGGCCGTGACGGCCTACTCACCCGTGTTGCTGTCCACAGCCGGCTACGACACCCTGACGCAGAACGGCCTCGCTGGCGGCCTGAACACGATCGGCATTGTTGGCACTATCATCAGCGCTCAGATCGTCGATCGCCTGGGCCGCCGGCCGTGTCTGATGTACGGCGCCTTTGGTCTGTTCGTGGTCAACCTCGTTGCCGCGAGCGTCTACGAGGGCTCTCGACACCATCCGGCCAAGGCGTCGCAGTTTGCTCCCGCCGCCGTGGCTATGCTCTTCTTGTTCAACCTCTGCTATGCGGCTACCTGGGGCACGGTCGCCTTCCTGATACCCACCGAGGTCTGGTCCTCCGATATGCGTGCACAGGGCAACGGCTTTGGCATCACAGGTTGGGCCATTGGCGTTGGCTGGACCGTGCTCGTGAATCCCATCATGTTTGCACAGCTGGAGAACAGGACGTACTTTCTCTTCGCCGGGCTCAACCTTCTCTGGATCCCGATTGTCTACTTTCGTAAGTCGTCTACTGAGCATCGTCGAGCCAACTCTTTGCTGACCAGCCGACAAAGTCTATCCCGAAACGACCGACCGCTCACTCGAGTCCATCGACGCCCTCTTCTCGACCAGCAGTCCGTTCAGCTGGGACATGGAAGACGCATACCGCAAGCACGGTGACGTGTTGGCTGAGCACCCGGTGACCGACCCAAAGTACGAGCACGAGTCGGAGTCCGTGAAGAAGCAGATGACCGAAACAAGTGGTGAAGTGTGAACCAAGCACATCATGTGTATGTAGATGCTGAGCCCACACACTCGAGTATCACAACTGCTCCGCCAGCACAATCGGTCTCGCTTCTCGTTCTGGTCATACGCAGCTCGTTTAGAACCAATTAGGCAACTGCTGTCCCGGCTACCGCATCGCCTAGGTAGTCTGCCGGTGGCCTGAAACATCTTGCAGGCTGCCATATGCACATGTGTTTTGGAAGGCAGAGGGCATTGCGCAGAACAACAAAGGAGGGGCCTGCACTAGTAAGGAGTAAGGACGTACGTCGTAGCCAGATGCGGCCAGCGAGGAGTGCTGACCAGGCCAACCCTGGACGAAATAATTCGGCACGTGGGAAGACATTGTCTCAAAGGCCACAGTGGCTTGTTGCTATGGCCTCCATGCCATGCCTTTTCTCCTCCGTGTGTGCGTCGTAGGTGTGCTTTTTTGCCAGGGGGAAAGGGGGTAGTTGTTTCTTATTCTAGCCAGTCCTGTGCTCTTTCCCTGATATCTCAAATATAAATTCACATTTCTTTCTTTCTTCCCCATTGCCAGTCTATCCAGCTTGCTCCTGCCGTCTGTTCACACGCGCACGCACGCGTATGCCCCACTATGTGCAGTCACGGACTTACTTTGCTAGGCTCATACGATATACGATATAATGTGCATAAAAAACTGGGTGTTATCAACTACGAAAGAGCAGCTGCGCACAGTATTGTCAGAAAGAGCTGCATATATTTGCTAAATTCCGCCCCAGCCCAACCTCCTTAACCCCACTCCAGCCGCTTTTTGGTCGCCTCTGTTAGGCTCGCCGACCAAAAGAGAGACAAGTACGGAGTAATATGGAGTAGGATACAACCAGCTGGGTTATCGTAGTGACGAGACGGACCTCTTGCATGCTTCCACACTGTGCTCGGCTGTTCGCTGCTCTGCTCCCTCCGTTTTTCCTGTTCTGGGTTTTTTTTTTTTTTTTTTTTGCTTTTTTTTCCCTCCCCTCTTTCTTATTGGTTTTCACGCCAAAGCGCAATTTGTTATCTTTTGTCTCTGGCACCCGGATCGTGCTCCATACGAGTTCTCCGTACGAGTTCGAGCAGACGCGGGCGTGAACGCTTTTCCTATCCGAGGCTAGATCATGAGCGTCTCTACCCGCTTCCCACCTTTCTTCATCGAGTGAAGGGGCATTCGGCAAACGGACAGGGTCTCCTGCCAGCCCTGACGCCCCGGTAAAAAGGGGGGGGAGGGGGGGTCGCGTTGGGGCTTTGCTGAAGGAGGCTTAGGAGATTGGGAAGGAGAGGGGGAAAGGGTGATAACGGTCGTTGGAAGGGAGCTATGCCATACTCTGTATCGCGCCGGCACAACGTGAGAGAATTATTTTCCCATTATAGCCTCTCGTACAGGGCTCTTGGGATCCAGGGCTTCCGGGCTCCAGGCCTCCAGGTCTCCAGGGCCCTTCGCCTGTCGGCCCCTCGTGTCTTGGTCTCCGCCTGAAGGCTGCTATCGTGCACAGTCCACTGGACATTTCACAGTGTCGCATTGTCGCCTTGTCCAGACACGCCATTGAGACATAGGAAGCTGCACGAGAGCCACCAACCAGGAAGCCGAGCATCGAATACTCCAGGCCCAGGTTTGTCCGAGGCCCACCTCACAGAGCACCAATGAATGCTTTTGCCCCTAAGAATACTCCGTCCTCGTGCAGGCCATCGCCCCCTCCATTTCCAGCGTTGCATCCAGTCAAAGGCATCCGCGCACAATCGCAGAAAATCGCCACGGCCATGAAAGGGCCTCTCTGTCCGGGCTCCTTCGAATCACACGCCATAGCGACCCTCCATTGTCTCTGCCTGTCTCCCTTGCCCCTCGTCGCCCTCGTCGCCTGCAAGCTTGTTCCGGTTCATCACCCATTTCTCGGGCCACAGTGTCATTCCGTGCGCCATGCTACGGAGTCTCTCCCTGTTATTCCTTTTCGCTTGCATGATGGCCTCATCGATTGACTCCGCACGATGGCCAACGAGGTTGACACTGGCCGGTCCACCCACACTCGCTGACAAGCGTGGGCCTTGTCGAGCACAAGTAATTTCCCATTTCTGCATGGCGCTCACACTCCTCGATCCGGGAGGCTGGAAGTTGCCGACTCCATGGTATCTGGAAAGAGTCGAGGTACGGAGTACGGTGCGAGCCTCGTACACGAGCACGCGCACTTGTACTCAGTAGGCAGTGCCGGCCTCTGTTTCGTTTATTCTCATTTGACGCCTGAGCAGGCTGGCCTATACCAGAACCGGCTTCGCTGCTGGGCGTTCTGCCGTCTGCACTTAGCAAATGCATCTGGACATCGAGCTTCGAGATCATCTCTCACATTTCCTGCCAACTGAGAGCGGCGCCCCGGTTTTTCTACCGCTCCGCCAAGATTGCTCTGGACCGCTTGCATGTAAGAGAATGGTACTACTCCGTACTCCGTATGTAAGTACACAAATGAATACTTTGCAGGGAATCGCAGAGAGCCACCTTCTGGGGGACCCGCAAACGCACGTACAGAACCTCGAAAGGACAATTAAGATACATACCAGCTCGGGCTCTCGGTACGTTATCCTATACGAGGGCGAGTACTCGTACTTTGATTCAACTGGCTCGCCTCCGCCACGGCTAGCCATCTCAATCTCCCACCCCGAGCAGCGGGTCGTAAGACTCGTACTCGCACATCCGTATATGCTACTATGTACGGAGTACTCCGTACTATGGAGTATATGTATGATACTTTTGCTTATTTTCACCGCCGACGCCAGCAAGCATGGCTATCCCACGACATCTGCGCTTTCCTTCAGCTGCCCTCCCCAGAATCCTGTGGTTCCGATGGCATCCGGGGTCTCCCCTACCCCTGGCTTGCTGTGCTTGAGATCCCACAGTGTGTAAAAAGGATGCCATTGGCCGTACTGTCCACCATACTCGTCCGCGTCCCGGCCGGCCGGCCGCTTTATTCCCTGCAGGCTGCATGGCAGTAGTGGTCCCTCTATTTTCATATTTTGCATTCCTACGTGTACTTTGGACGTATCCCAGCCGTCTTCGGCGACGGCGGCAGCAATCATTGAAATTGCATATCCAAAACGCAACCTGTCGGAAGGCTTACGCGCTTGATAGCTGCACCTTTTTCCTATTTATTTTTTCCCCTGCTTTTTTCTCGATTTTTCTTCTGCCGCCTCACGTACCGCTACTACATAGCTACATAGTACGAGCACTCGTATGTACGGGGGCATGAGTACTATGTATAATTACAAGCCCACGAGGCATGCATCGGAGCTGCCTGCGTATCGTATCCGGGAATCGGGAAGTGTTTTGGCAATCCGTTCCTCCCGCCGCTGCTACTCCGTATTCCTTCTAACCAAAAACAAGCTGAAACCTGAGGGGCGGCCGATCTCAAAAGCTCGAGACTGGAGGCCTTGTTGTCGTAATTCGGATGGAAATCGGCAGTCACACTTTCGCTGGACAAGGCCGTGCTGGCCTTCGCACTGGGCACCTCCTGACCATGTCCACCCCGACCCACAAGTCGGCTCCAAATTATTTGTTGTCATTTGCTTGTGGTGCTCCTGTGGGGCGCTGTGTCATTATCCCTTTTTCACTCGGGCGTGCGCTACCTGGCCAGTCTATTGAGACCTTTCCAACACTAGCCCGCTAGCCCCTTTCGCTCATTTATGTGCCTTCACGGAGCAAGTTACGGGTACTCGTGCTTGTTCTCGCTCTCTGGGATCTCCTCGTTCCCACCTATTTGGTATTAACTGTTAATACTCCGCATAGGCACCAATTTTTTTTTCTCTCTTTCCGTTTATTTCAAGCATTTTCCAATTACTGAATAGGAATGGTGTAATATAGGTTGCAACGGTAAGATGACTTCTGCCTTACGAGACTCGAAGAGGACCCGCTATTTGCATATCACCGAGGCAAGTTGTCATGCTCGTATGGCAAAAGCTGAAAAAGATACGAGTGCATGGTAATAAAACGGGATGCAAAAAAACAAAGCGGCGGCTGTGCCCTGGAAATATGACCTGGCTGATAAGTAAGATAAGCCAGGCCTGGAGCGTTGTACGGATGCGTACTCCGTACTCCGTACCTCACATTGCATTAGTCCAGAGTACTGCATTGGTCGACAGAGACAGTTGCCTGCAGACACGCCGGACTACAACGCTGCTTTGGTGGGTGGGGAGAAGGATCCGCGTGCGCAGGGAAAGACAGAAGGACAATGGGCGAAAACGAGAGCGCCGGTCGCCTTCAACTGGCAGTCGCAACCCACAATGGCGCGCCATTACCACGGCCAAATGTCGTCCTTCCTGGTCGCGGGCACGTTAACGGACAGCGGCCAATCAGCGTCGGCCTCTACCCTCAAGCAACACTCATCCCTCCACACTGCTCACACCCTTTTGTCGATGGCCGAGCCCGCCTCTTCATCCTCTAGCTTTTTCTTTTCTTTCTGATTCCACGTCGTAATTTTCTTTCGCAGCCTGCCTCCCGTCTCGTTCGCCCTTCCGGGCTTCTACCCGGGATTTGGTCCCCCGCTCATCCGCACACTGACGCTCGGTCTTGACACAGCCTTTGTCTGCGGAAAATCATACATAGTATCGTGCTTCATAATCGTGCTAACAGGCCAGCCAGGCCCTAAGAGATCCTAGCACGCCGCGACCCCCTCCTTTAAAGCACGCTATTAACTCGTGCGCGACCCTCTTTGCTTCTCCCCTTGTCACATATCCCGGTCGACACCCCGGCCTACCACCTTCCCTACTTCGGCAACGTCAATTCAACCACTCGTGCCTACTCGCTTCCCTCCCCACGCTCTTTCCCTCCCCTCTGCCTCTTTTTCAACCTCACCATCGTTCCTTCTCCCCGTCGCACGGTAAGCTCGTCCATGCTACACCCACTTCGTCTTGTGCCGTACCGGTGTCTCTCCGCCGCTTCCTCCCCCGTCTGCAAGGTGTCTTTCTTCTGTCCCACACTACGGAGTGTGTATCCAACGAAATGCATTACCCCTGCCAACCATCATTGCACACTCCTCTTTCAGTTCATCCACCACTTCTGCTGCCTGCTGGGCCCTATTCGCAAAAGCTTAATACCCCTCTAGCAGCTGAAGTTGTCCTTTCTTCCTCCGACGGCAGGAGCAGCTCTCGGGCTGCTCCTGCTTCATTCCAATATACTATGGCCATCCAGCCGTTGATGCTTGCCTTATCGTACTGTCTTTCACGTCTCCCCGTCCTCGTAGCTGGACCGTAGTTTCCCTGTTTGGGCCGTTGGCTCTGTCTTGCTCGTTAGCGTGCTTACCCGCTCAACCTCTGCTGTTGCGGAATTTCCAGCCGCCACCAACCTCCACCGGCCGGCTCTAAAAACCCACCCCCAAACCGACGCCGTCGTCGATACCTATCAGTCTCTGTATTGTTCCTTCCTGCCCCTGTGACCACTTTCCTGGCTACTGCTCTTCGCCCGTTTTCATTAACGCTCTTCAGCGAGACAAGGGCTCATCATTTCCCTTTCTTCTCCCACCCCCCTTGCGCGTGCCACAAAACCTCCCTCTTCTCTCTTTTTTTCTTGAAAAAGAAACCCGCTTTCCCCCAAATAACTTTCAACTTAACCCTTCTTGCTCTTTTCTACTTCCCGCCCTGTCCTAACGGCTTCCTGTGCCTTTTTCTTATTTTAAAAAAATCAGTACGGTCAGACGAAAAGGGGACCGATCAGAAAAGGCTGTGTCATAAAGGACAGTATATCTGATTCCTCCTGTCAAGAAAAGCAGCACCAAAACGCATTCTGCGCGTGAAATCCCAAAAGGCTGAACTGTACCAGTCTTGATTCAGGCTGGCCAGCACCCAACCAAATTTCTGCGACACAGACAACCTAACAACCAAAACCTCTCCACGCAAACCCATATCCAGTATAGGCCCGTCGGCACAACGCTCAAAACAGCATCACTCCACTGCCCATCTCTCGCACTTTTCGTTGCATCTGCTACCTTCTACTCACCTTCCTTCCCATTTCGTGATACCGTATGGGCTTAGTCTCCCGCACGATCTCTCTCGCTCTTTTTTCCCCATTCTGAGAGCGCGACCACGTCCGTGCCTTCGTGCCCACAACGCGCACCTTCCGTCGAGACGAAGCAACCACCTTCATTACGACCATCTGGGAAAAGCCAGCAATCTGACATAATGGCCGACATCGCTGAGCAGCACGACCAGTCCACGCCGAATGAGTTGGACGAGTCACAGTCCATCGGCAACGGTGCGGCGGCTGAGGGACGTGGCACGAAGCGGCCACGCCTCCCCGTGATGGACGACGATGACGACGATGATGAGAAGGGTGGCCGTGAGCGTCGCAAGATCGAGATTAAGTTTATTAGCGATAAGTCTCGTCGCCACATCACGTTTTCCAAGCGCAAGGCTGGCATCATGAAGAAGGTTTGCAGCTCCCATTGACGGCTTCGGCTTGTGTTTCCACTCTGGTGACCTCTGTATTCACTGACGCGTTTTGTCCAGGCCTACGAGTTGTCTGTTCTCACTGGCACGCAAGTTCTGCTGCTGGTTGTCTCGGAAACTGGTCTGGTCTACACCTTCACGACGCCCAAGTTGCAGCCACTGGTCACGAAGGCCGAAGGAAAGAACCTGATCCAGGTAGGCATTTCCATCTCGACACCAAACAAAGACTTCGTACCTCCAGATCCCTTGCTAATCGCTGTATCTACCCATAGGCCTGCCTAAATGCACCGGAACCCGCTTCGGCTGGCGAGAACGGCGTCGAAGAATCCAACCAAGTTGAATCCCCTGAGGAGTCTGGCTCCAGCCACCTGGCCTCGCAGCAGACACGGCTGCCACAAAATGCACACATGGCGCCGGGCTATATTCCCAGTGTGCCCATGGATCCCAACCAGGCGCTGGCCTACTCCAACTATGTGCAGCGCAATAACCAATACGCCATGCCTCAGCATTCTGGTCACCAGTCATGATCAGGCGCAAGATACATAAGTCTCGTCATTTCTGTCTTGCCATGGGGCCACAAGGTCCCATATTTTAACGATTTTGCCCTTCCACGCATACCCTCCTTACTCCCTCCTGCCAGGCTCTCACGGATTACTTTATCATGCTGCGCTGATACCCAGCATACAATGCATTCCACTCCGTTTTATAATATGCGATGTCTCAGCCATGACTTGGCATCTCATCCCGTTCGGTTTCTGTATGGGGTTGTCTGTTTTATTTGCTGTTCTTTGCTTCTTGACCGTGCGACGGAAGCCAACGTCTGGTTGCCCTCAACTCCCCTTTTCGCGCTTTCGTTTACGTGTACTGTTGCAACCATTGGTTGACACGCAATATCAAAAAGCTCTGCGTCTTTATAATCCGCTATCATATAATTTCATACCTTGTCTTCCACTTGTATCCCGTTCTCGTTTTGACTTCACCAACGGGAGTAGCTACCGCGCAGGCTATGTCCGGAAATGGGAACTCTACGAGTGTCAAAAGTGGCCCGTTTGTGACATGGGAGACACGAAAGTTTGAGGTACGTGGTTGTAGGAGGCTCATTGGCTCTATGACGGTTTTGCTAGGCTTTTGTCTGAGCAAGGCTTCTTCGGTGGTGTTTGAAAGTTTCGCGTCTGCTCTTGTGTTCTGTGATTTTTATATCCTCACTTTCGTTTCTTAATCTGTCTGGGGGGGAGGGAATGAGGGTGGGAAATATATAAACGGGGCGGGTTATTGTGAGCTCCTTGGTGTGGAAGGATATCGAATAGGTCATCAAGGATGCTAGGACGAGGTTATTTTCGATTTTTGCGTAATGATACACTCCTACATATCCATTGCAATACCCCATACGTCGATCCAAGATCACTGATGTGAATGCATGATTCTTTGTGACCCTTAAAAATTGACTTGAAAGGTGCGACTATGGTTGTCTCGAAGTTCCTGCAGTACGGCAGAAAATGATGGCCAGGGTTCCTGCAAGATCCTGTGCATCTGAGTATAACAACATGTCCAGTGACAATGCACACCTCTGGACTCATGTCTACCTTTGGCCTATATCTCTGGTTTTACAGTTTCATTCCATTTCACGACTTTTGATTGAAGCTAACAAAGTTATTCCTCTTTTCGGACGTGTAAGCCAACCTTCCAAATGCGGAAGGTTGGATATTCTCTTTTTGGAACCTTGTCTCTTTCCGGTGTGGCCGTATAGTAAGTAACCAATGTACTCCGTACGGAGTAATACTAAGTCTTGCACCATCGAAAGAGGAATACTGTAGTGTAGATCTGGTAGTGTTAATAGGACAAGCAGATGTGCGTCTAGGTACTCCGTACTCTGTATATAACAGGAATATTATGTTGAACAGCTCTACTATTAACTCTTGACTGGGGTCTCTGGAAAACCTCGATAATACTCCGTTAATTACATATTATATTTTGGTACGGAGTACGTATTATAACAATACGAATATAATATAATGCACATATCGAATATGCATATACCCATTCCGGCCCGGTAGAGTAAAGGTGGAACAGATGGGACGGCAAACTTCCGGATACGGGGCCCTGAGGAAAACTGGGTTAGGCTCCGGTTTGAGCAAGGAACAAATGCCTCTTTTGGATAGCGCACGGCCATGAGCACATTTGCGCGCATTTCTGTGCGGGCGATCTACTTAGTGGTACCACCCCATTCCGGATGTATAGGTACATACAGAACCAAAAGCTTGCCAACCCACCAACGCCGAATCGCGAAAAGCCCTTCGTTTTTCGCTTAATAGAAGAAAAATGAAAATAGCAGGAAAAAAAAGGCAAATCCTATCGCTTTGTCCCCGAATAACGCCCTTTGCAAATGTCGTATTAGAGACCGTCATTAGAATTAAAGACAACATGTGGATGTGGTCTAATGCTCCGAGATGAGGACATAGCGGCCGATCAGCAGGCTGCCGAGAAATGTTCCGCCAAGAACAGACAGGAAGTAGCCCACGTTCAAGGTCATAACAGCAAGCATCCTATCCGGCGTGTCAGCGGGGGTGAAGTAAAGACAGAGTATGTCCATGTCTGCAGGCGGGGAAGCAACATACAGGAGGTATCCGACGCCGGCAATGACGGTGTCGAGCAGTGCCCGGATTGGGTCGACAGACAGCCGCCATGGCCGTCCGGGAGCGTGCCGTCTCCGGAGCACCATGACGTCCTCCTCGACGCCGTTCTCTGACAGGACCATGCGCTTGGTGTCCGAGTCCTGCGACATCTGCTGCGACAGGGTCGGCTTTCCGGGGACGGCAACGTAGCGGCGATCCAGCTCGGCGTCAAACCAGTGAGACTCGGCGCGGGCTTTGCTCGCGAGCAGAAGGCGGAAAATGGTGGCGAGGGCAATGACGAAGATGCAGGTGCCGGCATAGGTGCCCGTGGACGAGGGCACCCAGCTGGCGGAGTAGAGAGGCGTGCTGGTGGAGACGGTGAAGACGCTCATCGTGTCGTTGGACGAGCTGTCCATGCTGTCGGTCATGCCCATCTTGGGGGTGAGGCCGCTGGAGTTTGGCAGTATGGCTTCTGCTATGGAGAAAGGAGTCTGCTTGAGCGGGTCGAAGCGTTGATAGAGACGATGGCCGGATGGGGGCAGACGCTTGAGGAGGCGGCAGAAGATGGAAGAGTCCGATCCGAGAGAAGACGACAGCTGGCCGGCTGTCAGGATCTTTTTATTTGCTCCAGTTCTGGGTGGCCGCTGGTTAGTGCCGGCGTCAGAGAAACTTGCTCATGTCTTCGGCGCACCCTGCCATTGCGAATGGGGCCCTCCCACGGGACGCTTTCGCCATGGAACTTGCTCAACAGGGTCCAGCCGTGCACGGACGAGGTCGCGGCCAATCCGCCTTGTTTCTTGTCCCATCTCGGCTCGGGTCTCGTTTGGCGACAAGATACAGCATCTGCAACAAAGATCGGAACGGCAGGCACGATCGATCGGAGGGGTTGTCGCATCAGGAAAGACAGGCAATACGATTAGTAATATACCTTGTCTCTCTAGCAGTACCTTGGGGTCTGGCTTCCCTGCACGCTAAAAGATCCGTGCACGCTAATCCTCTTTGAGGCGAAACCAATTGCAAACATGCTCAACGACAAGCAGAATAGTCAGGACAGATCTCCAAACGTGCTCGTTACAGCGTGCAGCGTCTTGGCGACTAGCCGTGTTGCCAATGTCTTGGAGATCAAGCCTGGCCAACTCGCCTGGCTGCACATACGTCTCGTTTTGCTCACGTGGCGAGCAGATCATTCGTTCACCCACACACGTCCTGTTCTCCATATGAAGCCTTAATGCATGTTGTAAATCAAGGGACAGAGATAGTGTAGCGGT
This sequence comes from Grosmannia huntii, assembly GCA_019925595.1. Classification (NCBI taxonomy): domain Eukaryota; kingdom Fungi; phylum Ascomycota; class Sordariomycetes; order Ophiostomatales; family Ophiostomataceae; genus Grosmannia; species Grosmannia huntii. The sequence goes on from JADHKJ010000001.1 coordinate 511,289, forward strand.
ACAGAAAAGGAAAAGAAAAAAAGCAAAACCCCATCCCTTGGCCTCGGCCCAGTACCGTCCTACTTGAAAAGATACCATTTGGTTACACGAGACGACAAATAAAGAGTAAAAGAACAGAGGCGAAAAGGGCGATGCGTACAGCAAATTTGCCGGCATCCACAGCCAGCATACGCCTTTCCCGTCGCACCAATGGCCACGGCATCGCAATATCGGCCGGTCGACTCCAGGGCCAGAGAGAGCTGAGAAGAGTGCCGGCCCGGCCGCAAGATATATTAAGAAATACTAGATCGGCAACAAGAGCGCCGAGGCTAGTACTGGCCACGCGGAACAGGAGCCAACGCTGATGCCTACTCAGGTCGCGGCCGCTTTGCGCCGTGTGGATTCTGCCACTCGTTCCCCCCGGGACCGCCACCTCCTTGACCACCACCAAAGAAGTTGGGCGTGAAGTTGGGGTGCATTCCCTGGAAGCCTGAAGCGTAGGAAACACGTCTGATTAGTGGCCAGTGTCAGATGTCAGGGAACAGGGTCAGATACGACTGCTTACCAGGCATAGCACCTCCCACCATTCCCATGCCGCCCATGCCGCCCATAGGACCAGGCATGCCGCCCATGGGTCCCATACCGCCCATTGGACCCATCACCGGCCCCATGCCGCCCATCATGCCGTTCATCGGACCACCACGGCCACCACGCATGCCTGGACCACCGCGCATGCCGCCTCCCATGCCGCCTCGGAATCCACCGCCGTTTCCCCCGGCCCCGAAGCCGCCTCCCATCGGGTTGCCAAAGTTCATGCCGCCGTTGTTGCCAAATGTGTTCATACTGCCACCGCCGTTGCTGAAGTTGCGGTTGAAGTTCGGGTTGCCCATACCTCCGCCGCGCGGGTTGCTATACATCCCTCCACCTCGTCCACCGCGGTAGCCTCCGCCATAGTTTCCACCTCCGCCCTGGTTGCCGCCAAAGTTGCCCGTAGAGCGGTCCTGATATCCACCACCTGGCGTAGTCCGGACTTGCATGTCCCGTCCGCCGCGGCTGGGTGCCTCCTTTGGAAGAGTGCGGAACGGGTTGGCTGTCGGTGACGAGTATATGACTGAGTGCTTCTTTTGGCCTGGCTGGTATTCGCCCGTGGCTAGAGACTCTATCTTGTGTTTGGACGCCGTCGCCGCTTGCTGTGATGTGAACTCGATATACGCTTGCCTATTGTTTCGCCAAACCGGTCAGCTACTGGATTGGGTTAGGCCATGATGATTTGGACCAGCTTACCCTTTGCTCTTGCCATTCACTTTGTGCTCGCTGAAGGTGATGTCCTTTAACTCGTCCTCGCATTGCACTGCCCGGATCCAGCCGCGAAGGTCGTCGTCTGTAATCCACCAGCTCAGTTCGGACACCATAATCGCCGTCGTGGCACCAGGGTCTATCGGTCTGTCGTCGGAGCCCTCTTTCCGCTTGACACCTTGGGACAGGGCTGAGGATGTTGGTGCTGAGCTGTCGGACGGCCGTCGTGATTGGTCGTCATGTTGCCGGTTGTTCTGATCGTCGTAGCCGTGGCCGTGTCCCTGGCCATTGCCGTGTCCGCTATCGTCGCCGTTGTAGTGGCTCTGTTGCTGCTGTCCACCTTCGTCCTGAGCTCCCGAGGCTTGTTCGCCATTGGCATCGCCGTAGATGTCGATTTCAAAGTCTTCTTCCGCCATCTTCCTGCTGTTTCACTAGCTAGTATATGCGGATATCAACCCAGTACTTGGACACAACCGGTAGAAGCTCGATCTCTCAGGGCACGAATATCGTCCTAGGAGCTGTGCTGAGACCCGAGCCGGAATCAGAGGCACACGCTGTTTCTGTAGGCGCCCCATGATTTGGTATCAGTAACCGAGGACACCAAAGCATTACCCCAGGAATCCACATGCGAAAACGAAAATACAGAAACAAAACGAGTTCAGGAAGAGGTTAAAGAAACTTGAAAAAAAATATGCAAGAACCAATGATACGTACACTCCAGTATTCCCGGACAACAAGTGACTCGATACAATGACAGAAGCTTCTTTTCTCAAGAAAGAAGACAATATGCGCTGTAGACGAAGCTCTGTGCTTGCAGTCCGACCTGTCGGTGTTCTGGAACCTCAGAATCTCTTCAAGCACCTTTCGGCTTCACTTCCGTGGACAAAACAAGAGTCTAGTACAGGCTGTGTTAGGATGTTGCAATGTATCTGGTTGGACCGCGGAGAGAATAATGGCGGGTATGTATGAATTTTTTGGGAAAGTGGCTCCTTGCTGCGTCGCGAGATCTGGAAACAAGATGTGAAGCAAATGAAAGCAGAGAGTAAACAAGCAAATTTCAGGCGACACTAAGTAACAGAGCCGAAGCGGAGGTACTCGAGCTGAGGGCGGCTGGGTAGGCCAGACGAGGCTGTGCGAAGCTGTCTTGATCGCCTCGGTTGAAAACGCGTTCGATGGGCTCTGACGGACAGAGAGGAAAAAGAGGGCAATCGAAGCAGGTGGCAGACAGGTTGGAAGAGGGAAAGGCTGCAGCGCGTCCTTTATTCACTTTCCGAGCGCTACTGTCCTGCGAAGCGAAAGGAAGGAAGTAAAAGGAGGGAGAAAAAAAGAGGACTGAAGGTGTAAAAGGCACCAAAGGACCGACGAGCTCTTCTGCCTGTTCCGTAGTCGGCACCTAAACGAAGGTGACGGAATCAGAAATTGAACTGAATACTGGCCGTTGGCTTTCGTATCACCAGACAGTAGAGGGAGTGATCGGGGATTGTGCGGGATGAAGCTTGGTTGACGACGGGGGAAGAAACAGAATATACGGATGATGTCGCAAATCGCCCCAAAGAAAGTCATGGCGATTTGGAGGAAGGAGCTTCTCCTGTACAGTAATAGTGGATAGACGATAAAACATGTGCGCACAGTGCGGGTATGCGCCTCGGACTTTTGTGGCGCACGGACCCGGAGCCTAGAAGGCCCTCTAGCTTTTGGGCGATCTGGCATCAGTGCCAATTGGCCAGCTTACATAGTAGCACGACCGCAAATTTCCCATTAATTAGTCTGGAGAGCCTCCCTTTCGCGTTCCTCTCGACCCAACTGCTAATAGCTTCTCTCCGACAACAATCCTGTTCTCTCACGACCGGTTCCACGCTCGTTTTACCCGTTTCAAACTACTTTTCTCAGCACAGCACAGCCGCCGTCGGCTATTTCGTCACCATGTCCGACCAAATTCAGGAGATCCTGGACGTCCCGCGGGAGTTTGTCAAGGACGGCTTGCAGTTCATCAACCGCTGCCAGAAACGTACGTTCATCTGAGCCTCTCCACCCTGCCGGAGATGGAGTGGAGGACTGTGAAACGAAGTGGTAGAGGTTCTGCGGAAAGGGGCAGCTCGAAGAGTGGAAACGTGCTCTTTCGCGAGGGGGCGGCATCATCGCTGATGGATGCGCAATAACTGACGGTGTGTTCTCTGGTGTAGCCGATATGAAGGAATTTGTCAAGATCAGCCAGGCCGTCGGTGTCGGTTTCATCGTCATGGGCGCCGTGGGCTACTTTGTCAAGCTGGGTATGTTGCCGCCTGCATCCATCGTGAGACCGCAGCAGAAGGGCTAATCCGACTTTCCGAACAGTGCACATTCCCCTGAACAACATCCTTGTGGGCGGCGCATAAATAGGTCGATGGGGGACATCTACGCCAGCGGACGGGCGATTCCAGGAGGCTGTTCGCCAATCGAGTGCGAACCAGACACGAAGTCCACTCCTCGACAAGTGTCGGACGAGCCCGTCCGACGAGAAGGGCATTATCAGCTGAAAACAAACAAAACAAAAGCACGGGTGGGCAGTCTGTATGTCTGCTTCGTGTATGTATCTTGTTGGCGTCCATCATGGCTTATAGCTGGAGAACATCGGCCAATGGACAGGGGACATGGAGACTATGCAAACGACGGAAGCGGCGCATAACTCTGTGGTTGTATGGAAACGGGACAATGATACGGGTCCACGGGAGAGGCGTCTTGTATAGCACATGATAGAAGCTTCGGGTTCTAGGAGACTGAATTGCTGCACATTTTGTACGGCGTATTACAGGCTATCTGGGTGCATTTGCTACATCAACGTATGCGCCTACTCAAACCAGGCCACGCCTCTCATCCTTGCCTTCCAGACGGATATCGGACGTAACCTTGAGTCATACAGTCTCTGCTCTTGTCCGCCAGCATCCCCGTCCTGCGATACGGCACAGGAATGTACCGAGCAGGTGCCGGCTTCCATGCTGTCGGCATCGAATCCAGAGGCTAGTTTGTCAGCAAAAGGCGAAACGCAGCAGCGAAAGGAGAGCAGATCTGCGGCGAACATACCAACAAGAACGGGCGCCGTCGGATGCCAGCTGGCGTCGCGCACACAGATGGGCCCGTCGAGACTGCGTTGGTGGTGGTGACGGGCGGAGGCACTGCGACCGCCCACACCGGCCGCCTCTTCCTCGGCGATCAGCTTGGCGATGGTGTTGGAGGTGGCCATGCGAACGTCGATGACGCCAGCCAGAGTCGCGTCGAGGTTCCAGATGTACACCTTGCCGTCATGGCTGGCCGAGTAGACGTAGGAGCCGTCACTGCTGCCCGGTGGCGAAAAATGGCAGCGGATGAGCGTACGCTCAACACGATGGCCACGGAATGTCACGACCGAGTTGTCGTATGGGTGCTTGAACCAATGCCTGTCGTCGTATGGCTCGAACCGGTAGTCATGCGAGCTGTCGCGCGTCAGCCGAGTCGGGTCGTTGCGCTCGAAGTCAGCCGTGCCCATGGCCATACGCAGATCCCAAAGCCGCATCGTCTGGTCCTTTCCGTTGGAGAGAATGTAACGCCCGTCGCCCTTGCTGTCGATGTAGGTGATGCCCTCGCAATGGCCAACAAAGGCGCCGGCCGGCCGTCCGTCGCCCAGACTGCGTCTGTCCCAGACCTTGATGGTGGCGTCGTCTGAGCCGGAGTAGAGCAGGTGTGGTGACGCCTTGTCGCCAAAGCAGACGGCATTGACATCCTGGTCGTGGCCGTAGATGCTGTGCAGCACGCGGCGGGTCTCAATGTCATAGACCACGATCGTGCTGGCGCTGGTGCCGACCACGAGCTCGCGCCCATCCCCCGAAAAGCGCACAGAGAAGATGGCATAGGAATGATACTGGCTGTGCTCATCGGCACCTTCTGACAGGTCCAGCAGGTACGGATCGCCCTTGTCGTGGGGGTCGGTTGGAGCCAGACACACCTGCGGCATCATGGACGTGAAGGCCAGCCAGCGGTTGTCCGGGCTGAGAGACGCATCCGTCAGGGTCCACCGGCCGGACGGGTGGACCACCGTCTTGTAATGCTGCCACTCGTTCACGTTGGCGGTGTCGTACATGCGCACCTGGAAGTCCTTGGTGGCGCTGTAGAAGAAGTTGCCGTCGTCCGAGAACTGGCCGAGATAGACGGGCGCACTGTAGCGCACAATCATGTCGGGGTTGGTGGCAGGGATCATGCTCTGGGCGATGAGCTTCTCGTTGCGCCAACGGTCGGCCCTGGTGTCCGCCAGGCCCAGCTCTCGATCCAGCAGCCGCAACGGAACTGGACGGACATGATACGGCGTGCTCGAAAATGTCGTCGTTGTCGTCGGCCGTTCTCTGACGCCAAAGATGCCAGAGGACATCAGCTCTCGGCCGTCTTTGCTGGGCACCTTGGGAAACCGCTTTGGGTCCACTGGTGGATGTCTCCGCAGCCGGTCGGGCCCATATCCTTCCATGCCTGGAACACGAACAAGCACATTGTGAAGGGAGCCGCCTTGCAAGACCAGGTTCCACTGTCGACGCGTGAGGCGTGGGAATGTTTGACCTGTTGTCTGTAAGCATGGGGTGGAAAGTAGCCGTGCGTCAAGCAGAGCTCATCAAGACGTACCGTCGTCTACAACGTTGTCGTCGTCGTCATCGTCATCCTCGTCATCGTCCTCTTGCGCTTCGTCTTCGTCCCCTTCCTCGTCATCTTCTTCCACATCATCTGCAAGGCATGTTAGCAGGTGTATGCTTGCTCGCCTCTGGGATGAACCAACACATACCATGAAAGTCTTCGTCCTCATCGTCGTCCACATTGGCAGCCTCTCCACTTTCTCCTTCAACTTGGATTACATAGTTTCCATTACCGGCAAGCCACGCTCGCTGCATGAAATCCAATATGAAACTGTTCGGCCCCTCGCCATCACCGCCATGATGGGAGCCGCCATCCTCGTCTGGGGCTTGGGATGCGGACATGCTGGCCAGTAGGATGTGAAGACGATTGCTCGTCACGGGACTGGATAAAGCTGCCTGACCGGGGTTGCCTGCTTTTCTCTGGCGGTCGGGGATGTCTCGGGCTGGACAGGAGAAGTGTAACAGCGGGACCAGCGGGGGGAATGACAGTGGTGCTAAGATCAGATAATCTTGGGAGAAACGGGGTTCATCACGATGTACACGCTGGGGAATAGATGAGTGTAGGAGGGCAAAGTTTGTACGTAAGAACGGGCTTCTCCGCTGGGTTTACAAAGTCTGAGTTGCTTCTACAGCCTGAGATATTCAAGGAAGGCGCTTTATCGCCGGCCGTCCGAGTGTGGGGAGGAGCAACCCACTTTCCGTCAAGCCGCCTTGTCGGTGTACAAACTACGTATGTAGTGACGCTTATTTCCGGATAAAGGCGAAACGTCTTCTGACTAATAATTCCGGATCTAATACATCAGAACAGGAGAGCCATAGCATCCGCAAAGCCGGCAATCAAAAGTGCCTTCGGCGCCGACGGGATCGGACTCTTCTGGAGAAGATAAGCCAAGGGTGCCGTTGTCCGTCATAAGTAGCACAGAAAGACAGCGGTCTTAAGGACCACACCGGTCCAGACTATCATATCCGTGTGACATCACGGATTCGGCTGCTGTGGGAAAGCCCTGTGGAACTGTTTTTCCTGGTTGTCTTGCCAGAATCCTCCAAAGGCCGGGTTAGATCCAAATAAACTACTGTCCCTCGAATATGTCTGACAACGCTTTGACGATCCACCGCCCCATCCCCAGTAGCCCAGACCACCAGTTCGTCAGACGCAAGTAATACAAGATGTCTCGCCATGAAATGCCCCTGCTTATCGGTAATCAACAGTCGTCATACCACCGTACTGCTATGTCATCCAGCCTCGCCGAACAGACCGGTTTCTCCGCCGCTCGGCACCTCTGTCTACACCAAACATGTGTATCACAACAACTCCTGGCATTTGTGATACTCGGCGTTTTATAGATACAGAGCCAGAGAAGAAACCATGGTATTTACACCGTTGTGCGACAGTTCATTTCCGCTTGATTTTTACTACATGACACACGGGCAACACGTCATAAAGTCTGCATAGCCATATCTACAGGTCAGGGAGGATATAAAACGGGTTTGAAGGCAATCAATATGATATTAAAGTAAACGCGTGCCATTTTCAGTATGCCAGAAAATAAGGTGCTATACGGTTTGCATTTCCTCAACTGCTTTCTACTTGCACCTTCTTTGATTGCCTCGTTGACAAAATAGAGATAGGTTTGCACAGACGGGCATTCACCTCGTGTGCTCCTCCTTCCTTCTCTTGCATCCTTGAGTCAAGTCGTGCAACAAGAGGCTTTCCCCGTTGCAATAACAGTATGAGTCCGGTCCAGCCACTTTCCCAGAAGTGAGACAGAAGGAACCTCCGTACACAATGCCCTCAATCGGCCTTCTTTAATGAGGCAATCATTTCCAGTTTGTCCGGACCGAAGAGACCCAGCAGATAGGCCACTCTAGTGAAGGCAAGGAGAGCCTTGCAGAAGAATTGAATGTTAGATGCAGCTTACTGGGGGACGTATGGTGTCCAAGTACTCCGAACAAGAAAAGGATTGGAGAGCGGGTGCAAAAAGAGCAAGGACGAACAGTGACACCGATGTTCCCCCACGTCATCGCGTTCCATTCGTTGATGGCGCTGAATCGGGCTAGGCCAAGCCCCCAGATGGTAAGCCCAACATGGCTGGCGTCCGCGATGAGCAGCGCTACCAGGTAATTCCGCACGACTCTCAGTTCTGTGCTGGTGTAGAGCACGGCAACGCCCAGGAGGAACAGAAGTCCATACGTGTTCCCCAGCTGCTGGGCCACAAGGCGGCTGCGGTCTGATGCAACCGTGCCGGAGGTCCCGGAGATCTGTTCCTGGATGAACCAGTCCGGTGCGAAAATGGCTGGAAGACTGCCGCTTATCCTGTAGCAGCGAGCGGGGAGGGTAAGCAAGAGCGTCTGTCAGTGCAGGCAAGGCAGCTGTTCCCTGGCCAGCCAACAGGGGCCTTACAGCGAGAGAGGTTCAAAGACAGTGAACACAAACCGGGGAAAGGCCGGCAGCCGAGATGCCATTGTGAAAGCCGTCCGGGTGGTTGTTGGTAGGATGGGCTGGCTACAAGTGTCTGTCTCTGGGGTTTTGTGCTATGAGATATTTTGGGTTGTCTTTCGAATTTCGGACAAGATCTAAAGGCTCCAGAAAAGAGTGGCCCCAAAGAAATGGCAAATGCCTGAACAAAAACAGCGTCGACAGCCGTTCCATCTACAGTGGAGATTACCTCACATCGCCATGCAGAATCGGCGCATTATGCATAACAGTTGCAGCCTGACCTTCGGCGAGACCTGTTCTCACACACCACAAGCATCTTGGAAATTGTAAGGGGCAATGGAGAAGCCCCGCAAAGGATGCAGCTAAGCTAGACACGGGTATCGCCTCAGCGGGTTTTACTTTCTCATGGAAGGACGTAGTGCACCTATAACCTGTGCACCCGCCAGTGGACCCTTCCTACCCCTCATCGTTATCGCCACTAAAACCAGCTGAATGGGGTGTTCTAGACTCTATTCCGGCAGGAATTGGGGTGCACCACGCTTCTTCGTTCTGTGAAGATTTGCGGCGTATTACAAAATACAAGCCGCTTTGTATCTTGCTATTCGCTCTATGCTCTTATTGCACGTGCAGGTGTGGCAGACCGTTCTTTTTTAAATATAGGGACTAGCCAACGCCTGTCGTTGCATCTTCTCTTCTCTCATATCTGACCCCTTCTTTCTGCTAAAGGAGATAAGTGTCCCTGTATCTTGTATGTCGGGAGCTCGCTAGCATCCTTTCGGACTGCGTCCCAGGCGACAAACGAGGGAAAACGGGCCAATCTGCAGGACTGGGAGGTCCTGGAACAGGCCAAGGCTAAACAGCTGGAACCGAAACAAACACCTTCTTTTGCTGTCGCAGCCGTCTCGCCTTCAGCCTTGTCGACTCAATTTTCTCGATTTCAATCGGCTTCATTCTCTCCTGTCTTCACATCTCGTCTGTTCCCCTTGCCACTCTCACAGACGCCAATGTTTTCCCTCCCTACCTCCCAGCCATTGCTGCATCTCGGCCACCATCATCATGGCCACTATCGAGCCGCGACTTATGCACCTGTTGAATGTCAATGACTCCAGAGACCATCTCCCGTCTATCCACAGCACTCTGGGCACCCAAAGCAACGCCGAAGATGGCGATGTTCTTCTTCTCCCACCCCTCGAGCTCAACGCCTCTGAGGTTACCTCTCCGACACCCCTAAAACAACAGCAGCAGCAACAGCAGCAGCAGCAAGCCGCATTGGCCGCCACAAGCGCTTCCATATATCCACTGGCCATCGAAGATGACCAGAGTTACAATTCCGCTGGAAGTGGATGGCCTACACGCGCCATTCGCATGGACGTTGTTGGTGCCGACTTCGCTGCCCTCCCAAGCAGCCCTGATGATCCCTCGCTGGCAGGGTCTGCGTCTATCATTGGAAAACGACTCCGCGTGCTTCCACATACCGACGAGCTGATCCAGCTTCCCCAGCCGTTGAAGAAACAAAAATCCAACCAGCAGGTTGGACCCCTCAGCCAGGTCTTCCCTCCTATCATCAACGGCCTGCATGAACCGCCGCCAAACGCCGCCGTATTCCCGCCCATCGCCTCGGATTTTGACGCCAAGGATACATTAGGTCGGGGGGCATTAACCGCCGACTTTGTCAACGGCGGAGGGGGCGGCGGGAACTTTGGATATGAAGGATTGATGACGGGAGTGACGGCCGCCTCTGCTACAGAAGTAGACAGGTTCGGCGAACCGTTGTTAGCATCGGGCTTGTCGTTATCGGCAGCCGGTAATACGACAGCAGCGCCCACATTGTCGTCCTGTGCGTTTAATCAGGGGGAAATTGCGGGAGACTGGGCGCATGGATCACCGGTATCATCTTCCAACACAAAGCCAAAACGGCGTGCCGCAAAGCCTCGTCGACGATGGACGGAGGAAGAGACCAATCAGCTGCTATTCGGCGTCAGCAGGCACGGCTTAGGCAAGTGGACTGCCATTCTCGAAGACCCGGAGTTCTCATTTTGCAACCGCTCAGCGGGCGACCTGAAGGACCGCTTCCGAACCTGCTGTCCTGACGAGCTTCGCGGAAGACTCAACCATGCGGACCGTCTAGCTGCTCCAAATCTACCGACGGTCGAGTCGGCAACAAGAGCGGCGCTGAAAACCAAAACAAGTCTGACGCTGGAGGACATCTTGATCGAGCAGGACGACCAGTATGATTTACACGGTCAGCCACCTCATCCGGACGTTTCGATACCGGATTCCTCCACGGCGACGGGGTCAGAGCCCAAATCACGCAAGAGGCGGGTGCATAGACGAAACATGGAAGACATGGTCAAGTTGGGCATTCAAGGGCCGTTCAAAAAGTCGCATCGTCGCGAGCGGCGGCCCTTTACAGAACAGGACGATCGAGAGATTCTCGAGGGCCTTCAAATATATGGACCGGCTTGGACCAAAATTCACCGCCATCCACACTTCAATCTGTCGAGTCGACAACCGACAGACCTTAGAGATCGGGTGCGCAACAAGTACCCAGACACGTACGCCAGCATTGAGAAGGGCGTATTCCAACTCCAGCCACAAGAGGTTGGACAGGGCGACCTGAATTCGGGTGCAAGTGGCACCGGCAGCGGGAGTGCTGCGAACGATACCCTAATCGCTCCAGGAGCCAATACTCTTCTGGAGCCGTCCGCCAATACGACTATGGACAATTCTCAACCTTCTCGACCATCATTGCCTTCACTGCTACACGTCGAGCCTTTGGAGCCACACGACTCCTCGGCCTATGATATTGGAGAGGCATCAAGTTCTGCGTTTTTGGGAATTGTCGGCGAAATGGGCATCTCCCGGCTGCTGTTGGACGATCCCCAGATCCCATCGTATCCTATGTGATGCACTCGAACCATGTGATTTGTTTGATATTTATGAGCGAGCAGGTATCTGAGGGTGGTTGCTTTATGCCTTGGGTTTGCTTTCATCGCGTTTGCTATACCAGCAATAGCACACGTATAACGATTATGGTCCAGTAGAGAACGAGAGCAATCTCCTTTATAACGAAAAGTTGGACTTGGGCGGCGGTTATTGCCTGTCAATATAGCGATGGGCAACTGACGAGTACTCCGTATATATCTCATATAAGGAAGTACAGTACTCCATACCCCGTATCTCCGCTAACGGATAGCCACAGTGTTGTACAAAAACGCACGGTGATGATATATCACGTGATGTGGGGGTTCCTCTTTGGGGCTTTTTTCAGGGCTTGAAACCCTCTGTGCCCGCCCGCGAAGTGAGACTAACAAATCAATTAAAAAAATTGGCATATTGCTACTCAGAAAATTTGTTCCCGCTGCATCCTCCTACTTTGTCTCCCATCACCAAATTACGACAGCACAACCACCGTCAAGATGGGTAAGGGAATGTAAGTATCACCTCGGCCCAGAGGCCTGCCCTCTACCTGCGACTGTGTATTCTCTGCGTCTCTCTCGCGGCCATGTCGGCTACCGAAAGACGACAGCAGCAGGAGGCAGCAAAACCGGGACTGGCAACGGATGTTCTGACTCTCGATGCAGGAAGAAGCACCAAAAGCGCCTTAGCGCCCCCTCGCACTGGCTGCTGGACAAGCTGTCGGGTGTGTACGCACCCAAGGCTTCTCCGGGTCCGCACAAGTCGCGGGAGTGCCTGCCGCTCATCATTTTCCTGCGCAACCGCCTCAAGTACGCGCTTAACTACCGCGAGACCAAGGCGATCCTGCTGCAGCGCCTGATCAAGGTCGACCACAAGGTCCGCACCGACACGACTTACCCGACTGGCTTCATGGACGTCATTACGATCGAGAAGACGGGCGAGAGCTTCCGTCTGATCTACGACACCAAGGGCCGTTTCACCGTGCACCGCATCCAGGCCGAGGAGGCCGAGTACAAGCTGGGCAAAGTCCGGCGTGTGCAGCTGGGCCGCGGCGGCATTCCATTCTTGGTTACGCATGATGCGAGAACGTACGTGTCTCATATACCCATCTATCAGCCGTTGGACCAAGCTTTGGATGCCACCGTGTGGGACAGCACCCTTCTTCGTTTGGCGGCTTCCGGCCGACACGATGGATCCGGAGGAGACGAGCGTGAGAGGGCAGCGGAGTGCGAGCGGAGACCTGGTCTTGTCGACTCGTCTCTCCCGTTGCTCTCTGAGATCCTCGCAACGGCAACCCAGTCCACCACCCAACCTCTCGATTGAGCTGGGACGGATGGGAATGGCTTCTCCTCCCGTCCTGTGTGAAGAAGATGTGACCCACGCGGTGGCAACGAAGACCCAAACAGGGACACACGGCTGGTACGTATCTCTCTGGCGTCATTGCTAACCCCAACTTCCGTGCCACAGCATCCGCTACCCTGACCCGCTCATCAAGGTCAACGACACTGTCAAGATCGACCTGGCCACCGGCAAGATCACCGACTTTGTCAAGTTCGACACCGGTGCCCTGGCCATGATCACCGGCGGTCGCAACATGGGCCGTGTTGGTGTGATCACCCACCGTGAGCGTCATGATGGTGGCTTCAACATTGTGCACCTCAAGGACGCCATTGACAACACGTTTGCCACCCGTGAGAGCAACGTCTTCGTCATCGGCACGGAGAAGCCATGGATCTCCCTGCCCAAGGGCCGTGGTGTCAAGCTGACGATCGCCGAGGAGCGTGACCGTCGGCGCGCTGCCCAGAACTAAGGGATGTCGCTCTCTGCGATGGCGTGCTTGACTTGATCGCTCGGCCAGCTCGTTCCGCCAAGGACAAGGCTGGTCGTGCGACGGGCGAGGCTGTGTGTGAGGACAAGGCAAAAACAGAAGAGAGGGTTGAGCTGTTTGGAACAGTCCCTTTCTTACACCCCCCATGATGTGAATTTCTCTACGGAACGCGAGGAAAGGCTTATAGGACAGGGTAAAAAAGGGGAGGGGCGAGAGAACAACGAGAAAATGAGAATTCATTAGGAGTTTATCTCAGCTGTACCCTTATTTATCACGGTGGCTCTGATACGAAAAAAAAGTAAAATTTCAAAGCTCGTTGCGAGACAAATGACGTCGGTAAATCTGTTTGTCTACTTCGAGGTACACTATTTTCTGTCATCTGTCTTTCACGTCTCTTCGCGAACTCAATTGGCACACCGCCACGACTTCCATCAGTCAAGCTCGAGATAAAGCGAATTGATCTCTGGCAGGCAAATCACAGTCGTATTGGCTGCATATGGAGAATATACAAATTAATACTAGTGTGAAAAAAGCAAAACATATTAAGTACTCCGTACTGTCAGATTTCCACTGGATGCTGGTGGCACTAGTACGTAAGAGATGAGAAACCGTGGAAGGGCGATGATTTGTTGCTCACAGTATGTCGGCTTGGAATATGCCGGCCTTGAGGTAGGATTGTCTCGGCCCCCATTATGAGAAAAGAGCGGTGGACCTTGCTGTTCAGTGTGTTGTTTCTACCATGTCTACTCATCCCCGAAGAAAGGCCGGGTTATAGGATATTTGAGCCTGACCGCTTCAAACTGGCTGCCATGATATGCCGGGATTTCGACGCTCTTGCTACTATCCAAAGGGCGAGACAGTTAACTCCTCATTGAGTATTTCCCCGCCTTTGCCCCAGACAGAAACAAGTAACGACGCCAGCTTGAAGCTGTTCTCTATTTCCATGGCCGTCTGCAGTGGAAGCTGAGGCGCCTACTAAACTCTCATTGGGATACACGGCGTCTCCTCGTACACTATCTTTCGGCCACTCCGGGCATATGGATAGCTTCGACAATCGAGGCAGCAACAGCATCGACTGATACGGGGTCCACCCAGTACACACCATCATACAGAGTCCTGCCGTCGGCCAATGTTGGCTGCATCTGTCTGTATGCAGCTCTACCTACATTTGTGTCCTTTCTTGCTTCTTCGTTCCTATTATCTTTCCTTCTTCTGGCTTACCAATGCAATGCGTAGCTGTGTCTCTATTACCCATCGCCGGTTTCGGTATCACGCACTTGCTGATTGATCTTCAAAAATGTGTCGTAGGCGCATACCTCTTTCCCAACCATAGTTGACTGTCTGCAGGACCTTCCTGAATCTGCTCTGTTTCCGTTAAAAAACATGATGGACAGCTATAGCCCCACTCCCACTCTCATGAAAGCAGAAAAGATGGAAAGGCTTTGAGAAGCATGCGGCGTCTTCTTTCAAAGATAATCTAAATATGGTTTCCATAAGCGGGAACTGAAAGATTCCTCATTTGCAGTCCTTCTCAAACTTCTCTTCGACAATATCTCAACCTCTGAAATGGTCCTCAAATGTGTCTCATGCTGCTCTCACGAGTACGACCACTTGCCACTTACACGATGACTCTTTGCACATCCGCCGTTTCTCGGCCTCTTGTGTCTGATCCTTGACCGCTCTTGGCAGTTTGTATCTCTTGTATGAGCGGGTGAGCCCTTCTCCAAAGCCTCAACCTGCACCCACCCACACTCAGATCAGATATACCACTCTGTACCATTTCCGATCCTTCCTTCGCTCTTGCCTCCTTCCGCACGTCTCTCTATAAGACTGTGCATGCTGCCTCCACATTCTAAACGTGAAGACTATTCCTCCGGGATTAAGCTTTCGTTAATGCAAACTAGTTGGTTCGTACTGGTGTGACTTACAAAACCAACAACCCCGAGCTGAGAAGTGGTCGGGAGGCGCTCTTTCTCCCCGCAAAGTTAAGCAGGTATGGATCTCACTCTTCCTTATGCTATTATGGAGTCATCTGTTAATACCACAAAGGTCTGAACGCGGCATTGTGGCAGTTTGAAACGGTAATATCGCTGAGAATGGCAGTATGTCTCGTACTTCGAGCCGTGAGAAGGCTCGGTAAAGCAAATGTCGGCCCACCAGCCGGCCGACTGGTCTCGGCAGGTAGTATACAACAGTTCTCCTCATCAGCTCTTGGTCAACGACTGGTGGCAGCTAGCACTGGTGGCAAAAGCACCATACAAGCAGCAACTATGTGGTCTGGACAGCGCGTTGTCATCGTGGCTGCCGCTGCAGCTTTGGCTGGCTGGGGCCTTTCAACAGCGTACTTTGACAGACAGCTGAGCGGCCAGTCATCGATGACATATGCCACGCTGCCCGAGATGGAACAGGTATGTGAACCCGACCCGCACATATCCTGTTGTTTCTTCAGCTCACACCCAGTAGGCCATTGAGGAGATCCGCCGCGGAATCCCTGAAGCAGACATCATCTCGATCGACCCCGAAGACCTGCAAGCACACGGCTACTCGGAGTGGTCGACGTGCAATCCCGAGGGCCTTCCAGTGGCAGTAGCCTATCCCCGGTCGACAGAGCAGGTAGCGCTGATCGCACGCGTATGCTTCCAGCACCGGGTGCCGGTGATCCCGTACTCGGGTGGGTCGAGCCTGGAGGGTAACTTCTCAGCGCCATACGGCGGGATCAGCGTGGACTTTGCGTACATGGACAAGCTCGTGCAGTTCAACAAGGCGGACATGGACGTGGTGGTGCAGCCGAGTCTCGGGTGGCAAGACCTCAACAAACAGCTGGCCGAGCTGGACAGCGGACTGTTCTTCCCAGTTGATCCGGGTCCGAGTGCCAAGATTGGCGGCATGGTCGGGACGAACTGCTCGGGGACGAACGCGGTGCGATACGGCACAATGAAAGATTGGGTGGTGAACCTGACGGTGGTGCTGGCGGACGGAACAGTGATCAAGACGCGTCGGCGGCCGCGCAAGTCGTCGGCAGGCTACAACCTGAACGGGCTCTTTGTCGGTTCGGAGGGCACGTTGGGCCTGGTGACCGAGGCGACGCTGAAGCTGGCGGTGGTGCCGGAAGAGCTGTCGGTGGCGGTGGTGGCGTTCCCAACGGTGCGCGATGCAGCAGCTGCCGCCGCCGAAGTGATGCAGACAGGCGTCCCAGTGGCGGCCATGGAGATCATGGACGAGGTGCAGATGCGGGTGGTCAACCTGGGCGGCGCCACGGCGCCACGGCGCTGGCTGGAGCAACCGACGCTCTTCTTCAAGTTCGCCGGGTCGCCGGCGAGCGTGCACGACAACGTGGTCCGCGTGCAGGCCATTGCGCGAGCCCATGCTGGCGGCTGCTTCGAGTTTGCGCGCGATGCCCGTGAACAGAAGCTGCTCTGGTCGGCGCGCAAGGAGTCGCTCTGGTCAATGTTGGCGCTGCGCCGTGACGGCGACGAGGTCTGGAGCACCGACGTGGCCGTGCCGTTTAGCCGCCTGGCCGACATCATCGAGGTCAGCAAGCGTGAGATGGACGAACTCGGTCTCTTTGCCAGCATCCTCGGCCACATTGGCGACGGCAACTTCCACGAGAGCATCCTCTACAGCTCGGCCCGCCCTGGCGAGCGCCAAAAGGTCGAGGCCTGCGTCAAGAACATGGTCCGTCGTGCTCTCGACATGGACGGCACCTGCACTGGCGAGCATTCCGTTGGCTGGGGCAAGAAGGACTCGCTGCTGCTCGAGCTTGGCCCGGCCACCGTCGATGTCATGAAGGCCATCAAGACTGCGCTGGACCCGCGCTGGATCATGTGCGTCACCGACTGCTGCTTGTCTGTCTCACCCCCTTCTTGCTTCTGTTGCTGACCTTGTAGGAATCCCGGAAAGATATTCGATCGGTAAAGCGGTGGTGCGAATGGAGGAGGCGATACACAGAACCGGGCAACCTAGAAACTTTGCCTCGGTGGGATTGGCCTGGGTAGCACGATCGGCTCGTCTCGTGTCTCCATTTGTCTCCGGCTCTCTGAAAAGCTGTTGTGTAATGAAACATGTTCATCACATCCTGCCAGTCTTGGCTTTCTGCCGTATCTTTTGCTGTTCTCTGCCAAAAGCGGTCGTATGCTCATCTGTATGGTAGACACGGGCTTCGCATCCGTTTGTCCCTCTGCAGCCATTGCCTTGATGGGCACTTTGTTTTCCCCATCTCCATCTCGTATTCACTTGAACAAGAGAAGCCAGATCATAAACTCAGACACTCCGATATAATATCCATGAACGAATGGTCATCGCACCTTCCCGGTAATGAAGAAACCCGCACCTGCCCAGAATGACACTTAACTTTGTGCTTCGAGCCATCTTTAAATCCAATTCACCAATTTCTTATCCCCTACCAATCAGTGAATAACATTACACAAAGTGGTCTGTGACGAGGACGTTTCGTGTCTTTCAACGAGCACCTCTAAGCTCTTGCCGCCTTCTATCTTTTTTCACAAACTACGATCCTTATATTTTGACCACATCCAACATTGCTCTGGAGAACCCGGTATATGCCATTTTCTTTCGTTTCCTCACTCAGGATTCAAATTTCAGAATATACGACATCTACTGGCACTGCCATTTCACCTACTACATGAAAACCTACTGATACTGGCAGTCAGTCGTATCTCACAGTCCCTTCAATTCTACTTCATGAAAAAAGGCTAATGTGCTTTCTCAGTCGCTTCTCTCTGTCAATATGGCTGCTCTCTACGGCCACGATCTCCGCCGCATGCCACCTGGTGCCGCCTATGAACATACCAGGAACCCCAACTTCAATGGTGATTCTTCTGCACAGGTTCCCGCAGGGGCCGAAAAAAAGCCGGCTCGCCGTGTACCCTGGCAGAAACAGGGCTACACGTCCATGCTCATCATGTTTCACCGGGTGCCGCCTGAAGCCACCACACTCGACATCTATAACTCCATGTTGCCCTTGGCTGTCCTCTCGATCGACATCATGGAAAGCAACAGGGGAGAACGTACTGGCTCCGTCCGTATACGTGTGGTGCCTCCCCCCTTCGATTATTGGTATGATCATTCCTGGCGACTTCAACTGGCCGGGCCACCGCCGAGCGAAGCAATCATATACGCCTCTGTAGACAGAAGCGGTTTCCGGGGCGCTTTGAGCGAACGTATCCAGACCCCATTGCGGCACTGGGTCCAGCCCCAAACTGACTTCAGAGTGGCTCTCCTGAGCCAAGGGTTCATGCACCAGAGGCGTGCCATGATGGTCATGGACGAAGTTTACGACAGTCCAAACTTTGGCCGCAATCACGGCAGGGATGTCAGCATCAGCCTTACTGTTGATTTTGCCCGTCGTGAGCTGTGCATATTCGTGCAACGCCACCTTCAAGAAAACTCAGGAAACAGCGGGACTTCGCCGATGACTGGCTCAAATCGTCGCAGGCCCGTTCATTACCGCATCAATATCCGCTTTTCCTGGATCAAGACTGTGTGGCAGCAGAGTTTACCTGGTGGGAGAGTTTGCCTCATGATCGCGCTCACCTCTCCACCCGAGTACTGGCACCGGGCACGGGACCTATCAAAGACTCATGAAAACGACCGCCTCAGCTGGAGCGGCATGGAACAATGGGTTCGCATGGCATACTTGACTATGGACCAGAGAACGGTCCGCGATGCCGCCATCTCGCTATGTGGCGACTTCCCCAAAGGGGCCGCCGTTGACCTCGGCCGCTGGACTACTCTTCGTCTGGGGTTGAATCAGGTGAGTGCCAGCGAGTGGACGACCGTTTCCCGGAATCTGAAGGACTACGACATCCGTACCAGCGCCTGTCCCGAGTTCCGGTTCCTGCCACGCGACGATCGGAGTATGTGGGACTGTCTCGAGACCAGTCCCTTGGGAATATCGCCAGCATCGGTCCCATCCAGCAATACACATCACCTCTCGCGCCAGCTTTCTTTCGAGGTATTCTACCAGCTTGAGGTGTGCGTATCGCGTGGCATCCTCCAGGAGCACTCCCTGGACGTGGTCTTTCTCGAAAGCCTGGCTGCACTGTCTCCTGATCGCGCCTGTCGCGTCCTTGAATACGTGGCAGAGCGTGACAAACGGATCTACCAACCCCACAGCATCTTTCGGGACCCCAAGGCTGCTTCATACTGGCGCAAAACCCCACCGGAGGCCGCTCTTGACAAAGATCGGGCAGTTTATATTCGCAAGGCACTTGTCACACCAACCACCATCGTCTTCTCGACACCGGCATTGGAAGCTGGCAATCGTGTGCTCCGCCACTACAGAGAGCACCACGATCGTTTTTTGAGAGTCCAATTCACAGATGAGTTGCACATTGGCAGGTTGAGCGGCGGCCCGGACACGAAGCGAACGGATGAGTGTTTCACGCGGGCCTTTCGAGCTCTGAAAAACGGCATCCGCGTTGGTGGACGCCACTTCAAATTCCTAGCTTTTGGGAACTCGCAGCTCCGTGAGAATGGCGCATACTTCTTTGCCCCGACAGAGCTGATAACTTGCCAAGACATCCGCGATTGGATGGGAGACTTCAGTAACATCAAAACTGTGGCCAAATATGCTGCCCGTTTGGGTCAGTGCCTCTCGACGACGAGGCCAGTCCCGACATTCGGTGTTCCTACCACGGTGCAGCACATTCCCGACGTCGAAGGCGGCGGCTTTTGCTTTACCGATGGCGTCGGCAAGATCTCCAAATGGTGGGCTCGCGTCATCGCCTGCCACCTACGTGTGTCCGAAGTACCCTCTGCCTTTCAGTTTCGCATGGGCGGCTGTAAGGGCATTCTGGTTGTCTGGCCTGATGTGTCGTCTGGTCAGGTGGTGCAAGTCCGCCCGTCTCAAGAAAAGTTCCCTACGTCAGACAAGGCGAACGCACTCGAAATCGTGCGTTGCTCCGAGACGGCGACGGCGACTCTCAACCAGCAGACAATCCTCCTGCTGACGTGCCTGGGCATCCCTACATCCGTGTTCCTCGACCTTCTCAACGAAGAACTCACCGGGATCGACGCGGTGATGAAAAATGCGCGCAAGGCTGTAGACCAGTTGATGGTGCGCGTGGATCAGAACCATACGACGCACGTCTTGGCCGATTTGGTCAAGGCCGGCTTCATGGATTCAGATGAACCGTTTGTCTGGGCCCTGCTGCAGTTATGGCGTTCCTGGACACTCAAGGCACTGAAAGAAAAGGCACGCATCACGGTCGAGAAGAGTGCATTTGTCCTTGGATGTGTCGACGAGACGGATACGTTGCGGGGACATACCGACGAGCCAGAGCGGCCGACGAATGAAGACGAACAGGACACGATGGACGACAATAAAAATGACATATCCCGGCTGCCACAGATTTTCTTGCAGGTGCCCGATCTTGACGCCGTCGCCGATGTGCAAGTACGCAGTGGCATCGACCAAAATATTGGCCACGGGAAGTACAGAGTCATCACTGGCCTCTGTCTCGTGGGTAGAAATCCATCGCTACATCCGGGAGATCTGCGGGTGGTGGAAGCCGTCGATGTGCCGGCATTGCACCATCTGCGCGACGTGGTGGTGTTTCCGCGTGTAGGCGACCGAGACATCCCAGGAATGTGTTCGGGCGGTGACCTGGATGGCGACGACTACTTTGTTTTCTGGGATAAACGTCTCCTTCCGCCGCGTCGGTTTTGGAACTACGAGGCTATGAATTACGAGGCCACGCGCGAGCCTGATGTCGACCGTGTCACTCCGCGACATCTCATTTCCTTTTTTGTTCAGCACATGAAGCACGACACGCTGCCTCGCATCGCACTGTCTCACCGGGGCTTTGCTGACCAGCTCGATGGCGGTGCCATGCACCCACGATGCCTTGAACTGGCCCAGTTGCACTCACAGGCGGTAGACTACGCCAAAACCGGGATCCCAGCACTTTTGCCACACCGACTCAACCCCAAGCAGTGGCCACACTGGATGAGCCGGGTCTACAAGCACGCGTACAGGTCGCCTACCGCCCTGGGCAAGATCTATGACCGCGTCAAGGTAGACAGTTTTGAGCCTGCTTACGACAAGCCGTTTGATATGCGGATCCTACACCACTACCCCGATCTGGACATGGACCTCCTTCGCCGCGCCAGACGGATCAAGACACAGTATGACCTTGCCCTCCGCCGAGCCATGGCTCAGAAAGAGATCGAAAGCGAGTTCGAGATGTGGACGGGATTCTCGATCCACCGGCCGCGGGTCGGTTCAGATTACAAGGCTTCAGAGGATATTGGCCGCATATTCAAGGTCATCATGAGCCGGTTCCGGCGCCTGTGTGTGCGAGAGGCTGGAGACGAGCGAGATATCACGAAGCTGGGGCCGTTCATCGCAGCAATGTACAAGGTCACACAGGAGGAGGTGCGCATTGCCTTGCACGAATTTGAGCAATCTCGCATCCGGGCTCGAAGCAGGGGTGTCCGCAATCCGGGGCAAATGCTGCGCACTCGACTGAGCCAGAAAAGTGCACCGCTCATAAGCTTCCCCTGGTTGTTTCCCCATGAGCTAGCCTCGATTGCGAAAGCGTTTGAGATGGCCCAAGACGGTCAGCCCAGCAACGAGAAGACGGATGCAGTTGGTGCGGCTCCCCTGGATGAAAACCACAAAGGCCCAGAGGCTGTAGAGGCTTCTCCGAAAGAGCCCCTTTCTGCACTTCTCAGTCCGGCAGAAGCCACGGAGATGGAATATGGTGTGCAAAATGGAGTGCCGACCCATCACGGCGTTCCCCTTGATATCACAGCCTACGATGCTTTGCACGAGGAAGAGGAGGACATGAGCCAGGAAGAAGACAGATACGAGCCGATGTGGACGCTGCCACCAGGCAAGTCGGAGGGAGATATCGTGATCGGGCTTGCCGCTCCAGCAGCTGAGTCTGACGGCATGCAGAAGGATGCCACATACGACGACGACAGCTACAACAATATCAACCGGATAGGTAGACTCGCAGCCAGGAACAAAGAGGGACCGGGAGGCAGTGCCGCGCTTCAGCCCTCCTTCCCTTGGGCAGAAATGGACGATGATGTTATTTCGACCACGAGCGAGGAGAGCATCGGGGAGGACGATGGCAAAGAAGAAGTTGACTCGGAAAAGCAGATAGCGGGCCTGACGGGTGGGGAAATACGAGACATCCAGGTAGAAGAGGACGAGCACGACATCTTCACCGACCTCGACAGGCTATACGGAAAGGAGGCGACGACTACGAAGCGCCCGATCGGTGCTGCTGAAGGGGTGCAGAGCCTATCGAGCGAGGGAGATACAGCTGCAGATGATATGCCCAGATCAGGCTCCTTTGGCCGGGCGGCGTCGAGTAATGTCGACGTTCTCCAGTCCCTCTTTGACGAGTGCTAGTGAAGCAAAGGCCATCTGACTTCTAGCGGCGGCATATCCTTCCGATCTGCCTATCACTACATAGTGAATTTACACAATTGACAGCAGACATCGGAAGCCTGCATGCTCTCTGGCGTATAACGCGGCTCGGGTTTTCCGGCAGACAGTACTCCGTAGGCTATTAGTAGTGTCTGTAGCGTCCCAACGTCAGGGAACAGCTGTAAGCACAGGCGCAGATCACGGCGATACACAGGCGCTTCGAGGTTACGGAATTTACCGCACGGCAAATTCCTTTAACCACGGCCAGATCAGCGTCGACAAGTATAAGAAGTGAAAAGGGGCAAGAGAAGGGCGTGTTTTGACGGGAGGACGCATCGATGGGACATTGCGAGGAGGCCGCGTGTGTGGCTTTGGGTCGAAGCAGGCAGTGCAGCTGCGGTCGCTCGGATGCCAGAAGGGGAATCGTCCAGCGGCTGCATGGCAGGCTGGCAGATTACTCACGGATGCATCTGACTCTTGAACAAAAGCCAAATAAAAGCAAATGGCACGATTTCGACGCCACGTCGCGACCAATCCGGCTTAGCGGCTGCCGGGGAGAGGGGGCGCTCTTTCCCCCAAGACAATCCCTGCTAAAGATCCCTCGGGGAGGCGACAATGTACAAAGTATCTTCCCACATCCTCTCGCCCTCGTTTCTTCTTCAACCGCCGAGGTGAGACGTTCTGCAACACTGGTGGCCGTCCGGGCTGTCTGACCGGTCACATCGGCGCGCTCGTCCAAGAGGAAAAAGGACGACGAGAGCGGACGCTGCCCGTGCGAGTATTGAGTATTGAGTATTGTATTATTGGTTATAGTATTGGATTATAGTATTGTACGAGTACCATGTATTATTTCTACTATTGCTACTACTCCGTACTTGTGTGCTTTTCGCGCTGCGTGCATGATCGTGAGGACGGCACGGTGGAGCCCACGCCCTCTCGTAATGTGAAGATGATGTGTCAAGGACCTACGTAGTACGTCGTAGGGGTCCCGATGCCAGGCTGAAGATCCTCGGCGTGGTACCCTATTTAGACTCGCGTACTAGCCATGGGAGCTGCCCCGAGAGACCCTTGTGCAGAGAGAGAGCAGCAGGCTCGTAGACCGCCAGAGGGGGAATGTGGCGGCGTCGGCTGTCTGCTACTTGCTTCCTGCGTCCTGCATCCTGCATCCTGCTTCCTGCTGGTCGGCTGTCTGCTTCCTGCTTCTGTCGCGGATCTTCAGGAGCAAGGAAAATCTCTGGACGTGGCCCGGCGGTCTGCACCATTCTTACAGGCGAGCGACGGAGAAGCTAAAGTCGAAAACTGCTCATAGCAAATATTGTTCTCCACCACGACCACCTCCACTCTCTGGTGCATGAGATCTGCTGTAGCTGCGCCAACGATCAGCTCTCGTCGGGATCTCCTCGTCGGGAAAGAGGGGTTGGGGGAGGGTCGTGTCTTTTTTCACTTTCGCTCTTCCCTCTTCCCGTTTCCTATGAAGCGAGCTTGCCGATCCTGCCATTGCGAGCAGGATGCCTAGCTGGGCAATCTCTTCGAAACGAGCAGTCTTCTCCTTTCTGATCCTTGCCGCTCTGGGGAATAGACCCGAGGCACGGTGTAAGCGTGACGATGCTGCCTAAGAGTACCGTTCCATGTCTCTCTGATCTGGACCCAATCTACTGGGTTTATTTATATACTTTGCCCTTTGGCAACAACAGATGGACAAACTGCTTGCTTGACACTGCGCCGTCGACGAGCCACTGGTCCTAGCCTCTGCCGTTGGCTCTAGCAATGTGCCGAAACATGTTGACAGGCGCCTGGGAGGCCCCACCGACAAGCATTGGCATTGGCATTGGCATTGGCAAGTCTGCGTCTGAAGCGGTTGGGGTCGTACGTACGAGCATACGCATGCGGCTTGTGCAAGGCCATGGACATGCGTGATTAACGAGGACAACTTAGTACGGCGATCTGCCATGTACTCCGTACTGTAGCAATCGGGTGAGTACGTACTCCAGGGAACGCGGGCGATCATCAGCCGGTTTGGCTAGGGCCACCGTTACCACCGGCGATCATTCGTCCTGGCTGGCATTGGAGTGGGTCCATGTAAGAAACAGGCATCGTAGTCCTATGTACCACTCTGTACATAGCATGGACACAGGCGCAGACCGTTTCGTCCATCTCGCTGCCCGTGTCCGGAAGGGCACCAGCGCACTCGTATCCTGTCCTCATCGTGCTCGTCCGCATATACGAGGGTACCTGTCCTTGCGATGTTACTACCGTGACGGACAGACGTTGGCACAGGAAGAAAAAAGCCGGTACTTGGGTTGCATCGTGTGCCAGAGGCCAGAGTGGGTATGGTAGACCCAGGCCGGAGAACGGTCTTCAACGGGAAAAGGTTGACGGGGAGAGGGGGGGTGGACCAGGGGTGCGAAGCCTGCTTGCGGCCGCTCTACCGCTCATTGAGCGAACAATCTGGCAGCCAGGTTTTCGTCTTGGTTCCGGTAGCCGTTGAGAGGGATCGCCGGTGATGACTCTGGAATCAGGCGGCTAGCGATGGACGCCGTACTCCGTACTCGCAGAAACAGTATTACAGTGCTCGTTAGGATGGACCTTCCAGCGTCTTGCAAGCGCCCGCCAGCCGTGTCCCAATACTCTGTCAATATTCTGCCAATATTCTACCAATAATGGCAGGCCGTTGGGTCGTATTTCCTACTATGCACGACGCGCAGCACTCCCAATACGAATGGCAGAGACTGGCTGTCCATACGAACGCTCGTACTCGCTAACAGTTGCAGTGGCAGGCCGTTCCATCCTCTCCCGACTTTTGGTGCCGATTTCTCTGACCCGACTAGAAGGATCACCTTTTCTTAGCGGACCCGCCACAACGTGATGAAGAAGGGAGGGGACGCGGAGACGAGGGAAGGGAGACTTTCCACGTCGCTTGGGTTCTGCGCTTCATCGCTTCATCGCTTCATCGCTTCATTTCGGCCGGCACTAACTCGGTCACCTGCCACGCCTCACTCGTGGAGTGAGCGCATCCCGTTCTCGTACGAGCACGATGGCGCGCCGAAGAAGGCGAATTTGCCCCAAAGCCCCTTTCGAGGAACAGGACTCGTGCGAGTCGTCGGTCTCTGACGCTGAGACACCGCTAGAGAAGGCGCGCGTCCAGGCACCGCCCACAGGCCTGGGTGGCTGGGCTAGGGCAGGCGGGCCCTGTTGTTTGCCGGGTTTTGACGGACTTTGGCGGTGTCGGTACAGAGGCCATGGCCCTTGTTCTCCAGGCTTAGCGCAACGGGCTAGAAAATGCACAGGAACGCAAATCCCGGTGAGCATACGCCGTAAGCCGGCTGGCTGCCGCACGCCGGGGAAGAGTGCCGGTTCTGTGTCTGTAGGATTACAGTAATCTGTAGAGACGCTTCTCCTTGCAGACGATCGGCGGTCTTGTCGCCTGGACAGCTCCTCCTGGAAGAGGCCACAACACAACGCCCTTGTAGCCGCCCTTGCCGCCAGCCAGCAAGCCAGAGGGCGTGCTATCTCGCCAGACGCTTCACCGAGCTCGCGAATACGAACGGTCTGGCCCCTATCAATGGCGGATGCCAAGCCGAGCCAGCACAGCAGCCCGGACGCCGTACAGCAGGGCAAGAATACACGAAGCTCGACTGGACCTTCCCTCGTCTGAATGAGGAAATCTGTCGCCGACCTCAGACACGGGGAATGACCACCGAGAGAGCGATCGACGAGGCACGAGTTCTCGCGATGGGTTCCCCTCCTGCTCCGGCCAGTCGAGACATGCAGTCGCCCTGCTTACTAGTATACGATTGTACGAGCAAGACACTGGACATCCTTGCCGATCGACACGGATACTTGGAGATCACCAGAACAACCTCCCAAAAGAGGGACGGCCTAGGGCGCACACAACGCCTCAGCTGCCAAAAGAAAACAATGCTACCTGGTACGGGCATACCATACCGCCTTCAGACCGAACTAAACACTATCTGCCCTTCCTCCGACGGCCTTTTTTCTTCTTCTTCGTGCAAACCGTGTTTGCCCCCACACCGACACCCTCTCATTTTGTTGCGCGGCTTCCTGACACCTGCTGGAATGGGCAGCTGTCGAGCAGGCAATACGGGGGAGTCGTGCTGACCGCCCTCGCGGCCCCACGTATACTTACAGCATCTTACGTACTAAAACCACATCTCGCTCTCCACTCCTTCACCACGACGGCCGTCATCAGCGCCGGGGGTCCACCAAACCCACTTCCCACATGCGTTTGTGCAAGGGTTAGCATGCCGCTGGGACGGACAGCCCAATTTTCTGCGAAAGAACGCCGCCAGCAGCGACCAGAACAGCACTTTGGACAAGCTCTGCCTCACCTTAAATTGGGATCTGTGGAAAAAAGGCAGATCTCCCTTTGTGTGCTATTTTCTTCCATGTCAGCCAACGACAAGGGCGGTGTCTCTGGAAAAGGAGAGTGCCGTATCCAAGAGAGGCACTGCGAGCAGGAGTTATTACTAACGACATAGTATGTGGTACGACTACTCTGTGCAGCTAAAGCTTGACTCCAGCTTGCAGAGCTGGAAATGGAAAATAAAATATGGGAAATGAAAAATGGAAGAGAAGTAAAAAATGGAAAGTAGCCCGCGCGGGTAGATCCCCCCTGCAAAGGGATCGACAGATCACTTTCCCCTTCATCTCTATTTTCGTGTCTGCTTCGTTTTTCTCTTTTGTCTCCCTTCTTCCTACTGGATGACGAGAGCGCAGCTGTGCGCTAGCAAGGTTGATTGCCACGAGACAAGACCCACCTTCCTCCCCTCCTCTTCCTCCCCTCCTCTTCCTCGGAGTGGGCTCCGTAGTCTACGACGTACATACGTCTAAGCTACAGGAAGGGCGAAGGAGCCCGGCCTCGAGGTTTCAGGCCTCCTGCGAGAAAGAACGAAAGCGTGCACGAGCGACAAAGAAAGAAACAGTGGCAGACAAGATTGCCTCGCTGCGCTACTGGAACGTGGGTCCGCTTTTCTGGCAAAGCAGCAAATCACAGACGACTGCTCGTAATGCTCGTACTCTCGGCTGCCACGGCTGTTTTTGGCCAAGTGAGGCCTGAAGCGAAAGTACGGAGCAGAAACGAAATGAGAAGCACATGGCCACACCTGTTCCCTCGTGGCCAGCACGCTTTCCTGTCCATACTGGGCCGGTACATGGCAGCATGACGCGTGTTCTGGCGGAAACACTGCCGCTGTCAGACACAATCGGTGTACACAGACACAAGAAGCTTTTACATCAAACAGGCGTTCGGACACACGCCCCACCATTGATCCCTGCACCCGAACAAGAGACACAGACACAGGCACCTTACGGGCTCGATTACGAGTCGTGTAGAACACGGTGCCAGACATAGACTCGACGACAACACGATGCAGAGTAAGCTGTCGATCGATCGGGCGCATGCTCGTGCTCGTATAGCCCGCCGCCTGTCTCACCGCAGACGAGACAGTTCAACAGCGCCAGACACAGGCAGCTGGCCGACGCCTTCTGGAACGCTTCGATGGGGTGTCGGGACGATTTCATTCCCGCTCTGTCCGTTGCCCGTTTCCTTGTCTAATTCGTGTGTGGCGTATTGTCCACATTGTCCACATTGTACATTGTCCACCTTGGTATTGTCGGCTTGTTCATCCTCCTGTCCACATGCTCCATTGTCCACTTTGTCCCGCCAAGGCCACGGGCAGTTGTCTCTGTTTTTGTCTCTTGTCTCGCCTGCGTCCAGCGCTCGCAATTTTCCCTTGCGTCGCATGGCCATGGGCCTTATGCCGATCATCGGTGATGCAACTCGTGCAACCGTACCATCGTGCCGTCCTTCGGGGTTCCCTGTTTTGGCTTTGCACTTGATTTCTTTTCGGCCCTCCTGTATTTTACTCTAGGATACGTCCATCCTGCCGCTTTCGGACAGAGAGATAGTACGCGATTACGAGATTACGAGATTGCGGTCGTCCGCCGCTCGTGTACGGAGCATAGTCCCAATCAGCGCAGAGGAATCCGTCGTTAGCGCTAAAGGCCGGCGAGAAAGTCCAGGGTGGAGCCCCAGCGCGTCCGCCGTGGCGCCCTTCTGGTTTTGTTCCCCGTGGCTTCTTTCGCGCCACCTGTTGCGGGCAAGCGCCGTAGTCCTTTCATTTCAGCGTGCTGCAGAGAGCGCTGAATGTGATGAGCAGCAGACACGTGTGGACGTTGCCCAGGCGAGTGAGACAGAAGGGAAAAGGAAAGAAAAGAGAGTGCTCTGCGCTTCCGTCCCAATGTGGATGTCTGCTGTCAGTGCTGTCACCTGTGCTGTCACTTCTGGCGTCAGTGCCACAGCAGCTCTGTGACGGCGGAACGGACAGCAAACACAAGCCGGACAACGGTATTATCCCCATCTCAGGGGCTGGCCCCAACGGCTGGGAACAGAGGACGGCTGCTATGTCAGCACAAAGCGCTCCTTCCGTCTGTGCCCCTTTCCCTTTTGGGGCAGAGATGTCTTGGTCTGTGACAACGCCTACATAGTACAGATCTCTTCCGGCTAGGGTGCCCCTGTCCCAAATTGTCTTCTCACGAAATCCAGTTGAACGATTTTGTCGGTCCCCTGTGCCATGCCATGACAGCCACACACAGACCATCTGGCCAAGACAAGCCACGCACGGCCGCCGCCGTCCCTCTCTATTTTCACGGCCCAGAACGCCATCCTCCTTTATCTCCCTCTGTTGCCAAGGGGCCGATCTGCCATGCCATGCGACCGACCAGCATGACAGGTATGGCGGGTACGTTTCGCCCCAGATTAGCCCGGACACACAATATTACAATTAGACAGATGCTCTGCACTACGAGCAGTAGCTCACCAGAAGCAAGCCGTCGTTCAATAGTGGCAAGGTCGGGAAGGGGGGTTGAGAAAAACGTGGCCCTTCAGCGTGCTTTTGGCGTCCCTTTGTGTGCGTCTGTCCCGGTCATTGCAGCCGATCCGATAGGGCTAGTCTCGTGGCTCCTCCTAGCTCAGAGGCCAGCTCTCGGCTGATATGTTCGCCTACTCGTATGGGCTTATCCGGTGGCGGGTGGCAAGCATGCGAGGATGCGCGAGAACATGCGAGAACGTACGAGGGAAGCCGACATGGCATTGACAAGCGATCATCAGAGATGCGAGACATTAAGATGACAGATTGTGCCGGGGAACTGCGGATGTTTGCCCGGCATTGCTGTTGGCGAGCATGGCCTCTGCCTATCTGGTTTTGTCAACAACAGCCGGCATAAGATCCACCTGGCGATCCGGTCGCAACTGAAGTCTCCTGTGCAGGAGCACACGCCCCCTCTCTCCAGAAACGCTTCTTTCCAAGCCCCGTCTCAAGTGTGCACTTCCGGTATGAGAGCGTGCCCCTGTGGTGGACCATCAACAAACAGTGCGAACTGGAAAACACGGTGTACAGGCCTGGGACCGCAGCTGAGTACAATGTAACGGCTTGACCACAACAGGCGTGGAGACTCGGTCTGCAGGCATCTTCTATTAGTGCAGCACAGTGCACCCAGGCGAGAGAACGGCTTCTTCCGTGGGCTGTGCAGGCCAAGGGCAAAATGAAGGAATGGACGAGTCATGGTAGGAGCGATAAGGGTGGACATCTCCAGCTGGCCGTGAGACGACCGCTTTGCCGCCATGGCTCCTTAGGGCTCTTCTGTCCTTCAGCTTTAGCCCGGCGTGTTGGCTCGGGCATGGAGTACAGTGCGGAACACGGCGCCCTGGCGGGCGTGGCCAGCACGCGCCAAAGAGCCTAACAAAAAAAAAAAAAAAAAAAAAAAAAAAGAAAAAAAAAAAAAGACGAAAGACAAAACGACCAAAAAAAAGAAAAGACAAAAATCCCCCAAACCCGGAGCAAGCTGGAGAAAGGGCCCTGATCCGGTTAGAGCGGCATTACTGTAAGATCCCACCACCACTACGAGTCCGAGTACCATGTGCTGGAGTGAGGACGTACTTTGTATCTTACGGAGCCAGACTGCGCCGGCTGGTCGCAACGCTCTGGCGCGTGGCTGATGTCTGAGTGTCAGATGGTGTTTGGTACTTTGGCATTCTGTTGTCTCTTTCTCATGTCTCTGGCTGGCCGTCCGGATGACCCATTTTCTCCTTCTCTGCTCTGTTCTCCTTGAACTCCCGTCTCTCTGGTCCTCTCTCTTCGTCCTCTCTCTTCATCCTCTTCACCTCGTTCTCACACTGCACTTGGTTCATCACGCATCCCTGCACTAGCACTGCATTCTCTCTTCTGGCCTTGACCCTCTCGGGTCAGACCCACACACAATTTGTGACAGATGGGCTCCGCTGGCCGCACATCGCCTAGGGGATCAACGGTGTGGATTTTCTGTGGGTTGACGCTTTCCTTGGGGGATCTGATGGGACTCTGCGCTTGGTGGGCGTGTGCTTTTTTTTTATTCTTCCACGGCACACCTTAAACTCAGAACGGCAACATACACCCCCCTCCCCTTGTCCAACTAGTAGGGTGGGCTTCCAGATTGTCTTTTCCTCTCTAATATGTCTCCCGGCTCTCCTGCTGTCCTCTCTCTCTCGTCGTGATGCATGCTTATAAGTTCCCAACCCCCCTATCCCCCTCCTTTGCCTTCACCTTCTCCTCCCTATCCAGAGTCTAAACATCGCTTTATACAACAAACTTTATCCTAGCTGGTTCTTGGTTAATTTTCAACTCTCGGCCCCAATCTCTACTGGATCTTGGCACCCTTGTCCTGTCTGCCCATTCTCCTAATTACAGAGTCCAATCGAACGGTCAGACTACTCGCCACAGACGTCTCCTTCTTCCTAGTCCTCTCCGCCTTCTCCTCTCTCCTCCTCTCTCTTCCCACAACGACTTCCTCCACCACCACAATGGCAGCCGCACTGCTCGCACACCCATACACCAGCCAGACGAGCGCACACTACGGCTACGCCGGCCAACAACCACAAGGACCGCCATCGCCCCCCATGGAAGACTCCACCAAGTGCTCGCTGCCGTCCATCTCGAACCTACTGGACCTGGCCGACCAGGGCTCACCCACATCCGAGACCGCGCCGCCGCTGCAGCAGAGCAACGAGTTTGCCTTTGGCTGTATGTGTTCCGTCTCCTCTCCCGCCTGTTCGCACCCCTCTTTCCGCTGTCCGCTGCTGACACCTCCGCTCGCAGCACAACCGTCCCGGCCCAGCACCCGGCCCAGCTCATCCCACTACGCCAGCAACAGCAGCAACAGCAGCAACAGCAACAGCCTCAACAGCTTGCGCAATGGCGTCCTGCCCCCGACGCCGCCCATGACGTCCGAGGCCTCGTTTGGCGGCTACGACTCGCCATCGGTCAAAGCGGTCAACCAGCTGCCAGCCGGTGCCAGCAACTACTACTTTGAGTCAACACCACCGCCACAGCAGCAGCACCACTACAGCAGCGCCAGCATTAGTAGCAGCCACAGCAGCAGCAGCCACGACTCGACACCAGACCACTACAGCCATCACCAACGGCACGCATCCCACACGCCGAACAGCGCCCATCGCCACATCCCGCCACACCGCAGCCTGCCGATGGTGCAGACCTCCTCGTCTTCGTCCTACGGCAGCAGCGCGTCCATGGCAGCAGCAGCCGCCACAGGGACGGCCGGCACCTACTCGTCGTCTGCTCCACCGTCGTACACGAGCCAGCCAGCACCCATGGCACCCTACTACTCCAGCATGTCCTCAGCCCCGACGCAGCAGCCGCAGGTCTCGAGTCTCTACTACCAGCGGGCCCTCCCTCAGGTTCGTATTTGTCTTGTCTGAGTCTGAGTCTACACCGCCTCCTTCACCAGCTAACACTACCAGGCTTTCCCGCCCATCTCTGTGGTCCAGCCGTCTCCGTGGCAGCACCACCACTACATCTCGCCAGCAGCCGCAGCGGCCTTCCCGCAGTCGCAGGACCGGTACATCTGCCCGACGTGCAACAAGGCGTTCTCGCGGCCCAGCTCGCTGCGCATCCACAGCCACTCGCACACGGGCGAGAAGCCGTTCAAGTGCCCCCATGCCGGCTGTGGCAAGGCCTTCAGCGTGCGCAGCAACATGAAGCGCCACGAGCGGGGATGCCACAACTACGACGGTGGCAACTAGAGGGCCAGGCCTTCCTCACCCGTCCTCCCTTTCTTCCTTGCGGGGGAAAATATGCTACTTTTATTATAAATCTACTTTTGGTGTTGGAACTGGTAAGGGGGAAACTGGGAACGATGGGGACAGGGAGGGTGGAAAAGAAAAAGGCCATTGGGCGCTTGGTCTGGTTTTGAACCCATTCTGCTTTTTGTTTTCTGTTTTCTGTTTTCTGTTTTTGTCTCATTGTTTGACTTGAGAATACGGGGGTTTTACGGGGAACGGTCGGCACACCGGATAGCCAGCGACTGCTATAACATGGGATCGGCGAAATGTGCATTTTTAGCATGACTGAACAATGGAATCTTTCAAGCCAATAGCCGGGTGGCGCGCTGTGATTCGCCCGCATACGATGTGTTCTGCAACTGTCTCAAGAATGAGAGGCGGCGTTGAACGTCTGCGTCGGCCCGGTTGCATGTCCCTTTTGGATCCCCCTAAGGAAATGCTGACGGCCTGCTGGACTTTGGGCGCGTAGCGCTGGGCCGTCCTTTTTAGGCCCCAATCGCTCGCACTAAGCGCCCTATCGTACTCTATAAACGTGGCTCCCTAGCGGCGATCTCCCCTTCTTCCTGGAGCCAATGATGTCAGGCAGAATTAAAAATAATCAGAATAATAATCAGAATTAGAAAAGGAATGACAGATCGAACAGAGGGGACGCAACACAAGCAGAAGCGAGATGCTTGCTTTCCGAGGCGGGACTACTCGCACTCGTACGTGGTACGACTATGGATCGGGCTGTCAGATGGCAGCATCGCGCTTCGTGTGGCAGCTGCAGCCGAATGGGACCTCGCAGACGCTGCTGCATAAGCCTCGATCCTTTCATTGCCGCACTTTCCCGCCAACACGAGAGCGTTTGGTTGGCGCCGGGCCAACCAAATGCGCGTCCCCTGCCTCTCGGCGAGTACAGAGGCGCCACAGGCGGGCAGGAGGGGGTGCCCGTCATGATGCTGTGGATGCTACAACGGCGGCTGACGACGCGCGCACACGCCTCTCTTTCTCTCCGTGTCGCGTGCACATACGGCGACCTGCAGTCTCCCTGCCAAGTCGGATGCTTTGTTGGGAGGCGCCACCGGCCATAACACGAGAGGGCATTGTGCAGATCGAGATCAGGCCCACGGACGGATACAGATCCTCGCAGGACGCTGAGATCACGTGACCGGCTGCTGTACTTTCGCGGGGAATGCCAGACGTTGTGCCTCTGGTCGGCGAGGGACGCATCGGTGAGGTCGTGGGGATCGTCACTGGCTAGGCGGACACCCCCGAAGCGAGGAGACGATCGTGCAGAGGGCAGACCGGCCGCCAGACACCATGACGACAGCAGCCGGGGCGAGAGGACGAATGCGGAATGGCAAGGGCGGCCGGCTTGACGTGTGTCGATCGTCGGTTGGCGAGGCAAAGCGGCTATGGCTTGCCGGCCGGCGCAGTGCTGCGCCGGCGATCGACAGTGCTCCGAAGCCAACGGCACGGACTGCTGCGACGTACGTCGCGCGTACATTATCGTACTGTCAGCCGGCCTCGTATTTCGTCATTCATGCGGTCGAGGGTGCAGATAGCCGCCCAGCCGTTGAAAACACCAGTCTGTTGGGCCTTTTGGCGGGAGAAGAACCACGCGGTTGGCAAGCGCAGGTCTGCCGTTGTGCTGTGCGTTGTTTGCCGTTTGTCGTTGTCGTTTGACCTCTTTTCTCCCTCGAGACTCTGCTCGTTTTGCCACTATTCTGCTTGGCTGCCGGCGACGCGGGCGAGTGCGCCGTATCGTCACCTCTCAGACGACGGGGGTAAATGGGGGGACAGCAGAATGCACACATGACATACAGCTACGTGTAATACTCGTCCTGGGCCTCCACAAATCTTGCTCTTCATCGATGCAGATCCACCATCGATCATCCGGCCTGGGCGTGGGGTCTGTTTCGGACAAAACAGGCTAAAGGGCTTGGGAAAATAAGCTAATCGAGACTGCTCGCATTAGGGCAGTGCTATTCCAGCGCGCTGACAAAGAGTGCACACAAACAGAAATACACAAATGCACAAGCCGCGCTATTGCTTCACTGGCATGGCGCCGTTTCCCCTTCCAGCTGAGGGCGGCTGCCCTGCCCGATTCGGCAAGTCGCTGGACTATGAACTTGTTCAAGACTCACGCCTGGGCCAAAGGCCCGCAAAGAGGCCTCTGCCAGGATCTTCCCTGCAGGCTGCTCCAGTTGCAACGGCCTGCAGTGTCTTTAAGCTTGCCTTTTTTCTTTTGAAACCGGATGGATCGCTCGGTTAGAGAGGGAGATGGACAGCAAGGTTTCGACACATCGTTTTTCGATTTGTCAATGACCGGGACCGACGAGGAAAAAGTAAGAAAAAGAGAAAAGAAAAGGCCCGGGCGGCGGTCTGACCGTCGTGGCGATGGGCCATGTCGCATTCGCACCGTTTCAGGATCCCGGGAGGCGTGCCCATCGCCGGCACAGCACGCTTCCGCGCTGTCTGGGGAAGGGGAAGGGGTTCCTTGATTTGAGTTTTGGGTTTTGGGTTTTGGGTTTTGGGTTTGGGTTTGGGTTTGGCCTTTCTGCTGTTTGACGGTGGATTGCCGTCTGCCTATTCTTAGACGTCTCTCCTGCCTGGCTCCGATCCGAGACGGCTAATGGCACGCCTGTGCATTCTGGCGTTGTATGCCTCGCCGATTGATCCTGATCTGCGGTAAACAATATCCCGGCGGTAACGCAGGAGACAGGGTAGCAACTGGCAAACATGGCACAACACGCAAAACGCAAAACACAAGGCACAAAACTATGTATCCTGTTATGCATTTCCTCGTCTACCTGCGACTCCGTTGGCTTCCGCCACATGCCTCTGGGAATAACCCTCCCAGATGAGAGAGGACTGAGCAAATGAATGTGCGAAGCGAAAGTGCAAAACGCCATGCGAGATCGAGTCGTAGTTCTGCGTGAGGGAGGGGAACGGGGGAAGAGGGGAAAAGGAAAGAAAAGAAAAGGAAATAAAAGAAAAAGAAAAGAAAAGAAAAAGAAAAGAACAAGAAAAGAGAAGAAAAGATGAAAAGACGAGAAAGCAGACCAGAGCCTCTCGTCTCGTCTCTCGTCTCTCGTCCTTCATCCTTCATCCTTCATCCTCCCATCTCCCCCCTCCCCTCCACCTCCCTTCTGACCCGTCGCCTTCCAGTGACAAAAGGAAAGTGACAAAGGAATGTAGTCTTTCGGAGCCCTGCCTCAGGCCTTGCTGCTGCTGCTCCCGCCCATCGACACCGGCCCGACGGCGACCATCTTGCGCCGCACCAGGAACGGGCTCGGCATTTCGTCCTGCTCCGGGTCCCAGACGGCCGGCGATTCCATCGAGAGGCCGCCGCGGTTGGCTGCCGCTGCGTGCTCGCGGAATGGCCGCTTCGGACTCATATTGCCGGCGCTGTGTCCGTAGAAGCCGGTGCCACTGCCGCTGCTGCTGCCGCTGCTGTTGTTCCCACCGTCGACCACCATCGGCCGGCCGCCCGCCCGGGCCTGTTGTAGCTCCACCAGCGTTCGTCCACGGATCCCGGCCTTTTGTTTGCTGACTAAGCCATGACCCAACACCGGCTGCTGTTGTGATGTCGGCGGCTGTGTCTGCGTCACTGTCTCGCCGTCCTTGCGGTTGTTGAACGACGGCTTCCGAGAGAGCACCCGCATACCTCCGTCGGCCACGGCCAGGAGCCCGAGCCCGTCTGCTCCCGTGCTACTCGACGATGGGATCTTGCTGAGCCGTCGACCGGGCGAATTCGACACGGCTGCTGCTGCATTCGCAGTCGCCGAGGTCGTGGCCGTAGTCCCCGTCTCACGTCCCGTGGACCGTGGACGGCTGAACAAGAGACCGCCCGTCTTGCCCGGACGCGCAGTCGAACCGGCTGTCTGCTGTGGCTGCGGCTGCGACGTCTTCTTGGACGTGAACAGGTTCTTGCGCGTCTTGATCAGCCGTGTCGGCGACGGGATGCCGGCCTCGTCGTCCGAGTCCCAGTCCGACAGCGTCTCGCGTGAACCGTGCCATCGCTGTTCGTCCAACACGGCAAAGATGTTGCCCGCGTTGGTTGTGGGCGCTTTGGTGGCCGCATTGCGTCGTGGCGACAGTGACAGAGAGGCAATGGCCATGGGCGACGGCGACGCCATCTCAACGTCCATCGGCGTGCCAGCAAACATGGTCTGCGCCCGGTGGAAGGGCGTCCGGGCCTGTGGCACGGGCGGCGCGTTCTGGCGCTTGACAAACGTCGTCGTCGTTGCTGGAACTGCGGCACTGCTGTCTGATTTCGTCGCTGCTGCTGCTGCTGCCATTTGTGACTCGTCGATCGACAGCTCCGTAATGTCAGTAATGTCGGCCGTCGACGGAAAGCAGTCCTCGTCGCCGCTGAAGTCGTCGATGGACGAGTGCATGTTGTACTCGGACTTGCTGACCGATGAGGACAGCTCCAGATCGACCGATGACGCTGGCGGTGGCAGCCGTGGGTGGGACTGTTGCATGGGGGCTGCAAACGAGACAGATGCTGCCTGTGCTGCTGCCACTGCTGCTGCTGCTGCTGCTGCTGCTGTCGCTTCCGCCTCGGCCACCATCTTCTTCTGAGCCACGACCAGCTCAGCCTCGACGCGGGCTCGCACCTCCTGCTCAAACTTCTTCTGCAGGTGGTCCAGCTCGGCGTTGACCAGACGGTCGATCTCCAGACGTGCCTTGACCTCCCACTCGCGCCGCATGCTCGCGTCCAGCTCGTGGCGCAGCTGCTGCTTGTCGGCCTCTATCTTGCGCTCCATCTCGCGCACACGACGGCCGAGTTGGTCTTCCTTTGCCTTTAGCACCCGGCTCATCTCCACGACCTCCTTCTCCTTGCGCATCAGCCGCACGACCGGCAGGTTCAGCAGCGTCGCCGTGTCCGGCCGTCGGTCTGGGTTCACCTTGAGGCAATCGCGCACCACTGTGCACAGCTCAGGCGAGTAGACCACCGGCAGCGGCGCCAGCTTGCCTTCCTTGATCTTCTGCACCAGTTGGTAGTGCGACTTGGCGTTGAACGGCGGCTCGCGCGCGCAGAGCTCGTAGATGATGCATCCCAGCGACCAGATGTCCGACTTGAGCGTGTACTTTTCGGCCGCGCAAATCTCGGGCGACATGTAAAAGGGC
Source organism: Grosmannia huntii (assembly GCA_019925595.1). Taxonomy (NCBI): domain Eukaryota; kingdom Fungi; phylum Ascomycota; class Sordariomycetes; order Ophiostomatales; family Ophiostomataceae; genus Grosmannia; species Grosmannia huntii. Next base: position 549,038 of record JADHKJ010000001.1, read on the forward strand.
GTGCCCACATAGGTCGATGCAAAGTCATGTGACTGGATCATCTTGGCCAGGCCAAAGTCGCCCAGCTTGACCGAGTTGTCCTCGCCGAGAAAGACTGCCCATCGACGGTCAGCGTGTGTTCAGCCCGGCCAGCCTGCCGTCCCTGTCGCACTCACCGTTCTCCGGCTTCAGATCCCGGTGCAGGATCGTCACGCCGCCCGCAGGCACCTTTGGCTTGGCCGCGTTGCCCAGCCCCAGCACGTTCTTGCCAACCTCGGGCGGGTCCAAGCCGTAGTGGCACCGGTACAGAGCCGTCACCAGCTGGGCAAAGATGCTCCACACAAACGACTCTTCTGCGTACTGGTTTTTCTGGCTGAGCTCGCGGATCACCCGGCCCAGATCGCCGTTACCGCAGTATTCCATATACAGATGCAGGTCCTGTGTGACCTTGAGGTGCTCGCGGTGGTAGTAGCCCACAATGTTGGCGTGTCGCAGCGTCGACAGGATCTGGAACTCGGCGTGCAGCTGTTCTCGCTCCTTCTGTGACATCTTCAGGTAGCTGATCTCCTTGCGGCAGAGCACCATGCCGTCCTCCCGGCGTCGCACTTTTCGGATCACGCCAAAGGACCCATGGCCTGGTCGGGTTAGCTGACCGTTTGTCCAGCTCGGAACTGCGCTTGGGGTCTCGTACCAATCTTCTCCAGCACATCGTACTTCTGTTCCGTCTCCGACATATTGGCATCAGGCACCGCAGTCTGTCCACCGGCGGACAGGTCTGCTTGAGCAGGGGAGACAGACGGCCGGGTCGACGGACAACTCGTCCCAGAACGCGGAAGAAGCGGTAGGGGGACACAGCAGTGCCCGGCGAAGAGGAGCACTGCTGCCGGATGGGAGATGAACGTCTCGAGCTGTTGGGGGTTAGTATTCGGCGCCGTTGGGTCGCGGTCGAGAGCGAGCTTCAGAGTTGGGGAGAGTGCACACGCAGAAAAGGTGAAAAATAGAAAAAGAACGCTGACGATATTAATGCGGTGTCATTTGGAAGACTACCGCTTTGCCCTGGCCAAAAGGCGGTAGTCAAACAAGGGTCACATGTTTACTGAGGTGCAAAATGTTACCACAGCAACCGGTGGGCTCACCGCGAGTCACGTGACCTGTCTGTCAAGCATGGAGGGGCTGTCGCCCGCTAGCTCTCGATCTGGATCTCGAGTGTCTTGGACACCATGGCAATGGTCAAAAGGCAGCTCGAGGCGAAGCTCAAAGAGGAGCACGATCTGATCAGCAGCGGCGTGCTGCGCGAGGAGAACCCGCTCGACCTGTCGGACGACTTTGCCACCTTTCTCGAGGCCTGTCGGCGAGGCGACCTGGGACAGTGCCAAACGTCCATCTCGGCCGGCGTCAACATCAACGGCAAGGACGAGTTTGACTACACGCCTCTCATCATAGTATGTATGCTGGGGGGGTTGACGCTGCATTGGCTAACTGCACGGTAGGCGAGTTTGTGTGGTCACTATGAAGTGGTACAGCTGCTGTTGGAGTCTGGTGTGTTTTTTTTTGTTTTTTTCTCTTTCTTTCTTTCTTTCTTTCTTTCTTTCGTTCTTTCTTTAATTCATCTCCACTGACCTCCAGGCGCCCTGGCCGAGCGCAACACCTTCCAGGGCGAGCGCTGCCTCTACAACGCGCTCAACGACCGGATCCGCAACCTGCTGCTGCGCTACGACTATGCCAAGTCGACCGATCCGCTGCAGCCATGGGCCTCGCACATCACATCGCTCCTGACGCTGGACCGGCCGCCGACGTCGGACATTACGCTGACGGCCGCCGCCGCGGAAACAGAGACGACCTTTCGGCTGCACCGCTTCCTGCTGGCCGTCCGCACGCCCTACTTCCGGCGCAAGCTGTCCGAGGCGCCCGACATGGCCACCTGGCGGCTCTCCAAGCAGGTCCCAGCAGCCGCGTTCGCCATCGTGCTGCGCTACCTCTACCTCGACGACGTGACGGCCCACACGACAGCCATCGCCGACGCCGACGTCGACGACGACCTCTTCCGCGGCATCGACCGCGTCCGCAAACACCTCGAGGTCGACCACCTCTGGGAGGCCATCCTGGCCAGCCACGACCGCCGTCTGGCCCGCCAGCGCTACCAAGACGAGGTCGAGCGGGCCCAGCACCAGGTCGACGTCTTCTTCCGCCAGCACGTTCTCGCCAACAAGATCGTCGTCGACGCCGCCCAGATCGACCATGTCCGTTGGCCGCACGACAACTTTATCTTTGCCGACTGTCTGCTGCAGGCAGAGGAAGAGGAGGAGGAGGAGGAGGAGGAGGAGGAGGAGGAGGAGGAGGAGGAGGATGACCAAGACCAAGAGGACCAAAAACGTCGCATCATGTCCATCCCCATCGGCCCTGCGACAGAAGCGTCCACCCACCGCCCACGACGCGCCGTGCTCTACCCAGCCCACAAGGCGCTGCTCATCCGCTGCGCCTACTTCCAGACCATGTTCAGCAGCGCGTTTCGCGAAGCCCAGCCGTCGCCACATCTGCGCGTCATCCCGGTCGACTGCACGCCCGACGTGCTCGAGCTCGTCCTCGCCTTCCTCTACACTGAGCAGGCCGACATCCCGCTCGATCTCGCCCTCGATGTCCTCTACGTGGCCGACATGCTCTTCCTCGACAAGCTCAAGACCAAGGCCGCCATGATCATCAGCACGCTCGGCTACGGCCGCCGCAACGTCCTCGACGATCCCACCCACCCGGGGGAAGAGACACCCGACCGAAAAGACGCCCTCCCCGACATCAACATCTACCATGTCCTCCGCGCTGCCTGGGACCTGCGCGTCCAGCGCCTCGAGGAGTTCGCCGCCCGCTTCCTCGCCCAGCGCCTCGAAAACTACATTGACGAACCCGCCTTTGCCGACCTCGTCCTCGAGAGCGCTCACCGCCTGCGCAGCCGCCAGGAAACCGACTCCATCGAGCTCGTCGACGACATTCGCTACTTCTTGTCCGAGCGCTTCCGTCTGCGCTTCGAAGAACTCGCCCTGGTCGACGACGAGGCCGATGGCGACGGCGTGGCCCATGCCGCTCTGTCGACAGACTCCGCAGACTCGTCGGCCGGCGTCATGCGCACCCTCGACGGCAACATCGTCGAGGACGAGTTCGACTCGGACCAGCTCAACTACCAGATCCTACTGACAAAGATGGACAGTCTGCTTGAGAGACTCGGCCTAGACGGATAGATTGGCAGACGGCACGTGATTTGGGTAGGACAAGAATATGTCGTATATTACATAAACATAGCTTCATGTACATCCAAATGGGCTTTGCATGTTTCGTAGGGAAAGGTATCAAACAGTAAAGGAAACTAAGAAAACAGCACTCCACCCGAGCCTGCACGCGCCCTCTACCAATGGGATGGGCCAAAGGTCTGGCCCTCGGCCAGTTTGAGGTTGAGAGCCTTGCCCGTCATGTCGAGCGTTTCGAGGGCGCCGACGTTGCCAAACCACTGCGGCGCCGTGGCCGAGGTGAGGTACAGGGCAAAGAAGATGATCAGGGTAGACACGATCAGACCGCTGTCCAGAGCAGCTGACGTGACATAGTTGTACTGCAGCCACCAGCCGGTCCACCTCCGCTTGACGAACCAGTTGAAGAACGTGCCCACGCTTCCCCAGCAGAGGTAGATGAACACGGTTGCAGGCGGCAGCCAGCCGGAGCCGCCAAAGATGAGCGGCATGTTGACGTAGCGCCAGGCCGACTTGGGGTAGCGACGCGCCAGAAACCAGGTTATGATGGGCGTGATGGCGCCGACCAGCCAAAAGTACTGCAGCTTGTGGTAGATGGCATCCCCGCTGAACATGCGCTTGGGGCCGATGGCACCCCAGATGACCGACGCTGTGTAGAACACCTTTGCGTTGGCGCACGTGTACGAGTTCTTCTGTGTGTCTGAGCAGACATCTGGAATCGACCCCAACGCCCAGTTCATGACGGCAATCTGCACAATGGCCGACCAGATCGACGCTGCCAGCTGCGCCCAGAACATGGTGCGAGGCGGCACCTTCATGTAGTGGCCCAGCTTCAGGTCCTGGGCAAAGTACAGCGCCTGCGACATGCAGAGGTAGCCGTAGTTCTTGAACATCATCATGGCCAGCGGCCGACCCGGAAGCATGTAACCGACGATGAACTCGGTCAGCACGTTCAGCCCCAGCTGGATGTTGGTGATGGCCTGGATGATGCCAATCGGAATCGTCCACACCAGCGGCAGAATCATGCACACAACATAGCCCCACCAGGGGAAGTCCGTCGGCCAGGCACAGACGACGGCAAACGAGAGCCCGATCATGATGACAAAGAGCACAGCGTACCACCAGTCCTCGGCATCGCGGTATTTCTTCATCAGCCGCATGTGCACGTCGTCCTCCTGGTGGCGCGCCAACCGGAACTGCGACCAGATCTCCTGGCCGTGGTATAGCACCACGTGCACTACCACGGACGCGACGGCCGCAAACGACAGGCCGTATGTAAGGGCGAACTGCGTCGACAGGAAGAGCGGCGAGTAGGCCTTGTACTTGGTCTCGTCGAACTTGAGGTTGGTCAGGATCTGCGTCACGTTGTACTTGTGGCCGGTGTTGGCAAAGGCACTGGAGCTCTGCACCGGCAGATATCCACTGTCCCATACGTTGCTAAAGTGCAGGCCCGATGACACAATAACGAAGAAGAAGATGATGCCAAAGAGCGAGTTGGCAATGGCGTGGAACGGCGGGATCAGCGGCGAGCCAAGGTAGCCAGACACAATCGTCCAGTCAAACGTCATCGGCATCAGGCCGTAGCCAGTGAGGCCGCCAAACACCTGGTTGACCACCTTGCTCTTGGGCCAGATCCACGTGAGCCAGCAGAACCAGCTGAGGCCCTGGAAGATCCAGCCGGGGAACCAGTACCACACAAAGGCCAGCACGAACACGATCATGAACCAGCGGTAACGCCCAACCCGCCAGCCGTTGGAGTGCGCCGGGTCCGACGGCGAGTGGTCGTGCAGCGTGTAGAAGAGCGCCGCGTTGACCAGGTCGCTGGGCCAGATCATGGCCGCCGGCCATACGAGGAAGCGGCGCGACAGCCCGGCAATACCATAGCCCGTGCAGAGCGTGGTGATGCCGAACAGGATCTGCCAGCCCCAGCCAAAGTACTGCTTGTACCAGATCTCCTGGGCAATGATGACGTCCGTGGCATAGAGCGCACCACCACCGTAGGCAGCCTGTAGGGTCAGCACGAGCACAAGCGCAGAGCCGGAGGGGAGAGGAGAGCACTTACATTGGACATGACCACGATGATCACGTGCTCCTTGAAGTTGAACGGGCCCGGCTTCAGGTTGAACTTGAGTCCTCCGACAGTCCACACGCGGTCGGGGAAGACGACGTCCCAGAGCAGGCCGATGGGGTAGGCCACCAGCTGGATGACGTACGTTGTCACCGTGACGCTGGGGTTGCGCAGCGAGAAGAGCATGTTGACGCCGGAGCCGACGGTGCAGAGGATCATGCCAATGACCCAGGCGCGGATTGTGTTGGCCGGCAGGTCGACGTCGTAGTTGCGGACGGCCGCGCGCACCTCTGCGTACGGCGAGTTGTCCTCGACGATGACCTGCTCCATCTGCAGGCCCTTTTCGGCATTGCCGCTCTGCAGCGCATCGTCAATGTCGTTGAGCTCCTCGATCGGGAGATTGGGGTCGAATTGGTGCAGGTTCTTGAACTGCTTGAGCGTGTTGAGTGCGTCCGAGCCCGTGGCCGCCTGGATGTTGTCCTCTTCCACGCCGTACGCCCCGCCCGTGGTGGGGAGCACCTCCGGCTGCGTCTCGCCAGGCTCATGCCTCCGACGGAAGCTGAAGAGGCCGCCCATGATTGTGGGATGGTCTGCTGTCTGTTCTCGTTCTTCTGGAGAAGAGGGTGGAAACCCGCAAAGGCAGACAGCGAAAAGGGAAGGAGCTATGAAGAACAGAAACGAGGAAGGAACGGTCGTGCACCGGGGCTAGGAGGGGCTATTATATAAGGCGCAGCAGGCTCGCGTCGATCTATTGGCAGTGACTCGTAGCACAGCAGACACCATGTATGACTCTACGAGTTGTCCCATATGAACCCATCTGCATGCAGCCAGGGGGCAACTGCTCCTTGGGTCTTGCTGTATTTGGCGTCCGCCAATCCCACCATGTCGTATGGACTATGTATGTACGATACCCATCATTTTCCCTTTTCTGACGCTGAGCGCATCCTCCCTGCGAGACAAGAGACGACACCTAGAATCAGGTGGGGTCAAGGGCTCTCCAATTCACATGTCGGTCCTGTATCGCTCAAATCCCCGTTGTTTCCCGTATCCATGTCGCACGAGCTAAAAAACATCTATCTTTTTCGATACGAAGTGGGCAGAGAGAGACGACCGCCCAACTCTTCCCCCAGTCGCGACAAAATCACACTTACGCCCACATATCCATCAGACTATTTGCTACTATGGTCAAATGGGAAGGCCGAAACATAGACCGGTCTAGTGGTGGCGGGGAGTTGGGCAAAGAGCCAAAAGAACCAGCCGTCCAGCCAGACAGTTTTTCCAGAAGCTGTCTCTCGCTTTATTGACCTTCCTAAAGAGGAAGTCTAATACACGATTCTGCACTAATGGTACACGGACACCCACTGCCCCATTAGCCACCCGTTGATTGGGCGCTGCTAGCCGCAGTTGTCGCAACCCGGAGCAGACTGCAATTCCGGGAATGAATGCAACCTCGTCTGTCGCCTGCAGAGCCCACTCCAAGGCCCATCGACGTCACGCTATATCTTACAAGATGCTTACTCGTAACGGCTTTGCATGAGACGTATGTATCTGTAGAGTTCCCCGTTTCTCGGGCGATGAGCTATCGCAGCATACTCGTATTTGTGCCAAGCTGCCTCTACTCGTGGGTGGCTTCCTCATTGGGGATGAATGCCAGGTGTGCTGCAGGGACGTATCTCTATCCTATCAGAGCGTTAGCATATGCAATGCAGCTTACTCTGCAGTCGTACAGGCCATCCTTCAGCGGTGCTAAGCTTCCGGAAGGCAACAAAGATCACGCTAACAGGTCTTAGGCCGGCCGTCGCAACTTAGCGCTGGAGGATCGCCGCTATCAGTACAAGCATGTACTCAGCCGATTGAGACGGCCAGAGGGGAAACTGACCGCCGTCTCTCTCTGCTGGCACCTCTGCATTTCGCGGCTGGGCTTTCTGGAATGGATGCTGACTGGCCACTGTTCTGCATTACGGGGCAGCTACGCATGAAAAGAATGCCGATCCATACGACGTAGAGAGACCGAACGATCAGGGAGGGGCATGGAGTGCGTCGGTTGGAATCTCGATACGGCTGTAAGATATGATGGATTCTGATTAACAGCAACGTCCCGCAGTGATTGTTGTACGTGGTCAGAGTAGACGGCTACTTAGTCATCTCAGCTTTGCGGCAACTTGCGGTTAGAGAAGGCCCATAAGAACCGAAAAAGGTCAGCTTTCAAGTCTCTATTTCTGAGCTTCCACCTCATTTGTAGGCAAGAAGATGGTGCATGGCGGCGAGTGAGAGCCTAATACGGCTTAGCATGCTTATCAGATAGTTCAGGATTGCGGCTCGCTCGGGCTCCCCCTCTTTGGCAGGAAGGCCGGGGCAATGCTACACTGACCTCGTTCTCGTCCTCATGTACCTGCACGACAACGAGGCTACATTCCCCGGAGCGACTAAGATCCAGCCTGCATCCGACGATAAGGAGAGACGAGAAGACGAACGATGCCGCGCTTTTTCGGTCGGTCTGTGGTCCTGCCGGCGAACCTCTCTGCGCACGAGAGCGAGGTGAGCTTTGCGTCGGTGTCGGCCTTTGAGACGCTGCTCCAGAGCGGCAGACGAGAGGCCGGCCACAGCAAGAACGCAGCCAGACACAAGCGGCTGCACCGGACGTCGTCACCACATGCGCTGCAGCGAGTCTGGCTGGCCGCGGCCGATGTCCGACGTCCGTCCTGGACGGGAGAGCGGCCGGCCACACGAAAGCTGTTCAAGGACCCCAACGGCTCAGCACGGCCGTCCTTCTCGGTCGAGATCGCGGACAGCGACGTCCGGCCTCGCAGCAGAGATACGGCAGCCGAGAGTCTCCGTCGAACAGTGGCGCGCTGGCGAGAGAAGCACTGGGGCTCGACGGCGCCGTGAAGAACAGACAGGTCGTGAGCGATCAAAACAGCCGGGCAGGCCTGGTGATGTCTCTGTTTCCAGGCGTTTAGACCATGTATCTTATCTTACGTCGTATGCACTACGACGCAGCGGGGTTCTTTCCTTTCTTGATCTGCATTCTGTCCTCAATATCAGCTCTATTTCCATCCTCTAACGAGAGGTCCCGCGCTGTAAGGCCCAAATAGGCTACATATCCACTAATGCGTGCTGTAGTGACGACTCCTCATTTGGACCGCCCGCTATCTTATCTGGTTTTCTGCTGCCCCATTCGAATTTTTTTCCCTTCAGGCCATCCGCAACAGTCGACAGCTTGGCCACCTTCCCCTTGTCGAGCGCGTTTGCAAGCCCAGCCACCGACCGCTCATTGCCGACAAGACCTTTTTCTCTCCTTGCAGATGTCGCGGCCCAAAGGCCAGCTGGCGAAGCCGATCTTTGCCAAGATCGCGCCGCATGAATACCTGGTGGCCAACCTGGCGCGCGAGCCGACAACGGACTCGTCTCCCTTTGGAACGGGGACGCGGCCGAACGGCCGGTCGCCCGCGGAGGCCCGCGCCTTTGACGTGCACACGGGATCGTTGTCGCAGGCTCACGGCAGCGCAGCTGTCCGTCTCGACCGGACACGCGTGATCTGCGGCGTGCGCGCCGAGATTCTACCAGTCGACAACATTCCGCACTACCGGCCGTCGGCGGTGACGACCGCAACGCTGGGAGCAGGAGCTGCCGGTGCAGCAGGCAGCCCGGCCGAGATCGAGACCGACAACCGCCGCCAACTGTGCGACTACGACCTGCTCGTGCCGAACCTCGAGTTGGCCACTGGCAGCGCCCCCGAGTTTCTGCCGGGAGGCCCGCCCTCGGTGCTGGCACAGGCCCTGAGCACCCGCGTGTACTCGCTGCTGCATGCCAGCGGCCTCGTGGACGCCGAGCGGCTCAAGATCTGGCATCAGTCGCCGTCGAGCGGCGACGACGCGATGGACGTGGACGAAAACGAGGACGACGAGACGTTTGCGCCCGGCCAGGCCACCCAGGGACCCGAGCTGAAGGCGTACTGGACCCTCTACATCGACTTGCTCTTCCTCTCGTTCGACGGCAACCCGTTCGACGCCGCCTGGGCCGCCGTCGTGGCCGCCCTGCGCGACACCCGGCTGCCGCTGGCCCACTGGGACGCCGACCGCGGCGAGGTCGTCTGCCACGCGCCGTCCGAGACCACCGCCACCGCCACCGCCACCTCCTCTCCCTTGACCCTGCGCGGCCTGCCGGTCGCCACGACCGCCGTCGTCTGCGTCGAGAACAAGAAGAAGCGGCAGCAGGGCGGCGCCCGCTGGATCCTGCTAGACCCAGATCGCCTCGAGGAGAACCAGTGCCGCGAGACGGTGACGGTGGTGGTAGACTGCAGCGACAGTAAGACGGTCGTGCGGGCCCTCTCCAAGACCGGCGGCGTCCTCGTTGGGCCCTGGGAACTGCACGCGCTGGTCGCCGCCGCAGAGAAGCGCTGGACCGCCCTCGCTGAGGCGTTAGGCAACACAAAGCCATGATCCGAGAACTGTTAAGGTCAACAACACAACCAACCAACCTGGCCTTGAAACGACAACAGACAGGATCGAACAACACGTGTCGAGGCCACTCTTTTCGTCTGCAAGATCCATGCGTCCGTGAGGCTTCTGGTTTGCCGGGACGGCCTGTCTCGACTGGGTAGACAAGTGGCCAGGAACAAGGTCTCGGGCCATTGCCCACACTACACAAAGCCCATAGGGCGGATGGCGCTTCGCCTACGAGCTCGTCCGTTTGCGGCACAATGCCGATGACGATAGCATACTCCATAGCATAGCTAGACATCGTTTCAACGCCGATAGGCTTGCCTATTTCAGATCCGTCTTGCTGACTAACAATGCCAGCAGCTAAAGGAAATATCCCACAACCTTTCGAACCACCCTCTCAGGCTTACAGAGAAAATCAAGAGCAGTAGATACAGGAGGAGCCCGGACAGTAAAGCCCGTGTCAATCTCCCACTCTGACAGTGCAGCCAAGTGAATGGCTGCGTTCCAAACGAATGGCAGCCATCGAACTCGAAAGCTGTGGACGGCCACTGTTTGGGGCAGAGTGGTTGGTGAGAAAGAGAAGAAGCCGAGAAAAAATTGCCATCACAGCCAATTTGACTGCCACCTTGGCGCGGTCGGATAAACGTCTTGCCGGACATCGCATCGTGCCCCACATACTAAGCAGCAAGCTATTTTTCGCTTTCATTACTGCCTGCATCCAGTACCAAAACTTTTCCTTGTCCGATTCTTCCATCGCTCCGACCATGGAGTCGATTTCTGACACGATCTGGGACGTCGTCCTATGCGGAACGGGTCTCCAGCAGTCTCTGCTGGCGCTGTATGTCTTCCTATCACACATCCTTCTTCCTTGCCGAAAACGTCCTGTTTTTATCTGACTGACCTAGACGTGACTGATCCGTGTCAAATCAAAGGGCTCTTTCTCGTTCTGACAAGAAAATTCTGCACATTGATCCGAATGAATACTATGGTGGTGCTGAAGCATCCTTGAGCCTGCAGGAGGCAGACGCTTGGGCAGGCCGATATGGTGGTGCCAAGCCGTCGACCTCTGCAGCTTCTGTCTTCTCCAACGCCTCTGTGTCTCGGCCGGAGATGTCGGAAGACGGAGTGGTGTATGCGAGCAACAGGCCCAAGCTCGCCGCGTCCCGCTCCTATGCCCTGGCTCTGGCGCCACAGCTCCTGCACAGCCGGTCGGCCCTGGTGAATCGGCTTGTATCCTCGCAGGCCTACCGGCAGCTCGAGTTCCTCGCCGTCTCTTCCTTCTTCGTCGTCGAAGAGGCAGTCGACTCTTCCTCTCCTGGCCCCTCGCTCGTCCGCATACCTGCGACGCGCGAAGATGTGTTTGCCACCACGGCCTTGGGTCCACGGGAAAAGCGCAAGCTGATGAAGTTTCTCAAGTTTGTGATCGCCCATGGCAGCGACGAGGATGCAGTCCCTTCTCTGCCCGGCGAAAGCAGCGGCAGCAAGAACACGGCAGAGTGGCAGTCGCAGGCGATGGCACCGTTTGGCGACTTTCTGCAGCGCGAGTTTGGTCTGGAGGGCCACATCCGTGACTATGTCCTGGCGTTGACGCTCTCGCTCGACGGCGCCGGCACCACGGTAGCCGACGGTATCTTCCGCCTGCACCGGCACATCACGTCCATGGGTGCGTTCGGCCCAGGCTTCGCGGCTGTCTACCCCAAGTGGGGTGGCTGCAGTGAGATATCCCAGGTGTCTTGTCGCGCCGGAGCAGTAGGAGGTGCCGTCTACATGCTGGGTGCCGGCATTCGAAATATGGACCGACAGGACAAGCTGGTTGAGGTGGAGCTGACGAACGACACGCGCGTAAAGACCAGACTGGTCGTCGGTGGCGATGAGGAGTTGGGCTCGCCAGAGAGTCTGCAGCCTGCTGCTTCCAGCTCGGACTCGCAGCGTCTCAGCCGGCTGGTGGCTGTCGTCGGCGCTTCCCTTCCGTTCCTGTTCACCCCGCCAGTCGAAGGCGCACCCGTGGCTGGCGGCGCTGTGGTAGCCATTCCGGCTGGAAGGCCAGTACTTGCTGGAGGTTTGGCACCGGCACATGCCGTATTTGCCATGGTGCACTCAAGCGACACGGGGGAATGCCCCCCTGGACAAAGTAAGTCACGCTTATACACCCCTACTGGCACCATACATGTCTTCATTTCCATGCCACACAGAGCAAATGATGATCTTCATAAAACTACTTATCTACATTGTCTGAGCTACGCTTTGACGACAACATATGTTTCTGATCTGTTCTTCTCCCCATCTACCCCCTCGCTATCTTTGCTTGTGGGTTTAGAACTAACGCGACGTTCTTATCAGGCGTGTTGTACCTGACAACAGTCCATACAGACAATGCCAAAGTCGTACTCAACAGTGCACTAGACACCTTGCTAGCGGCCTTTGCCAAGAGAATTGGCGAGGCCCATCCGGCCGTTGTACTGCAGCAGCTGCCGTGTCTATACAAGCTGTATTACGAGCAGCTAACCTGTGGTGGCGCGCCGAGAAGCCAGCAGCCGGCAGAGTCGGCCAGCAGCTCTCCACAGCGGCAGGAAGCCGTATTGTGCTTCACACCCCTGGCGGCCGACTTGATAGTCCCGGACGCGTCATTGGATGCTGTACGAGGGGCATGGATGCGTGTCGTGGGCCACAAGGGCGATGGCGAGGACGCGGGTGCCAACAGTGACGAATATATGGTGTTTACGGACCGAGAAGGGGGCGATATGGACGACGATGCGTATGACTGATCGGGCCGGAAGCGACGTGGCCACGCTGGTGGCAGCACGGAGCATGCAATGCTACCTTGAGTCATGGGTATCATGAGATGTACTCTGTACGGCGCAGAACGTCTATTTTAGTACCCTTGGCCTGCATGGCTGCAATTGGTGGGAGAGATACGGCACTGCGGATACGCTACGTTCGGGCGAGGCAACGAATGTCTGCTGAAGACAGCGGTTGGCTGGGAACGCTGACCGCCAATTGGTGCGTCCGTATGGGCACCTTGCTGCTTCTTTTTTCTACCATTTGCTCCTGCTTTCAGACCGCTACGTCGACTTACCAAGATTATGAGGTTGACATGTCTTGGCCAACGGCAATGGACAACGAGGGGGTGGCGTCGAGATCCGGCAGTCTATCTGGATCGATCTGAGCATTGACACGTAAGAACTGAGTAAGCCATCGGATGGACTTGTATCGAGATCGATACGATGAGCAATGAGCAGGCGATCAGCATCTCACTTTCTCTTTTCTCGCGTGCGTATTTGTCACATGCCGCATGCTTCATGCGGAGGCGGATGCAATCAGACATGTCGTACGAACAAAGGATTGCAGAGAGGTATGCAGCGCGCGGGTCGTCTCTAGCCGTTCGTGTGCATATCGAGCTTTTCCGTACTGGGCCACACCAGCTGAAACAAAGACGATAATGTCCAGGCAAGAAAGGCGGTTCAGGCGCTTGCCTGTTTTGCATGGCGCTGGAAAGCCGAGAGATGCTGGACATATGTCGCGAGTTCCTGTTCCCGTACGATATCGTGCTAGGGTAACACGGCCTTGCGTCCCAGAAACATCTCTGTCCGTGGATGCAGCTGGGCGGGGTCGGGCAAGGCGAAAGGGGGGTTCGGTGGTGGTCACTGGGCAGAGAGGAGGGATGGACTGCTGACCGACAACGCAGGCCTCGAACCCAAGGCACCGGGTGCCGGGACCCGTCTCGCTTGATGATCATTGACTGGTGGAGAGTTTCTCTGCGCGTCCCGTGTAAGGCCACTTTCCCACTCTTTTTTTTTCCTCCTTTCCTCTATTCCGCTTTTTTGGTTCTTCTATTTATTTCCGGGGGCAAAGGGGTTCGTTGTTCTCCTCTTGCGCAAATGCCGTCCCCACCGCGGCGAAAGGGTTGCGTTGCGCTGGCTGGACTCCGTACGGCGTACCTATCAAGTAATGGGAATACCTGTGCCAACCGCGGCAGCTCCACCGGCCTGCTTTTCCATCCAGGCGGTGAGGCTGGAAGACGCAGAAGAAAGGAAGGAAGAAAACGAGGGATGCTAGCGAGAGCGATCCCTCTGACAGCTGCCTCGATGGGAGATTTGCCGGGAAGACAAGGTGGCGCCTGCTTGTTTCGGCCATGTGGTATCACCTACTGCTTCCGCTCTCGTGCTGTCGCACCGTCGCACTGTTGCACTGTTGCACTGTCGCACTGTCGCACTGTCGCGCTGTCACACTGTCATGTTGTCGGCCGTGCTGTCGTATTCGGCCTCGCTCAATCCGTCACCTCTGGCCAGCCAGCGTGATCGCGATGCAGGTGCTGCCCCAAACCACGAACCAGACGAACGGCCAGCGTTCTGGCCAGGCAAGCCGCCAGCAGAAACCCCGCCTCCCCTCCGTTCCGCTTGTCGGTCGGTTCGTTACCGCATCCTCCCGCCTCGTGTACGAGACTTTCTGGCCTTCCAATCGCCACAGACAGCACAGGTACGCGAGAGAGTACGGAGTACATATCTCGTAGTATCTCGCAAGGACACCGGCCAAGCACCTCGCCCTACAAGCAACGCGTGCAACGGATCGCCCAGGATCTCGCCAAGGACGCAGCACCTGTGCTTGTCCGTATGCCGTACGAGTATCTTACAAGTACGATATCGCACAGGTGGCAGACGGACCCGCCCCATCCCTTTCCCTTTCTACCTAGCTGTCCGTTTCGGGTATCGCACGCACCGGGTGCGTCTGCAAATATCCTACGGAGTGCGGACTACTTAGAGAGATGGAGATACCATTCCGCCCTGCTAAGCTAGCATGTCGGGTAGTTTCTAACTGCAGGTGCGGATGGGGCCAAAAACAGACGGACAGGTCTACTGTATGTACGCGAGTTATTCCTATCGTTCTGGCTAAGGTATCTTGTTGTACGGAGTATCTTACCATGTAAGATACGAGTGCTCCGTAATACGGGTAGAAATAGAAATAGGAGCATAAGACCGTCCGGCTGGGGTTTCGATAGGGCGGCTGTCGACCCTCTTTCATCTTCTGATTTCCACAAGTCTACACCGGTGGCCAGGGGGGAGGGGGCTGATGCTGTAGGAGGACTACCCTCCGACCTTGACAAGAGAGCCTTGGAAACGGCATAATCCGAGACCGACTTGGACTGGTTGCTGGGTGGTGCACTAAACTAGTCCAGCGTCCAAGTAAGCAAGTCATAGCAGGCAAAAAAGCAAAGAGCAAAAAGCAAAGAGCAAAAAGCAAAGAGCAAAAAGCAAATAAACGAGGCCTATACTGGCACAGTGCTCGAATACCCTAGACACGGCCTGCGCGGCGCGAGGCAGTCGCGGGTCCGCACAACGGGCAGTCGCCTCTCGTGGCAGCTGCGACCCTCAATCGGACGGCTCCAGACGGGGGCAAAGTCTGTTTCGGCTGCTCTACTGAAGATCAGAAGGAAGCTGCGAATGCACGATACTCGTACTCGTAATACCTTTTTCTGTCCCATGAACATGTCCCCACCCCCTTGTCGCCATGTCCATCCTTCGCTGTCACCCTGCAGATGCCAAATTGGCTCTCCTGGGTCCTCGTTTCTCCTAGCATGCGCTTTGTTTCGGCCCTGCAGGGGTCAGAGATGTGCTGCCGCGGCCTCACCCCTCCTTCCAAGCTCTCTTCACCCTGTCGGTGCCGGATATTGGCGTCTCTAACCTTTACCCGTTTGGTTGATCTGGATGGCCACCACCCTTGTCGTCTGCTGCGAATCGCAGACATCTGGTATCTTGGGTCTGTCTCAATTGTCGACTCGTCCGCCTCCGTCTCCTGTCTTTCTCGACCTGCACACGCCCCTCCCCGAAAAACATTCAAGGTCTGGATCGACACCCAATAGAATGGAACGTGGACCCTGTCCACCACCACTACGAAGTATACAGGTGTGGTGCCTCTGCGAATAAGACACCGGCCGTTCTCCTGCCGACGCCTCCATGGCTCTTGGCGAACGGCGTCCAAGTGGCACATAGGCAGTGAATACTTTCGCCTCCAGCGGCCGGTTGGGGCTCGCCCTTCGGCAACACTGGACGGGATCTTCCATGGCGAATCGGGCTAGCAGAAAGCTCATACACTAAGAAAGCGGCCGTTCTGGCTTGGCCAAACTACGCTCGTACGCAGCCCGCTACTTCGGAGAAAGTCGAGTACCCGTTGGTGGGAGACTAAAATCCAGCTGGCCGGGACTCTGCTCTTCTCGTTTTCTTATCCGCTGTTCCCTTTCTTGGCTACTAGGCCATGCGCCCCCTTGTGCTGTGGGCTGTCCCAGGGAGAGAGCCATAAAAATGAGATGCGCTCCCAATACGACGTATAGCCGAGCAGCAGACGGAGATACACACAGCACGGCGCATCGTCTTTATCCTGGCCCTGATCGGTTTGCCATTTCGGCCGGACAGTCTGCTACTTACCACATGGTGGAACCTCCCCGTTTTCCTTGCCTCGCCTCCTCTTCCTCCTCTCTCTCTCTCGCTTTTCTCTTCTGTACGTCATATAGCACGCAAGCACATCGGTGTTTACACAAGGAGGTGTCTTTATCATTCTACCCGTCTGCACCCCTCCCCCTTTTCTACTCCCCCCCGCTTCTCCCTTCTACTCCGTGTGTGACCTCCCCATTCCCACATGCTTGCACTTACACGCAATTCCGTGCCATCCTACCCCCTTCACAGCCTGCCTTGCGCCTCACCAAAGCTACCAGGACGTCTTGTCACACTGTATCGATTGCAGCAACGGCTGCCCTATTTCAACTCAGCATCTCCTCGGGCCCTCAGCCTCTGTCAACGTCTGCTTGACTTCCCGTCTCACTGGCCTCCCTGTTCACTGTTCACCGTGCGAGCACATCGCTCAAGGAACTCGAAGACGCAACCAATCCACCACACGCCATCACTCGATCCCTCCCCGCCAGTTTGTGTATAAGTAGATACCACGCTCTCCCCGGTCGTCTTCCTTTCGTCCCTCTTTGCCGTTTTGTTGGTTACACATCCCACAGCCTTCTGTTCTGCATCGTTGTCTCCACTATCATCGGTATTATCCTGCACCACGTGACAGACGCGGCTTACTTCCAGACCTTCCAACCCGACAGTTACATCCTTGTCCGCAATGGCTCTTTCGTCGATACAGGTCGAACCAACACAGCCGACCCCAGTACCCACAGCGACGTCGTCCATTGATCGCCTGGTCCTCCCGAATCCTCCTCCCCTGCACAAGGACTGGCGCCAATATGAGAAAGATGCCAACCTGCCGATGCCGCGTATCATCGAGCCTCCCCTGGAGCGCCAGCCTCGCTATGCCGTCGAGTGCCGCGAGCTGAGTGAGCGGATGCGCGCTCCTGGAGCCCGTGACCAGCACCTGTCCGAGGGTATCGTCACACGCCCCATCACCGCGCCTTCGTCTCTGGACGGATACGCCATCCCGCTGCTGTTGTACAGCAGCCAGCTGGACACAGTGGAAGATGTGCCATGGGTGGTCGTCTACATCCACGGTGGCGGTTTGCACATTGGCGAGGCTGACAGCGAGGACCTCTCGTGCCGGCGCATAGTCAAGGACGCAAAACTGTCGCAGAGGGGAGACACACGGCTCGTCCTCTACTCCATCGGGTACCGGCTGATGCCGTTGAATCCAGCCAGCACCTGCGTGGCCGACTGCGCGGATGCCTTCCGCCATGTGCGTACACTCCATCCACGAGCACGTTTGCTGCTCATAGGCAGCTCCAGCGGCGGCGAGCTGGCCGCCCTTGTTGCACAATCCGCCAAGGCAGATGATGCCGGCAACGACACCGACAGCGGCCTGTACGGCGTCATCCTGCGCTGTCCCGTCACCAGCGACGCATTCAGGGGCCTCGAGCCCTATGTACCTGCACCTCTGCGTCCGTTGCACACGAGTGCCGTCAACATGGCCTTTGAGTCGAGCCTCCTGGGGCCTATGCACCGCCTTGTGCCGCGAGATGGGTTGGAGCGCATGCCTCTGGAGGCGCCGGCAGCCGTGCTGCAAAGGCTTCCGCGCCACTGGATCCAGGTGTGCACCAACGACATGCTGTACTCGGACGGCGTCTGCTACGCCAAGGCCCTGGAGACCGCCGGCGTGCCTGTACAGGTTCAGGTCCTCTGTGGGTTTCCGCACACCTTCTGGCTGAGGACACCCTGGATGTCGCATGCCTTGGAAGCAGAGAAGGCCATGCTGGAGGGGCTGTCATGGGTGGCAGGCGGATGAAAAATTGGGACGGGGAAGGGATGGGTAGGGGTTGGGAAACAGGCGCTGATGCGTCTGCAGGAGGCTTTTTGACATTGATATGCTTTTGATTGTTGTTGCTGTTTCGTCCGCTCTTGCTTCTATTTTCCCTCACGGGGGCTCGGACGGGCCGGATGGTTCATCCTGATTCGCGTCTTTGATAGATGGCGTTGCATCTGCTATAACAGTAGCGAGACAACGGCCATACAATATAGAACCGGCGTTCAGACCGATCAACAGGCATGCGGACGTAGCAAAGTAATATACCTGCCACGGCAGAAATATGATAAAATCAACGAAGGAAGGGGTGCAAAGTCTCCTATTGCTCCTTTGCCTGCTTCTTCGAAATTTACACGACTGCTACAGTACAAAAAGGGGGACAAAAGGGACAAGACTGCGATGTTGCCATACCGATGCGAACGATGCTCTATAGCATGGACAGGTCGCCGAATTTCTCCTGCAGAGGATGTCAGCACTGCACGGCACGGATATGGGTGCAAAGGCGGACTGACCTTGTAGCCGGGGACGGCCCAGCGGCCCTTGGAGACGAGCTTGGCGGTCTTCTCGTCAATGGACGACTCGGCAGCGGCGACGTCGTCGACGGTGAGGTCGGCAAACGGGCGGGCCTCGTCAATGTTCTGGAGCGTCTTGGCGAGGTCCTTGAGCTCGAGGTCGACCTTTTCCTTGGTGGCCTCGGCGTTGCGGATGGCCTCGACCTCAAAGGCGGCAATGGCCTTGAGCTGGCGGCTGACATCGTACGTGGCCGGCTTGAAGGCGGCGAAGCGCTTCTCGATCTCGTCCACGACGGCCGTGTTCTTCAGCACGCTGCGGTAGTGGGCAAAGTCGACCGTCGTCGGCTGCTCGGACAGCGTCAGCACCTTGCGCCGCACATCGTCGCTGCGCTTCTTGAACGCCTGCAGCGAGGACACCGTCTGGCCGCGCAGGCCGAGCGACGTCGTCACCTTGGCCCAGTCGAGCTTGAGGGCGGCGGATTTCTGCAGACGACACGAAATTAGCTCATCTGCGTGGTTGTGTGCTTCGGTTGGCATATCGCCCTGTCGTCTTATGGGCTCCCACGACCGGCGAGCAGAGGAAAACACGGCGTCTAGCACTCACAGCGGCCATGATGATGTCGTCTGGATTGCTAATTGCAACAGAGGGCGGTCTTGGTGGCGGGAAGAGGAGGTTTTGCTAGAGGAGAAAGTTTGGCCAAAACAGCGATTCGCGGGCCGGAAGCCAGTTTTCTGGGTAGTTCGGAAAAGCTAGGACACACAAAGACCCCAATTCACAATGTCACGTGACCAACCCGTCCTGCTTCAGCCTTTCGACCCTGCTCCAGACAAAGGCGGAAGCAGCCGGCTCGCGTCTCTCGATCGAGGAGCACCATTCAGACATGCCAATTGGCACAACAGATGGACCGCGCTGCAGCCAGGGCCGGTCGTGGCTCCGTGTCTGTCCAGCTTCGGTTCGCCGGAAGCGCCCCTTTAGAAGATTCGCACTAGAACAGTTTGCAGCTCCATTGACTTTCGCCTTCTTTCTACGACTACACGTTCATTGTCCACAAATACAGCAATACGACTTTTATTGTGATGAGCTCATTTTTTTGTTTCCGCAGCCGCTGCTCATACTGCTCGCATTGTTGGTCAACGCAAGCGCGACCTTTTATCGTCCTCCCAGGACAGTTCCCCAACGGCCAGGCGGTCTTTAGACGCTCAGCGACATGATCGAGTTGACAATATCATTGTCGTTCTCTTTCAAGGCCTTGATGGCCTTGTTGCGAGACACACCAGCCTGGGTCTGGACCAGCTCAATGTCCTTGTCCTCGATGCCGGTGGCGTCGACCTCCTCCTCGTCATCCTCCTCCTCCTCCTCCTCCTTCTTCTCCTCGCCACCCTCGGCGCTGTGGTCGTGGTCGTGGTCGTGGTCGTGATCGTGGCTGTGGCCAGCGTGGTCGTGGTCGTGGTCGTGGCTGGCCAGCTGCTGGGCAGCCGCAGCCTGGGCCGTGGCATTGAGGTCCTCAACCTTGGCCTCACCGAAGACACTGCAACGTCTGTCAGCCACGCTGTTTTCGTTTTCCTTCTCGTCCACGTTCGCGTTCGCTTTCACGCCGCTCGTCACCCGTCCCTCTGTACTTACATGTAAGTGCCGCTGTTGGGGGACTTGTACACCTCGGGGTTGTTGATCACAAAGAGGACCTATGCGGTCTGTTAGGGACAGGCTGGCGGCCGGCGATGGCGGGCAGCGACTCACGTTCTTGGGCCGGCGGAGGGTCACACGGGTGATGCCCTCAACGCGGATCAGGTGCAGCTTCTCGAGGGCTTTCCGGGCCTTCTTCTCGTTGCGGGAGTGGATGATCTGGGTGGAGCCAGCGGGGGCGGCAACCTCGATCTCCGACTCGGCAGAGCTGTCATCATCCTCCTCCTGCTCCTCGACCTGAACGTTCTTGGTCTCGTCATCCGGGAGCTCCTCGACACGGGGGTTGGCCATTTTGAGCGGTGGTGTTGTCTGCCGACTGAGTGAGGCGCGAGTCAGCAAAGTGAAGAGGGAATTATGGGAACAAAGTGAGGATGCCGGTCACTGCCACAGGCGACATAGTCAAAGCACCCCCGAAAGTCCGGACCTGAGAATACGAAGAGACATACCGTGTGTAAAAAGGGGAGATATGGGTGGTCACGGAGGGGGGAACAGACGTTCGTGTTGGGGTTATGGATTCAGGCTTCCTTCTGCTTCGAACGAAAGAACTTTGCGAGGCGAAAATGAAATGGACATGCCGTAGGGTTTGCCATTGAGCGCGCTAAACCGGTTTTGGCCATGCTGTCTACGTCGCTGCACGGTAACTGGGAGGAGGGGTAATCGGTACTTTCTCTGCTACGGAAATAGTGCAGTGCACGATGTAGCTTTTCTCCACGTGATATGGATCACGAATCCGTGTCAGTGACACAAGAAGGCTTCAACACGCGGACAGGCTGATCGATTGGGAAGCATTGACGGGCAACATAGTCAGAGGAAAGAGCCACAGGCACATAGTCATCGCCCCATGAACGCGTCCCTACGCATACCGGCCTGGTCGCGTACAATGAGAGCAGAAAGAGCGACGGCCATGCGATTGACGTTGGTACGGACCGCAACAATGATAATCCGTGTGGCCAGAATTTCCCGTGTGGCCGCCTTAGGGCAGCGACGAATTTTTTTAGGCGCACCAAATTATCCATTCCGCGAAAGAAAGAAGATATCCGACGCTTGGTTTGCATCTCGAATTTCCATCTTCAACCTAACCATCAGCACAACGTGAGAAGAAACGTGAGTCTATCCCTTCTTTCAGTGGGCTATCAACTGTACGACCACAACGGCGACAACCCCCCAATCGTGAATCGAGTACTTTGGCGACTGACAATTGATATCGCCTCGGTCCCAGCCAGCCTCCTCTTCTTTCAGAACCCGGACAATCATCACAATGGGCGACGCAACAGTTGTCGGATCCAAGTGGCGGCTCGTTGAGCTCGGCCGCGTTGTCCTGCTGCAGGGCAACGGCCCGTACGCCGGCCGTCTGGCCACGATCGTCGAGATCATCGACCACAAGCGGGTGGGTACCTATCCTTGGGAAGGGGGGAGCGGACAGAGCAGACGATGCGGGGATGACGTGGAGGGAGGGCGGAAAGGCAGAACTGCTGTGCGCGGACAAGGACAAGGACATTACTGACGCGGCTTGTGCTCGCCCATTTTTAGGCTCTCGTTGACGGACCTGCGACAGAGGCCAACCCTGGCGGTGTGCCCCGGCAAGCGATCTCCTTCTCGGACGTGCTCCTCACCGGCATAGTGCTGGCCAAGCTGCCCCTTCGTGCGCGGTCTGGTGCGGTCAAGAGCACCTGGGAGGCGGCCAAGGTCGACGAGCAGTGGACGGCAAGCAACTGGTACAAGAAGCGGGTGCAGACCGAGCGGCGGAAGGCCCTGACCGACTTTGACCGCTTCAAGGTCATGCGGTTGAAGAAGCAGCGGCGCTTCGAGGAGGGCAAGGCCCTGGCCAAGATTAAGGCCAGCGCATAGAGGACGTGCCGGAACCTCTTTAGCCTTTTCCCCCCTCTAGCGACCGACGGACCGATAAAAAAACAACCAATAAAGCAAAAGCACCAAAACATCTCGATCATCTGTCGAGAAGAAGAAAAAAAAGGAAACAAATCGCAACACGTCATGCCACACAGCGGACCTCTCTAAGTGCTAGAGAGGGAGAGGTGTGGATGGAGCCATAATCGCAGACAGTTGTGACGTTGGGGGAGAGACGGACAGGGAAGTAGGGAGTGGGATGTCTTGGGCGCGCGTGGCTGGCTGGTATTCTTCTCGGAAAAACGGAAACCTGTGCATCTTCTTCTTTTTTTTTATTCCACGAACAATACAAGGAAAAAAAGTATGATGTCTTGAGGCGGCCTGAAGCCGGAAGAGGTCCTCCGCCACGGGTGCTGGCATCCCCAGGCTTATGTGTACTACTGTTTGTTCGCCTTGATGGAGCGGCTGGGTACTGAGATTGTATGACATCCTGTTACTCGATGACGCCTGCTATATATCTGTTGACTCAATATAACTTTCAAACTCTCGACAAGAACCGGCCAACACAAACAAGCCTGGCGACATACAAATTCATGCTACATACAGCGAGTTCGTTTCCGTTACTTCGTGACCCCGTAATATCCAACCATCTCTGGGTATTGTATGCGACTGACTATACCCTCCGCAAGACATGTATGAAACGGCAGCTGCTCTCCATCAGCGGTAATAGGTGCGCGCAGGCTGGCGGTCGACAATGATCTCCTGCTCTCGCACCTCGTCGTGGCGGCGTCGCGGACGGCTGCGACTGCGTTTCCGCTGGCGCACGTCAATGTCGATCTCGTCGCGAGAGTACTGCCGGTTGTGTCGACGGTTGCGTCGGATGTGCTCAGTCAGCTTCACGAGCTCCTGGACATCGTCCTGTTGTGTGTGAGTATAGGAAAGGAAAGGAGAAGAAAAGAAAAACCCCGAAAAACATACATGGTGTAGGTACTGGAGAACGTAGAAAAAGTAGTCCGTCTCCGTGTACTTGTAGTTGAGGCGCTCAATGGCCTCTCTGTTGACGAGATCCTTGGTGATCTCCGTCCACATGTCGTCGCGCTGAGGCGGACGCACCATGACGCGATCATCGTTGACCTGCTGGATGTCAATCTCGCGGTCACGATGGCGGCCGTTGTCGACGATCTGCACGTTGATGTTGCTGCGGTCACGATCACGGTCACGATCACGGTCACGCCGTCCGGGCGTTGCGTCGTCCTGGCGGTCCGGGATGAAGCGCGTGCGTCTCACGCCATTGTAGCGCTGCCAGGTAACTTCAGCAGCACCACCACCAGCGCCATCCATGCGGACACGCTCTGTGCCGGGCGGCACGTCGACAATGGTCCACTCCTGGGTGGCGCCATGGCGAGCCTCGCCCACACGGCCACGGTCGTCGATGCGCGACTCAATGTAGTCGGCCTCGTCGTCGACCTCGTCAGAGTAGCGCGACGTGCGCGGCGGCGCAGCCGAGTGGGAGCGGTTGGGCCGGCGATCATCATAGTCAATCTCCAGCCGGTTGCGTTCGGTCTGCACGACGAGCTCGCCCCGGGAGCCTCTCTGGCTCTGCGGAGGGGGCGGCCGCGACGAGCGACGTTCGCGCGGCTTCTTCTCGGAAATGTCCACGCGGGTTTCATTGCGCGACGTGAAGACGTCAATGTCCATGTCACGACGACGGGGCGGCTCAGCCTGCGGCAGTGGTGGTGCAGCAATCGGCGCATAGACGACACCTGGACAGGTCAGCAAGACACCAGAGTCAGCAGGACAAGCAGAAGACCACATACCATGATCGACGTCCGTGTAGTGGGTGATGACCTCGCGCTCGACCACGGGGCCGCGGATAACCGGAGGAGCAGCTGGAGGGGGGGGCGAGGGGCTGGGCGAAGGAGCGCGAGACCGAGAGTGCTCGACGATGCGGATGCGGTCTCGCGGCTCGGGCGAGGACGAGGGTGAGCGCTCTCGCTCGCGCTGGACGATGCGGGTGACGACGCGCTCGTCGTCGGGCGAACGATAGCGCTCGCGCTCGCGCTCGCGTTCCGGCACGCGGTCACGGATCTCGATCCGGCTCATCTCACGCTCCGGCGGCGACGGCGAGCGGGACGGCGAGCGTCGGCGGATGATGCGCACAGAGCTCGGCGAGGCTGCTCGTGCTCGTGGCCGCTCGCGCTCAACGGTCTCGACTTCCCGCTGGCGAAGCACCATGGCGCCGTTCTCGACCCGGCGGTCTTCGTGGTATCGCGCAAACGGGTCCCGTTCCCGCTCGCGTGAGCGCTCGCGGACACGCACATCGACCTGGTCGACCTCGCGCATCCGTCCGCCACCACGAGACGGGCTTCGGAACTCCTCGCGACGATCTTCCCGCCGTTCATAGTAGCCTGCCTCGGAACGTGGCCGTGGACGGGACACGGGCGAGAGATACTCGCGGTCCTCGACAAACGTATCCCGGCTGACACGGCTCGACATCTTTGTGACGAGGGACACGAGAGAGGGGACACGAGAAATAGAAGATAAAAGAAAAACGAGAAACGAGAAACGAGAAACGAGAAACGAAAAACGACGAGACGAGTGCGCAGATCCTTCAAGGCCCACAACCAAAAAGAGGCAAGCAAGACGCTGTCTTGGACGATTGTACTGTGAGTACACAGAACGAAGAGAGAATGGGAGAGAAGAGAGTTGCAGGGAAGAAAACAGGCGGACGGCCGGGACAAAAATAGAAAAAAAGCAGGCAGGAGGCAGTGGGAGAGGCGAGGCAAATGATGACAGCGGCTGACCAGTTTGACAGAGGGGCCTCCACCAAGTGGCAGGAGCGGCCTGCTGAATGGATGAGGGGGAGGGGCAGCCGACAGGGCAAGAGCAGAGGGTGGCAGGCCACCCAAGCCAAGCCACTGCGGCGGCTCCGTGCTACTGATCAGAAGCCACGCACCCACATTCTGCCGTCCAGGGCTGATGACGACTTGCCCCGACCCAATTCGTGTCGACCTACGGCAGGAGCAGGACTGCTCTTTCCCTCGCCCGTCGCAGGCCGTCTTACGACGGACAGAAGCCTCCAGCACCTTGTGAGAAGCAACACCCTCCTGCTGCCTGCACTAGCCGGCGAGTGCGCTACTAGCTGCGGGCCGCGAGGGGTGTCTTTCACTCATTAGTGGACGTTTCCAGCGGGATATGCCTAGTGGGGTGTTTCGACTCGCACATTCTGGGCTCTGACGTAACATTGCAGTTGGGTGCGTTGGGTGGGCAGCTGCGGGGCAAGAGCCGCTGTATCAGGCTTTTCGCCCTTTGCAGGACGCCTTGGCTACATTGTGGCATAGCATCACGCCACGTGATTCGCGCAGTCGTTCCTGCCGGGAACGGAACTCATGTGCCCTTTTTTCTTTCTGTTTCTCTGTTTTATTTTTTATTTTTTTATTTTTCTGTTTCGCTGCATCCGTTGCAAGTCGGTTTCATCCTGGTTTTCGTCGCCAGCCGATACTACGCTGACAGATGAAGTAGGCAGGCATGTGTGCGATGGCGTGTCACGACAGCCGCCCAGACGATAACCCGAAATGAACGTCGGCAGGATGCATAATGCACACGGCGAGTGATAGCTCGGCCGCGTCTGATTGGCCGCCTGCGTCATGAGGTCGGTTCAGGCTCTAGCCGCCGTGCGTCTGGTTTTAGCCATGCAGCACGGAACCAGTGGACCAACCAGAGACCGGGTCACGGCCATGGCTGTTGGCGCTGCCATTTCTTCACAGGGCCTGCCTCAGACAGCCTGCTTCTGCCGTTGAACGTGAGAAGTCGCATCTCTTTGACGAATTGCATTTGCACGGATGCGGATGGAGCTCTTTGTTGCCTTTGTTGCCGCCGTCTGCACCTGTTGACGATGTTCTGCAAACGGCCGACAAGGATATATAACCAGACGTGCCTCTCGCTGCTTGAAATGTGTTCTCTCGTCTGTCCGTCAACCATCACTCGTTTTCGTCACTCGTTTGTGTATCCTCACCACCATGAAAGCTCATCTGGTCTCCCTCCTTGCCCTGGCCGCCTATGTAGTGGCACAATCCAGCTACGACTCTTACGCTGATGACGATGATGACTGCAGCGACGAGCCTTTCAGCAGCACCATCTTCCCCTCGGCTGTCAGCGCCCTTTTGACTTCCTCCGACACTCCAACTACAAGCACGCTCTTCGCCACGACCACTACCTCGATCACCAGCTGTGCTGCCACTGTCGTCTCCTGCCCGGCTGAGAGCACCCTTGTTACGGCGACCAGCATCGCCATGGGCACTACTGTGTACCCGGTGACCGTTTCCACGTCGGCCTCTTCAGCTGTAGCCCTGCCGTCATATGCAGCTTCGTCCAAAGTGCTGTCGACACTTTCCGCTACTGCCATATATGTTTCCACTTGGAAGACCACTTCGTCTTCGACGGAACAGCTGGCCAAGACCACCAGCCCCACCACCTCTAATTCGACATATTCGGTACCGACCGCTGTGGTCACGGCTGGTGCTTCTGCCAACTGCGCACTTGGCGTTGTTGGTGTATTCGCGGTTGCAGCAGCAATGGCGGCTCTTGTTTGAGTCGGGGCTTTTACTGCTGCCTGGAAATATGGTCTGGCTGTACAGCATGGCGATGATTGAATGTAGGATTATTCAAAAGTATCTCAGTAAAGTTTGCATCAAGTGCATCAACTGTGGCGTCCTGTCAAGCGCGTATGCAAAAATGAGAACAAGTCGTAAACGACGTCTCTGGGTACTGCCATAGCCCCGAAATCCAATAATGTTGAGCAAAATCGACAACAAAACAAGGCATACGTATCATCGACCCACTTGCAGAGCCGCACTCATCCTTGGTCTGGTTCGTTTTCATACCTCGAAATGGCCCACCGTCGGGCATCAACGTAGGTCCAGACTGAATGGACCTCGCGTCAATGGTAGTGCATAGCCGTAACCTGCCAGACGTCAAGTGTTGGTGAGCCGTCGAACCAGGCCCAGGGCTGTTGTCTCGCCGGCCAGCAAAGCCCGCGCAGTCGCACGGTCCCGCATGCCTGTGGCGCCGATGACGACAAACTGCTGGATGTTTCCGCTGTCGTCCATCACCAGTCGCCCGGTCCGGTTGTCGGTCCATTCGAGTCTGATCTGTTTGGCCTCGGTATCGGCGCCGCTGACGTCGGCCAGGGCCGTGTCGTGGCTCTCGCTGTCGTCTGCCAGCCGCCTCTGTTGCACGACCCGTCGAAGATCGCCAATGACAGCGAGCCGGTTGTGGTAGCGCACCAGCGCACGGCGAAGCGCCCGCACGAAGCCGTAGAGATCAGGTCCAGGCACGCCGCACGCCGTCGGTGCTGCAGCGGTCCCGGTCAGATAACGAGCAGCCAGGCCCGAGAGCGGGATGCAGGACGGCACCGTATGGCGATGGATGCGCAGCGCCTGTTGTTTTTGTTTTTGTTTTTGTTGCTGTCGGCCAGTGTCCCGGTGCAGCAAGACGTAGTACGGCCGAAGGAACTGGGCGCCCATCATGACGTCCAGCCGCAGTCCGAGCACACGGCCGCCGTCGACCGCATTCGGATCGGGGTCGCGCACGCGAAATGCTGTGGCTGATGTCCCGGCGCGATAGAGACACTGCTGCTTGTACGCGGCATGCGACTCGCACAGCGCCAGAAGCCGCTTCCGTGCACTCTGCTCGGCCATGCTGTCCGCTTCGCCAACGGAATGCCCATCGCTCAGCAGCGCCCTCGTCGACCCGGCAGACAAAAGAGTCGAGACATGCACCTGGAGCTGTTTTTGGAGGAGGACAGCTGTGCACGCAGATTAGCAGGCGAGACAAAACAAAAAGACAGACCGTTGCCCGAACAGAAACACGGCACCCACCTCGCTCTCTGAGCTGCTCAATTTCCTCGTCAAGCGTTGCAGACATCGTTGATAGGCCTCGGGCAAAGGATCAAGTTCAGTCGAGACGCGTCGCGTTGGCAGGGCGAGGCCAATGATGACTAAGCAAAATGCAGATGTGATTGGCCAACGGCACTTCAGCCCCGCAAGGCTGGTGATTGATATTTTATATTTTTCGACTTGGCTTCTCTGGAAGCTCTTGCAAACCGGCCATCGGCGACAGGACGGCAACGGGCGCGACCGCACCTCACAAAGCCGACCTCAACCTGCGGCACACGTATCTGCAGAAAGACGACCCCGTCTCGCCGACGCGTCCTGCTTCGAAACCGCAAACATGGTGAGTTTGTCGGACGAGGGCGAATGGTCGAGACTCGAGGTCCAAGAACGCAGGCTGACAGACGGCCGTCCGCACCTCCCGTTCACAGGCGCGCAACGCAGAAAAGGCGCAGTCGATGCTGTACCGCTTCCGGGAGTCCCAGGCGGCCGACCTGGGCATCCTGGATGCGGGGCGCACGCGGCGGCCCAAAGTGATTTCCGAGCAAACGTCCGTGTCGGG
This sequence comes from Grosmannia huntii, assembly GCA_019925595.1. NCBI lineage: Eukaryota > Fungi > Ascomycota > Sordariomycetes > Ophiostomatales > Ophiostomataceae > Grosmannia > Grosmannia huntii. The sequence goes on from JADHKJ010000001.1 coordinate 577,492, forward strand.
CTGCGAGCGATGGCGTGGCCAGGTGCTCAAGGAGATCTCGCGCAAGGTATCGCGGATCCAGGAGTCGACTCTGAGCGACTTCCAGATCCGCGACCTCAACGACGAGATCAACAAGCTGCTGCGCGAGAAACACATGTGGGAGGTGCAGATCCGCAATCTCGGCGGGCCCAACTACGCTCGCCAGGGCACCAAGGAGTACGACGAGGACGGCCGTGAGATCCCGGGCGGCGGTAAAGGCTACCGCTACTTTGGCCGCGCCCGCGAGCTGCCCGGCGTGCGCGAGCTGTTCGAGGCCGCGCGCACCCGCAACAACAAGGACGGCACCGGTGCTGATGACGGCAAGCCGCTCGAGGATCGCGATGACCTACGCAAAAACGTCGACGCTGCCTACTATGGCTACGGCCCGGACGAGGAGGACGACGTCCTGCTCGCGTACGAGACCGGCCGCGAGACAGAGGCCCAGGATCGTCTGGCCGCGGCCGCCAGCTTGGACGCCCCGGACGACGCCGTTCCAACCGCAGACCGAAGGCTACCGCCTGACTGGGAGGCGCTGCCGGGCGACACGGGCGATGGCAAGGTCTGGCTCCTGCCCACGGCCGAGGAGGTCCAACAAGAGCTGCTGGAACGGCGGAAACAGCGGATTCTGCAGCAGCTATGACGAACCTCTGTCTTCTCTCCTTCCCTGCCTTTCCTTCTTTTCTTTGGTTTCTGTCCAAGGGCGCTGGATCTAGCGAGTACTTGTTTTGTATGCAACCCGAAATTTGTATTTGCCGTCTACAACTTCTGCTAATGATCTCCATGATATGTATATATAAAGCCCAATTCATTCCTGCAACCCTTCAACAGTGCTGTCCCCAGTTGTCCTTGATCCAGCCGTTGAAATAGTCTGTGAACTTGCCCTCGAGGTACGTCTCCGTATCAGCCTCGGTGTAGTGCTTGGAACTGCCGGCAGTGCTGTCATCGCCCGCAATCGCCAGCGCCTGCAGGACGAACTTGCCAACAAAGTCGAAGAACACGAGATCGACCGTCTCGGGCTCGCCTTCGGTCGGGAATGCGGCCTTGGCCTGGATGCAGTTGGGGACAGGATGGAACGGCAGCGGCGTGTGGATGGCATCGTCGCCGTCGGTGCCTGCGTCATCCCACGTCGTATAGCCAGCCACGAGACGCGGATAGGACTCTTCGCCCCCGAGGAACTTCTGCCGGTCGGCCGCATCCTCGTCGACAACCGCCGCAGGCCGGCTGCCCTTCATCGAGTACTGCTCCGGCACGTTGAGCTCGCGCCAGTTCAGGCCGGCGTCCCCGGTCTTCCCAGCCAGGATGCGGTCCTGTCTGTTGAGAATTCCCAGTACCTGTTTGGCCAGCGCATACGGCACATCGGGGATGAAGTAGATCAGGTTCACAAACGGCGACACGATGAATGTCGTGTCCCGCGTAAAGGCACCCCTGAAGATATCGAAGCGTATGGCACCCGTGTTGGTCAGCACCAGTCGTGGCACATGTGCCCGGTCTGGCCGTACAATAGCCTCCGGCAGCACACTTTCGCGCAGCAGCGTGTACACGCTGTCCGGACTGGTGTGTGGCCGGCGCTGCATCCAGTAGTTCTTGGGAGCGCAGCCGAAGCGGCTGTCGAGCTGCAAGTCTGCGCGGGCGTCGGTAATGAAGGCGCTGACGTTGAGGCCATGCTCTGTCGGAAACGTCGAGGCGTTGAGGCCGCTGTGGTAGTAGAGCCCCAGCAGGTTGTTGTCAACGTAGCGGCGCTGGAACGTTGCCGGAGCCGAAGAGGTCTGCTGCACACCGCTCACAGACATCCAGCCAATCGTCTCAAAGTAGCGGCCGCTCGCAATGGCGAGCGCGTTGTCGTCGAACCGGACGGTATCGCGGACGTGGGCGTGGCCACCAAAGATGGCAATGGGCGTGTCGGGGTTCTGTGCCCGGATGGCTTCGTATATGACCTGCAGCTCGTTCATCCGCACGCCGACGTGGCCGATGACCACAAACAGCTCGGCGGGCTCGTCACGGATGGCCTGTTGGAACCAAGGCTCGCGCACGGTCTGGCGCACCGGCTGCACCACCGTGTTGTTGGCATTGCCCGTGAAGTCGAAAAGGAAGCCGAAGGCGACCACGTTGATCTTGCGGTTCTTGGTCTGGAAGGCACGGTATCGCTGCGGCGACATGGCCTGCAGCTTGCCCGTCGCAGGGTCGATGTAGTCCAGATTCGATGCCAGGTATTTGCCGCTGAAGTTGGGCACCGTCTGCTCGTGTTCGCGGTCGGCCGTGTCCGCTTGGTACAGCTCGTGGTTGCCCGTGCAGATGATGTCTATGTTCTGCTGTTTGAAAATGTCGTATGTGTACTGGCCCTTTGGCTGGGAGCCATCGTAAAGGCCGTTGCCCTCGACTCGGTCGCCCGTGTCGACGAGCAGCAGGTCGACTCCCTCCTGGTCGGCGCGGCGTCGGAGGTGCTCAGCGAAGGAGACATAGTCACCCCAGTCAGCCGAGTACTGAGACCTGTGATGATCCGCAGATTAGCACACAGAAGCACAGATTCAACACGGCATGGCAGCCTTACTCCTGCAAATGTCCGCCGTGCCAGCCATGGGTATCCTGGTGTCGGAAAAGCGAGCAAGCGAGGTCAGACAGAGCGATCGGACAGGATCCCAAACCAAGACAGCAGAAAACGTACAGTTGTGTGCAGGAAATTGATATCGCCCCATTGCAGCGGCCTCATTGGCGCTGGAACTGGGAAAGCAGCACTCGGCTGCATAGCTTGAGCCAGAGGAACAAAGACCGCCAGTCCGACTGCCACGGCAGATGCCGCCGCTTTAGAAAAGTCCATGGCAGTATCGGTGAACAAGAATCCCGCCTCTATCTATATGTCGGTGAACAGGTAGCCAAAGCCAAGGTAAAGGCGGAAAAGGCAACCAGATTTCACGTCGCCAGGGAAAGCACCAAAGAGGTGACTAAACTCGCATAGGCTGTTATGCGTATGTACTATGTATGGCTGCGGCAGCCTTTCCGAATTTGCAATAGCTCTGCTGACGTAATGCTTGTACAAGGATCTGCACGACATACAACGACCGACAAAAATTATGTCTACAAACTCACTTGGATACATAATCCACAAAATGGAGTACGTGGCTGTGAAAACTGGGCAAGTCCGAGTATTTCTTACTAACGTCGGACCGATCACAGATGAAGACGTGTCATACGGCATGCTAATCCGGTGAAGCTTATTTAGACCTGAAACCGGATACAGAACAGGTCTAACATGCATGACATTGGCCATGCAAAAAGTATCACCAGGCACAATATGACTGTAACATGATTGTAGTATTGATTGCCCAGACGCGGGATCGAACCGCGGACCTCCTGCTTACTAGGCAGGCGCAGCTACCACTGTGCTACCCGGGCTATGGGATTGTGATGTGCGAACAAGAGGAATCAGAGTACAGGTAAACCGTCTCGAAGTGTTCAAGGTGGGTATCTTTAGGCTCGAAAAGGCGATAAATAACAGGGAACAGAGTACGGAGGACTTGCTCAGTAATACAACCAAAAGTTCTTGGTAGATAAACTTTAAAACGGTCCGGTTTAAGACGGGTTTTGTTGAGTAAAGAACTCATGCGGTAAACTCGTATTATGGGGAGGCAAAAAGATGAAGCTTGACACTGCCCAGACGCGGGATCGAACCGCGGACCTCCTGCTTACTAGGCAGGCGCAGCTACCACTGTGCTACCCGGGCTGTGATTTTGCAATGTGCGTCCAGGGAGTAATAGAGCATAGGAATCTGACTCCGTGGACTGTCTTAATCTATGCGAGTGGTGAATTTAAGCGTAGAAAACGGGCTGCCAGCATAAAGTATTTTCTAGGTGCCGTGCCTATATGTAGGGCTTTGGTCAAGCCACTCTTAAAACAGATTCCTGCGTCGTCGGTTATTTTGCCAGAGATACGGGTATTACTCTGGTCGGATCGTCATAGCCGCTCAGCTTTCAGATTCATCCGCCAACCAGGTATATCATATGATGTGGGACCATGAACAGCAAACAAGTAGTCAGTAAAACAGCACGTAATTTCGGTATATGGTACGAAGTACTCCCTACAAGCTGGTTAATTTCTGTGATCATTGAAATATACGCGAAATTGCTATATATTTCGAGACTCGTATTTTTTTGTATGCCTACACGTGATCCGGGAATACATAGTGTCTGGTAAAGAGATACTAAAAAATACAATACAAACTTCTACGACGAAACATTCTTGTTGCTTTTTCGAAATAGACACTCGTGGTAAGGCCCATATGATGGGCAAAAAAAGAAAATCAAATTTTACATTGCCCAGACGCGGGATCGAACCGCGGACCTCCTGCTTACTAGGCAGGCGCAGCTACCACTGTGCTACCCGGGCTCGTTGATATTGTTTACGTCCTAGCGGTGTAGATATAGTCAGGTCTGATGAATAATCACAGCCATGTCTAAGTATGAAGTTCTAGCCTCCTGTGCATCGTGCTTGTTACGAAGCATGCAAAATGCGTCTTAGAACCGCATTTATCTGTAGTTCGCATGTTTACTTAATCATTGTTAATGGACAATAATATCGCTTTGAAAGATGCATGAGCCATAGTAAAAGAAACAAAATAACGTCAGAACAAGTAAACAGACATGCCAATCCCAATCTATTGTTTCAAATGCCAAGCAAAAATCTTTTGGAAAGCCTCCTTCCCGTTTTCCATAATGGTGTCACCGTGACATGGGATCAAGATGTCAAACTCCCAGTTGTCGATTAGCTGTATCGCCTCGTTGAAACGGGCGCGGTTGCGAGAGCTGACCGCATACCAGTTGAAGCGCTGTCCTGCCAGAGGTGAGCCGGTCGTGGTCATCAACCGATAGAATATGCGGTTGATGACATTTGGATGCTCCACATTATGCCGTGTTTCTGTATCAGTGCGCGAGTACTGCTCGGTGGCCGGAAGATTCATCATCAGGTCGGCTTCGATGAGAACCCGGTCAGGCTTGTACAGAAGAATGATCTCTTTGTTCGGGTGGACGTCGTTGTACACGACGGAGAAGTCGGCGTCAAAATCGGGCGCAATCGAGATAGGCTTCTGCATTGACTGCCCGTCGGCAAGAACGGCAAAGAACTTGTCATCGACGCTGATCTTGGGGTCGCTGCCGTTGGTGGCAGCTCGCTTTTCCGGCAGTCCGGCAGGCCCAATGATGCGTGCCTCTGGGTATTCCTTTACCCACTCGGATATGAAAATGTGGTGCTCTATGTCACCGGCAACGATGTACTTGACACCATGGCCGCCGCCAAGGCGCTGAACCACGGCGATTGCTTCTGGCGTCAACGCCACAGGTGAAAAGAGCAACACGCCGCCGCTGGAGAGTCGCACTGGTCGGTTGGTCAGCTACGAGACCGAAACACTGCGAAAATAAGGCTGCTCACCAACTGTGCCTCTGCCTCCGAAATAGATCACGCCATGACGTAAGAACGGCACGGACAATGTCGTTATATTGGGTGTGATGTCCCGAACAACGAGAACGTCTGACGGATTTGCCGGGATGAGTTTGGACGACATTGCGAACGATCTTGTCGCAGTTTGTGGACTGTGCGATGGCTTGGTCAAGAATCTTCCTGTATGGAAGCGCGGCGTGGGTATTTCTAGGGTCCTGGTATGTGCAAGACGCTCTGTTTTCTGGCCGGAAAGTGTGGTGAAACTGCGGCTGGCGTAATGGGTACGTATTAGCGAGGTGCTGGAGAGGTGTTCGGCGCAAGTGAGGCTGTATTTTATACAATAGCGATAATCATGACAGCGAAGCATTTGAGGCAACTGATGTCCCGCAGACGAAAAATTAGCCGGTATTGTCACGAGCCCGATTGCAAGACTATCTGTGACGCCATTGCGCTGGTTGAGACAAGGGGGGATTACTAATTGCCAAGCTCTACGGAGTACGGTACAGCGATATTTGGAATCAATTTGGCTACTATGCATGACCAGCATTCAAAACCAAAGAGTCTACCCTGAATGTCACTCAGGTCCGGATTTTTGCATTCGGAACTGGGTTAAAGCTATCTTGGCATCGTACGTCCTCTTGCTTTCCGAGGCCAGTGAGGAGATGTCACCGCACGCAATTGCTTTTGTAGTATAAAGGGCCAAGCATACGCTAGACCGGCTGGTAGAAAAGCTCTACTGCTTTTATTTGTCTGCGGAAGATAAGCGTCGTTTCAAAGTTCTTCCACGAAGCTAATGACTCTTCAACCGATTGCGAATTTTTGGCATACATAGTACGAGTCCGGAGTACTCCGTACTCCGTACGATCTTTTGGAATCAATGTGCTGTTGCTCCGCAAACATCCTCGTATTATAATGTGATCCGCCCGCTCGGAGCAAGGTTATGCCAGATCCGTGACGTCCTTTTAAATCAATCAGACGGAGTATTTACTCCGAGCAAAATGCCTTTTCAGGCCGAGGTTTTACAATAGCCGATAGCCGGTGCGCGATACTTCGTACGGAGTATACGGAGTAGAGTACGGAGTACTTCGTGTGGTACGGGGTATATTGCAGGGAAACTCCCAGGACTTACGTCGTACATACGACGTAGACAAAGCGCCGAAAGGCCAGCAAGTGCAAAACCGGGCGAGAAGAATTACGTTAGGCTACATCTCTTACTATGTAGTAAATAGGCAGCCACCCAATCGCACGACATTACTACTCTGTAGACAACAGTGATTATTTCGCCGAATTCCGTCTTCTTTTGCCTATCACTAGCCCACACGCACTCTTAGTAGAGCTAGAACACACAATGGACCACGATATTGTGTCGCAGTTGACTGCTTCAGTGAGAAATCCCCCTTGCAGCAAAGACGCTAGAAGAAATATAGTGGGTCCAGCCTGGCAACGCGCTTTTTAGCGTTTCCATTAACAAGAAACGATACATATGTACTCCGTGGTATGTGATAAAAGCCAGGTTGATATATCTCCATGGGATATGATTTGCACAGTCCTCAACTTGCGCACATAAGTCCAAGCTTGAGGTATGGCAGGAGGGTGCCCAATGAGTGCGTCGTGCCAAATTGCCTTCTCCTGCAGCCATGTTGACCGCTCGTCCGTTATGAGTACTGTATCTTAGGATGATTGCGCCAGCAGATGGGATGTTGGGTTGCTTGCTCCGGCCACTCTCGTCTTTGCAACGGCCCTCTCGGGGCAAGTGGTAAGGTATCATTATATCCTCGCGTCTCCGCAATAGTCGACACAAAATCTCGCCCCAAGGCTGTTTACGTCGTAGCTTTCTATACCTGCATAGTATGGCCGCGACAGGATCGCATAGATTGACGTCTTTGCCTGCGTACAAGATGTCCTCAATTGTTTTGTCGATCAATCTGTCAGAAACAAAAATATAGGTAGCGTTTCAAAGCGCGCAGACGTCCCGGTTGACTTATCTTCAAAAATCAGTCCAATATATACGTCAGACTATTTGCGCCCGTATCTACAGATCAGTGCCTTGTATGGAGATGGGATAATGTCCCAAACTCCTCTGAGAATCAGCCACGTATGAGGACTCCTACAAATTGTGTACCCCTTTAATCAGGTAATCCCGACTCGTCACCTGGCGTGTTATCTATCGAGTTTCGGTCCCTAAATATGTAGCAGTGTTGGACGTCAACCGAACTTGGCTTGGGTCTTGGATTATCAAGGCCATGGCCGAGGTACATTTGCAAGAACGGGCTCTTCCGCCTGCTCGGGAGTATGATACGAGTAAAAATTTGGGGAAGATTCAACGAGACTAAACTAATACCACAAATCGATATTACTAAAAAGTACTGGACCATGGGGCCGGTAACCATAAACTCGCCGTCCAACAGCACAGTTAGAAGTTCGCCACGGTTGTGTAGCATGGGTCGCCATATGTGACAGGCTGTCAACGATTCAACGGTGTTGGCTTGTGTGACGTGCAAAACTAGACATGCTAGCGCGATATCTCTGCGCGGACTTGTGTCAGTATCTGGTTGATAGGATGAATTCTAGGCACTGCGTGCAGAAGAATCCGCATTGCTAGCACGCAGCTATAAGCTAAGGCCACACTTGATTTTATTGCTACGGAGCATATACCGTTCTCTGATCTTACGTGCATCGTATATTGCAATGGTCACCTTGGTAGGGGAAGCGGAATACCCTCTGGCGAAGCGAGAAGAATATTGCTTCAGCCTTGTTAAGTCCGTCTTAGTCGATGCGCAAGGGAGGCTTGCAGATCAAGTGGCTGCTTGGCGCTTTCTTCCAGTACGACGTAAGATGGGCGGTAGTGTGGGTCATCATTATCGTAATGCGGACGTGATCGGTCATGCTCGCCCGCTATACGAGTACGAGCGGCAGGACGACAGATGGAGAGAAACGGCCAGCGCTGACAGGAGCAGGTCGCAGGAGGAGGGGGGCAGGTGATGTGTTTCTGTGGGAAGGGTGGTGGCTTGCAGAAAGTGTCCTAAGAACATCTTGCATGGCCCCTATGCTAAGTCTTTTACTCATTGGCCAAGTCTTCAAGAGGGGAAAGTGGGCGTGTATTATGACGTTGAGATAGCTTACAGATGCATCTTACGACGTAGAGACAAGGGTAAGTAAGATACGGTACGATCAGGGTTACACACAGAAAGAAACTGTACGAGTAGTCTAGAGCAACAACGGGATCATCAGGTTTATAGTAAGCTACATGGAGCAAGAAAGATGGCGTGTATCGCGAGAATTGGTAACTAAATTTGGTGCAACCTCCGGGAAAGGGGGCGACTGGAAGGGGTTGGCTGAACGAATTGTGCTGTTTACTATGTAGTTTGTAGTTTAGCCTGCGCTCTTTTATAGCCATACAGGCGATCGACCAGGAAGATGCAAACGGTAGACAGCGGCTGGCGGCTCAGAGGCCACTCACGGGTTCTGTTTCGAGAAGCCAGCTCCAACGCGGCGGAGACCCCTCATTCTCCCTGCCGTTTCGTGAGCTGCGCCCCGCCAAAGGCACAGGCCCACATCCTATTATGAACTAGTGAACAATACGATGGATCACGGCTGAACCGGAAGGCACGCACCCAGAACAACTGCTGAGTGTTCCTTGCTGTCTTCGCTTCCTCTCAACACGTCTAGTGCTCTCTCACTGGTAGGCGAGCGGGCTAGCGAGCCGTTCCTCGTACATAGTTGGAGAAGCTCTTATCGCCTTGGTGTTTCCTCTACTGTTCCTTTTTCCTGACCGTTTTCTTCTTTTCTTCCTTTTCCGTCGTCATCCTAGATAGCGTCAAACACGTTGAAGAATGGTTGTGGCAGAGCTAACATTGTTGCAATACGTCGTAGATCGTGTGCATCGGACATGGTGGCCCACTCGCACGTTATCCAAGTCTTCCGAGTTTTCATATCTTGGCATACAGAGCATCTTACTGTAAGATACGCACAACACGGCCTGCTAACCCCAGTCTGCTTTTAACTTTGCAGGTCTTGGCTGCCGCGGCTGACCTGGTGCAGATCCGGCAACCCGCCACATATATGTGTACAGGGATTTTCCTGGTTTCGACACTGCACTCCAATGCTTGAACTAATGCAGCTTGAGCCAGTGTGGCCAATGGAAATGTGCCAATCTGGAGCTTGGCACAATTGTAGCAGCTGCGGCAGACTTGTGCTCCTTTTATTTGCCTCGTCATTACGAGGTAGTAAAAAGAGGAATCGAGCTTGGAGCTTACCTCCACACACTCCGTGCTCTGCCAGCGAAGCAGGCCGTGTGCCTCATTCACTTCTTGCAGCTTGCCCGAATAGGTAAAGCCAGGTCATTCGCCGTAGCGATTCCTCTGGACTGAGTGCTCGTATATCGTGGTTTGCATCTCCGATACAAACTAGCATACATCGACCAGATATTTTCTTCCGTATCATAAGCAGTCCCATCCTTGCCCAACTAATATGCTAGGGAGGATTAACAGACGCAACCTGCAACCTGCAACCTGCAACACCTGCAGCTCTTGCAGCTCTCCTTCGCCTTGGTCTAAGCCCCTGCTGTGATTCACCGGAGACTGGTCCCAGCCGCCAGCTATTCCCTTCATCGTATTGTACGGAGTACTCGCAGTACGGAGTATCGTATCTACGACGTAAACTGACATACTACAGAACCCCGTAGTCTGCCCCTGCCTTTCGCTTCCTGCGTCAGCCCTTTCTTTCCCACAACATATCAAACAATGCCGCCCCCTTTCATGAGCACTAGCCAATTGGGGACTGAAAGCTCGAGGCTGCTACCAGCAGAGCAATCGATCGTCCAGACTTGCTTTTCCGCCCACAAACATCCGAGATTGTTTGCAAGTGTGCATGTCTCAGGAGACAATAGCGGGACATGCGAATAGTATGTCCTCCATACTGTAGTGTTTTATGAATCGCTGGCGCGTGGCATGGGAGAGAAAAAAGCCTACGGAGTAGATGCAAGCTGCCCCGCTCCCCATCCACGGGATCCTTGCGTATCAAAACACATTTTACCCATTTTCCACTACCCCCACCCCTTGTCGAACCTCCTTGCGTTCTATTCATTACTACTCCGTATGTACATAGTGTACTGCGTACGACGTACAGTCCCTGGCCCTCTCTTTCTTGCCTCTTTCTTGCGGGCCAAATGTGCAAGGAAAGTGGGAGTAGAGGCGAAAGACAGCAAAGATCGCCGAGCCAACAGGGTCGCCATATGCTGTCAGCTCAACAGCTATTTTCAATATAGATGGCTGAATGGCGACATAAGAGAGCAAAAGGGATAATAGCCAAGAACAAGCAAGGGAGATTGGCCAAAACGACAATGGAAAGAACGACCGCCACTAGCTTACTAGGCCTTAACGTTGGCCTTCTCGTTTTAGTATGCACGCCATTTGGCTTCTCCTCCCTTCTTTCTTTGATTCCTTGATTCGTAAGTAAACGCCCCATGGCATAAAACGCACATCCACGCCATCGTCACTTACTATGTACGGAATATGTACCCCCACTCCGTGTTTTGCGCGACTACTCGATACCAAACCGCTACGTTAGCCTGTCTGCTTCCTACTGTCAGTCCAGCATTGAGTTTCACCTCGCCTGCGTCCAAGTACGAAAAGTGGCATGGACCGAAAAGGAGGATGTCTTATTCGCAATCAGTGTCGACAACGGGCCTCGTGATGATCATGGCAGGGAACTAGCTGAGTTTGGGACACGGGCAAGTGGAGAGAAAGTCAGTGAGCCCGGAGAGGCGAGATGTCGGTCCAATCAACAGGCACCCCATGTCATCCCAGAACCGCAACGCTTTGCGCGTATTGCAGCTGTGGTTGTGTAAGTCGGCAGTCTGTTGGCCACCCTTGCCACAGCTTCACCCTGCCTTGCTTTGTCGACGATGGGAGAGCGAGCAGCCTGTCGAAAGCGGGTCTCTAACCGGAGAAAGGCGAACGGCTCTCGTTTGATACGACACTATTCGCTCCAGGCTGTCTCTTGCCAACCTCAAAGATATTGTTAGGATGCAGTAGTGCCAATGCACGAGCAATGGCATTGTGACGATGTCGGTGACCTGCAGCGGAGATGACGATCAAGGCGAGACAGGAACGGAAGACTAGCCGCAACTGCTGGATCAGAGAAAAGATCGGTCGAAGCAGACTAACGCATCGCGGCCTGTTGTTGGAGGCGAAAGTCCATCGAGATGGGGTGTCATCTGCCAACAGCCTCAGTCCGACCAGTCGTGGTTCTAGTCCCAGCGGATGTTCCTTGACGCATTCCTAGGTATCCATATATTTAGCTGCCTGCATCTGTCTTGTATCGTTCGTCTTCACCTCTGTTCTCTGTCCTTCTCTTTTGTCTTCATTCGATCTCGCCTGCTTTCTTCTTCCTCTCGAGCCGTCCTCCTACACCTGCACCTGCACTTACCTTCTTCACTACCCACACACTCTTGCATCGACATCCACATGCACCTTCACGCCCCAGGCTAGGTGTTCTCCTAGTACACCTCAACCCACACCTACATATCACAATATTCTATTTAGTCTCCTTGGCCCCCCCTTCCGGAGAATCTTCCCACCCTCAAGCTCATTGCTCTGCATCTTCACTTCTCCCTTTCTACACAAGCTACAACAGGGACGATATACCGCCGTTGGTAGTGGCAACGTCAAGCAGCACAACCCTCCTCACTGCGAGATGGGCCTCCACGTAACCCCACATGGCACTTTCTACGTTCAGCGCAGTTTGCGCACCGGCGAAGTCATGCAAGTGTTGCCTGTTCGGCGACCGGAAACACCCAGCCACCTGCCTTCTGTCGACTCCCTGGGGATCACTGACAACTTCATTGAGCGCCGCCGCGCCTCCATCGCCGCAACCAATGCCCAGGCCTCGCGCTCCCAGGACTCTCTGCAGCGCGAGCTTGCCTCTGCCGGCGGAGAGCGCCTCTTGGAGACAGGTAAGGCGGTGTTGGCGCAGCGGGACGGTGGCTCTGTTGAGATGAACATGGGCAATGGCCATGCCAGAGGAAACGAGGCTTGCGGGACAAATCCTGCCCCTGGAGCACACCCTGTCACTGGCACGTCTACGTCTGTTTCTGCTGTCTCTTCACGGTCGGCTCGCGGTAGCAGCAGCAGCAGTAGAAGCAGCTTTCACCATCACCGCCACCACCACCAAGTGAACACCGACCCCCATCATCCAGAGATGGTTTTGTCCCCGCCGCCAAAGGCAACGGTACCGCACGTGCTTCCGGTCCGTCCCTGGCCTGAAGCGCTGTAGGTTGCATGTCTTGGTAGCGGACGGCAGAAGAGGGGGGGACGCTTAGCTAACTTTTTCTTCTCCCCCTCGGCGTCCGCAGACCTCAGAGAGAGCCAGTCAGTCTTCCGTCGCTTCGCGAGATGGATTCGGCCAGAGTTCTGAGCCAGGACGGACCATATGAGCACTACGAGCAGTACAACCATAATCAACAGCAACATCAATAACAGCAACAGCTTCCACAGCACCGACAACCTCGTCCCGGGCGACACAACCCCACCATCACCACGGCGCGCAGTGCAGTTATGCAGGCCAGTACATCACGCACAGCGGCAGTCATCGCTACAGCAGTCGCAGCCGCAGCAGCAGCACGAGCAGCCACAGCAACAGCGCTAGCAGCACGAGCACAACAGTCTTTTCCCCCCTGCAAAGCTGCCACCCCAACAGCAGCAGCAGCAGTGGAAGTGCCAACATCGACATGGCTCCGGCAGCCCCTGCGGCTTTCCGCTCTCAGCAGCAGCAAAGCACAGATAGGCTGTAGGTACATCAGAGGGAGTGGTGGCGGCGATCCGTCCACATCTGTCCCAGTACCCATGCCATACCTACCCACTTGATCTCCTCGGGTTGGTCGCGGTTGCTTACCATCTTCCTTCGCTTGTCTTGTTTGTAGGCCCAGCCACGTTGCCACAGGCCGGGATTATTTTCCTACCACTACCACCGCAGCATCGCTACGGACACCCTCCACATCCGGGTCCCGTAAAAACAAGACTGTCTGGAATATACGCACGCTGCAACCACGGAAGAGGAGGACGAGAAGGGCTACAGGTGGCGGCCGCGACGACGACGACGACGACTATGATTATGACGAACCACAAGAGGTCGAACGCATGTAGAGACACATGTGAATAGAGACAGCGACAGCGAATAATGAAACGGGTCATTTCTTTTTTCAGAGATGTGGGCGGGTCTTGGAAGCAGCTTGTTCCTTTTCACAATGCGTCTGGATGACTGGCCGGATTTCACCATCCTTTTCCTTGCTATTTTTGTGTTAATTCCTTTTTCCTATTACCCCTGTCTGCCCTGTCTTGGTTGCTTGGAACCGGCAGCTGGACATAGTGACAGAATATTGCTTTTTACAAGCCCAAGAGCCGAAACTTGGCGGTAATTTTTATTCTTCAAGGGTTGTACTCCGTAGCGCGATGGCGTCTTTGTTTCCTTTTCGCAATACTGGTCCTGTCCTCCGTACTCCGTACAAATTCAGTTTTGATACGTTGGCGACGGGACTATGGGCTATAGATGCCGTGGTATAGAACGGCGCAAGAGCTAAGGCACAATCCATGCAGCTGGAGAGATCCTGGCAGCATCTGACTACGTCGTATTGTACTGTAGCGGCCGGAGATTTGGGCGGAGTGAAGAGCGTGGCATACGACGTACGATGTACTACGTAGGTTCAGATCTGATTGGCTAGACCCGTACGGAGTATTATGCGTGAGAAGATCTGATCTTTCCACGAGCGGCGCAACAATTACCAGAAACATGTTTAGTACGGAGTATGTGATGTAGCTTACGTAGGAGTTGCCCAATAGTAGACCGAGGGATAGCATGCTTTGTGTTTTGGCGGGTCATTTTCACCACTTTCCTGATTCTTCTTGTTTTCGATTTTGCCTTTAATGCTGCCTTTTGCCAGTTTGCCCCCTTTATGCCGCAGGCGCATATGCGTATGGCCGGCGGACGTGCAAGAGCCAGGAGCCGTTTTCAGCTTGGGTTCGAGGCGCCCGAGCTCAAGCGACAGATCACATTTGTCGCGAGTCATTTGCCCCAACAGGCCAAAGAGGGAAAAAAGAAAGAAAAACCTATTGTGGCACGTTGGATGTGCTCGTATTTCTGTCTCCTGCCAGCTTCGTTTGTTGATGTAGTGTCGCGTTCTATCCTCTTCGCATCTGCTACTTTGGATCTTGCATGGGGACGAAGCGACGACAGACAGACATGCGGCTCTGCACCACTGCCAGGGCTGTGGGCGGAAGCCTGGCTCGTAAGGCGTTACCCGCCGCAGCCGTTTCATGCGGTTTCCGCTATCAGTCTTCCGCCTTGGCCATCTGGACAGTTTCGTGATGCTCCGTTTCCCTCGCCGGGGAATGAAACCCTGACGTCGTGCATTGCCAGCCATTTGCTGATGCAAAGGTCGTACGACATCTTGGCCTCGTAAGATGCATGCATTGGCGTGTGGACAGGACGGCTGAAGAGGCCTAGTACATCTGGCGTTCGAACATGACGCTTTCCCCTTCTCGTGCGGAAGCGTGGAGTACGATACAAGCACATGCTGAGTGTGTTTCTGGCACGCGGGAATTGCACTTGGCGTCGTCCGGACAGAGCTACAAGCCGAGGAGAACAGCCGTCAGGATTGGCAGAAAGCCGAGGCCGAGGTGCCTGAACTAGGAATCTTAGGTGCAGGAGGAGGCTAAAACGAAGGTCCCTTGGCTAGACCACAAAAGAAAAGCAGTATAGCGATTGTCTTCTATCATACAGAGGATGTACAGTCTAGACACAGAAATTCGGCAGTCGTCTCTTGTCTCTCTTCTCTCTTCTCTCTTTTTCCACCCAGTGAGCCAGCCTCCTGCGTCTATGACCTTGTGCTGACCAGACGCCATGCCTTCAAGGGCAGGGCCTGCAGACGCAAAACTTGGGGCCGGATAAAGGCCACAAAGGTGATGGTTCCGACGAGGACGCAGATGATGTTGACAATATAGTATCCGTCGCGCTGCATCTCGCAGGAGCCGAAGCCGGCCAGACAGCGCTCCTTCTCGGCCTGGACGGAGCAGGAAAACGGCTCGGTCACGATGGGGCCGTTGAGCGTGACGCCAGGGTTGGACGAGGTCGGGATGCAGGTGGCCTCGGTGAAGGCGTCGACGAGCCGCAGGACGAAGAAGCGCGGGAACGTGCCGCCAAGATTGCAGACGCTGGGAGGAGGTTAGAGGGGGGGAAGAGGAGGAGGGAAAAGAGGAGGAGGGAAAAAAAGAAAAAAGGAAAAAAAAAACTCACGTCGCTAGAAGGGTCATGTAGGTGCCCCCGATGGCGGGATCGGCAATGCGGGCGTGGAAGGCGGCGACGGCGACAAACATGACGGTGTTCATAAAGGTGGACATGACGTGCTCGACGATGACGACGAGCAGGTAGGGTGTGTTGACGCCGGCGGCCGGATAGAGGAAGACGGTGAGCTGAGCAAAGACGGCAGCGGCCAGACGGCCGATGAAGCCCCAGCACCAGAGACGCATGGGGGTGTAGGCCTGGGACCACTTGCCGACGTAGTAGCCAAGGCCGATCTCAAAGGGAAAATCGATGAGGACGGTGAGGGCGAGGTTGTCGGTGCCGAAGCCCTTTTCGAGCAGCTTGAGGTTGGTGACGCCGTCGTTGGCCTGGAAGCCGATCTTGGCGATCAGATGGACGAGGATGATGGCCTGAACGTTGCGCAGCTTGAGCACACCCCACATGATGCGGTAGACGTCCCATACGCCCTCCTCATTGTGCGAGCGGTCCTCGTGCTTGAAGAGGGCGAGTCCGACGGTGACGACGATAAAGGCCCAGCCCCAAAAGGTGAGGTAGCCGCCGAGGCTGAGGAGGCCGTGGTCGAGCGGGACGGCGCGGAAGTAGCGGTTGGCAAAGTCCTTGGAGTAAAAGGCGAGGAAGACGGTGTAGGAGAGAAAGTGGCCAGCCGTGAGGCCGACCGTCTGGGCGGTAGACGCGTACGAGATGTTGCCGGGTGAGAGCAGCGTGAGGGCCCAGCCGTCGACAGCAATGTCCTGGGTGGCACACATGAGGACGAGGAAGAACCACCAGCCAGTGAAGCCCCAGACAGTGGGACCGCCCGGCTTGCCAGTGGTGGCCATGAGGTCCTCGACGCGACGACCGAGCCAGAGCATGCCGACGCCGGAGAGCAGCTGAATGGGCAGGATCCAGCTCTTGCGGCGGCCCAATCGCGGGCTCCAGAGCGCGTCCACAATCGGGCTCCAGAGCAGTTTGAGCGAGTAGGGGTACGACGCCAGGGTGAAGACGCCAATCTCGCCGTACGACATGTGGTCCTTGAGCAGAAACGGCACCGACCCAGTCGCCAGGCCCAGCGGAATGCCCTGCAAAAAGTACAGCAGCACCAGCAGCCCAAAGTTCTGTTGGTCCTGTCGGGGCAGCTCGCCAAAGCCGTGGTTGTTCAGCCGCGGTGTCGCCACCACCTGCTCGTCCAGCGAGAACGACTCGCGCGCCATCAGGCTGGCCGTCACCACGTCCGACTCCTGTGGCCCGCCCTTGCGCCGGTACTCCACGTTGGCGTTCATTGCCGTCGGGTGTCCGCCGTTGGTCACGATCCGCAACCGGCTACTGCTGCCTGCCGTCTGGTCCGAGTCGGAAGCCGTCTCGCCTACTGGCCCGTGTGGCTTGCCGCTCCTGGATCGCCGGCTTTTGGCACCCATAGGCCCGTCGTCGAGGTGCTGTCGGGATTCCGATTCCAGAAGAGCCTGCGCGTGTGACAAAAACGTTTATTCGTCGGGCTGCGTGTCCATGTGCTGGAATCGACCGGGCTGCCAAAAATCGTCGTGCTGGCCTCTTCAACCCGTGCAGCCTGCAAAGATACTGTGGCAATGCGACAGGACCCCCAAGTGGGTGCCTGGCTCGTATTCTTTTTTACCAAAGCAACCGTGGCTTCTTCTAGTGTGGTGTCTGGAGGCAGAAGCTAGCAGTGCGAAAAATTGGTACTATGTACGTAGTAAAGAGCGTGAGACAGAGCTAGGACAGCTCTCGCCGAGAGTGGAACAGAAGGAAAGCGAGAGAGGGCGCGGCTTCCCAATGGATCGAAATACGGAGTACGGAAGGGGGATGTGTAATCGTAGATGCGATCGACACACACGTGACGTGATCTCCACATTACCAATATTTTGTCGCGCTTTGGTTTTCGCGTCTGTCTTCGAATGCCTCAACCAGGGTAAGAGTCGGCTAATCGCCTGTCGATACCCAACCAAGGTAAGCATCAGCCGTTCTCATTTCGCCTGTCATCAACCAGACCTGCAGTGAAGACAGCCAAACACGGGACAAGGACGAGGTACGGTCTCCCGTGCCTCTCCCGCTACACCCCGTCTCGAATGTGGCTGTGCGAGCTGGGTCCCCGACCTGGCTTCCAGCTGTCGTGAGAGGAGGGAGGACGGGTGCGGTGGAGGCGAGCGGCCGAAAGGCCAGTCGTCCTCGCTGCTCCCGGCCTCCTCAAAGAACAGAAATCTGAGCAGGTGGAACGGGCTGGCCTGAAGGTGGAAACAGCCGCGGACGGACGAGTGTCTCCGTGTTCGACACGCTTCTGTGCGACGGTGCTTCTGGCGACGGCCTGCTTCACGCGTTTTCATGGGTTCGAGTCTGCTCGAATGGAACAGGGAGGACCACCCAATATATTGGACCTAGAGGCCGTGTTGGAGGGACGGAGGCGCCCACAAAGCCCTCGCCCTCCTGTGCCGATGACGATCCAAACCAGTGAATAGTTTTCAATCTGAGTTCCGGGAGAATCGCAGACAGGTCTTCCTGGCTCTTCTCCTCCGTGGAAGAAGCCACAAGGGGTACGTCTGGACCGGAAACATCGTCCTTCTGTGTCGCTGTTCCCTGCATTTCTTCCCAGCCTCGTCCGTTTTTTTCCTTTGTTGCCCTATGATGCGAAAGTCCTAATGGACACAAAAGCCAAATTTGATGCCTCGGCCTGTTCTTGCACCAGCCTTTCCCATCGGCCGACGATCTCGGGGCGAGGAGGCTTTCTTTTTCGAACCTCGCCGGCCGTTGGCGAATCCCTGGAAGAGGCAGGCCTTGCTGCAAAGGAGAACTATAAGAGAGCTAATCTGAGGGCCCCTTTCCCCCTTTCACTTGTTTTTCATTGCACGTCTTGTTCAGCGAAGCTAACATATGTATCGTTTAGTTTGTCGACAACGAAATCTGGCGACTCAAGCTTACATAATATACATGCAACCAATGCACGTCTTGTTGTCTTATTTATGTTTTGGGATTACAATCTCCATTCGCCGTGTGATTACGTCTGTCTGTCCTTTATCCTCTGCCTCTCTCTCAGCCGCCGCTCAGGTCGTCGTCTCCTGACCCAGCCGTTCCAACTCTTCCCGGCAGAACTCCTCGGCATTCAGCAGCTCTGTTGCTCCGTATACAACCCGTCGTTTTGCCCGATCGCCGCCGCCGCCCGTCCGGCCTACCCATTCCTGCAGGTTGCCAAACTCGTCGATGCTGCCGCCGCCCACCATGAACACAATGGCGTCGCTGAAGCCCTGCCGCCGCTGGCCAAACGACGCACCTGTGCCCGGTCCCTGCATGCCCAGTCCGCCTCCGGCGCCAGGCATGCCGCTGCTGCTGCCGCTTCCACCAGAAGTTCCGCCCCCAGCCCCGACGCCCAGGCTGCTTCCCAACCCACCGCCACCGCCGTTGCTGCTGCCGCCGCGCACCATCGACGCCGGTGGCGGTATGCTGCCGCGTGCGTGTGCGTTGCGCGGGTCAAAGTACAGGTAGTTCTCCGTCTTCGTCATGGCCGAGCTGTTGGACGTGCTCGGGTCCATGATGGAGCCGACGATGCTGGTCACCGTCAGGTCGCGGTTGGCCGGCAAAAAGTTCTTGATCGAGCCCACAATCGACTCCAGGTTGGCCGACAGGTTCGTCGGCATGCCCGTCTCCTTCAGTCGGTCTGTGAGGCGCGACGAGATGGACGAGAAGCGCCCAAACAGGTCGTTGGACGCCGACGACGGCTGTGGCGTGTTGTGGATCGTCGTCAGCTGCGTCATCTTGGTCGTGGCCCGGACCCTGGAGAAGAGAAATGTGTCAGCAGCCTCCTCCCGAGACCCCCATCGTCTGTCGCCGATACGTACTGCCGTATGTAGCCAAGCGACGCTGTGTTGGCGCCGGCACTCTTCAGCGCCTCGTCAAACTGCGTCCACTCGGTCCGGCTGACCTCCTGCTCCGTCGTGAGGAACCAGATGATAAACAGCCGCAGCTTATCTGTCGCGTTGGTGCCCTTGGTCTGGTCGTTGATTAGCTCCAGCACCTGGGCTTTCGTCTGCTTCGTAATGCTCTCTTCGATCTGGAAGAAGTTGTCGAGCTGTCGGTCCTTGATGCCCGTCAACAGCGCGGCGAGAATGTTCCTGGTCTGGCGTCAGCACGGCCGCGGAAAGGGGAGCGGAGCAAAGGCCTACATGTGGATGTCGAGCACGGCCTTGCGCTCCCGCAGCTCGGGAAGCAGCGTTATGGCCGCCTTGAGATGCTGCGCGCTGGCACTGGTGTCGTTCTGGAGGTCCTCGATCGACGAGGCGCCCGTCCGCCGCGTGATTTCGGTGGTGTCCTGCTTGTAGCGGCTCAGCTCGGCATCAATGTCCTCGGCCACCTGGGGAAAGGGCATGGGCGCGTTCTTGTTCCAAAAAAAGTCGTTGGCGGCGATGTCGTACGTTTTCTTGGTCGAACCCTTGGCTGGGTTCTGCTCGTCCACGGGCGTCTCGATGGACACACGGTTCAGCTTCATGTTCAGCACATCGTGCACCAGGCTCTGGTACGTCCACGAGTGGGAGAGCATCGTGGTGAGATCGACGTTCCGGTCCAGGATGATGAGCACCGGCCGCGAGACGGGCGTTCCGGTTGACGAAGCCGGCCGGCCACCACCAGCAAACATGTTGTCCTTGGAGCTCAGAAGGTGGTCGCGGAGTTTGCGGTCCAGTTTCGTCGCGATCATCTCGGCCGCCATGCCCTTGGGGCAGCGGATGATGGGGATGACACCTGTCGGGACTGTTAGCATAACCAAAACGCAGGGTCCGTTTTTGCCGACAAGACAAACCCATTGTGACGACGACACTGAAGAGCCTGTCACGATCTGTTAGCTAGAAGTCCTGGTCATCGAGCACGGGCGAGGCGGCTTACCCGCTGACGATCTTGTTGACGACGTGGTCGAGCTCGTCGTCATTCGTCTGCGCCGAATTGAGGGCCCAGTATGTATGGTCTTTCTGCATGCCGAGACTGAAGAGGTCGCGGTCAGCGCAGATGAAGTTGAGGTATTGGTCATAGAGCTGGGCGATCTGTCGGGCATTGTCAGTCAGGTTCAGTCCTGGGACCATCTCCTTCCGGGCGGGCACTGACGTGTTCCTGGGTGCCGTTCGCTACCGTCTCTGCAGCAAATTCCTCGAGCAGCGGCCGTGGTATGGAGGAGAGAAAGTTGATGTAGGCGGGGGAGTAGAGGCCCTTTTCCAGATCGCCCGTGATGCTCTTGAGGTTCTGGGCCGTCGGCTCGACAAGGTAGACGACAGGAACATCTTCGATTTGGTGACGCGTAGACGCCAGGTGCATGTGCATGGTCACACCCTGCGTCCCTGTTAGCGACACGAGGACAGAGAGAAAGAGAGAGGGGCCATACCATGGATCGCAAGTCGCTGACGCGCAAGACGCTGCTGACGATCTGCATGCCGAGATCGTCAAAGACAAGCACCTTCCAGATCAGCTCGCCATCAGCGCCAACCACGCCGAGCTGCTGCTGTCCTGGCTTCTGGTCTGGATCGATGCCGTCGGTCTGGTTCAGGTTCAGCATGCGCTTGAGCGCTGCAATCTGCTTGTCCCGGAGCGTCGACATGGTGGCGGGAGAGGAGGAAAAGGCGCAGATCCGGAATGCCAGACAGACGTTGAGCTGCTCCGACTCGGTGAGCTCGTTGAGCGCAAACCGGTTGGAAGAAGCTCGTGTGATTCGAGATCGAGAGTCAAGTGGCGGGGCCGATCGAGAAGAGCGGGCGAGGATGCACGGAGGCGAGGCGCTGCTTTCCAATGCGGTCGGCGTCGCAGTCGTCTACACGTCTTCGTTTGCTCGGCTCACAATTCAATCTGCCGTGTCAGTCAGAATGCGCAATAGGTTGGCCAGATTGTTCCTGGTGCACTCTAATTCCTACAGCTGTTTCGTTGTCCAGTTGCGGAGGACCGTGTACTTCTCAATAAACACTGTATTTCACTGTAATCGGATGTATGATTATCCGAGGTCCCATTGTATTTATCTGATGAAATCGATAAGATGCTCCTGCAGGAGTGGATTGAAACCGACAATGTATCACGTGATATTGCAGCCGAGCTCCGGACAGTCTTGCTCTGACAAGCCGTCAAGAAAGCCAAAAGCACGAGACTTGTCACCAAGCCGAGGCCGGCCGCACGACAGATGCTGTGATCGCAACATCGTCGAGCAAGTCAGGTGAGGGACCAGCTTGCGCTGAGAGCCAATCGCCCCACACCTACCAAACCCGTCGTAGTTGCTGCTTCTCGTATTGCAACTGCCGCTTTTCGTGCCTTCCTCGGACTGCCATTGTGCCTATTTAGTGCATCCCGCCGCCGACTCTTATTTGCCCATCTCACAAGATTGATTTCTCCTCATCTTCCGGCGTCCTGTGCTTTCCTCGTCAGCCATCCATCCCTGAATCTCTTTGTCACGATGAAAATCTGGCACGCTGTCCTCCTCGCGTCCGGGGCTGCTGCCTCGGCCGTCCTCGATCCACCTCTGGTGGCCCCTGGCAGCGATGTCGACCTGTTTGCCAACCATCACCACCAGGACGGCACGGCTGACTCTGGCTCTGGCTCTGGCTCTTCACCGCCTCCGCGCCGCATTCCCACCTCGGCCGAGTCGGCTGTGCTGGCACGCCGCATCCTTGCCCTGACGCCTTTTGGTACCATTGCGACGGTCTTTCCGCACGGCTCCGACGCCTCAGCTTCCCACCTCGATGGCCTCCCCATTGGCCTGCCCGAGTACCTGGCCGACTGTGAGGGCGACTCCGGCAACCCGACGCTGCTGGCCATCGCCATTGCCACATCCTTCCGCAACGCCCGCGCCGGCTCCAACGTCAGTCTCGCGCTGCAATGGCAGCCACCCTACGCACCGACCCAGCGCCAATCCGTCCTCGATGGCCTGCAGACGACCCTCGGTTGGGGCCCCTCGTCCGCGTCTGCACCCTCGGTCGCCGCTCTCCCCCGCTTCTCGCTGCTCGGCTACCTCGAACCGATCTCGGGCCAGGACGAGCCCTCGTCGGATCTGGCGGCCTGCTTCGTCAAGACGCATTCGGATGCCCGCTGGTGGCTGCCTGGAAACTCCATTCACAAGTCCGAGTGGCTCCGCTTCGTGGTCACCAACGTCTACTGGATCGGCGGCTTCGGCGACCGTGCATACATTGGCTGGATCCCCGTCGACGAGTGGCGCAACGTCAAGCGTGCTGACTGGGAAAAGGTCCGTCTGCCGGGTGAGAAGAAGGGCTGGAAGGAGTCTGAAGTTGGTTACCGTCTGTAACGTCTTTCTGTCTGCCATTATACATATGCTTTATAAAGTATTTCCATGACTTCTGCATATCCCCATTTGTTCTTCGTTTAAATCCACTTCCTTTCCGTATCTACATGATCAATGCTCTTCCTCGGGTTTCGTAACATACATTGGGCGCACTATTAGTCTTTGGGCGCACTATTAGTCTACGCGAATGACCACCTTCCAGCCGAGCGCTCCGGCCTCGCGAATAGCACATGCTAGACAGCCTCGTCGCCGACGGCTGACTAGAGCATTCCAGCCCTTCTCTGCGCAAAAGGCACGGACCATAATTTCCATGTCGGAACCAAATCGCCGCCTTCTTGTCTCGTGGTGCATCTGAGATGGCGGCGGAGTAGAGTCATTCTTTGCTGCAAACACGGAGGACCCTGAAGACCTTGAGGACTCCGATGACCCTGTCTTTGGCGGCTCGACCCCAGCCTTTGCCTGTTTGGTCGTCGAATCAGCTGCCGCGTCAGATGTAGCAAGCCCTGTAATCGGGGAGATCTCTCTGGTCAGCAGCGGGAACACGCTGTCAATCGATGGCCTCTCCGTCAAAACAGGCGACAGAGGCATTTCACTGGCTATTGGCTGTGGCGAGAATCCGGTCATGCAGTCGATCACCAGAACCCTGGCAATGTCGGCACGCGCAGACCGGTTTGTCGACGCGACATACGCCACCAACAGTTCTGCCAGAGTCTTGTCTTTATTCTCAATCAGAGTCGTCAGATGAATGGACGCATAGGTATAATACTTGTGCAACAAATGGCCTGTTTCGTGTCAGTAGAGTCGAATTGATCCTAACAACCAGGGACATACCTATAGGAATCGACGAGCTGGCGTGGCCCGCAAATCCAGAACCCGTCACGTCCACCTGCTGGATAGTTGGGCTCGACGGCGACTTGAGCACTTTGACCCGCTGGGACACCACACACGGATGGGCCGTCACAAAGTATACGTCGTAGACGAGCTTGTACGCATACACTTTCTCAATGCCATTGTTGCAGGACACCCCGAAGAAAATCTCAGCAGCTTGTGTTGTGGCCTTGGCTAGCGATGCTATACTTGCAGCTGACTTGGAACTGGGCGCTTGTTTGGTCGAGTTCTCTGCAACTTCGGTGCGGTCGGAGAGCTCGAAGCGGCGCAGCTCAATCTGCGTATGTGCAGGCGGTTGCTCCTTGTAGGTTGTTTCGAACGGGATAACAAAATCGGCAGGCAAGACAGACTCCGGGTCTGCGTCTCCGAGCACGTATGATCCGCGCTCAATGGCGGTCTTGCCCCAGATGCGTGCGCGTCGATTCAACAGGCGGGAGTCTTCGGCCACGTCGTCGACGTCGACGTTGATCCATCCGCTTCCAAAGCCATGCGGCAGCACATCCGACGAAACCCAGCCCATGCACTCCGCTGCACCGGCACCGGCAGCCAGCACGCGGCCAACTATACTCGCAGTGCTCCAGAAGCTCTTTCTGCGATAAACGAACCCGGCACCCAGGTGGGCTATGTTTCCAAGCTCTTTCATAGCTGCCTCGTCACCTTCTAGCAACGAGGCCATCAATAGGGCACAGAGGCCATCGCCAGGCAGCATCAATCCTGACAGATAGCTCTTGGACAGCCAGCCGTTTGCGTGGAGTCCGGCGACTACCTTTCGCCGACGTGGAAGTTTCCGGTTGAACTCCAGCTTGGTCTTCAACGTCGCCGGAATTGAAAACGTAGACATCAGCGATGCTAGTGACTTGGCCGCTTCGCTCTCCGTCGCCGTAGACTCGGCTATTTTGTTGTTCAGCTGCTCCTTCGTTTCCACGCGGTGCCGAAGTATCTGCTCAATCCGCCCATCTGGCCACCGCAATTCTCGTGCAAAGTGGACGATGCCCTGTTGCTGGCGCCGAACATACTTTGCTTTCATGGCATATATACGTCTCTCGTGGGGCTCGATTGGTGCTTCGGCCAAGGACAGCTTCCTTGTGAGCGTTGTGATCCATCCGATAGTATGTTTCAAGCCCGACTCCTTGGGCTTATTTTTGGCCAGACTAGCAACGTTGATGGTTCCTGATCGGAAAAGGGTTGGGGGCTCGCCTTGTCTCTCCTTCTCTGGTGACTCGGACGCTTTCTTTTCGCGTTTCTCCTCCTCGCCACCGACCCGGACAACCTCTATGTTTTCAAGCCAGGCACGTGCAATAATAAGAGACCACCTCACAGACTGGTTGGCCTCCTTTTCAAACCGTTGCACCTCGGCAGGTCGGACATACTCCAGCCCAATCTCATCCCCATCAGTGATTGCGTCGAGACGGAGTAGAAGTTCGGTGGATAGCAGAATCTGGAGAAGAAGCCAATAACGTTCCGTATAACGTTCACCGTATGTATTAGAGTGCGGTGTTGCCGTGTCCTCTTGCGGCCGCGATATGCCATCGTCCAGCTCGTCCGGAGCGGACGATGTCCACAGTATTTGGCCCAGCCTAAGGCGCCACTCGACATGGGAGAAATCAATCCAGACGTTGGGGGTGGCGAGCACATCGAGTAAAGCCTCGATCTGGGCGACAAGATGGCCGGTGGTGCCGTTGCCCCAACCGCCCGTCTGGCTACTGGAGCGGACATGGAAAGATCGAGCCTTCTTTGGTGGATGCAAGATATGGCGAAAGAGTTCATCATAGAACTCCTGCCCTTGGTGTGAGCTGTAAAAGTTGCCGGTGGCATAACGTCGGCCGTTCTTGATAAGCTCTTCGAGGATCTGGGTTTCGCCAACGAATTTGACCCCGCTGGCGTTCTGTCCTGCTGCTCCTGACCTTGCGGCTGCAGGCGTCATCAGATTGCGGCGGGCCTCTCTGATAGCAGCCGGCCGCGAGCCGACAGTGTCAAATCCAAACTGCTCTTCCTGCAGAGCATCGGACACGGAAAGCTCGAGAGCCGCCTCATAGCCGATCGTGCCTTTTTCCAGACCCTGCATGCTGAGCATGCTAGGCCTCTCACGGCACCGCGGATAGTAGTGGCCGCGTTTCTTGATCGGGGGTGGGTCGTCTGCCTCTCTGGCCAGGCCATCCATGCCGGCCAGGTCGGGGCCATTGCCTTTGCACCGCGTGACGTGCGGCCACGCCGTGACGGAGCTCCAGGCGGCATCTTCTATGCGGATGTGATCGGCGAGGTCACGGATATGCAAAGCCTCGTCCCATGGATACGCCGTGCTCGGATGCGGTGCACCGGTAAAGTGGCCTTCAGAGCGAGCAAAGAACTGCGGAGCGCCCGAGAAGAGCGTCTCAATGTCGGCAGCGGTGAGATTGGCCATGATGCGGGTGAGCCTCAACACAGGCTTGGCAGGCGGTCTGGCGTCTTGAATGCTTCCAGGCAGCGGCGGCAATGGCAACGGCTTGTCTGCGTGCACAGGAGCCACTGAGCGTGAAGGCGTAGAAAGCAGCAGAGATGCACACGGCAGAGCTGGCTGAAGTGGAGAAACCGTTGGTATTGGCGAATCAAGCTGCAGAGGCGGATGCAAATCCGAGGGTTAGTCACTGGGTGCTTTGTAAGAGCAAGACGGACAGGCCGGAGGACGTCGGAAATGGGGGTTTATGAATGGGATATAAACAGGTTCTCGAGGATGAAGAAGGACGGACAGAAGAAGCTGGTCCCAATGCAGAATGAGACAATGGGGCAGGGGCGTCGCTTCCCTGTCTTGGCAGTTACCCCAACTCGGCTCATACGAGGTCTAGGTCATGGCAAGAGGGGTCACGAGGAAGGAATGAAGGGGTATGGAACGACCGAAAACAACACAAGACCCCAAAAAGAAGCGAGAAAGCTTCCAGGAAAAGCTGCAACTGCACTAATACGGTGTAGAGTTGCAAAGCAAAAAGGGCCGCTCGGGAAAATAATATCATGATCGCATGAGATGCAGAGGAAAAAAAGCGGAGATTGTAGGACGAGTCATCTTACCGCGTTGTGGTTAGCGACTGCAGCTGCGGAAGCTGTACTCGTAGCTGCAGTAGCGGCATTGCGTGATGTCACTGCTGTAGAAGTATGGCACCGGCGCTGGGAATGCCTGCTAGTATGGTGATCCGGCGGGTCTTGCTGCTGGGAAGCCGCCAACGCGCGGCCGGCGCCCCGGACGGATCGGCTGATCAGTTCGTGTAGCAGTTCGCGCTTGGAGCTGTGGTTTTTGGTAGACGTGGAGCCATTCTCGGTCTCCCAGGCACTGCTGGTTGTGGTGACGATGGCATCGCTCTGGCTGCGGGTGCGCTCTGATGAGTGCGGAGACAAGTCGCGGCCGGGACGCTTGAGCTTGGACAAGGACGGCATCGCGGGCAATGAGCTGTCTGTGTTCTTGCGCGCAGATCAGACGTGGCGTGGCAATTGGTCGAGGCGTGAAGAGCAGTCCAAAGACGTTGAGAAAGTCCGACAAGAATCGAGGGTATCTGCTCTCCAAGCACAGAAGGTGGGGTGCTTAAGATGGACGGAGGACGGTTCGGTCAAAAAAAAAAGAATCAGAATAGCAAGGCGTCAAACGACGCAGGCTGAGGATTCCGGCTGTTCTTCTACGCCTCGTCAAACATTTCGGCCTATCGCGTACGAATCCTACTTCCTATTATCACGGGGCAGCAGCATGGGTACGTCTATGCCTAAATTATAAATTTAAAAATAAGATACCACAGCACCCCATAGAGAGCGCACATCCCGTCCGTGAAGGGACCCCAAAAGATACCAGCCAGCCGCCCTGTGGTCCTTTAATCACAGCTCTCTCGAGGCTCCGTTTGCATAGTGTTTCTGATTAGGTGGGGTGGAACAACATCGTTCCTTCGACGAGCCCTACGAGTGCATACCAGTCTCGAGGATGCATACATAGTATCAGGATCTGTTTCCCAATAGGGCCACCGCTCACAATCATATGGGAAAGGTGTTTCAAGTCCACGAAAATCACCAAGGCGAGATGCGTTTCAAAACCGCGGGCACCCCTGACCCCAGACCGGCGATTGCGATTCTGCAGACTCCGTACGGAGTACGCCGGGGCATGGAAGCCAAAGAATGTTCCACGGCCCACCAGTTTGATGGGGAGTGCCAGCGGACGGAGAGCACCTAGAATCAGGGGCTACGATCCCTCTGATGGCTCGACAACCGTCACCGCCCTTCTTGCACGCGTACGATGTATCACTCACGGTGACCGTGGCACGACGATCACCTCTCCAGCTGTCCACCGCTTCCAGACACGCACAATGGGATGTTCAAGCCAATTTGGGGGTAGATCAATCTCACATAGGATTTGTCCCCACATGTAATCTCATCACACGTCGTAGTTGTTGTCGTCTCGACGACCTCTAGCTTCCGTCTCGGATTCCGTCCACATAGCAGCCCACCAGACACTTCAGACGGTCCCGAACTCCCAAGCTTGCTCTTCCATCTCACCTCAGAGGCTATGCGGGAGGGGTGTCGTGAACCACAATCAGGAGGTATTTCGAATCGGGGACAATGACGAGTTCTTGCTTCTTTGTTCGTAGTCGGAGCAGCTTCAGTTCGTCCTTGTCTGCATTAGCAGGAGTAGCGAAACAGTGAGCGCGTGCCATGTCCGACTCACTTCTGTGTCGATGGATTCAACCAGGTCTCCCGACGTTTTGACAAAGTTCCATACGAGACCAGCCAGCTCCCGCGCCCCCTGGGTCTCGTCTAGTTCGTCGACGTCAATGCTGAGATTGTTGTTATTGGCATCGCCCGCAAACGAGCCACCCAGAGCTGGGCTTGCTGGGCTTTCGGGCACGCCGTTCCGGGTGCGTCCAACGGCTGTTCGGATCATTGTAATCTGGCCCTCCATCTTGAGTATCGCCCCCGATGACCGGTCCAGTAGTATCGTAGCCTTCACACCTGCCTTCTTGGAGAGACGGCCCAGCGTCTCCTCGAGAACTTCACTGCCGCTGCCTGCCTGGCGGGATATCGGCACAACATACCAGCGTTAGCCGTGTGAAGCAAACAGTTGTCAACCGAGACAGTGCGGCTGTGCTTCCCCATACTCACCGGTAAGTCCGTTGCCATCGTTTCGGTGTGGGCGCAAA